>CM077207.1:15827656-17027656 GCA_039654625.1 Rhinogobio ventralis | reverse complement strand
TCTCAAATAGGGGTCTGTTCTATCAGAACTGTAAATCACTTGCTTAATAACTGGAAAAGTGAACTCGTACAGACTGAACTCTCCTTGTGTAATGATTATTGCAATGGATATTGTCAACCCAACAGTAATGATATTTTCCCTTCATTAATTCTTGCTCCTGATTTTAAAAACTGCACTGGTCCTTTGTTAGAGTTAAACGGAACTCTTACAAACAACATGGTCACAATGACAAGTAAATCCATGTATATGTCTTTTGTTAAGATTTTAAACAAAGATAAACTGAATGGTCGAGCAGATACTCCCTGGAGAGCTCATTTTGGGCTTGACAAGGAAGTCAAGCCTGTGTCGAGAGCTCTATATAAATTACCACTGACAAAAAAAAGTTGGGGATTTACAGTGGAGAGTGTTACATGGAATTGTGGCTGTTAATGCTTTTATTTCCGTTATTAATTCTAATGTAAATGAAAATGGTCCTTTCTGTGTGAAAAGGGAAACAGTGTTTAACTGTTTTTCAGAATGTAGCAGACTTTGTCATTTTTTTGCACTGTTACAACGACTGTTTTTAATGTTTGATAAAGTGTTTACTAAAGAGATGTTTATTCTTGGATATAGATACAGTCAGAAATATCGACAGAGATGCCAGCTTTTTAATTTTGTTTTAGGCCAAGCAAAAATGACCATTTATATTAGTAGGAGAAATAAGGTAGATGGGTCTCTTGATTGTGATGCAAGCGTGTTGTTTATCAGAATGTTGAAAGCCAGAGTGAAGGTTGATTTTTTTAATTTTTATATGTCCACAAATAATGTTGAGGAATTCATTTTCATCGGGTGTTATAAAGATGTGTTGTGTTCTGTTGTCGACAATATGTTCTGCTTTGGAGATGTTTTGAGTTAAAATCACTCAGAACTCTTTTGTAATGGTTTTTAAAAAACTTTTTAAATTGTTTTAAATTTTATTTTGTAAACAAAATTTTGTTTGTATAAATAAAGAGATTTAAAATTCTCTTTTGCTCTCTCTCTCTCTCTCTCTCTCTCTCTCTCTCTCTCTCTCTCTCTCTCTCTCTCTCTAATCTAATAACTCAATGCATTAATAACTGCATTAGTCTGCTATCAATGGTTACTAGCTCTAAAACTAAGTTTTGGAATTAGCAATGGAGGCTTGGGTTTCGATGCTCAAGAAAATAGTCCTGCACACGAGCGTTTTAAAGACAAAACAAAAAAGACATTGAATTTGAAAAATAATGCACACCGCATTACCACCTCAGGTGTGCATTATTTTTCGAATAATTCAATGTCCCGTCGCCAATTTTTCCTTACTTAATAATATAGTTTAGAGATGCACTAACATTTTGACTTCATTCTTGATTGCTGAAAACCGTTATGCTGCTTAATATTTTTGAGGAAACTGTGAAACTTTTTTTTTCTAGATTCTTTGATTAATTGAATGTTTATTGAGAGAACATTAATTAGATAAATATATATTTTGTAACATTATAAATGTCTTTACTGAACCGTTTGGTCAACTGAATGCTTCCCTGATGAATGAAAGTATTAATTTCTTTAAAAAAAAAAAATCATACTGACCCCAAACTTTTGAATGGTAGTATACAGTATATAACATTAATATACATTTTTAATTTAAAGCCACAATATGTAATTTTTCGCCGCTAGAGGTCTCTTATTCAAAACAAAGGCTTAGCTTAATGATGCCTGGATTTCGCTGAGCTTTTATTATGCCACAGGTGACCGCTTATGCTTTTTCCGGCCATGCGTACGCAGCGCTGTTTTAACGTATTAGATGCATTTTTTTGGGTATGTTAAAAGTTATGTTATAATGCTTCTCTGTGTGTTTGCTCTGTGGCTACTATGAGACACTTACTACACACTACACACTTACTACACACACTATTAATCATGGTAAAACATGGTACTCGCGGTAAATCAAGAAAATGAGATTTAAACAATAAGACTAACTGTGTTGAGCTACAATGATTAATTTTCTGTTGATGAATGCATCCAAAAAGTTGCTCACCTATCTAATAAAACGCATAATATATTAAAGCGTCTACAAATTATTTCTACAAAATAAAACCGAGGAAAATCGAGGGTAACGCAGGTATGATATCATTGATAGGCGACGCACTGACACGGTCCGTGTCCTGGTTAAAATGGCTTATTTCTCTGAATTTAAACATGTGGGATAATGCAAGTACACAAGTCAACAAAATGTGTAACATTGTTCTAGTTTTTTTGGATATATTTTAATAAAAAAATTGTACATATTTGTGCCTTGAATTCCAGAAAGTTTCTTTTTGCATGACTAATATTGTTGAGTAAATAGGACTCTCAATCTTAATGTGTTTGACTGTGATCGCTGCACTACCCTTTAATGGTTTGTTTTTCTCTTTCTATGATTCAGAATGATGCCTCATTCCTGGACACCATCTATGAAGCATATGTCTCCCGTCTCGCAACAGACTTCAGCTCAAAACCTTTCTAAAGCGGGAACACCATCTGAGCGTGTCCATATACATGCAGCTTTCATGCTATGAACACATATCTGCATCCCATCTCTGGACTACCCTGCTGTTCTGAGTGTAGCATCCAATGAGTTCTTCAGCTTCTCAGCACCAGATTCACAATAGAAAAACCAGTTTGGTTGCAAATTGTATGATCTTCATACTCTAAATTGAATGATCTGAATGTCATGTCATAGCTTTGAATTTGAGATTTTTTTCACAAGTGGGAATCTTAAGTATTTTATATTTCTTGGAAGGAGAATTTTATAATGAAAATTTAATTTAGCTTTTAGACATTAGGTCTGGAAATGTGCTGTCTGTTGAGATGGAAAGACACTCTCCTTTTTATGAAGGGTTAGGTATTTTATATTTTTGCATATCTAAACAGAAAGAAAGAAAAAATGTACCCTAGCCTCAAATATAATATAAATAACATGACGGATGACAAGACAAACATGTCTTGTCTTGGTTTCTATCATCTTCATATCACAGCCAACACAGGAAGAAACCATCTTCGTCCCTTCGCAAGCCAGCAGGAATAGTTTGTTCATTTTAATCACATCTTTAAATTGAAAATTGATTTTGTTTAAATGTACAAACAAAAGTGTTCATATATATATATTCTATTTTTCTATGGTGTGTTACTTCTGTTCTTATATCAACTTGCTGGAATATTTTTAGGTTCCCTTTTTTTAAAAACAAAACCAAATACCATGTCATCAGTGTTCCCTAATCAACGGGTTCAAATTTAAAACTATTTTTATTTTCTTCCATTTGTTTTTCTTATTAAAATAATATCCCAACACCCCATATAGTGTATGTTCTCTAATCTTATTCTAGATCTGGCTTTATAATACTAATGTATGGTTTAGTAAAATTAAACATGCTACTTATGGATCTGTTATGCCTGAAGCCTGTTTCAGACGGTTTCAGAATACACTACCATTCAAAAGTTTAAGGTCATTAAGATTTTTGTTTGTTTGTTTTGAAAGAAATCAGTACTACAGATATTTATAGATGGATAATATATATACACTCACCTAAAGGATTATTAGGAACACCATACTAATACTGTGTTTGACCCCCTTTCGCCTTCAGAACTGCCTTAATTCTACGTGGCATTGATTCAACAAGGTGCTGAAAGCATTCTTTAGAAATGTTGGCCCATATTGATAGGATAGCATCTTGCAGTTGATGGAGATTTGTGGGATGCACATCCAGGGCACGAAGCTCCCGTTCCACCACATCCCAAAGATGCTCTATTGGGTTGAGATCTGGTGACTGTGGGGGCCATTTTAGTACAGTGAACTCATTGTCATGTTCAAGGAACCAATTTGAAATGATTGGAGCTTTGTGACATGGTGCATTATCCTGCTGGAAGTAGCCATCAGAGGATGGGTACACGGTGGTCATAAAGGGATGGACATGGTCAGAAACAATGCTCAGGTAGGCCGTGGCATTTAAACGATGCCCAATTGGCACTAAGGGGCCTAAAGTGTGCCAAGAAAACATCGCCGACACCATTACACCACCACCACCACCAGCCTGCACAGTGGTAACAAGGCATGATGGATCCATGTTCTCATTCAGTTTATGCCAAATTCTGACTCTACCATCTGAATGTCTCAACAGAAATCGAGACTCATCAGACCAGGCAACATTTTTCCAGTCTTCAACTGTCCAATTTTGGTGAGCTCGTGCAAATTGTAGCCTCTTTTTCCTATTTGTAGTAGAGATAAGTGGTACCCGGTGGGGTCTTCTGCTGTTGTAGCCCATCCGCCTCAAGGTTGTGCGTGTTGTAGCTTCACAAATGCTTTGCTGCATACCTCGGTTGTAACGAGTTGTTATTTCAGTCAAAGTTGCTCTTCTATCAGCTTGAATCAGTCGGCCCATTCTCCTCTGACCTCTAGCATCAACAAGGCATTTTCGCCCACAGGACTGCCGCATACTGGATGTTTTTCCCTTTTCACACCATTCTTTGTAAACTCTAGAAATGGTTGTGCGTGAAAATCCCAGTAACTGAGCAGATTGTGAAATACTCAGACCGGCCCGTCTGGCACCAACAACCATGCCACGCTCAAAATTGCTTAAATCACCTTTCTTTCCCATTCTGACATTCAGTTTGAAGTTCAGGAGATTGTCTTGACCAGGACCACACCCCTAAATGCATTGAAGCAACTGCCATGTGATTGGTTGATTAGATGATTGCATTAATGAGAAATTGAACAGGTGTTCCTAATAATCCTTTAGGTGAGTGTAGATAATAATATAGATATTTATAATGTTACAAAAGATTTCTATTTCAAATAAATTCTGTTCTTGTGAACCTTCTATTTATCAAAAAAAATTTGTATTTCCACTAAAATGTTAAGCAGCACAATTGTTTTTAAAATTAATAATGATGAAAAGTTTCTTGAGCAGCAAATTAGAATGATCTCCGAAAGATCATGCGACTGGAGTAACGGCTGCTGAGAATTCATATTATAATATTTCACAACATTACGGTTTTGACTATTTTTGATCAAATATGGTGAGCATATAAGACTTCTTTCAGAAACATGAAAACATGTTGACAGGTTTGTCTAACTAACCCATATCCACATCAATTAGCTAATGTTACTAGCTAATGACTTTTAAATGAAAACAATGCTGTCTTTGGCCAGGGGTAGCATTATACAGTCCACCATTGGACCACATTGATATCTCTGGACTTTTTTTTGTTTTGTTTTAAGGCCCGTTCACACCAAGAATGGTAACTATATTAGCGTCCACACCAGTGTTTATTCTAAGCGTGCACTGCAGTTTTGTTGTCTGTCGCTTTAAATGCTCGTGCTCTTGGAAGCAGGATGGATTCTAAGTCCAACAATATCATTTCTCTGTGCTTTTATCATTATAGTTGTGGTGTGGACTCTCTTCAGAATGATTTTTAGAATCATCCTTGGTGTGAACTGGCCTTTGTTGCCAACATTAAGTATAATTACTTTATAATTATTACCTGACAGAAATCCTTATAATTACAAACGTCTGAAAAAGTCTTGGAATTTTAACGAGACATCTTGCTGCCCTCCGGTCTCATCAGTTATGAGCAAGCAGTTATCATAAGCATTAGCGCTGATGAACTCATAAGCAATTTCAAATAAGTGCTTTAATCTAAATAAGTATGACAACAGCCAGAGTGCTGCCAGGAGTGCACATGCTGTTACGGGTGAAAGATTCTAAATGTATCCTTCATGCTTAGACTGTGTGTGTTGGGTTAAGCTGATTTGTATGGTCTATCCCACTCACACTGTCACATTACGACCCAACCGTTTGAATACAGGAAACAAGGGAGGATCACATGCATGTGTGTTTCCCTCCGGGTGTTTTTGTACCATGTGTATGTCAGTAATTACAGATTATTACAGCATTTATGTTTGACATCCGTCAAATTTATTTTCCTGACATTTAGATTCCTGAGATGTAGAGTTCTACACCAAGACATGATAACAACAATAAACAAACATAAAACAATCAAAAATAATTCATAACAGGTCTAGCCAGATGCATGGTGAGTTTGTAAAAAAGATGCTGAAAATTTTAGGTTGTCTTCTATATGTGGAGGTTTTGAACAGAAATATGTACGAAATATGAAAACGGAAAACGGAGCAGTGCTAAAAAGAGAAACTTCTTATTCTTTCTATCTATATTCACTACTTTTCAGAAGTTTGGGGTCAAGTTTTTTTTCAATGTTTTTGAAAGAAGTCTCTTATGCCCACTAAGACTGCATTTACAGTGGGCTTCACAAATATTGGCACCCTTGGTAAATATGAGCAAAACTGATTGTTTTTTATTTGAAATGGAAATCTTTTTAAATATGTCTTTACTGACATTTTTTTTTTTTTTCTCGATCAATTTAATGCATTCTTGCTGAATAAAAGTATTAATTACTTTAAAAAAAAACAAAAAATTATTATGGCCTAAACATTTCTTCTTTCGTCAGTTATTTTGTCACTGCATAGAGATGCCAATTGAATTCCTTAAAATCAATCTAAAAAAAACACACATTTCTCACAATAAAGCTTAAAATTGCTCTCTCTTGCATGGGCAGTGCAAAATGCCTACTGTAATCAGTCACTGTCTCAACCTACATCATCACAAGACTGAAATCCTCCGCTTACATCTGCAAGCACAAACACACTTTGTGCAGGTGTGTATCTGTCTGGAGGATGGAAGCTGTTATCTACACTAACTGGGTCACCGGGAGAAATCCAGAGCATGACATCTGGACACTGACACTCCAGCGTGTGTGTTTTAGGGAAACAGGATGAGCGATGTAGCTGTTATTAAAACCATACTGCTGTTATTAAAGTCAAATGAGATTTCACTGGGAGACAGATGATTGTTTTAAAGAAAAGTAGAAGCCCATTTTATTTTTTAAAAAGAAGTTGGGTTTTAAATGATAAACTAATAGATAAAGTATAAATGAAGACAAAAATATATGGACACTTTCTTCTGTAAATATCAAAAATTCATAGTAATGTTATGAACAAACTTGTGTGAACTTGTTTATAGCCTACACTGTTCAAAACTTTGGTCAGTAAGACTTTTTTTTTTAACTTTTACTTTTAATTTTAATACTTTAATTTAGCAAGGATGCATTAAATTGATCAATTTATTTATTTGTATTGCCAAATCAGCATCTGTGGCTATTTTCATGGCAAGATCAATATATTAAAAATAAATATATAAACAAAATTAACTTTAACAAGATTTTTCATTTCAATATTTGATAAAAAAAAACTTAAGATTATTGCTGGTTTAACATTTTTTTAAAACATCCATTAAAAACATTCTGTGTAAAAACGTTGCCTAGTGACATTCAAAGAAGTGCATTCCAACCAAATATGTTTTAGACAAATGGGTTTGACAAAAATTACATATTAGTGGTACATCACCTTTCATTAAATTGATCATAAGTGGCAGTAAATAAATTTTTTGTGTTCCCCAAGATAATGTGTTTGCGTTTTGCTGAAAAAAAATCTGTTCCCTTGCTAAACTCTTGTGATCAAAATATATGAGGTGCGAGTAAAAACTATATTTCAGTGCTTTTGCATGTGAACGCAAAGTTTCTCAGGGGAATGCAATAGTTTTGAGCAAACGTTTTGCAAGCGAACAAAGTTTCTCAGGGGGAAACAGTACTATTATGAGAGAATACAATACTTCTGCAAGAGAATGCAAAAACATTGAAGTATAATTTTTCCTCCCATCACATTTTTTTTTACCATCACCATGACCCTTTAGGGGCTCCATATGCTAAAAATCACTTTGGCCAGCTATAAGTCAATGCCTAAATGGCTCAGAAAAGTGAGAAAATATGAAGAAAAGTTGAGGAAATATCTAGCATAATTTGTGTGCAGATTCCACTTGCGCAATGACATTCATACATACATTCATTCATGTTGCTTCAGTGTCCCTTTTTGGGACACTGCTTTAGTTTCCTTCTTTCTGACAGGACAGATCAGTAATCCTCTGACACAAACCCTCTTCCTGCTCACCCTTTTCTCTTTCTTTTTTATCTCTCTATTCCAATACATCTGCCCCTCACCCATCCTACATCCTCTACATCTCTCCCTCTCTGTCTCTCTCCCCCACTGTGGGAGTTGAGTGTAATCCATGTGGATTATCATAGTGGGGAGGGCAAAGGCAGTGTGTGAGTGTATCTGCTTCTGTTTCAGTTCCTCCCAGCTGCGTTGAACATAAGATGAGCATGAGAGAGAAGAGAAGACATTGGTGGAACTCTTAGTGGCAAAGAGAATGATGGAAGGATGAGATGTAAACATCAAGGGGGGAATGGGGATAAGAGCCGGATGTCATTATTTCAGAAGAACTTTCTGGGAAGATTTCAGTCATCCAAAACACACTTCTGAAGCTTCCGGAGTGTCTGTTGGCCACAATCTGATATCAAGACTAGACTGGGATTACCGCAGACAGACTGTCTTCAGGATCCAGTGAGCTGGAGATCACGCATACTGCTGTTTTATGCACGTGGCAGGGGTTGATGGGTAGGATGAAGAGCATCACACTGCTCTGGGTGCTGTTTTCAAGTTGGACCATTCAAACACAAGCTCAGATGAGGATATCGCCTGAAACGTGAGTCCAGTTCATCTCAGCACAACACTTCCAACAACCCCACAAATACAAGATATGCACAATGTGAGAGAGACCCTCTTTTTAGGGTCCTGTATTGCTAAATTCAACATAAATATCTCACACTTTGACTTTGCCCTCAGACATTTAAGAAACTCAAAGTAGAGATGAACCACTAATAGCACTCCTCTGATTCCTTGTGCAGAACTGCAGTATGTCTCCAGATCACATCTTAACGCTTGCACGTCATGACCTCCACACCTCCTGTCACTACTTAAATACAGCCAAAAGCACTGTAAGCCAAAGCTTAACCTCCATTGGCAACATTCACTCAAAATCCACACATACAGCCTGTTTGAACAGACTTTTTGGTCTCTCTGAGAGCTAATTTAGTTCCTGAAAGTCAAATTATGGAAAACATGCAAACCTTAATAAGCTTAAAATCTTTAGCGGTCACACTGGCAGAGCAAAAGCAGAAAATTGTGACCCTGCGTTTTCATTAACAACGTTTTCCCTCAACATCAGTTGAAATCCTCCATGTTTGAGAACATCACTGCTCTCACAAGAAATTGCAAACTGCTTCTGATTTCAAGGATCTCCTTGCAATTAATGATATCAAAATATCAGTTTTCTGGTTTTAGTCCATATTAGTTCGATAACATACACACTACTGTCTGATGTTTTTGAGAGATGTCTCTTATGTTTACCAAGGCTGCATTTATTTGTTAAAAAATACAGCAAAATATACTACAATTTATTAGCTACAATGATTAGCATCATTACCCCAGTCTTCTGTGTCACATGATCCTTCAGAAATCATTCTAATATGCTAATTTGCTGCTTAAGAAACATTTTATTATTATCAATGTTGAAAACAGTTGTGCTGCTTAATGTTTGTTGAAACAGTGATAAATTAAGGATTCTTTGATGAATAGAAAGTTTTAAAAAAACAGCATGTATATGAAATATAAATAATTTAGTATGTCCTTGCTGAATAAAAGTATTAATTTCTTTTCTTTTTTTTTTATTCCTTACCCCAAACTGCTGATTTTCATCTAATCAAATGCTCTCTAGAATGTCCTCCCCCAGACATTTTACCGTCTAAAATGTCAGTTACGTGATATTTATTTTAAGATCCACTTTAAAATGAATATCATGCTCACATGCTGAACACCAGGCTGTGTTATTGCTTAAATAAGATGTTACAAAAGGAAGATTTAATTTCTAATGATTTTTGTTTGTGTTTTGAACAGGGTTCAACAGTGGGCCAATTCCTTTGGAAAACAGATTTTGGCCTTGTCCAACAGATATTCGGGTGCCCAACTCTTACAAAAGGTAAAAAAAAAAAATTTGTGACAGTAAAAGAATGAGTAATTATGACTCTTCTGCTGTGTAGCACTGCAATTATATATTTTTTCTCCTGATAATGGGATTATTCCTGAAAATGTGACTTAACCCCCTCATTTCAATCCTAATATCAAAGCAATCAGAGACATTTCTGATATTGTCTGATAATCTGCAGAGGAAGCATGTTTTATCCATAAATCACTACATTAGCAATGTGTGTAACTGCTAGTACATGTCATATGCAGCTGTGTCCAGTTACCTGGCATCTGTTTGAATTTACACAACACTCTAATTAACACTACTTTGTACTGTTAACCACAGACCCGGTGCCAGCCTATACGAGTAGCCCATCTGCCTACCAGAAAGACATAACAACCTGAATATGTAGGCGTTCTTTCACCTTAAGGCCCTTTATTAGTGCAGCACAACAGCAGGATGTGCTTGAACAGTGAGGCAGGAAGGGGATTAACCTTCCCAGACTGCTGCATCTCCTCCTCCCTCTATTCCTTCTCTCTTTTTTGTTTTTGTGTGTCTAATCTAAGCTCAGAATAAAGCCTGGTACTTTTACAGTGTTTTGTGGAGGTGGATTATCCCTGTCTGACCTCTGGTTCCACTGGCCAATAGGTGGAGAGCAGGACTCATTGAGATTCTGCTCTCAGTGGCCTTTGATACAAACAAAATGTCCCCACAAAGATAGCAATACCAGAAATGTTTTAACTTGTGGGGACATTGTTTTGGTCCCCATGAGCAAAACAGCATATAAATCATACAAAATTATTTTTTGAAAATGTAAAAATGCAGTAAGTTTTCTGTGAGGGTTGTGTTTATGGGTAGGGGATAGAATATACACTTTGTACAGATAAAAATCCTTATGTCTATAAAATTCACCATAAAATGTGTGTATGTGTGTGTGTGTGTGTGTGTGTGTGTGTGTGTGCACATCTGTGCGTAGAAATATCAAGATGTGGAGCCCATTATCAAGATGGTGGAAGTGGATGGTTTAAAGATGGTGAAGGAATTTGCTGAAGACATGGAGAACATGCTGGGCAGGAAGATGAAGTCGGTCAAGGTCAGAGAAATCAGTATATTGTAGAAATGCGTAATTCTAAACAGTTATAAAATATATTAAATTCATACTATGAAAATAAATATTTAATTATTTAATTTAATAATTTGTTGTTTTTTAATATGTGGATGATGAATAAGAAGGCAATCTCCTAAATCATTTTTATACGTGTTTTATGCAGAGAATGGCAGAGACAGCAGAGGATGCAGATTTCTATCATGAATATAATGCCACATTAGAGGTGAGCTATCCATTATCCATCCTTCCTCTTATTCTCCTGTTCATCCCTCAATCTATGTTCAATTATTTCCACTTGTTTTGCTGCAGTTTGACTACTTCAATTCCATGATGATTAACACAGTGGACGAGGATGGAAACAGTGTGGAGCTGGGAGGTGAATTTCCTTTGGAGGAGAATGAACACTTCAACAAACTGCTTGTCAATACTCAGCAAAGTGTCATACAAGTGCCCACCAATGTCTATAACAAAGGTAAGACACAGAAGTGGAAAAAGTCAATTTTCATCCCTGATTAGAAACTAAAGATAAAGCAGATCTCTCTCTGTCTCTCAGATCCTGATATTCTGAATGGAGTGTTTATGTCAGAAGCGCTGAATGACATATTTATCAGTAACTTTGAGAAGGACCCGACTCTAACCTGGCAGTACTTCGGCAGTTCATCTGGATTTTTCAGACTTTACCCTGGTAATCATCAACAGCCTTACCCCTTCAAATGCACCATTGTAGGTTACTGAACATGCAGTTTTGCTCATTCAAAAACAGGACAGAGAGCTGGAAGTCTGATTGACACAGAATTACTGGTGTAATTATTGGTGACAATGACTCAGGCTCTTCTCTCTGCCATCATCATGTCATGTCAGTATTGACACAGTAACCAAACCGATAAACTCAGCTTCCCAGATCTTACATGTAGATGAACACAGAAATCCTTCTCCCTCTCTCTCTCATGGACAGTAAACATATTCAATTATATTCTTTTTAAGGTATCAAGTGGACACCTGATGAAAATGGAGTTGTCACTTTTGATGGCAGGAATCGCAACTGGTGAGTCTTTGAATGTCTGTGTGTGGATGTACTGTTCAAAACTACAATAGAGTCCAGTTTGGGGTCAGTATTTACTCTTTTGTAGGAAATGAATACTTTTATTCAGCAAGGATGCATTAAACTGATCAAAAGTGAGTTTAAATTGTTACAAAACATTTCTATGTCAAATAAATGCTGTTCTTTGGAACAGTACTTTCCATACAGTACTTCAAATAAATGTATCATGGTTTTTCACAAAAATATTAAGCAGCACAACCGTTTTCAATATTGATAATGATAATAAGAAATGTTTCTTGAGCAGCGAATCAGCATATTAGAATGATTTCTGAAGGATCATGTGACACTGAAGACTGGAGTAATGATGCGGAACATTCAGCTTTGCCATGACATTTTACAACATATAAAATAAAAAAAAATTGTTATAAATGCTTTTTACTGCAGCCTTGGTGAGCATAAGAGACTTCTTTCAAAGTCATTAAAAAATCCTACAGACCCCAAACTTCTGAACGGCAGTGTACACACACACTTCAACATCAACTAGTCAGTGGGACATGGCAGCAGAATGTAGTGCAAAAGACAATAATGGTCTTGTGTCTTTAAAAGTTACTTTTTTTTAACCTGACACACAATCTTAAAAATGTGATGCTCATGACAGGAGTTCAAAAAAGTTTTTCTCCTCTCCTAACCGTCAAAGACTCAAGGCGACATCAAGATTAGTGATTTGGCCGCATTCCAGGGTCAAGGAGCAGCATGTCTGATCTCAGTGAAAGATTTTAATCTGGGTTCCTTTCCGTGACTGACTGCTTTAGTACATCTTCCCAGTTTCCTTAAACACCTTCTGCCAGGACTAACACTATTACAGCTAATGCACGCAATCTCTTTAGCAGTAATGAACACAAAGTACTGACCCGGTGTATTGTGATACATCTGAACAGCTACAGTGATAACTTGCTGTGTATATATAATCTGAGTAGCTCTGCGACACGAGTAAGTTAAATAACCACATGTAAGTTAATTAAAAATGTGTATACCGGACTATTGCTCTGATATAGTGATATGTGAGTCTTCAGTTTGAGACTCTCTCTCACTTTCTTATTGTGATCTCATTATTTCCTTCTCTCAGAACATTACGCAGATGAGATTTCACACACTGTTATCCAGTTGAGGAATTATTACTGTGAAAGGTCTTGACTGTTTGTCAATGGCTAGTTATTTTAGTATATATTTTCAGTTTTCATTTTAGTAATTCGTTTTTTTGTCTTTCTCTTTATTAGTTTTAGTTTTTTAATATTTCTATTTAGCTTTATTTTAGTCATTTTAGTACTTCAACTTAAAACATATTTCATTTATTGCCAAGGAAAGATTTCAAATTTTGTTTAAGTGTAGGTTTTTCATCAAATTTTATTTTCAGCTTTGTTTCAATGAATGATTTGTAATAGTTTTAGGTAACAACACTGATCTGAGTTTGTAAGCATTTCAAAAACACTCCTGTCAAAGTGCATGACAAAGTATCCTTCATTTAAAATTAAGAGAACACTTTTGTTTTTTTCTCTTTCTCAGGTACATCCAGGCAGCCACGTCCCCCAAAGACATCATAATCGTTGTGGACATCAGTGGCAGCATGAAGGGTTTGAGGCTCACTATTGCAAAACACACCATCAACACCATTCTAGACACACTCGGCGAAAACGACTTTGTCAACGTCATTGCGGTAAGAACAGAAATTTCCAAACTAAACCAGACTTGACACGAAACAAGTGGAAAGCGTTAAAATTTCTTCAATGTAAATCGAAGTTATTATCTTCAATAAAAGTTAATATTTTCTCTCTTTCCAGTACAGTGATTATGTCCGGTATGTAGAGCCCTGTTTTAAAGGCACACTGGTACAGGCCGACCTGGATAACCGTGAGGTAACGTTTCCTCTGCTTGCACAAAGCAGTGAATTCGGTTGCCAGTTGATATTTTAATATTTGCTGCATTCATGCATTCTAATTCTTTCTAGCACTTCAAACTTTTGGTGGAGGAGTTGCAGGTAAAAGGTGAAGGAAAGGTGAAGAAAGCCATGAAAGAGTCCTTCAAGATTCTAAATGAGGTGAGTGTGTGTTAGTGTTTGAGGGATGTATATTCATCCATATAGAAATATTAGTATATCAAAAGTCTGTGTGTGCGTAGGCAGCAGCAGAAGGCAGGGGTAGTTTATGTAACCAGGCAATCATGTTGATTACTGATGGAGCCATGGAGGATTTCCAGAAGGTGTTTGAGGAGTTCAACTGGCCAGACCGCAAGGTACCAAATGCGCACAAACAAACAAAGAGTCGCTATGGATACATGCTTTACCTGTGTGCATAATCTGATAACATAATACGCTATCAAACAGGTGCGCGTGTTCACATATCTAATTGGACGAGAGCTAACATTTGCTGACAATGTCAAATGGATTGCCTGCAACAATAAAGGTGAGATCTATTGCAATTAAAGCAGAGCATTGTGGGAAACTACCTGAGCTAGTGAGTTCTATTATTTGTACAGAAAATGTGCAATGTGCACACTTTGTACAGTACTTATAATGCAAATGTTTTTTGAGCACAAAGGTTTCAATTCCCATTTCTTTTCCAGTCATTTGTTACGGAATTTAAAAAAATCACATTATTGTATAGTTATATTTTAGTATTATTTTAGTTCTATTTATATATCATTATAATATTTAATAATTTTTGGAAATAACTTTTTTCAGTTTACATTTTAAGTTTTTGTCATTTATATAATTTGTTATTTCTAGCTTTAATTCATTTCATTGTAGTTTTTAGTCATTTTAGTACTTCAACTTATTTAAGTTAATTGGCAAGACAAGAAGTTTAAGTTTAACTTAAGTAAAGTTTAAGTTTTTCATCTAATATTTCGATTTTACTTTATTTTAATTACGATAATGATTTTAATGGGTTTTTTTTAGTTATTAACAATTACAACACAGTTTCAAGCCAATGAAATATGTTAAACCTAATCAAAATTATATTAACAATAGAAATTTCCACAACTTTTTCTATTTTTTTGGCCTTAAATTAATACATTGTTGTTAGCTGTTGTTAGTGATTTGTATAAGTATATGTAATTTCTGAAATTACTGTGATTACACAATCACCTCTGATAACAGATCACTCTTGTATAAAGTAGACACATGCATTTTCTGTAAAGCTTTGAAACGATTGTGAAAAATTAATTGAATTGAATTGATTTATTTTTTAAATGTATTTTCTATTTCCCTGCCTATTCCAAGCTTGGAAATCACAATTTAAAAAAATCTTGATATTTCCATGCTTTCCACGATGCGTTCTAATATCATTTTGATGAAATATTGCGACAGCTATGTTCTCTGCTGGTAACTAAATAAATAAATCATATTTTCACATTTTGTGTGCTTGTAATTAGGTTACTACACCCATATCTCTACTCTGGCGGATGTACAGGAGAATGTGATGGAATATCTTCATGTGCTGAGCAGGCCAATGGTCATCAACCATGATCATGACATCATCTGGACAGAGGCTTACATGGACAGTGTGGTGAGCTGCTTACCCTTTCTCGTTCACTCTCTTTCTTTTTGCAGAAGTTGGTACTGTACACAAAAGGTGATCTTTGCATATTGTCCCAAACCTTCATACTGATCATTTTTGTCTTTGTTAATCTTGAACCACTCATGTTGTGATTTCATTATCTGATTCCGAATGTGATCTTGCTATGTCTGTTACATCATTATGTCTGTCATTATTTCCTGTCGTCCCATTTCAGCTACCCAATACAGCTGAGGTAAATTCTTTCGTTCTCCGCAGTAGATCGAAATATATCCTGTACACATCTAAATGCAGTAGTTCGTGTGTTCTTGCAGTTTAAAGTTCATAGCTTCTCTTTTAGATTTATTTTAGTTTAGTTAGATCTCAGTAAAGTTTTTAATTTAATCAAGGTCCTAATCAAACGTCTGGTAGATTTTTAGTGCTAAAGCAACAGGAATTCAGGTCTATATGTGATTGTGCTGTTTTGTTAATTTGTTATGAATGCAGTTTGTCTTTCCTAAAGACAAATGTATTAATGGATGATTAACAAGTCTTATATTTAATATGATACAGAGGCAAAATAGCTCACAAAGGAGCTACAGACACATTTTCTGCTTTGATTATGAGGATTTAAATATGATACGTTACGAGCCAAGGGGGCAAATTTGAATGTGGAAGATTTGAATTCTTTGAATATTTGAGTTCTGTGGAAACCTACATGAATTTCTTTAGAATTCTGTGGATGCTGATGATTATAGATGCCATGCAAATAATGCAATATAGACAGTAACTACACGCCTGTTCAAAACTGAGTTATGACTAGAATCGGGTCTGTCCTGTGACAGATCAGCTGTGCTCAAATTTAAAGAGAAAACAGTGTCATCATCATCCATTTTTCTCAGTTTCATTGTTGGCATAGTTACTGTATTTTGGGTAACACTTTATTTTGGGTGACTCTTTATTAGTTGCAGATGCTGTATATTCATTAATGAATGGTTTAGTTCTTCATGAGTCATACATTAACTTAAGATTATCTGTGTATTGGTTAAAGGGATAGTTCCCCAAAAATGAAAATGACCCCATGATTTACTCACCCTCAAGCCAAGCTTGGATTAACCAGGACATTTTTAATATAACTCTGATTGTATTCGTCTGAAAGAAGAATGTCATATACACCTAGGGTGGCTTGAGGGTGAGTAAATTATGGGATAATTTTCATTTTTGAGGTGAACTATCCCTTTAAGCATAAATTAATGCATATTAGTGCACCTGTTTTGTAAAAAGTGACCGTATTTTGCCTTTGCAAGGTAGAACAATAAGGAACTGATTTCACCTACCAGTGAAGCACCTGCTCTTAATGGAAGTATCCTATGGTCTCGTTCATGGTTCTCTCTCTCTTTCTCGTCTTTCAGCTTTTTAACACACAGGCTGAGAGTTTGCTGTTGATGACCTCTGTGGCCATGCCTGTGTTCAGCAAGAAAGAAGAAACAGTGAGTTGCTTTCTCAGAAATGACTCCTATGCCTAATATATAAGGGAAAGTGTGGCTCCACAAAAAATGTCTGGACAGAGACATCGCTTTCATTCAGTTCATCACGCAATTAAGTCTCATTCAACAAGGATATAATTATAGTTAAATAAATACATAATTAAAATGATATAAGGTTATTATTTGGGCTATTACTGTTGTTGTCAAGTTAAAATACCAGCCCTAAATAAAGAAAAGATAAAGAATGAATCATGTTTTTGTTTTTGAACGAATCAATTGACTGAATTATTCAAAAATGTACTCATAACACTGAAGAAGAAAAAAAAACAGCAATTTGTCGCCTCCTCCTGGCTAACAGCTGTAAACTGCAGAAAGGGGACTGTGCGAATCTGGTTAATGATTCGAATTCAATTCTAATTTAATGTAGCTTTTTTCAGTTAAACTGGGAGCTCAGGATATTGGGAACTTAGATAATAAACACTGGGAGTAGGCTACGTCACATTATAAATTAAATCGGTTTATAAAACGGTTTATATACGGTTTATATAATCTAACGAAAACAATATATACTATTCAACACTCATAACATGTTTATCCAAATTATTCCGCTACAATTTGAATATATGTTTTGTACCTAAAAAGGGTGATGATTTGTGTTCGCTCCACTCCTCAAAAACGGCTTTCTTTCGTGTCACGACTGATAAAAAAAGAGCGCGGGAATCTTAACCAGACAGAACTAATCAATGACAATATATGTCCTTCCTTGACAGCAGGGCAAAACACAGAGGGGGAAAAAATTAAATAAAAATTCATGTAAACGCATTTTATTAGCATCTAATACAATTTCATTACGATTCTTCGTGAATCATTATGAATCTACAAAAATTACTTTTGAATTCAGTCAAAAACCTATATGAATCACGAAGTGAACAAGTTGCAGCTTCTGGTCCAGGTATTTTGTATGTGCTTTGGTAAATATTACTCCGAGATGCCTTCAAAGGAGCTACCAAAGATGAGCATATCCGATAGCCATTGCATGCAGATTGGTATCTAAAAGCTTTTTATTTTTACTACCATGGTTAAACTATGGTTAATGTAGCAAAACCATGGTTCATTTGTGGTTACCATGGTTTAACCACAAGGTTTTTTGGTTTTATTTGTAATAAAACCATGGTTAATTTTCGTATGGGAAATTCGTAAGGGTTTTTCAACTGTTTATTTTAAAATTAACTTGAAAGTTTTTTTTACTGTTGATAATTTTGACTTTGCTCTTTCTTTGTGTGTAGCTGTCTCACGGCATCCTCCTTGGTGTGGTTGGCACTGATGTCCCTTTAAAAGAGCTCATGAGATTAGCTCCTCGATACAAGGTGCCTCCATTTACAATAACACTGATCACATTCACATAACTTTTCATTCACAGGGCAGAATGTATCTATGTAGATTATTGCATACAGAGATTGTTTAAACTGCTGACTGAATAATAAATATGTGATTTTACTGAATGATTTGTTATTTTTCAGCTGGGAGTTCACGGCTATGCATTTTTAAACACTAATAATGGTTATATACTTTCTCATCCTGACCTTCGACCTCTGGTGAGCTCCACCATATTCCAGAGATTACCTTAACCTACACATATTACCTATTGTCTATAAGAGTTGATTACATTGTGTTATTAGTTTTGTATCACATTAAAGTTAATGATTTCTATACTTTGTGTTAGTATAAAGATGGTAAGAAGCTGAGGCCAAAGCCTAACTATAACAGTGTGGATCTGTCAGAGGTGGAGTGGGAAGATACAGAAGACACAGTGAGTGGAACAACACACACACACACACACACACACACACACAAATAAGAAACATTCACACACACACTCATCATGCCATTTTTATGTAAATTGTTTTAAGGTGTTTGTGTGTGTTGATCCTGTAGTTGAGAACAGCAATGGTAAAAGGGGAAAGTGGGACACTCTCTTTGGACGTCAGAGCAACAGTAGAAAAAGGAGTGAGTTGATTGGCTTCTTATAAGATTACTTTAGTTTAATTTATTCATTTTTATCCCATAATAACCCAGCCGTGACTGTCATACTCACATGCCGACGTCTTGCCTTCTCAGAAGAGAGTTGTCTTCCTGAAAAATGAATATTTTTACACCACCATCAACGAAACTCCATTCAGGTGGGAGTCTAAAACATGCTGATTGTATATTATTAAATTCTGCTAAATGTGAGACTTTTGGATATGTGTTATATATTGTGTCTATGTTTTTAGTCTTGGAATCGTACTCACCAATGGTCACGGGAAGAATGTTTTCATGGGAAATGTTTCAGTTGAAGAGGGTAAAGATTTTCAAATTATTACCTGTATTAAAGATAATTTGCCTGTCTTTGTTTACTGCTTTCATTTGTAAATCCTCTCATCTGTGTTGTTTTTCTGTCTACAGGCCTACATGACCTAACAGCATCTGATGTCACTATTGCTAATGAATGGTGGGGGTTAGCTAAGGCTAAGAACTAGAATAGGCTGTTTTTGACATGATTTGATATATTCTGATTGAACGTTTTTTGATGTTTCAGGACATACTGTGAGACAGACATCGATCCACATCACCGCAAATTGACACAGTTTCAGGCCGTGGTTCGATATCTGACAGGGAAAGAACCAGACCTGGAGTGTAAGTTCTGCCTCTAGAGGCTTTTAGACACTTGACTCAAAGTTTTAACGTAGCATTTGAGACTTACTTGTATCATTACATTCATGTAGAATTAAAAATGAGTAAAAACAACATTTTAGCAAAAAGGAGCCAACAAGGTGCTTAAAGTGATATTGTTCACCTAAAAATGAAAATTCTGTCATCATTTAGCTCATGTTGTTCCAAACCTGTGTACATTTCTTTGTTCTGCTGAACACAAAGGAAGATATTTGGAAGAATGTTTGTAACCAAGCAGATCTTGGCAGCAATTGACTACCATAGTATTCCCCCCCAATTATTTCATGGTATGAAATTAATTGAATACATATTTCAATCTTTATTGTAAAGTATCGATAATAATAGGTCTATTAATAATTGACCCTACTTGTTGCGCATGTGGAGTGTTTCACTTACAAAGTTTTGGCACAAAGCTAATAAATTAGTTGCACATGTAAATCATCTCATATCTTTGCAACTTTTATTCTCTGTACAGCATGACCACTTTCATATGCAATTCAACACAATTTGATCTGAATGATGATTAATGATATCTGCAGTTTTGTTCTGTCTGTTCTTCAGGTGATGAAAGACTCCTGCAGCAGACTCTGTTTGACGCAGTGGTCACAGCTCCTATGGAAGCCTACTGGACTGCACTGCTGCTCAACGCCTCCGGGTACAATTTCCCACCCACACAAGTTACATTAGTGAAATACGTGCTCGATCGTGATCTTTCTCATTCTTTTGCACGCCTCCATTGTGCAGTATTGATGCAGGTGTGGAAACGGCGTTCCTGGGCACACGCTCAGGCCTCATGAGGATGATCCGATATGTTGGCGTAGAGAAACGTATGGCGAAGTAAGTACCTTTAATTGAGAGCTCCGCGTCACGACTGAACTGCATAGACCACATCTGCATTGCCAAAGGTTTTCTTAAAGGTATAGTTCACCCAAAAATGTATATTATGTCATCATTTACTCACCCTCAAGTTGTTCCAAACCTGTATGAATTAATTTCATCTGCTGAACACAAAAGAAGACATTTGGAAGAATGTGGGTAACCAAACAGTGGAAGAGTGAACATCCATTCCCACAGTGCATCATATAACTTATCAGTATACACTCTAAAATACACTTAACATTGGGAAGGTAAAGAGGAACAGGCAGTAACACGTGAAAAACAGAATGTGGAATATAGAATGTGGTATTATATAATCAGCATACATACGTTTATATACAATAAGATATAAATCTCTTTTTTTTCATGGTTTCTTCGCAGAAAATTCTTAACGCCATCCGATAAGGACAGTATTTTTACTCTAGACCATTTCCCTGTTTGGTATCGGCGTGCCGCAGAGAATCCACCTGGACGCTTTTTGTACTACGTTCCTACAGAGGACAACACAAAAGGTAGTCTATCTGCACAATGCAGTCCATATCAAAAGACTATTGAGACTTTACACCCTATTGAGTGTATTGTGCTCAGTATTTGTTTTTCTTTCCCTGCAGTGGATGGCAGGTTTGTGGTTGCGGTCACGTCTGTTACAGTCTCTGTGAACAAAAAGACAGCAGTTGCTGGAGGTATGATCTTCCCTGGTTATTAATCTTTTTTTCTATTATGTTAGTCTGTGCTGATGAAAGGTCGCCTTTCGAGTTGCTATTTTCTTTGTCCATTTTAAGTATGTGAGTGAGCACATGTTTGGATGTGCAACCATGTATGGAGTTCACCTCCACATGAACATCTCTTTTCCTCAACACAACCTTGTTATATGTTAACTGCTAGCATTCTTTTCAATAGCATTTGCTCTGAAAATCCCCCAAAAATCCCCTGAAAAGCCCTCAAAAATCCATTGAAAATCCCCCAAAAATAGTTTTTTTTACAATTTAAGCATTTTTTCTGGAGGAATACATGGCAGTCAATGGAAATATTTTATGCCACCATAATGGTGTAGTTACATTATCTACCAGCAGGGCTAACTGTGCAATGCTAATCAGCCAACGCTTGATCCCCTTCATTTATCCATCCATTTCAGATTTTTCTCTCCATTTTGTGTGAATCTAAAGAAGTATGTTTTATTATTTTACTTTGAGCAAACTGTGTGTGAATGCTTGCTGATTCGTACACTTCAACGTTTACAGAAATACATTCTTTATTCATTTTTAACACAGAATAATATCACAGGTCACAAATCATATTTCAAACTGATTTTTATCAAGCGAAAATATAAAGAAGGATCTCATATCAGTCTTAGAAAAAAGGTCAAGTGAAGAAAGGGTCACATCAATAAGCTATAAGATATTAAACCAGAACTTCATAAAGATATTGAAGATGCTTTCAGCTCAGTCAAATGGGCAAATCCTTTCCTTTCATCCATCCAATGGGATTTACAAAGCTTTTATTTAGCAAGGGTGTGTAGTGAAGTGTGTGTGTGGTGTCCCTGCTCTTATATGTAAGGCCAGGACAGAGAGTAAACACACCCCAGCTGAGTCACTGCTCATTTATAAACCGCCCTTCATATTCACGGACATATTTGCTGACAGTCAATAAACAAGCATGTGCTCACTTTTGAGATTATTCGCAATAAGTGCAATTTGGCAGGAAAAGTATTACTCCACCAGTGGCAAAAGTGCTTTTGTCTTTTTTTTTTTCATAACAGAGGATACAGGGTATGTGTTTTGTCGCCCCGTGCAAAGTACAGGCCCATGACACATGCTGAGCTAAATGAACAGTAATGAAAAGAGAGACCTCGACCATTAGGCAAAACTCCTCTTATTAATAATTCATGAGTTTTCTCTGAATTCTCTGATGGAGATTTTTTAGGAGGAGTTCCTCTATAAAAAGAAGTTTGCACAGGAAACACAGGGAAAAGTATACTCAATTTTTGCAATCAAGTTATTGTTCATAAATAATTTGTAAGACAGATTAAAATATATACATATATTCAACACACTTTTGAATAAATGTATATCTGTACTTATATATATATATATATATATATATATATATATATATATATATATATATATATATACTCAGCATATGGCTGCAAATATCATTGAACACAGACACTTAACTGCTGGTGTGGGTATTCGCACACAAATTAGTTGAACTTTGATTTACAATTTTTTTTGCCAGCAACCTTACCAGTAATTTGCATTGGTAATGAATAGTGTGAGGGAAAGATTGTTGCTATAGTTACAGCGGAAGAGCATCTCCTAAATCCAGATGAGATGGTGTGATATTTGCTCCACACCCTTGTGCCTATTGCACATCATTCCTATAGATGGCAGCATTGTGCAAAACACCAAATAAGGACGTTTCAATAATACTGGGGGGTTGGGGGGGGGGGGGGGTATGCTGGTTCACATTAACAGTGTGCAGCTAGTTTCAGAGAGTCTTTCGTTGCTGAGGCTGATTGCTGCAGAAAAGCTTATATTATATCTGTGGGCTTCTGAAAGTCCAAGTCAAATTTATCTGAATTATTTAGTCTAAACAATTCTGCCCTCAAGGAAAAGCGGATTATGCAAATTGGTCCACAAGCAGAAAATTGATCACACAGATGCAATCGATTCTCCTCCATAGCCAGCCCAAGAGAAAAGATCAGACTAAATCAGCTATGACATCCTAGTCCAGAATTAAACAACAGATCAACAAAGACATTGATTTATATTGCACAGAAAAGTCTCTTAATAAAGTTATTAAGTATCTTAATAAAGGTAAGGTTTATTTCCTTCTCATCTATTGTCTTTCTGTTTTTGTTTAGAGGGTAGCTGTCCTGTAGGGCCACTGTGCTTCTTAGCCACCAAGGTGTAATTAACAGTTCCAATAGTCACAATCTGCCACCCTCCACTAACATCAACAGAGTCCTCAGCCTGCTCTACATTAGCACTTCACAATACTTCAAGACACTTCACGATAGACACCAGGGCTGGATTTTTCTAGTCTTACAAAAACACGTCTGTGCTCTAGAGATGAACATGGGGAAACAACAAACCGTAAACAAACAAAACAATGTTATTAACACAAATTATCACACAATACAAAGGACAAACCCCACACTTAAAAACATAAAACTGAGGTCACGTCACATTGTATAGAATATATTATAGCTGAAAAATAAGGTGGGAATATTTCAAATATGATATGTGGGGGTTATGATGTTCAGTTCACACTGGGGTAGGGTGATGGGTTACAATTAGGGTTGGTATTGGTATGCGTATAGGGGGTTTCATTTTTGGGTTTGGATAAGAGTTGAAGGTTTAGGGTAAGAGTTGTTTGGATTAGTGATGACGGGAGGTTTAGAGTTGGGGATTCATATTAGTGATGGAGGGTAATGGTTAGGGTAGGGATTCGTGTTGGAGGTTTAGGGTTGGGGGTCAGATTAGTTAGAGATTTCGGGTTAGAGTCGGGGGTTAGGATTGGTGATGGATGTTTAGGGTTGGGATGGATGGTAAGGGTAGGGATTAGTGTTTATGATTTAGAGCTGGGGGTTTAGATTAGCGTTAGAGACGGTAGGTTAGAGTTGTGGGTTAGGATTAGTGATGGAGGGTAATGTTAAGGGTTAGTGTTGGATTTAGGGCTGGGGGTCAGATTAGTGTTAGAGATTTAGGGTTAGAGTTGGGGGTTAGGATTAGTGTTGGAGGGTCAGGGTTAGAGTTGGAGGTTCAGATTAGTGATTGAGGGTAATGGTAAGGGTAGGGATTAGTGTTGTAGGTTTAGGGTTGTAGGTCAGATTAGTGTTAAAGATTTAGGGTTAGAGTCGGGGGTTAGGATTGGTGATGGATGTTTAGGGTTGGGGGCTCAGATTAATGATGGAGGTCTGTGGTAAGGGTAAGGATTTGTGTTGTAGGTTTAGGTTTGGGAGAAGAGTAATTACACCATGTCTACACTGATGCTGCAACGGCTTGAGGCTGTCTACACTGGAAACTTCAAAGTGAACGTTCCAAATCAATTTGTCCTTTTGACGGAAGCAGAGCAAGCACATGTGTAGTACGTCAGAAATCAGGGCATCCATTTATGGTCTGTGACTCAGTGCAATGCATTGAAATGCATTCACATAATGGTTCGATTATAATGGATGTTATTGGCATTTGGTGTAATGTGCCACTTTCACGTGCCACCCGGTGTAGAACACAGTGTTAGAGGTGATTGTTGGATTAGTTATGGAGGTTTATGGTAAGGATTTGGATTAGTATTGAATGGTTAGGGTTAGAGTTGGGGGTTTGGATTAGTGTTGGGAGGGTTGGGATTAGAGTTAAAGGTTGGGGTTAGGATTAGTGTTGGGGGTTAGAATTATGATTGTAGGTTTGGATTGATAGCTAGGTTGCTACAGAGGCAAATGCTAATGACAGCACGTGATCCTCTAGAAACATCAGGGTTCAGAACTGAACAGTTGCATCCACACCTCCTCTGCTGAGATCCTCTCAACATTGGGGGAGGGTGGGGGAGTTCTAAAGTGCTGAGTGGTCCCTCTTGTCCTGGGGCAAATAGGTCAAAGGTCGTAGGCCAAAGTTTAGAGATTAAGTAAAGTGTAAGTCTGAGAGTCAGAGAGGGTCTCAGGAAGGACAGAGAAACAGGAAACAGGGATTATGAATCCTCCGCTGGGCAGCTAAATGATCATCAAATGTGCAGCGCAACCAGTAAAGGATTCTTTATATTTGTGGCTGACCTCTGAACTCTGAACCTCTCCCCCATTCCCCTATGCAACTGATGAGATCTGTTTCTCCTCCGAGTCGCCTTCTGCCTCTGCGTCACCCATCAACGGCTGCCTCTTCTTTAGCTCTCGCTGGTATTTTGCCATTAGAGAGGCATAAATGCAGCCGTATGCTGCGGCAGCTACCATCATAATACACACGATTCCACAGACCACACCAGCGATCACTACTGTACCGATCGCCCTGCGAACACTGACCGGCCGATAACGCTGCTTTACACAGTCTGGTAGCTCCGCCTCTGTACGCACCACTGCACCTTCGGACGATGGAGTGGCTGTCCCTCGAAAACATGGTGGAGATCCACCTTTCATGCTCCCAGCCCCGCCCCCATTCTCATCCTCCAATTGCAGACAGTAGTTGAACATCTCCACAGGAACACCCCTGATGTCACGGCCCCTTAAGTCCTTCGGAAGCGTACACTCAACGGCATCAACATAACCGCCTATGACAGAAAGCAATAGAGAAAGAGTAATCAAAACTTTATCTCTGAGGTAAACAATAGTCACCTCTAATGAATTTAAATGGCTGCTTCAAGCCCTCCAAAATAGCACCGCACAGCTAGGAGGGTCAGCCCTCTTCAATTTGCGTGTGTGAATTTGTATGAGAAAGAGCAGTAGCTGGTGTATAATTAATAAGCCTGACATGCATAAAGAAGCTCTGTTCCAAAACCTAGTGATTTGCCACACTGCCTACTGCTCACATAGGCAGCTGCCTTCTAAGGCAGCATGCTAACTGTCATGGAACCTCATAAGTGACTAATTTGGAGTGCTCTACATAGGCAGCAACTCCATATGCCACACAAATATAATTCTGCACAGGGTAGTTGACTCGCACTTGATTTAAAAATAGCTTGTAATTGGCATCTCACGAATGGCGCTATAATCCAGTGCATATCACACATCTAATGGTGCAATAATCCAGTATGCATAAAATACACAGTACACACAAATATTGGGTAAAATAAATTTTTTCATCACACTGATCTTTTTTTATTTACTGAATGATATATAATGTAAAATTAATGCATTACAAAACTGCATTTTCCTAAAAAGTAACTAACCGTGTTAGTTACTTTTTATGGAAAGTAATGCGTTGTGTTACTTTTTCTCATCTGAGCTGGGATTGCTTGTTTGTTTTTCAAATGTAAAGGCCCTTTCACACCAAAAGTTAAATTAATAAGCCTCAGGCTGAGGGAAGTGCAAATTCACACCTGTACAGTAGAGGGCGCAGCTCAAACAAACCTTTCCGCTGTGCTGCCATTCTGGATTGCAGAAGAATAGGATGCAGGAGAAGAAAGTTCAACACTCCTCAGCAATAAAAACAAAAAATGAAACACAAATGTGATGTTTATCTAAAGTCATTTTTGCTTATTAGTATGGTTGAATTAAATCATCGAAGATCAGCAGTAAAGACATTGGTTAATAAACTAAGATTAAATCAAGTTTATTTGTGTAATTTAACATATTAATCATTGCAGGTTTGTGTAAAATTCTGAGTTTACATTTTAAAGTTTTTATTCATTTTGAAGAATACTGAATCTGTTTTTGTGCAAATGACATGAGTAAATGCATTGCTCACATTTAGTCTAGAAGTACAATAAATAGGAGAATGCATTACTTATTTGAAAAAGTAATGAGGTAATGGACCTCATTCATGAAAAAAAATTGTTGTGTTAATAGTTCATAAAGCCGTTCTGACGTAAATGTTCGGATTCATGTAAATCTTTGTATTTTCAAAATGTTAGTTGGTACGAAAGAAATTTACACCTGCTCCCTACCACGTGTAAATGGTGCGTAAAACATTTGAACGTTCTGTTCTTTTAGGCAGACTGATGACACTGCATTTTGATAATATTTCACAAGTGCGTTTGCCCTGTCTTCCTTTTCTTATTTTATTTATTGAGAGTTGAAAACTGTTCAACTTTGGGTAAATAGCAGCGCTCATCACTGTCACAGTGAAGGAGGGGTGGGACAAATACTACACCAACCAGCCATCCTACTTGTACAACGACTGAACAACAATGGAGAGGTTAATATTGCTGGTTACTGCATTTTCATATTCAGTGCTATTCTCCAAAATGAGGCATATTCCTTATCATCATAGCAACCAAAGCGTCTCAGATGGAAAAACGCTGCGCCTCCAAAGTGCTCTCAAGTGCCACCAGCTGGCCATTGTCAGAAGAGCGTCTGGCATTTTTTAAGCTGGCTAAAATTGCTTTGGCGGACACACGTTAATTGAATATTTATTGTTAGGCATATGGCCAATCAGAAGATTCCACAGCGTTCCTGGACACGTAATTTACGAAGTTATAACTCATGGGCGGGGATTATGCTAATTGTGGATGAGCGTGCATGCGCACCCCTATTTACGAATGATTGGAATTCACTAACATACACATGTTTAATGATGTTTATGAAGCGTTTGTGAATCGGGAAGGTCCATCTCATATATTTACGAAAGTTTAATGAATGAGGCTCATTGTGTGTTACTTTACTTTTTTCAAGTAACTAGTAATCTAATTACGTAACTCGTGTTACTTGTAATGCATTACCCCCAACACTGTATATGTTATTTTTAACATTTCCCGTCTCATTCACTATCTTGGACTTTCTCATTAAGTTTGTTGCATCGTGGGATCTCCATGAAAAAAACAAACAAACAAACATGCAATGCTGCCTGAATTTGGTCAAAACTAAGTATTTTAGAAGGTAGCATAAGTAAGGTCAACAGTGCGTCTTTGATGCCTTAAATGCTGCCTAGGTAGGCAGCTCACTAGGTATTGGAACAAAGCAAGAGACTCAGAGCCCACCATGACTGGAGTCTCTTTCTCACACACTAAAAGCTTTGTGACTCAGCCTCTCATGTTTGTTTCAAATCCCCCTCCCTCTTAAAGCTGTTTCTCTGACTCAGAGCAGAAGGATTGAGACAGACAGAGAAAAATAGAAAGTGAGAGGTATGGCGAATAAGAAGCTCTGCTTCGCAATAATTTTGGGGGTTTTGCCACATTTCATTGGCGGTGGTACACAAAAGATTGATAGGAAATTATTAGGGTGAGAGTGGGTACATTTCTTACAATACGTCTGGAGTACATGCAATTACCATTAGGTTACAGCTCCATTTGATAAGTGGCTTATTACACCCTTTTTTAAAACAGATAATTCTCTAAATTCTCAATAGACCCTTTTCACAGACTGTGATGATGCGTTTTAACGGTCATCAATATCGTAAATCCTGCAAAGTTGTTTGTATGTTCATTTTTTTTTTTTTTTATGTATGTACATTTATAACACTAATACTTTGTATTATATTACTTTTGCATCAAATAAGTTACCGCTGCTGTGAGGGTGTTTCTAATACAGCGTCTATGGGAGTGATGGTAAAAATAACATCTTTCTTTCTTTTCACTGTCGTTATCAATCTCACTCTATATTTTCCCTCTTTTTGAAAGTTGAGAACTCACTATTGTGGAGTTTTTCTTTTGCTATTTGAGCAGATGGGGACACAAAAAATATATTTAATGTATACTCTCATTCACTGCTATAAAAGTTAACCTAACTATGACGACTTCCACTCCGAGAAACCTGGAAATGTGAAAAGGGTCTATGGTTTATAGTCCTTGTAAAACACCAATAAACATACACTTTACATAATTGAACATACAATTTTAATGCAATACAGTAATTTGATATGTTAAAATATATTACTTGATAGAAGAATAATTTATTCAGATTTTAAATATTAATAGGTTTAATTATTTATTGAACACTGATGTCTATTATCATACTGCTGTTGTCGCCTCTTCATAGGCGCAATAGGTCACCGAAGACAGTGATTTTACCATTGTTAAAAGGCGTTAATTTAGGCAGTCCACTTTGGATTGTGCCAATTAACATGCCTTACTTATGGTAAAATCCCAGTAACGTACAGCCTCTTGTGGCTTATTGCTCAAATGACAGGTTTTTACACCTGCAGAGAATAAAAACACTACGCACACACAACCCTCACCTCGGTATATAAGCCACTCCATCCAGTGTTTGAAGTCTCTCAGGTTGCAGTCACACTCCCAGGGGTTCATGCCCAGCTCCAGGTGCTGAAGGTTGACGAGAGGCTCAAATGTGGCTCTCTCCAGGGCGTGAAGTCTGTTCCCAGCCAAGGAGAGCCAGGTCAGCCCGTGCAGCTCATCCAGCAGGCCCAGCGGCACAGTGGCCAAGCCGTTCAAAGACAGATCCAGCCTCCGCAGCTGGGTCAGGCCACGAAATAACTCGCGATCCAAAACCGTTAGGCTGTTGTTGCGCAAACTCAAATCGCTCAGGTTACATATCTCACGGAACAGTCTGGAAGGCAGGTTGTCCAGATAGTTGTTGGACAGGTCGAGGCTCTCAAGGGTGCTTAGATTGGCGAAGGCTGAGACGGGCAGGGAGGAGAGGCGGTTATTGGCCAGAAAGAGGGTATGTGTGCCCTCCGGGAGAGAAGTGAGAGCGGGCACAGATACTAGACTCCGCCCACTGCAGTTAGCTTTCAGTGAGTTACATACACACTCTGAAGGACAGCCAGTGCATAACTGCAGCAACGTAGCACACACACTCAGCACACCTAGCAGACCTGTGTGAAAGAAGAAAAAAGAGGTCTGAAAGAGTTGACAGCCATTTACTCCTTAAAGCTGCTTTGATTGATGTGAAAGATGTGACAGGTGTTGATTTAGTGCCACTGTGAATCATATGTTCAGTATTTAACGAAGAAGACCGGCGTCCAACACAACTGAACCTGTGGCTGCCGCTCCTACCACACTATTTTAAACTGGAGCTTATTTGAACCTACAAACAGACTTCAAGACATAGCAGTATTTTTGATGCACTCGCTGCAAGTAGCTGTTACAGCACCTCCAGGATGTTTTTTGTGCAGGACATGTTTTGATTCTTAATGTTTTATTTTACCCTAAAATGAAAATTTTGTCATTATTTACTCATCTACATGTCTTTTCAAAACTATGACTTACTTTCCCTTTAGAACACAAATGTAGTATACTGCAGGATTAACAAAATGCTCCAAAAATGACAACAAACGCACCAAGAAAGAAGTCCATATCACTTGTGTGCTAATTCAGAAACCATACCGTTGCTTTGTGTGAGGAAAATACCCAATTGTAGGGTAGAGTGGGGTAAAATGCCCCCCTACTGTTTTTCCAAAAATAACCACTAGATAAAGTCAAGATATGTTTTTGTTGTTACTACTACTAACTGGTACAAATTTGTTTTTTGTTAAAAACCCAATAACATGAAAATTCTGGACATTTTTCATACTTGGTTTATAATTTGTCATTTTCATTGAAAACTATAACTAATCTAGACGCATTGAACTTCCCCCACTCTACCCTACCTTATTTTTGTTTTTTTTACTGAAAATCAATAATGAGACACACATGACACACATGTTTGACATCATGACATCAGACTTTCAATAGTTGAGTTGGATGTGAGTGTGAATGAGATTTGAGAAAGACATTCAATACATGAGTAAATGATGAGTAAATGGTGACAAAATTGAACTTTTTTTTGTGGTTTCCTGAATGGGATTCTTGAGTTGGCGAAATAATTCTTCTTGGCTGATGTAGCATTATAGATTATTTAGATCAGTAAATCATCAGTAAAGAATTGGTAAATAGTTTTCTAAAAACTATAGCACAGAACAAGTGGTTTGGATGGATGGAGGTCTATTCCGATAGAGTTAAAGTTAGCAGTGAAAAACAATGCACATGATAGTAAAATAAATTGGCTTAAGGCCCGTTCACACCAAGGACGATAACTATAAAGATAACGGTAACACTTTACAATAAGGTTCATTAGTTAACATTAGTTAACATGAACTAATAATGAACTGCACTTATAAAGCATTTATTTATCTTTGTTAATGTTAATTTAAACATTTACTAATACATTATTAAAATCTTGTTAACATTAGTTAATACACTGTGAACTAACATGAACAAATCATGAACAGCTGTATTTTTATTAACTAACGTTAACAAAGATGAACTAATGCTGAACAGAGGTGTTGTTCACGGTTAGTTCATGTTAACTAATGCATTAACTAATGTTAACTAATACAACCTTATTGTAAAATGTTACCAAGATAACGATAAAGATATAGTTCTAAAAATCTTTCTTAATACTAAAGAATAGCAGAGTTCACACCACAACTATAACGATAACGGCATGGAGAAACGATATCGTTGAAATCACTTTCAGAACGATTTTATCCAGCTGATGAACAATAAAAACATTGACAGCCAATCAGGGGTGCGTTTCCCGTACAACGACGTAACTCACTGCTTAACTACTATAGTACGATGCATTGTTGAAGAAATCAACTAGCTAGTCACGACTGTTTCCCGAAACCGTATTGTCGCAAATTTGTCGTTCAACCACGTTGGTTAATGATGTTACGCAGGTGGTGGAGTATTAACTTATTTTATTGAATTAATTATTCATGCTCGATTTTTTGCTATAAATTACAGACATGGCATCTGAGGAGTAATTCTCATTTTTCTCAGTTATTATTTCCAGATTCAATCATTGGCTCATTTTTACGTACTAAAAACTGCTTAAATCTCTTGACAAACTAAAAGACGTAAATGGCATTTGTATGTATTCGAAATAAAATATATAGATTATACTGAATGTCAGCTTGCTTAATTTGCTCAAGATAAGGATTTATTAAGTCCACATGTCATGCAAACAAGAAACTATGCTTCTAACCACAGGTCGAGAGCTGTCGTTCCAACCACACAACTTTGCGATGCTGTTTTGCAAATGTTCGTTGGAACTATGGTTACAGGAATCACAAACTCGTTGAACTATGTTGATAACGACGGAACTTGCGACCATAGTTGGCAAACAATGCTTTTGGAAAACGCACCCCAGAATGCATCCTGCTGCAACAAGCTCGAGCTTTTAAAGTGACAGACAAGCACACGCTTAGAATAAACAGAACGATATCGTCCGCTGGTGTGGACACTAATATTTATTATTATCGTCCTTGGTGCGACTAATCATGCTTCCCATATCTTCTATTGTTTAATAATTTTGCATATTTTTGGGCCTATGCAGTTCATGATAATATTAATTAATTTCAGTGTTTGATTTTAAGGACATTTTTGCTCACTTTTATATCATAAACAATTTTGATACTTTGTTCATTCACCATTTGTGAAGCAAAACCAATGGAGAAACTGAACACGAGAGTCAGAAGTTATCCATGCAACCTAAAAAGGTTCTCCTACGGCATCAGGCTTTTACATTATTTTTTGTAAGAGTGTATGATGGGAATATAATGTGCCTCAGAGTTAAACAGAGAACATCCTCTGCTCTGCCATAAAACAAACATTTGCCAACTATTTGTCACCTCTCTCATTTATGCAACAGTGTATGACGGTGGGGAGCAGTGTTTCTCTGTGTGTGAGACAAATCACATGCTATCAATGGATATGACGTTTCAAACATTGAGATCCCAGTTGTCTCGCTGAACGTGTATGTGTGTGTGTGTGTATGCGTGTGTGAGTCTTTGGCAGTTTAAGTGCAGACAGATGCAGTTACAGCACTCGGATATCTGATCCTGACCAGTCTCAACACCCTGATCCCTTTGTAATCAGAGACACACACACAATCATCACAAGAACACTCTCTCTCTCATACACAATTGTGTGTAATCTCAATAATGAATCCATCCTTCTAAACTATGTAGTTGTGAATGATTCTAGAATTGCTGTTTTGGCCTGTCAACCTTCAATTTCCAATTTCTTCTCTCATCCCTTATTCTGTTTGGCTGAGGAAAAATGTGTGTCAGGACATCAGGATAGGCATATGACTGCTGACACTGAAACACAATGTTCGTTCTCTGTTATCTGTTCAGAACATTGCTGAAAACCACAAAGATGCTTTTATTTTAGTGGTGAGGACTGAAATATCCTAGTGAGTGGACCTAGATTAAAACAGGATGGATGTCTATTTTGTGCCTACACTCAAATTTCATCTTAAATGTAATGACATGTACCACTTTTCTTACCCTACTGGATTTGCTCATTTTAAAAGCAGGTCTCCAATTCCCAGAATAAATAATGCAAATTACTGTAACACAAAAGAAAGGTTAAAAAATGGGAAGAAAGCTTCTTTCTATGCAATGACGATGAATGGGGACTGCAGCTTGACAGAAAAGACACAATTTAGTACCATAAATGTAGTTCCTATGACTTATACACTCTCTCTCTCTACAGTCGTCTGTTTTTATTTCAGCTGTTATTTGCTTAAAATATTGGACTATTCATTTCCACTACCGGGTCTGTCAGATTTCTGATTAAATCTTTCAGACAGATTTTATGTAATGGATCAACATATTAATAGAAAGGATCCGACTCAAGGGAACAATTCATTAAGTGATCTTTCAGGAACGTCAAGTAGAGCTAGTGCGGATGTCAAGATTATCAGTACATTTCAGGCTTTTCTCCACACAAAGCAAGCTTTTGACTTCAGAAGACTGTCATTTTGGAGCTTGACTTGTTTACTTTCATTAAATTGAAAATAGTGGCTAGGATATTCTTTCAAAAAGCTTTGTGTTCCCTGGGGAAAAGAAAGCTTAAAATATATATATAATAGAGATTTTAAGTTTGACTCTAAACCAGCAGGTCAATATTTTCATTATACAGTAGTAAGTATTTGTGACAATGCAGCAAAACTGTGTGCGTGTTGCCTCTGCATTGCTTCATGTAGATCTTTAATCAGACACACATTAACTAAAGCCATCCTAATCCATCTGTAGCAAGGGCAGCTGGCGATGTATGCTGCTCTCTATACCACTCTATAAACACCCACACAGACACATACGTCAACACACTATACCTTACTTCCCACAGACACATTAGTAAAACTGATCACTTTCTGAAATGCAGCCATTTGCGGTCTATGTAAATAATTTAGATAACTGATATTCACCATTTAGACAAAGCATTTAAAACTGTATGAATGGAATTGGTACTTAAATCCTCTTAAAGTCCAACACCTTCAGAAGAGTGAATATGTGTGTGTATGTGTGTTGAACTCACCTTGACTGTCCGGATTTCCTCTCCTCCTGCGACCCACTGTAGGTGCAATGCTGAGCTGCATGTCTGCGCTTCTACGACTGCAGCTGCCTCAGATCTGCTGTGGCATCAGCTGGCCCTGATGCCAGCCTCCACAGGCAGCGATAGGGGGCCAGTGATGAGACTGCAGAGAGAGTTTGAAGGATAGTCAGTTTTTTCTGTACATAATTTGACTTTTGAAGGTAAACGCTTAATTGTTTTGTGCCTGTCAGCATAGAGCTGTGGTTTGTGTTTTTTTCCAACAAGTATCTGTGGTGAAACTCAAATCTTAAACATATCTGACATATTGGTAACAGCAGTATCACTGTCATGTCACAGCTTATTTTTTTCCGTCAAAGTTTATTCCTTCTGCGTGCTTTCTACTCTAGGCTCAATGGAAAACATCTTAAATTAGGAAAGATCAAATTAGCAATTAACACTTCTCGAATCTGTTCAATATTCTATTAGACTAGTTAATATTCCAGCAGTGTGCAGTGAAGGACAATACAGTTACATTCTAACCTACGAGAAAGAAAAGCTCTTGATTATTTAATAGCATTTAATTTTTTTATATTTTATTATTGAATAATATTATTAACATTTAATATTTTTCTCATCAGATGAGATTAAATGGAGATCAAATGGAGACTTGTTTACATCTTGCTTCTCACAATTTTTAAAAGTTGCCTTGAAATCAAAATTGACAAAATAAAAAAAAAGACTATTGCAGTGCTTATAAATAATATATCTGTGCACATCATTATATTTAAAATGTATACTCGGAATCTTTTATCAAAAACATCTCGAAACAATGTCTGTTCTATTCTGTGGAGGGTGGGGCTTAATATTCTCCACAACTGACTTCAAACTGGCATTCAGATCTACCTGTATTTAGTTAGCAATGGCCAGCTTCCTACAACCCAATCAATTCCTAAAGGACAAAATCAAATCGCCCATAAAGCCCTAAATTTTTCTCTTTCCACAAGCCGTTACACTCGGATATACATCACAACAGGGAAGAAAAGACTATCGCAACTTCCATTTCATGCCGACTTTAACTGTGAAAAAGACCACAGTAATGTCAATGTGTTTCCTCTAGTCTAGTATTAGAAGTGATCCCAAAAATGTCTCAAACTGTTCTCAGATTATTTTAAGATCTCAACATGAGCTCAAACATTTCTAATCAAATTATGTCGGGGTGTTTGTGTGTTGATGAAAAGCTGATAATTAATGAAATCATAAAAATGTGCAATAAATAATGGTAAAATAAAAAAAAAATACAATTACTAAAAAAGATTCAATATTTTATTTGTTTACTTGGATGCCATGTAACCTTGGATGCCATGTAACCAACATCAGAAAACCATGAATATACAAATGTATTGTTAAATTATTGAAATATTAGGTTAAAATATATGGGGCTCCTTTAAGTAAATATTTTAGGTCAAAGGCTGACCAAAGGCTGACAAAAAAAGTTGAGTTATCCCTGCTCTATACTCTTATTGTATGTCGATTGGCTTATTTGTTTCTATTTGTATTTCTCATATAGAATTACAGGAGAAATATCTGAGACAAACTTAATACTTCAATCAAACATAACTGAAATATCCTGAAAAGTCCCCTGAGCTATGAAAGAGCAACATCTGAGAGTCAGAACTTTCCTCCTGGTGGCCAGCCATCTGCAATACAGCGGTGCTTACTGTAGTACAGCTCTCCAGGGTACAAAACCGTGGTAGAACTGGCACTGCAGACGCGATTTAGTTAATTGAGGTACAGTAATATGACACTGAAACCCTTCAGCATATGACAGAGACGGGAATATTTATTATAACGACGTACCATTATGTAATACTAGTTGTGTAACGCAATGCTGTGAATGTGTGTGTCTCAGATCATTGAGCACAAGGTTACAAGTTGCTTCTGTTTACGCCAGGCCGGTTTGCTGTAAAATGGCCGCTGCTGTCTTAGACTGTGACACTTCGGCCTTGTCACCTGCCACATCCATCACAGTGTGTGTGTGTGTGTGTCTGTGTGTGTGCGTATTTGCGCAACGCAACACCAATTCACCAGCCTGTCATCTGAAACGGCACAGTGGAAAAATGTGCAGACATTTAGAGGTTATATTGCATGTGTGTGTGTGTGTGTGTGTGTGTGTGTGTGTGTGTGTGTGTGTGTGAGCAGTGCAAGAGTGTGAAACACACAGTGAGTTTCTGAAAACACCTTTTAGAGTTGCTCAACATGTGAATAATTTCCGCGCATTACGTTTCCTAGAACATGAAAGTTTGTGAGTGTGATAATATGTGAGTGTGTGTGTGTGTGGAGAGGATAATTAGTTGAGGGATGTGTCATTTGACTCCCGAGCATGCAGCACACACACACATACACACACACGTGATGTAACAGTCTCTCACTTTAGCAGCATCTCTCTCCACGTCCAGTTCAGCACATATTTCACACATTCTCACCCCACGCTGTACTAACTTCCTGTGAATGCACAAGGTCAACTATGCATGTGTGTGACAGCATATATGTTGTTACTGTGACTTGCAACACATAAGTAAATAGAAACGCCCTTTGGATGTTCACCTCTGAACCAGTCCTGCTGATCCCTTTTCTCTCTTTCTCATGCACACACATCAAAGTCAACGGCAGCAAGAACAGAGCGAAGAGACATTAGAAACAAAGACGTGGAGGCTACAGAGATGAATTATTAAGAGCAGAATCAAAAACAAAGACACACGCTCGCATAAACACACACTCATTCAAGCAACACACATACAGTATGCGTAAAGACATACAAACCTATTTCACAAATGTTTTTTGTCCTACCATAAATGTGTGTGTGTGTATGTATATATATATATATATATATATATATATACACATACATACACACACACACACACACACACAAGTGTTCACAGAATTGCTTATTGTAGATGCCATCTCACTCCTACATGTTCAAATACACTCAAAAGCAGCATTCCAGCACATCACCTGCGGTCACACACACATCTTTACATTTCCTTTGTGTCCAAATAAAAAACTGGACATCACATGCTCTGTAACCCAAAACAACAGGCGAATGTGTTGGTCTCACAAAAAACCATCACTCGGCAAACATCATGCACGGACGTCGTAATCATAATCAAGGCAAATTGTAATGCGTGCGCGTATATGTGTGTTATAGGTTAACAGTGTTTTCACTCACCGTCTTTAGATGCCGTCCTTCTCTGCGCCCCCCCCCCCAAGCTCACACACTCTCTCTCTCTCACACACACACACACACATACACACGGCTGTGGGAGAAATGAGCGAATAGCAGCTCTCGTAACGCTCCAATATGGAAATGAAAATATCCTTCCGCTGCCAAAAGCAACGGCTGCCACAGAAGGAGAGATGGATTGGAGGAAGGGAAAAAACGATTAAAATAAAGAAGAGGGAGATGAAGGAGGGGAGTTAAATCCTGCGCAATGCCTTGCTGTAATGCTCAGAGAGAGGAGGACACAGAAAGAGAGAGAGAGAGTGTGAGTGAGAAAGAGAGAGAGGGGAGAAGGAGGAGGAGGGGGAGGCGTGCTCCAGTCTTTCAATTCTCTGTGGTTTCCAGCAGAACGGCTCGCCTCTGTGTTTGTTTTTTGAGTCCACAGAATACACTTGAGTGTGTGTGTGTGTGTGTGTTAGGAGGTTGTCTCTCAAGCGCATGCTGTCCTCAGGCTAGCCTTTGATGCGCATGTGTGTCTGTGTGAGTATGTGTGTGAGTAAGTGTGTGTGTGTTTGTGTGTTGCTTTCTCCATATGTGCATGTGGTGAGGCGTGCAGTGTAAGCGTGTGCCAGCCTTGTCAAAGATAGTAACATTAGTGAGGGATGAGGGGAGAGAGGAGGGGGTTGAAAAAACAGCTGATTCTTTCTCTCATAGATTAGATAGATAGATAGATAGATAGATAGATATGCAGCCAATAGAGGCAACAGCAATGCATTTTACTCTTCGTGAGTGCTGACATCATGCAACACTATGGATGGATGGGTGAGTGGATGGATGGATGGATGGATGGATGGATGGATTGATCCAATCACATCACCATCACCAGCAGTGATGCATTTTACACCCTGTGATGTCATCAGAGTGCTGACATCATGCAACAGCGCAGGAATATAATCATACATGTACTCACCATTGTTCAAATGGACAAACTGGACCAAATGTCATCCATGTATACAAACATTCCTGCTATTGCCTGGTGTGCTGAATAATGCATAAAGGCCACGCTGCAGCACCAGCACCTCAAAAAATGAGAAATGCATCCATTGCAGCTATTTATAAGAGGAAAAGCATTCTGGACACCAGAAGCGTTTAACTCCTGTATGTGGTGGGCTGTTGCTGTACTTCAGAAGGACCTCAGTGCCGCCCACATGCTTTCACATGCCAGACATTGACAAGAAAAAGCACTACAGCTCCATTAAATCCTTACCATGCCATTTCTCTCCTTATCAGAAGCCCTCTATTTTATGAAGTGTATATGTGGGTGTGTACATTGATGTTCCTGTGTGTGCTGCTCACGTTGAGGACAGTGTCATAATTGGGTGGTGAGTCTTCAAGGTGTCGGTAGGGGCTGTGCTGACATCATGTTACCTAAGCAACAGAGAGAGAGAGAAAGAGAGAGAGGGAGAGAGGGAGAGGAGGGGGGGATTGAGAGGGTGTTTTTTTGACTCACTGTTAGCGTATGCTACTTGAGCTCTTCTTGATAATCTGCAATGTAAAGACCCTGCTGCTCTGTTTGCCATCACACACACACACACACATTGCAGTTTAGTCCTGTCATATTCAAATAGATATTAACTACATTAGCATAATTTAGAATATAATCTAGAATTTGAAATGCATATTAAGCTAAGCTTAAAACTATACAATATAGAAGAATCTACTGCACAGATCAGTGAACTAGTAAAAAACAATACATGAAGTCCAGTGTACTCGCACACGCTCAGCTTATTTTTACTTCAATAACTCACACACACACAAGCTGAGGACTGTCCATTAAGCTAATTATGACCAGAAGAATCTCATTCTTAATTAACAAGGTACTGTTATATCTATCTATCTATGGAGAGTTTCAAGCTCTGACGCTGTAGCCTATTCATGAAAAGGGCCACATACATTTCACACATTTTCTCTCTCTCTCTCTCTCTCTCTCTCTCGCTCTCGCTCTCTCTGCTCCCTCATTAAAGGTTTTGTCTTTCACCATCAAATGGTAAAATCTGTTTATTTTAAGTAGGATTGATTGCTTGCCATGTTGTCGCTCTGAGGTTTTGGTTGAGGTTTCATGCTGTCTCACATCATTGTGTTTGTTTTTGTGTGTGGGATGTTTGTATAGAAAAGAGAATGACAGAAGCTCAGAAAACTGGGTATTTACTAAATGATCTGCTCTGCTGGAGTCACATGTCTTCCGTCATTCACACTTCTAACTGTGCTGGGATCCGTCTGCGAGCTCGCTCATCACTATTTTGGGTAATCTTCATTGCAGGGCTGTCCAAATCTTTAGGATGCTGGAGGAGACATGGTGACTGTAATCTTCCAGTATTGTTACAGTATGTCTGCTAGGTCTAGAGCTTTATAATACACATCTACTTATTCACGAGATTGTCTCCCCATCTACTAGCCGTCTTCTACGCCCCAAGCAGCTATTACTAACACTGCCCTCCACTATCCGCCTCTTTATTATCCACCTCTATTAATTAGCTTCAGTATGATAGATGGTTCGACTCTGGTCTCTCTCTCTCTCTGAATTATTGAAGTTAAAAGATTTTTACTCAAACGAACAATTTACTGCAGTTTAATCAGACCCGTCAGCTCACTGTAAATTCTAACTGTCCTACTAATTACACAGGGCCCTTAAACAACAAAACCTTGTTCTGTAAAATGCAGCAGTTTATGGGAGATGTAGATGTACAGATTGAGTTATTAGGTATCAGGTGTGATATATGAGGTAATGGGTTTAGGATAATAAACTAATGAGGTATCAGGTGTGAGGGAGATAGTAGGTTTAATATATGAGGTATCAGGACTGAGGCATGAGATATCAGCACATTTTGTGTTTAAGCTTGTGAGAGTGGGCATCCACTGATGCATGCTGGGATAATATATATACACTCACCTAAAGGATTATTAGGAACACCATACTAATACTGTGTTTGACCCCCTTTCGCCTTCAGAACTGCCTTAATTCTACGTGGCATTGATTCAACAAGGTGCTGAAAGCATTCTTTAGAAATGTTGGCCCATATTGATGGGATAGCATCTTGCAGTTGATGGAGATTTGTGGGATGCACATCCAGGGCACGAAGCTCCCGTTCCACCACATCCCAAAGATGCTCTATTGGGTTGAGATCTGGTGACTGTGGGGGCCATTTTAGTACAGTGAACTCATTGTCATGTTTAAGAAACCAATTTGAAATGATTCGAGCTTTGTGACATGGTGCATTATCCTGCTGGAAGTAGCCATCAGAGGATGGGTACATGGTGGTCATAAAGGGATGGACATGGTCAGAAACAATGCTCAGGTAGGCCGTGGCATTTAAACGATGCCCAATTGGCACTAAGGGGCCTAAAGTGTGCCAAGAAAACATCCCCCACACCATTACACCACCACCACCAGCCTGCACAGTGGTAACAAGGCATGATGGATCCATGTTCTCATTCTGTGTACGCCAAATTCTGACTCTACCATCTGAATGTCTCAACAGAAATCGAGACTCATCAGACCAGGCAACATTTTTCCAGTCTTCAACTGTCCAATTTTGGTGAGCTCGTGCAAATTGTAGCCTCTTTTTCCTATTTGTAGTGGAGATGAGTGGTACCCGGTGGGGTCTTCTGCTGTTGTAGCCCATCCGCCTCAAGGTTGTGCGTGTTGTGGCTTCACAAATGCTTTGCTGCATACCTCGGTTGTAACGAGTGGTTATTTCAGTCAAAGTTGCTCTTCTATCAGCTTGAATCAGTCGGCCCATTCTCCTCTGACCTCTAGCATCAACAAGGCATTTTCGCCCACAGGACTGCCGCATACTGGATGTTTTTCCCTTTTCACACCATTCTTTGTAAACTCTAGAAATGGTTGTGCGTGAAAATCCCAGTAACTGAGCAGATTGTGAAATACTCAGACCAGCCCGTCTGGCACCAATTTGCACGAGCTCACCAAAATTGGACAGTTGAAGACTGGAAAAATGTTGCCTGGTCTGATGAGTCTCGATTTCTGTTGAGACATTCAGATGGTAGAGTCAGAATTTGGCGTACACAGAATAAGAACATGGATCCATCATGCCTTGTTACCACTGTGCAGGCTGGTGGTGGTTGTGTAATGGTGTGGGGGATGTTTTCTTGGCACACTTTAGGCCCCTTAGTGCCAATTGGGCATCGTTTAAATGCCACGGCCTACCTGAGCATTGTTTCTGACCATGTCCATCCCTTTATGACCACCATGTACCCATCCTCTGATGGCTACTTCCAGCAGGATAATGCACCATGTCACAAAGCTCGAATCATTTCAAATTGGTTTCTTGAACATGACAATGAGTTCACTGTACTAAAATGGCCCCCACAGTCACCAGATCTCAACCCAATAGAGCATCTTTGGGATGTGGTGGAACGGGAGCTTCGTGCCCTGGATGTGCATCCCACAAATCTCCATCAACTGCAAGATGCTATCCCATCAATATGGGCCAACATTTCTAAAGAATGCTTTCAGCACCTTGTTGAATCAATGCCACGCAGAATTAAGGCAGTTCTGAAGGCGAAAGGGGGTCAAACACAGTATTAGTATGGTGTTCCTAATAATCCTTTAGGTGAGTGATATATATATATATATATATATATATATATATATATATATATATATATATATTTGCAAGTCGAACAGAATAGGGTTCTTCAGCTAAAAATCTTTGAGGGAAAAAAAAACTGAAAATGGATAACTTATGTATTTTGGCCATTCATTTACACGACAGCCAGGGTTGCCAGGGTTGCCAGGTCTGTGCAACAAAAGTAGCCCAGCCCAATGGCCAGTCAAAAGTATCCCAAAAATAGCCTAATGCGTTTTCTCCATCGGGAGGCCAAATTCTCCACTGGGGTTTTGAGGTTGTTGGAGCGCCAAAATTGTACGTATGGAGGTGGAAATCAACCGCAGAATTTCTTTTTTTTGCTAAGTATCCTTAGCAACACTGATGACAACAGCGTTTTTGGGGGCCGAAAAATGCAAGCTTTTGAAAAAGTGCAAGGTTTTGAAAACAATGCCTTTACCATCTCCATATAAACAAACAAACAAAAAAAACACATACATCTGTAAAAACGGTAACGCCATGCACGCATGCATATTACATATTTGCGGGGTGTTTCTTGACAAAGTGACATCACCATCTACTGACCTGGCATGCATAATACAGCCTTTTTAGTCATTTTCACAGATCCGTGTGAACGGGGATCGTTTTGACAATGTTGTCAAACATACCCTCAGTCTCAGTCATTTTAAGTGTTCACATATGCATTTCTACTAACATATTTCTTAATTTGATATGTTATAATACTATTAGAATATGAAAACAATTTTCTTATCTTTTTGTCTGTTTCTTTCCTGCATAGCCATAGGTGTACAGATGTCTCTTGAGATGTTGGAAAAAAGGTTTTGGTCCATAGCCACTCAGGTACTAAAACTAATCTACTGCAATTACAGTTATCGCTTGCAGTTCCTGTAAGTATGTTTATTTGTGCTTCTAACCTTGAAAAAAAAAGTATTAATACATTTAAATTAAATTAAATTAAATTACATTATATACAGCAAATGTCAACAGGGCATCTCCACAAGGATATGTACACCAGCATGTGTGCGTTACTCGCCGGATGGGTCTTATCTGTTTAAACATTGTGCATTTGATGAGAGGTGAAGACAAACACAATAACGTTAGTGGTGACACTCCTAGCACAGGCTTTTGTTTGATATTTATAATACAAACAGAAGATGATAAGTGTTGAGAGAGGGGTGGGAGAGTCCAGAAGGCACTCGAAAAGAATGGGGAGAGGAGGCAATATCACTCTCTACATCCTCCTCAGGGAGAACACTCTCCCAATTTTCTAGTACCCCTGGGATTTTCCATGCCTCCCTGAACGCTCTTCCACCTCAGCTGGCACATTACCCCTGACTTTGCGTTCACTCCTGACTGCAGCAATATTAACTAATACCATATTCAGTGATGGAGAACATTGATGATTATTCTTACTGTTAAATGTTTGAAATATTAAAATCTAAATCCATTAATTAGATCTATAAGGATCAAAAGCAGTGCATAATCCATTTACAATCTATAAGGATCAACAACTGTGTAGAACATGACACACTGTAAGATGAAACATGCATGCTGTGAGAAAGAGACCGGAATTAATGTCTGTGTGTAAATTGTGCAAAATTACGGTAAAATGAGATACAAACTATAGATCTTTAACAGTAGCTATAGTAAACATTTACAGGTCCCTATGAGAAGAATTGTTTTCACAGATCATGTGATTGCTCAAAGGCAGAACAGCAGTGTTATAAGCAGGAGTTGAGTTTGAAGCTATCAGTCCTGAGCCAGTGATATTATATTAATTAATGTTTTTCCTTTTTTCACTGCTGCTGCATATTATCTGGATGGACACCAGGCGAATGACACAGATGTATGTACTCAATACAAATAGGAGAATAAACACGATACTATACAAAACTTAATACATGTAAATGCTCAGTTTCTTTGTCTTTGTCAATGTCTGTCTCACAGTGTTCTGGTGTAGAGGGGCTTTGTCCTCTAAGCTGTACTGATAATGCAGTGAGTATTAATAAGTGCTCGGTATCTAGAGCATTTGTGGACATATTGGTGAAAATATGCATCACCATTCCTCCATCCAACTAATTCAATAGGACAAATGCTTTTTGTGTTTTGTGTTCACAGGACGTTAACTGCTACGTCATTGACAGTAATGGCTTCGTCATCATCTCTAAGGACAGGACTGATGTAAGAGCACTTAAAGTGACAGGATATGGTCAACACAAAATGCCATTCGCAACCCACCAAACATCCGCAATGATGCAAAAATACGTATTTCTGAGTGAAACGGAATATTAACATATAGGGAAAGATGTCATTTCATACACTGCAGAGTGATTGGACTGTGAAAAGTGTCCGTAGTAACTAATAGTATAGTACTATTAGTTACTAATAGTAACTAATTATATTTTATTAATTAAAAAAAAATTTTTTTTATTACAATTATTTCTATGTGTGTGTTTGCTGTAGTGTAAATCCCTGGAGATTTAGGTTAAGATTGTCACGTTCTAGTCCGATGATGGTGAAGATGGGCACAAAGGATGAAATGGTAGCATATTTTTTAAAATAAGAAAACTCAGGAAATGCACAAAGGTACAAACTCAACGAAACACTGTGCCATGCACAAACAATACCTAACAAAGGAACAAGAGGAACTTAAGGGCTTATATATACACAAGGTAATTAACTGAATGCAAACAGGTGTGAACTAATTAATAAGTAACCAAGGAGACTAACTAATCGTGGGAAAAGGAGAACAAAGGAACCCTAACTAGAGAACTAAGACTAAACAGGAACAGAAGACAGAGACAATAAAACCAAACTAAACATAACTTACAAAGATGGGGAAATGACATGCAGTAAAAAAAATATTTTTCCATTTAAATGATTCCATTAAAAGCAGGTCACAGTAAAAATCAAGTCATGAAATAAAACGGTTCCTAAATAAGGACTTTGTGCTGTGAATAACAGATTAAAAAAAGCTCTGTTTACCATTGACTCAGCATAGGAAAGTGACTGTGGAAATGAATGAATAAATAAATAAATGCATGAGGTGTTTTCCATCATTAGTAGCAGTCCTATGAGAGAGACAGAGAGAGAGAGGGAGAACAGTGCATCATCCAGGTAAATATAGAGGAAGGGAAGGATAACAGAGGTTATCTGAATAATTCAGCGTGCTGGTGTGGTAAACGCTGACTCTGATGTTGGGCTGCAGCCTTACAGAGCCCAAACTTATGCTGTTTAAAATTTGATTTCAGTGCTTTATCGAACCGTAAAGTCAAGATGTCTATGGCATTAAAGCTAATACAGATGCATTCATTCTGAGCTGTCATTGTTCCTACCGTGAACTAGAAAGAGATCCTGGTCAAATAAATAATAAATAACTACAATGTCTTGAAGCCACATGTCTCTCTATTCTCTGTATCTGTAGGTTGGCAGGTTTCTGGGGGTAATCGATGGGTCGGTAATGTCACAGCTCTTGAGAATGGGCATGTTTAAAAGGTTAGAGAACTTTTTTGTTACGAAAACTCTAGTGCCCACACTCTTAAAATTAAAGGTTCATTATTGGCATGAATAGCTGCTTTTCCACCGTCGGGTCGAGTGGTTCTAAGTACGGTAAGGAACGGTTCCAGTTACCTAATTTTCACTTGAGCTTGGTTCAGCACGACATGATTACAAACCAATCTCGGCCTGTAATTCTAATAAACATTTCTTATTTATTATCAATGTTGAAAACAGTTGTGCTGCTGCTGCTTAATATTTTTGTGGAAACCATGATACATCATGGTAGCCAACCGTGCTTTTTTTTATGTTCTTCACACTAAAAAAAAAAAAATTCTTTCTATGGCATTGCTGTGAAAGCACCATTTTGGAAGCTTTATTTTTTAAATGTGCATCAAATGTGATGTAATGCATTAAGGTGTAAACGATGTCACTGTGTGTGTTTTCCACAGGGTGTTACTCTATGACTATCAGGGCATGTGTAAGGTGCATACTTACTCTGCTAGCGGCTCTCGACCCCTGCTAAGTGTAAGCATTGTGCTGTCTGTTTTAATAACGTCTACCAGAACACAACAGTCAGATGCTATCAGTGTTACATATAATAAATTACACTGCTGCTCTTGCAATCCATTGTGGTATGACTACATGGGTGGAGGTCACAGGTCAGGGCTGATCTAGAAAAAGGCTTGGCCTTCATACCATGATCACAAAGATGGTGTCGAGAAAAAAAAAGACAAGATATGTGATTTCTGTCATGAGCTCTTACACAGAAATTCTCAGTGTAATTGAAATGAAAGGATGCCATCTTGATTCTCTTCTTTTCTTTCTTCCCTCAGCCCTTTTATAATCTTCTGGCAGCAATGAGATGGTTCCTATCGAACTTCTTGCTGTAAGTGTGGCTGTTTTCTGCTCTTTAAAATGTCAGTGACTCAGTTCATCCCTTGTAAAATCAGACGTTTTCACTCTGCCAGGTTTTTACTGGACTTCAACATCTATGGTCTATGGCATTCAGATCACTTTGTGGAGGGTATGTATAAAGTAAACTAATTGTAAATACTGCAATCATTCATCTGTGTTACTCATCTGTTCACATGGCCGTTCCTGTGTCTCCCATCTTCCTTCTTCATCGCTTGCTCTCTTATTTCTTTAATTCTGTAACCCTCCTTCATCTTGATGTGTCACAGCCAAGGCCTTATTCCATTCATGTAAGTGCCGTTTCCATCACTGTGTGTGATATTGCTTGTGCTGTGTGTGAAAAAGAGAGATCAGAGAAAGATTTATCATGTTGTTTTTCATGATCAAAAGTTTTTTTTTTTGTGTTGTTGAAAGCTTATAATAAAAGTATCCTACAGCTGGTGGCATTTGATGATAAAAGGACATTGCATTCTTTAATCCATACTGTAGATAACTGTGGGTTTGCTTTGTAGCTGGTAGGAAGTCAAAGGGGGGCATTTTGCAGCCATGTGACACTGAGTATCCCAGCTTCATCTACAAGCCATCAATCAAAGAAACCAACAGCCTGATCAAGTGTGGGAGATGTCAAAAGTAAGAACACCCATAGATCATTTGATCATGGATGGATTTGCAATGCAGTTTCATTATATCTCAAAATAAAATACTTTTTTTAATTGATGGCAATGGCAAGTCACATTTGCAAAATGTAAAGTTGTAATTATGAGAGCCTGAAGTTGTTCTTCTTAGATTTATAAATACATACTGTAGTTTTCAACCGTACTTTTGATATATTGTATATATAGTTGCAATATAGTTGTGGAACATAAAGTCACAATTACAAGACACAAGAGAGAGAAGGGGTCGTTCTCATACTTAATGTATCAGTTTACTCCAATATTAAACAAAAACCCTATGCTCACTGTCATCTCTTATGCCTTCGTAGTTTCCTGTCTTTCTGACGACCTCTAGTGGTGAAGACAAATAATATACTGGAAAATAAAGTTACAGAAAGTAGAGGATATGCCAAAAATATGAAGGCAAATGGCAGTTTTAAAGCACATTGCTTTATTTCACAAGATAATCTTTTATTTACTAATAATAACTAGAATTATTAAGTCTTTCGCGTCTTTTTTTCAGTGCTTGAAAAAAAAAATTATAGGTACAGGCATTTATCAAACTATCAACCTTCTGAACAAGTTCTCAGTTTATTTCAGTGTGCCAATTATACAACGACGTTAATAGGATTTCACTTAAAGTAATTTTCGTTGTGTGTTTTTCTTTTGGCACTAATAGCACAACATTATATAATTAAATGTATATTGTCTTATTTGTAATACAAAATTGCCTTATTTGTGTTTACAGTTGATGTACAATGTAATACTGAAAGCCATGATTACCTCCTGTCACCTACTGGCTTGATTTGATAATCCAGATTTATTAGGCTTGACGCGGATGAAATCACATTTAGGGTATGTTTACTCGTTGTATTTCACGTATAGGCTACAGATTACAACGTTGTGAACGTTGATCCGCGAAAACGGATAAAAAACGCTTTATTATTAAGGCCAGTAGCTGGCAATGTCACTTTGTAAAGAAACACTACGCGCCTAGACTGAACACGTAATACGCATGCGCTTTACGTCGCAGTTTTCAAATTCGCGTTTTTGTCGTTTCCCCCAAAAATGCTGTTGTGTAAATTAACTGTTTTTAATTGAAAACTGTGTTGTGTAAACGGCCCCTTAATAAACCCAAGTAACAATAACAAGAAAGACCATGAACAGATGATGACTGAGGGTTTAAATACATTAAAGGGGGATGTTTACACGACAACGATGCACTCAAAGCGAAAAACTTTTTCTACGTACTTACAACACCATTATCCAAATGCTCCCCGTTCACACGGATCCGCGAAAATGACTAAAAGCGCTGTATTATTTATGCCAGGCCAGTAGTTGGTGATGTCATTTGGTAAAGAAACACCACGCACCTATAGACTGAACACGCATATGCATGATGTTACCATTTCACATTTCGTGTTTTTGTAGGTTTACACGGAGATGATAACGGTATAGTTTTTAAAAACGTGAACTTTGAAATTAGTTTTCAAAAGTTTTCAGGCCCCGAAATCGCTGTTGTCATGTAAATGAACGGCCAAAATGACAAGAGACTAATGATAGACAGGTGCAGGTGATTAGTTGACATGGTAACAAACAAGGGTAACTATGGAAACTAACAAAATAATAATGGAGGCAAGAGAAAAGGGAACTAAATACACAGGAACTGAACATATAGGTACAAGACAAAAGGATATCGAAACAAAAGTCCTTTAACACAGAGACACGGGAATTGTGACACCTCCTTAGGTCATCGAGGCTTCATTTCGCTAGCATCTACTCTGCGCTAGGCTCTCGTAACTTGTATCTACATTTTGTGGATACTGAAATGTTGTTTGAAAACAGTCCCTTTGCTCTGGATTCTTTTTAATAAACTTGTTCTGCAATAAGAATGCCATTAACTAGACTTGATCTCTCTCTCTTTCTTTTATTGCACACAGGGTGTTTGTAATTAATCAGATTCCAGACAGTAACTTGCTGTTGGTGGTGATTCAGGCAGATTGTGACTGTTCTCGGCAGTACCCACCCATCACCATGGAGCCCAAAGAGGTCAAATATATCCTTAAAACCCCAGCTAAATCAGTCTCCCCAGACCACCACACACTGTGACTGAGGAGATGAATCATAGCTTTGAATGAGATCAATTTAGTCACTTAAAGGTACATTAACCGCATTAGAAATGACCAATTTCACACAAATTTCTGGGTGCTCCTTTAAAGAAAACAGATAAAATTTATGTTCAAACATATCTTTATACAAGCCACCAACTGTATAACAAAGTATCTACTATTTAAAAATATATATTTGTGCTATAAAGATGCTTTGTTTGTTATTGTTGCTTTTTCTTCATTTTTTCTTAACCGCTGAGCACACAATGCCTCAGTCAAATGTGACCGCATGAGATCTCAGAAGATACGAAGAAGGCCTGAGTCTTGTCATGCTTACCACCCTCAAGTAAGCACACATACTTGCACACAATTCACAGACATGAATTGCAAGGCTGCCTTTTGATTACAATCTGTCTACAGACTAAGATTTTCAGAGATCTCTGGTACATATTCTGTGTATCTTGTCTGTTTTAGGAAAATGCCAAAGACTGCGGAGGGGCTGTGGCAATCAGCCTGTCCATCACGCTGTTCCTAGCCTGTTTATCAGTGTCTGCACTCATCCGTCGATGACAGAGGGCCTGTTAAATGCCCAAGAGAGTCACCCATAGTGCACAGACTCAACACAGCATGTTTTTATTATCAATAATATAAGTTTAAACTAGAACGCACAATTTTTCTACAGTGAAAAGTTTTCATCATTATTACATTTTACAAGTTTGTGGATTTTATAAACAGTGCTGGGCTTTTATGACTTTGTCTTGACACTGTATCTGAACCATCTGCAAAAACAGTATCAACAATGAGGATGGACCAAAATGAGACCCAGACAAGGATGAACAGAAGCTAAGCTACATTGAACTGTGACATTAGAGAAGGGAATTTATGGCCAGTAGCTGTATGTGACTGTTTCTCTAGCCTATATGAAGCAGGAGAAAAGTGCACATAATGTGGATAATATATTTATTTGTGTGTGTGTGTGTGTGTGTGTATGTGAGTACATGAGTACGTGTTTTTCTATCCCGGTGGGGACTTCAACCTGAATGCACGCTGACTCATGGGGACTTGTGTCACCGTAAGGACCTAAATTGAGGTCCCCATGAGGAAACAAGCTTATAAATCATACAGAATAAGTTTTTTTGAAAATGTAAAAATGCAATGTTTTCTAGGGGTAGGGTTAGGGTGTAAGGGGATAGAATATAGAGTTTGTAAAAACCATTACGTCTATGGAGAGTCCCCACAAAGATAATGAACCAGACGTGTGTGTGTTAGAGAGAAAAAAGAATATTTTATAATATTTAAAAAAAGAACATTTAACATTGCTATTCACAGCTGTCTTTGTCACCAGAGATGATTGTAGGAGTTATAAATGATATGAAAACGTCTCTCAGAGGTTGTTTCTGCAAGATGTATTGTAATTTAAACCTTTGTTTTTGGTTGTCTGTTCTGCAACTTGCACAATTTTTTGTGATAATTATTATAACTATGCATTATTAATTCAACAGAGCTTTATCATTTTTATTGATCATTATAAATTTGTCAGATTAAATTACAAACATATGTCATATTTACTTTCTTAGATTAAAAATAGTGTGTAGTGTCTGTTTTTGCTCAGGTATAAATGCACCAGAAAATATATTTTTTAAGTGTATGTGGTTGATTTTTCAAATGTAACTTTTACTGACACTGTAAATATTGCATTACATCCCATGTGTCTTATTGTACACCTAAAACGTAATAATTTTGAAATGTTTTTAAGTTAAAAGATGAACACTAGCGGTCTGAAATAAATAAATATATACACTCACCTAAAGGATTATTAGGAACACCATACTAATACTGTGTTTGACCCCCTTTCGCCTTCAGAACTGCCTTAATTCTACGTGGCATTGATTCAACAAGGTGCTGAAAGCATTCTTTAGAAATGTTGGCCCATATTGATAGGATAGCATCTTGCAGTTGATGGAGATTTGTGGGATGCACATCCAGGGCACGAAGCTCCCATTCCACCACATCCCAAAGATGCTCTATTGGGTTGAGATCTGGTGACTGTGGGGGCCATTTTAGTACAGTGAACTCATTGTCATGTTCAAGAAACCAATTTGAAATGATTCGAGCTTTGTGACATGGTGCATTATCCTGCTGGAAGTAGCCATCAGAGGATGGGTACATGGTGGTCATAAAGGGATGGACATGGTCAGAAACAATGCTCAGGTAGGCCGTGGCATTTAAACGATGCCCAATTGGCACTAAGGGGCCTAAAGTGTGCCAAGAAAACATCCCCCACACCATTACATCACCACCACCAGCCTGCACAGTGGTAACAAGGCATGATGGATCCATGTTCTCATTCTGTTTACGCCAAATTCTGACTCTACCATCTGAATGTCTCAACAGAAATCGAGACTCATCAGACCAGGCAACATTTTTCCAGTCTTCAACTGTCCAATTTTGGTGAGCTCGTGCAAATTGTAGCCTCTTTTTCCTATTTGTAGTGGAGATGAGTGGTACCCGGTGGGGTCTTCTGCTGTTGTAGCCCATCCGCCTCAAGGTTGTGCGTGTTGTGGCTTCACAAATGCTTTGCTGCATACCTCAGTTGTAACGAGTGGTTATTTCAGTCAAAGTTGCTCTTCTATCAGCTTGAATCAGTCGGCCCATTCTCCTCTGACCTCTAGCATCAACAAGGCATTTTCGCCCACAGGACTGCCGCATACTGGATGTTTTTCCCTTTTCACACCATTCTTTGTAAACTCTAGAAATGGTTGTGCGTGAAAATCCCAGTAACTGAGCAGATTGTGAAACAACCAACAACCATGCCACGCTCAAAATTGCTTAAATCACCTTTCTTTCCCATTCTGACATTCAGTTTGGAGTTCAGGAGATTGTCTTGACCAGGACCACACCCCTAAATGCATTGAAGCAACTGCCATGTGATTGGTTGATTGGATAATTGCATTAATGAGAAATTGAACAGGTGTTCCTAATAATCCTTTAGGTGAGTGTATATATATTATAAACTTTTGAATGCTAATGCATCATATTTTTCACAGAAATATTAAGTAGCATTTTTTTCCTTTATATTGAGAGTAATAAGACATGTTTCTTGAGCAACAAATCAGCATATTAGGATCACTCTTCATTTGTATTAATGCTGCGCAATCGATTAATTGCGATTAATCGCACCCAAAGTAAAACTTTGTGTTTACATAATATGTGTGTGTACTGTGTATAATTATTATGTATACATAAATAAACACACATGCATGTATATATTTCAGAAAAAATTTATATTTATATATAAAATATTTATATTTTTATATAAGATAAATTATATAAATGTATATACAGTATATACATGCAAATATTTCTTAAATATATACATGAAGGAGTGTGTATTTATATATACACATAATAATTATACACAGTACACACACATATATTATGTAAACACAAACTTTTATTCTGGATGCGATTAATCGTGATTAATCGATTGCCCAGCACTAGTAAAAATATTTCACAATATTACAGTTTTTCTGTATTTTTTTCATAAAATAAATGCAGCCTGGGTGATAATAAAATAATTATTTAAAAAAAAAAAACATTTAAAATCTTTAAATAATTAATAATTAATCTTAATTACTCCAAGCTTTTCATAGGTAGTGTTTTTTCCCCTTAACATAAAATAATAGAATGCTATTTATATTTATATCTGAATAAAAAATTGTAACAGCAATGACAGTAAATTACAAACAACAAATAAAACGATATTTACAACAGATGTATATAACATTTGATATACACACACATACATATATATATATATATATATATATATATATATATATATATATATATATATATATATATATTATACACATTTATATACATATATATATACACCGGTATATAATATATTTAAAAAAATAATAATTTTAATATAATTTTTAATATAAATATTAAAATATATATTAAAAAATGTAAATATATTTATATATAAACGTTAAGAGAGTAAAAAACATAAATATAAACCGTTTTGCTTGCTCAAAAAAAAATTTATATATGGGGCTATTTTGTGAATTTGTATTATTCTCCATTATTCTATTATGTTGTCTTCCTTCTTGCCAACTTTTATTTTGGAAAAATGTCATGGGCTGTCAGGGACTCTTGATTTGTCAGAGTGAGCGCGTGTGGGGAGGTGGATCATCAGAGTCAGCTCCGCCGCAGCGCTCAACAAACATCAGCCTGAATAGAGAATAAACATGAGCGATCATTGAGCGACTCTGCTCTGCCTACTCAACTCACGGCCATTCAGTTGGCTTCTTTTTTATCCTTATTTTGGTCCTCGGGTATCCGGCAAACTGTCTAATCTGGAGGAAGACGGGGAGGTGAGAATTTACAAATATGATGGTGGAAATAAATCACAGTGGTGCTGTTGTAAATGCAGACTGATGCTCATAATATATGATACAGAAGCAAATGTGTGATAATCGCAATGTTTTTTGTTGTTATATATCACCTATCTATTACGATGTTGTGTGTTTTTGATAGATTATAGTCTTCATTGAATACGACCATCTGTGTGGTGTATCCGCGTCAATGTATCTGTTTTTTTTTATAAACCTGTCAAACTGCATGTCACGTCCGCAAGGTCAAGCACGCAGACGCGAGGCCGAGCGCGCTCAAATCAAGTTTGCGTTTCCCCCACATTCATTTAAACACCAGTGACCGCAGCACGAGCAGGTGCAGTAACCTTCTCAGTCCCGAGCGGGTAACCGTATATGTAAACAATGTGTAGACATTAAATATGCTAATTAAGCACAATCACAAGAGCGATTCGGTTTTTAGGCACGAGGCTGCAATTATTTGATCTTCTGAACAACAACACTCTTGTTTACGTGATATTGCTTAAAAGACCGTTTCATAAACAAGTAATTAATAACGAATAACTCACTTTTCAGGCAAAAACTGGTCGCCATAATTCTTTGTCAACGAAAATGGTTCGAAAGAAGCCAAACAATAAAGTTCAACGCGCTCAGACTGAAAGCCGATCCGGAATAGCGTATGGATTTTCCGACTTGAAAGCGTTCTGAAGTCACTCGTTTGAAGCTCCACTCCGGGTTTTTCCACGTTCTCACCAATGAGAGAAACCCACTCGTAGCGGTAATGAACGAGCTGGCCTCGTTTTTAATTTACGGCAGTTATTTTAGTATTATTGCGATATAGTTCTAAATCATATTTTAGTTTTGTCAGTAAATTCTGTCATTTACTGACCCTCATGTCGTGCCAAACCTCTAAGACTCGTAAGATCTTCGGAATACAAATAAACAAGCAATTTAATGAAATCTGAGAGATTTCTGTCCCTCTGTTGACAGCTACACATAATCCATTAAGACATAATCCATATAAATTAAGTGGTTTAGTCCAAATTTACTGAAGAAACATGATCGATTTGTATATGATGAACAGATTTAATATAGGCTTATCACATATAAACATTCATCAACTCCCACATCATTTGTGGTAAACGGAAGCTCAATAATGTTCGCTTGAAGTGTGAGAACCAATGAGGTTAATTCTCGTGTCACGCAGCGCATTTGAGCTTCCACAAGAACCAATGTGATTTGTTCTCACGAGTCAAGTAGGTTCGGTTGAGATCCTGTTTATGTTCTCTGATCAATGTTTATGTGTGAATAACCTAAATTCAATCTGTTCATCATATAAAGCGATTGTGTCTCTTCAATAATTTTGGACTAAACCTCCTCAATTTATATGGATTAGTTTTACGATCTCTTTATGAATGTTTTCAAGCGTCAAAGTGGTATTGCGTAGACTGTCAATTGAGGGAATAAAATCTCTCAGATTTAATAGAAAATATAACAAAAATGTATTGGCTTTTTAAAGATTTTAGTTTTTACCTATATTAACCATGAATTACAAAATTAAATTGTTAAAATAATATTCGTATATAAACCTTATAATTAATCATTTGGCTATTTTTTTATTGTTGGTCGTGGGGGTGCTGGGACGTGTGATGATGAAGATACTTATTAACATTTTTAATAATTACATTAATGCGCTACAAAAATATAATTTACAATGAAACTATTTACAATTATTGTTGTAATAATTAAATATTCCAGTATATGTAGACATACATGTGTTTTGTTCCTTAGTAGGGCTCTTTGGTGGAGGTTGCATTCATTTGTATTCAGAGAACTCTGCTTTGCAAATGATTTTCCTGTTACAGACCAGCCTGGCCATGACAGGAGGCATGGCAGCGCCCCTCCCGATGAGCAACCATACACGTGAGAGAGTCACCGTGGCCAAACTGACGCTGGAACACTTCTACAGCACCCTGCTCACCCAGCACGAGGAGCGGGAGATGAGGTAATCATGGCAACAACGACCCACTACACCTGCTTTCTCCAACCGTATCACTCACTGTATCACTCAACAATCAACACTCAACACTTGATCCTCATATCAATTTAATCAAGTGTTATTTGATCAGAATAAAGCTCCTTTGTTGTGACTGGTCATAATCCAGCCGTTCCCCCCGTTTCAGGCAGAAGAAGCTGGAGAAGGTGATGGATGAGGAGGGTTTACCTGATGAAGAGGTGAGATGCCCTTGCTGACCATAGAGCTACTTCACATTATTGAATGACTTCCTGAGTTTTTAATCAGAAGTGTCAACTAAGAAAAAACCTGTTTTGCTTATTTGCAAAGTGGTTTGAATAGGACTCAAACTGTGTGCTTTGTGCTTAGTACCTTGCTTTGAGTACGCCAGTGAGGCTTAATGTATGACCATGACAAAAAGAGTATTCATAATAGTGTCTGTTTTTTGTCGTAGAAGAGTATGAGGCGCTCTCTGCACGCTCGTAAGGAGACAGAGTTTCTGAGGCTCAAAAGGACCCGGCTTGGTCTTGATGACTTTGAGTCCCTCAAAGTGATTGGGAGAGGAGCATTTGGAGAGGTGTGTCTATTGCTCTGTTCCAGACTTTGACGTGTACTTCTCAGGTAACATCCTAGCTGAAATGGAAGTGACTGATACATAAATACCAGTGAAATAAAATATGGAGACTCAGTGGAGACTTGAATCACAATTGAGTCCAGCAGAGTTTGACATTACACATAGACTTGTTTTAAAAGGATTTTTCAGTATTCAATGAAATATAACTATGTTTATAATCGTTCTCTCAACTTGTCTGCCATATTGATTGTATCTGAGCTTGTGCAATGCATTCTAGAATTTCCTTTTCCATTGAGTACAATGAAAAACTGCCTTATGCCAGGGACACATTTAACGATTGTAAGGCCGATTATGAATGTAATTTGATACTTACGACTGATCATGCCCAAATGCGCTGGGTGTGTGCCAGTTGCGTTTAGTGCATTTAAAATCATATAGTGTGTTCAGTTCAATCTTAGAATGTTTCAGCTAGTCATTAAGTGTGTCCCCGGCTTTAGAAAATGAGTCATCATAATGTTGATGCCTACTTTTAGGAGCACACATATAATGCCTAAAATGTTGTCTAGTTAGGCAGCTCTCTAGGACTTGAAACAGAGCCATTATGTGTTTGTACCAGTGTTAGTTACGTATTATTTATATACTGTTATAGTTTGAATTAGCCTTTATTTTTATATATTTAATTTTAGTTTAATGTTTAATCATTTTGTTATTTATTAATTTTGTTTAATATTGATACATTTTTAATTTCTTTATTTCAGTAACTTTAGTACTTAAACATATTTCCGTTAATTGCCTGTGCAACATTTCAAAATGTTTGTTTAGTTTAAGTTTTTCATATAATATTTATATTTTTATCTTTTTTATCTTTTATTTATTTTATATCTTTATTTCAATTAATAAAAATGTTTTTAATAGTTTCATTTAACAATAAAAACACTGGTTTGTACTCATCCTCCAATTTTTTGGTTTGTTTGTTTGGGGGTGGAACAGAAAGGTTTTTAAAAAGTTACACTTACATTTAATTGAAAATCCCAATGGTTCTCCAAAAATGTTGTGCTGTATTCAGGTGCGCCTGGTTCAGAAAAAGGACACTGGTCACATTTATGCCATGAAGATCCTCAGGAAAGCAGACATGTTAGAGAAAGAGCAGGTATGGACATTCGATTCCATTTAATTCAGCAATCTCTGATAGTCATACCGACCCACTGATAATATCTCTCCTCACCTGTATGTCTCCCTGGGGCAGGTGGCTCATATCCGGGCCGAGAGAGATATCCTGGTGGAGGCTGATGGCGCCTGGGTAGTAAAGATGTTCTACAGCTTTCAAGATAAACGTAATCTGTATCTCATCATGGAGTTTCTGCCTGGAGGTGAGGACAGATGTACAAAATGTCGCATGTTTTTTAATGATGTAACAGTGAGAGATTTAGAACTGGAAAAGTACTAACGACAATCTGCTCATAGCAGCACTATGGAAAGTCCTATTTTTAGAGCGGCTGCCCAGAGGCTGTAACTCTTGTGTGTGTGTGTGTGTGTGTGTGTGTGTGTGTGTGTGTGTTCAGGAGATATGATGACTCTGCTAATGAAGAAAGACACACTGTCGGAAGAAGCTACGCAGTTTTATATCGCAGAGACGGTTCTGGCTATTGACTCCATTCACCAGCTGGGCTTCATTCACAGAGACATAAAACCTGACAACTTGCTGCTTGACTCCCGGGTGGGAATTCATCTTTATCTCTCTTATTTACTCTCACACACACACAAAATAACATGTTTAACAGAAAAGAGTGTGTTTCTGGAAGGTTATTGTACTCTATGAAACTGAACACCTTATAACAGACTGTGTCTTTATGATTTGTAGGGCCATGTCAAACTGTCTGACTTTGGCCTCTGCACAGGCTTGAAGAAGGCCCATCGGACTGAGTTTTACCGGAACCTCACTCATAACCCTCCCAGTGACTTCTGTGAGTAACCGACATACAAATAAGAAAAACAACTAAAAATCTTAGTTCTTATTTTATTTTTTTCTTTGAAGAACTAGGATTCCCACTGTCTTGGAAAACCCAAATATTTGAGGAAGCCTCATTTTAAACATGTAATTTCTAGACAAGGAAAAGTCATGTCAATTAATAAAATCGTATAACTCCATGGCCATTTTATAATGAATATACATTTTTGTAGTTATACCAAGCTCTAAAATATTTTATTGGGTAGAATTGGGTACATATTTAAAAACAAATATTTTATCCAGTAAATCATGATCAATTGGGAAATTCATAGGGCCTTTAAAAACTGCTGTGAACAGTGGAGGGCCTTGGAGTCAAAAAAGTTAAGAACCACTACTGTAATTTTCTTCTCAGTCTAAAAAGACCATTTATAGATGATGCCTGTTCAATATTCAGAAAGCTTTTCTTCCCAGTGATAGTGAGGTAATAGAAGTAGGATAGACGAATTACCAATAAAGGCAAAATGTGGGATTTTGTGCTGTTTCTGGCTGTGTGTAGCACCTACAGCTCTGCATATTTTTACTAAGAGATTCACAACTTTAGAAGTGATCTGGCTGAAGTTTATTTTCAACAGGGTCCCTGATCATTTCAGTCTGACTTTGACACAAAAAAACATCAGTAGCTAAGTTTCCATTCACCTATTTTTATGCACATTTTGGGATATTACATTAAAAAAATGCTGGATGGAAACGCCAAGATGCGCATAAATTCTAAAAATGTGCATAAATAAAAATTTTCATCTCAATCAATCAATCAAAATTGTATTTATATAGCACAATAAGTACAACAGTAGTTGGCCATTGTGCTGTACAAGAGGATAAATAAATACATAAAATAATGCAATACTAAAGGGAAACACTAATTTGAAATCTTTAAAATCAATGTTAAAAAATCAAATACAGTTGTAAGCCTGAGAGAAAAAATAGGTTTTCAACTTAGATTTAAATTCAGACTCTGTGGATACTAGTCTTAGAGATAGTGGAAGACTATTCCACAATTTTGGACCAATAATAGAAAAAGCACGGTCACCCCTCGTCTTAAGTCTAGATCTCGGAACCATCAGCAGTCTTTGATTAGATGACCTTAATGATCTAGCAGAGTTATTTAATTTCAGAAGTTCAGAGAGATATTTTGGAGCTGATCCATTTAGGGCTTTAAAAACAAAAAGCAGAATTTTAAAATCAATTCTATAACAAACCGGCAGCCAGTGCAACGCTTGTAATATTGGGGAAATATGATTACATTTTCATGTTCTAGTCAACAGCCTGGCTGCTGCATTTTGGACCATCTGAAGATGACTAATATTGGATTGGCTCATCCCAATATAAAGAGAATTACAATAGTCAAGTCTCGATGAAATAAACGAATGGATCACTCTCTCAAACTATGGTAATGTTAAAAAAAAACTTAGCCTTAGATAATAGTCTTAATTGTAAAAAAATAGATTTATTTACAGCATTAATCTGCTTGTCAAATTTAAGGGCAAAATCAAAAATAACACCCAGGTTTTTCAGAGTGTTTTACATAAGGGACCAAATCTCCCAGGTCACCATCAGAATTTGCTAACACATCTGTAGGCCCAAAAAACGATAACCTCAGTCAATTTTTTTCATCTTAAAGAAGACGACATGCACAAGCTACGATGAAAACACCAAATAAATTCCTTGCTTTAACAAAAAAACTCACGTGACTTTGCCTCAACAATGGATATGATTGGATAACTGGACTAACCAGTGGACCAATTTCATTGCACAGCATCTCAAATGTTGGTTAGATCATTCTGAAATGCCTGAGCCAAAGTCTGTCATCAGAATGATTTGGTACTCGCATGATTGCATTCCCAAAATCCTGGCATCCAAACGCAAGTTACCATGACAGAATTTTGTCTGCGCACTCTGAGACTCAAATCATTTACAATGATTTTACCCTGATTGCAGCAACTTCCATTTTTATTACAGATATTTTACGGCAATTTCCCAAGAAGTGACTTCTTTTTTTCCTCTTGAACACGTGATGAACACTGCTTTGTTCGCAAATGTTTTAGGTGATATTAGAATTTTGCGCATAAGTTAAAGTCGCAACCTGCTGTTATAAGTGGACCTCAAGGGATAAAAAAAAAGTATGGCCCTTTTAAAGACAAAATTAACTGTATTTGCTCTGCTTCATCCTCCTTTAGCCTTCCAAAACATGAATTCAAAAAGGAAAGCAGAAACATGGAAGAAAAACCGAAGACAGCTGGTAAAAGAGCATCTTTGTGTTACAGAACAGAAAATTCCTGGTAGTATCAATGACTCATTCCTCTCATATACAGGCATATTCAACCGTCGGGACGCCGGACTATATCGCCCCTGAGGTCTTCATGCAGACCGGCTACAACAAGCTGTGTGACTGGTGGTCTCTTGGAGTGATAATGTATGAGATGTTAATAGGTTAGTAACTTCAAATACTAAACACTAAGTGAATAGGTTCATATCAGGCCAGTCGTTGCTTTCTGTAAAAGCCTTTTACTGTAGCTTTTTCCTGCGCTGAAACAGGTGTTTTGTTTTCCTGTTCCAGGCTACCCACCCTTCTGTTCCGAGACGCCACAGGAAACGTACAGGAAGGTCATGAACTGGCGAGAAACGCTAATTTTCCCCCCAGAAGTCCCCATTTCAGAGAGAGCCAAGGACTTGATCCTTAGGTCAGAGACATTGCCGTATCTGTAACACAAACAACATAGGAGTCCATTTACTTTTTGAAAACAAAACACTACTGCTAACTTTTGAGGTTAAAATGATTGTTTCCTTTAAGTAAAGAATGCCACCGCTTTCAAAAACTAGCTTGTCATTACTTGAGATCATTTGAAATTTGATCTGACCAAACTGTGTGATTATGTTTTCAGGTATTGCACAGATGCAGAAAACAGGATTGGATCAGGAAGTGTGGATGAAATCAAATCTCACCTTTTCTTTGAGTCTGTGGACTGGGAGCATATCAGGTACATCTGCGCACACACTTTTCTGTGTTCTTTACGGCATCACAGTGTTGTCTAGAACTGCAAAAGCAAAAAATTTATTTTGGCTACGTTAATGTAATTGAACTCTTTCACTGCTCACAGAGAGAGACCTGCTGCTATTTCCATTGACATCAAGAGTATTGATGATACATCCAACTTTGACGACTTTCCAGAGTCAGATATTCTACAGCCAGGTACCGTAAACCATTTTTTATAAGTTAAAACGTACAGATATAATCAGAAGTTTGTGTAAAACAGAGAAATTATTTTGAATTGGCATTGAAATTGTGCATCTCCACAAATTTAAGGCCTGTTCACCACAAGAATAACTAAAACTAAAACGATAATTATGTTATATATTATATATTATATAGTTCAGTGCTCAAAGTGGACCAGATTGCAATCTTTAGCATGCACATGTTGCCAGTACTTTGTCATTTAGAGTCAAAATGTCACTGAATTACCCCTCATCTCGACAAATCACGTGAATGCAAGCAGAGTCAGTCTACCCTATCGGAAGTTCTATTTTATGATACTAATTTGAATAACCTGAATGAATGACATTGACACCTAATGTAAAGGCTAGTCGTGCAAGGAATTTCGTATTACTATCATACAGTTCTGTGATTACTATTTTAGCCTGGCTTCAGAAGGGGACCAAAAGGACGCGTGAGTCAGACACAGAACTTCAACCAGAGAAAATTACTTTAAACACTGTCCGTGAGCAGCAAACTAAGCTAACCAGCGGTACTAATGAGCAATCTGCTGTAGCAGCAGCAAACGTTACTGCTACCACAGACAATGGCGATGTTAACAATAACACCAGTAACCATGAGTGGCCCGACTGTTGGTCGAGGGATCAAATTATGTATTGCTCCTAGAACAACTGGCTGATTTTCAAAGACCATAAGCTTGGCTGCAAAATATGTATACATTTTTAGGTATAAAATATATTTCAAATGTGATTTGCATATTCCACTTTTTTTCCACTTCAGGCACTGATATAGTTATCTAATAAGATAACTATATTAGCATCCACACTAACAGACAATGCCACTTTGTTGATCAGTGCTCACTGCAGTTATGTTGTCTGCCGCTTTAAATGCTTGAGCACTTTATAATCAGAGCTGTTTCTTATCAGTGTCCCAGATGGTCAAGCTACGTTTGGTTATTGTTAAGCATGCTTAAGCTTTGCTAAATTATTATGTTCCTTCAGAAATTTCCTGTGGGTTTTTAGAATAGTGGTTTTGGATTTATAAGTAATATAAGGCATGTTGTTCATATTTAAATATAAAAAATATATATAATATATTTAATTTTATTTAATATTTAATAAATGTACAGTGTATGTGTATGGCATCAATATACTGTACAAAGTACAATAATATGGAATCTACTTATTAACATATAGTTTTGAGTACACAAAGTAGACAGTATTGAGTTATTATAAATTTACAGACTAAAATGTATCCTTACCTTTAGTGCTCAGGGATCAAGGGTCCTTTTTAAAAATTAAAAGTAGTTCCATTCTCTTGATGTATGCTGTTTACCTAGGAAGAAACCCAGTAATTTCTTTAGACTCCAGACAGACCATGTGCAATGGATATAACACAATTCATTTACATATATTTATACATGAACAGATGTACCCAAACTAATAAATATATATAATATACCTCGTAGGTATTTCATGTCTCTATTGGTTGTTCTGACTATCCTTTTCACCACTCATTTCAGTGACAAATGTAACCGAACCAGACTTCAAATCCAAGGACTGGGTTTTCCTCAACTATACCTACAAACGCTTTGAGGGATTAACACAGCGTGGCACCATCCCCACTTACATGAAGGCAGGCAAGGCGTGAAACTGAAACTGATGGTCTGGAAGAGAAGGATTGGAATGTAAATGACAATTCATACGCAGATGTCTGCAGATGAAAAGCTTATGCACTGCCGCTTTGTGCTACACAGTAGACCTGTTCTCAGAGGAGTCCCTGGTGACGATAAAAAGGAAAATGAAAAAAAAAAAAAAAAAGCATAATAATTATATGGCCAAACATATGGAGGGACTCTCCTGTCCTGCTGCTCAGCTAAAAGGAGACACAAAGGTTGTCCAAATGCTCTTCAACACTGGATCAAACAGGGTCGCAGATTATAAAAAGGGAAGCATATACAGTACATCACTGAAGCCTTATGTTCAGAAAACAGAGGATGTTTTAACCTCAAACCTCTTAGGTGACAAAACTGCAATAAAGTTGATTTCTCTGTCACTTTTTAGTTTATTTTCCCCCAGGTAATCTGTATAGACCCAAATGAGACGCACATTGTTAGACATACTGTATACTGTATAATATAGTTAACTACCTGATGCTGAATATTTCCCACAAGTGTATTTGTGCAGTTGTTTTGTTGTATGATTGCAACCTACCTAGAAGAAACTTGATGAGCTTGGGGTTTATGTCAGTGCCAGTGAGCAGCCAGCCCTCCTCTACCTGTTGCTGTGCGTTTCATCCACCCAAAGTTGATGTAGTTAATTCAGTTTTGTTTGAGTGTGAGCTTTGTTCACCTATGCAACCATTTTTTGTAGTTTTGTTGTAAGACATGCAAGATGTAGCTTCAATCAGTGGTTTTTAAGGGAAGATCAATCATGATAAAACTTGCTCTCCCAAGTTTTACAAATCTACAGGGTTTAAAAGGATAAAAGTAATCTAAAAAAAAAATGCATATTGTCTGCAAAATTAACATAAGAGGGACAAAATGTTAACCAAATAACAAGTACATAATGGTCGGTAAAGAGGTGAACTTCCAGTGTATGTTGTGTTGATTGGAAGTATTAGTGATATAGAAAAGCCATGGCTGTGTTGCATTGTTTACGGAGTAAAAGACATCACTCCGATAAAATGTACATCTAAATTTAAACATCTCTTACTAGCTTTCTTAGTTGTTGAGGGTATTTAGTGACTGGCCATTTTTTTGCTGTTGTGCATGACTACAAATTACTGGCTTAATAGACAGGCTGAAGAGAGAGCAAATGCTGTAGCTTACGTGTAAAAGATCGGTGCTGGGGGGTTTTACTTCTGTTCATTTGTTATTTGTTGAATGGTGTAAAAAAAATGTTAAAGCAAGAAATAAATGTTACAAATATGAAAATACTTTTCACGACTGTATGGACCTACACTGAAAGTCAAAGGATGTCAAGCAAGCGCCCTCTCTAGTGGCAATCTCTGTAACTACAACATAACGAGACAAAGTACAGATAAGCACGACGATTTTATGAGTTTGAGAAAATTATAATTTTTAGTTGAATTATTATTTGTATTATTTAGTTTACTCAGTGCAACTTTCAAAACAAATACGTTGTAAGGTTCTTTCGTTTAAGCAAATGACTTTTGGTTATATATAATAATGGTAGTTTTAACTGTAATCATTTGAATATATAAATCGATAGTTTGCTAAATTAACATTTCATACAAAATATATAATAATATAATATAATAGCACAGTAAGTGTGATTTCTTATTGGCTCAGCAGTGTTTGGGATCCGCCTATGTGCTCATGGCAGAGCTTCGGTAAACACAGCAAGTGATGTCGGGATTGGCAGATTCACGAACTTTCGGTTCATTTCGAGTCGAATATGATTGATCGTGGTGTTTTTTATTTGAAAGGGCTAGTCAGCTCGATCGTTTCCAACTCCTAAAGTCCGATGCAGTTGACCGATTAATTTTAAAGAACCGTTCTAGGAGTAATATATGTCTGTTGATGTTGAGCGTACTGTCCGTGTTCGGCACGTGCGTCGATAAACTGGAACGACTTTTTATACATGTAATATTTCTAGTTCTAAATGTGTACAGTCAGAAAGATTGTGTGTTATCTGTCTCTGCTGAAGTGTGAAATCAGGTCATTTCCTCATTCTCAGGTCTAGTGTACTAGTACTTGCCTTCTGCTAAATCTGTGCAGGACAAATCACACACATGTTGAGATTAAACCCCACTTTCGATACTCAGAAAGATGTTGTGTCAAGCATTTTGGCGAAAGAGGAAAGGGCGAATATAGGTAAGCACGCGTGTGTTATATTATTGTTTAGGGTGAATTCAGGGTGATTGGGACACTTTTTGCCATTGAGATGACTTGGAAAAAGTGTCCCAATCACCCTGAATTGACCCTATTTATAATAATACGCAATAATTTGTATAATGTAATATGATTATTATAATACGTATTATTGCTTATGTATTGCTGAGGCATTCTGTTTCATTTTAATTCATTTATAAACATGCACAGATTATGTACTTGTTTAAAATGTGTGCAGGTGTTCTTGAGCCTCGCGTTCTGAGTGTGGAGAGAGATGGAGGGGTCGTGTACTCTTGGAGAGTAAGTTTGGCTTTAGTTTCATGTGTCATTTTAACTTGACAGGTCATGCGCGCGACGTTCCATTCATAGCAGAGCAATCTGTCGCCAGCAAATGAGCATGGCATGCCATACACATACAATAGACACTAGTAAATAAATGGCATACATGCAAACTGAATAGATGTCCCTGTGTTAACTTCCTATTATTTGTTTTGCTCCTTTTGACTTTTTAAACTGATTTACCAATCATATGTTTAGGGGGCAACAGGAACTACAAGAATCGGGAAATATGATCCTCTCAGTACAGAGAATAAGGTACAGAATTGGTAACCATGTTGGAGATGAACATTGGGCCTGTGAATATTTAAATCCAAACATATACAAATGATTATAAACTGAATATAACTTTACAGTGTAATATGAAAACTTTGGGGCCAGTTGCATAAACATAGTCATTATGTTAAGAACTAGTATTACCAACTAGCAGTTAGTTAGGGGTAATCAGTCTTACTTTTCAGTATAAAATTAGACCAAATCTACATTTTTATGTAACTGAACAGTCTTAAAGAAAAAAAATTGATGACTAACTTGTAAGACCAGTCTTAGCGGTTTATGCAACTGGCCCCCTGGTGTATTAAAAATGTGAGAAATGTGCATCTATTCCAGTTTTAATGAATTGAACTAAGGAAGAATTGTCTAACTCGCACGTGTGCCTCTTGTGTTCACAGCTCCTCTACACTTTTGACAAGCAAGTGTGTGTCAGCAGCTGCTCTTTAAATAAAGAAGAAACACTCCTGGGTAAGACTGCTGGCCAATACACTGTAAATCAGCTTTTCTTTCCATTTTTTTAGCAGACACATATTCATCATTGTACTGGTGGTAGCATTTAATTTGGTTCATCATTATTACCTTTTGGGTTTGGAAAGGTGATTACTAATGTGACCTTCTTTTGTGCTAGCGGTCAGTCTATCACAATCCACACAGGGAGAATGCCGCTTTAAACCAGGTACAGAACATAATTTATAACAATATATTATTTACTGTTTTAATTATTTATGGCAGGTCTCAACAGTGTGAGCATTTCACTCACATATGCTACTAAAAATCGATGTGTGTTAAAAAAAGAAAAAGTCCCTACATGTCCTTAAAAATCTAAAAAGAAAAAAAAATCAGTTTTATGAAATGCAAGGTCATAAAAACTCTTAAATATCTTAAATGTTATTACAAGTGTTTTAATTATCATTTCAAGAGGGGATGGAAACACAGGAATAACGATACAGCCTGCTGTGATTTATTATTTATATATTTATATATATATATATATATATATATATATATATATATATATATATATATATATATATATATATATATATATATATATATATATTGCGCGCGCACATACACACACACACACACACAGATACTGTATACCTCCCTCATTTCCATTTTGCACACAGAAAAGTAAAAATAAATAAATGTATAATTAAATACATGTGGGAATAAGTAAATATAAAAATAAATGAAAGAATGAATGAATGAATAAACACATAAAATGTATTAAATAAAGGAAAAAGTAATACAAAAATAAATTTAGGATTATTTAATTAAAAATGAATTATAGTTGTTTTATCAAGTCATTTCTTTATTTTTTTATTTAAAAAAAAAAAAAAAAAATTTTATTCATCGGTTTATAATTTCTGCCGGTTTTGGTCTCCATAACACACACACACACACACAGTTTGTAGTTTAAATTAAACCTATACATAATTACATAATTATTAAATACAGTTTAAAGCAGAAGTATTTTTATTCTAATAAATTAATTAATTTAGCTAATTTTGCATTTAACTTTCCCCTAAAGTTTTTTATGTGTACATGTGCTAGTTGGTAAAAAATGCAAGTGTCAAGCCCTGTATTGGGCTCATTATTATTTTATTTAATTAATTAATAATAATGTCATCTGTTCTGTGAGACATGAAGAAACTTCACTGTATTTATTCAAATTGACTCTTCAGTACATTCGACTGAACTCCACAATATCGTCATTTATTAGTTACAATTTAACATTGTTTGAAGTTCCTGTGTCTGAAATATTTTTATGGTTGGACAATTTGAGGAAGAAAAGGCTTCTTTGCAGTTTTATACCAATGTTTTCACTTCCCTTATTGGTTGCTGTGGTAGCATAGTAATGTTGATAAAATAAATGTGGCATAAGGATTTGTCCTTTGTGTCTTGAAAAAAAACCTAATTCTTTCACCAAATACATACAAACAGTTTAATTGTAGGCCTAAAGGCCCATTCACACCAAGAATGTCTATAAAGATAACTATAACTATATTAGTGTTCACACCAACACACAGTATCTTTGTTTATTCTAAGTGCATTATTATCGTTATAGTTATTGTCCTTGCTGTGAACGGGACTTAAAGGCACACTAACTTTTGGCATTAGTGGCTAATAAACAAAACTGCATGCATCTTGCGGAAGAACATTGTAGCCGGAGCTACTTCTCTCAGTTTATGTGTAACGGATGGCTCAGTGGTCAGAGGGAAAAATTTCAAACAAGCTAGTCAGAGGTTTGGTGGATCCCAAAAAGGTGGTTTATTACCGTGAAAATGAGGGGGGAAATGTACATGGTCACATACAAACAAAAACTGCAACAATGTGCAAAGAAAGGCTACACCAAGTAATTTTTGTTCCAATTTGCAACCATCTTCCTCCTTTGGCCTTCAACAAACAAAAACTGACCTCATACTGTAAGCTCTATAGCTCCTTATTTATAAGGGCTAGCTCCAGCCTCGGCCATACAAAACACAACATTATACACAAAAGTAAAAACACTAAACACATACACAAATAACAATCTTTGTAAACCAATGGGTACTAAAACACACTATATAAAAAAGGAAAAGAAAAGGAAAGAATCATTCAGCTGATATTCCCCCTTCTCCCAGACAAAACTACAAATGGTTCGGTCCAATTAGGGGGCATGCTAATGTTATAAAAACCAGTTTGATCCAGATGGATTGTTTGATGGTGCAACATGAGACTGGAAGGCCAACATCCAAAACAAAGTGTTTGGGGGAATTCTCACAAGAAATAAAGGCAATTCTGACTGAAATTAAACTGGATTTTTTTTTACAAGGAATAACTGAATTGAACAAAATGTTGGCCAAAAAAACATAGTATCAGACTCAATTGAAATAGGCAAAACAATTACACAACACCATGCTGATTTATAAGATGGTAAATGCCGGCATAATCAGGTAGTGATGTGTGCATGTGTGTCAAAACTGAAAATTCTGTCATTAATTACTCCCCCTCATGCCGTTCCAAACCCGTAAGACCTTCGTTCATCTTCGAAAGACAAATTAAGGTATTCTTGATGAAATCTGAGAGGTTTCTGAACCACCCATAGGCAGCAACACAATGACCACTTTCAAAGCCCAGAAAGGTAGTAAAGATATGTTTAAAATAGTCCATGTAACTCCTGCAATACGCCAATCCCGCTCCGAAATTCAAGCCCTGTAACACCAACAATATTCATCCAGAGCAAATGAAACAAGTGAGTGAGGGGAGGCGAGTTTGTGTGTCAACTCGCTGTCTGCGAGATGAGAGAGCGAGAATGCGCAGCTGGTATCATGTATCTACTGTATTCAGCAGAAATGGAAGCGTTTCAGATATTTCAGTATTGAAAAATCTATATTTTTGACAACACTACATTGCACTTAGTTTATTATTTTAGATGTCTTTTTTAAAGACTAAAATTGAAAAGTTATAATGTCAAGCCCTGTACATGATGTACCTTTAATGGTTATTAGGTTTGTTTTTTGTGTAAATTCAAGAGGCATATACAGTTGGAAATAAAAGTGCAGCCAAAAAAGAGAGAATCTAAATATATAAGTTTATCAGGATAAAACTACTGAAATCAAGGTGCAGTTAAATGTGCAGAGAGATTCAGTCACGCTGTCTAGATTATCCTTTAACTCCTGACATTGTTTTCTTTCTACTTTAGTGTCAAAATGTTTAACACTTCTCATTGAAATACACCCAATCAACAACACAAAGGTCCTGAAAGCAGTAGATTGCAAAGTCAAAGTGCAGGTAATAAACAGTTGTCATGTGAAGCTGGTGATGAATTTTTTTTTCAGAATTCCTTATGAAGGTCCATTGTTGATAACATTGAAATGGTCTTATATTTCCCATGACCCCTTTCTAGTTTCTTTATCCCAAGGCATGCCGGACCACCGTACTGGAGAGTCATCTGCTGTTGGCGGCAGAGGATGGCTGTATGTCTTGTGAAAATCTTTCAGATACCATCAATAAGCTTTACTCTATACCATATTTTGTTCAAGGTACTAGTTTAAATATATTTATTGTAATTTATCATGAATGTTTTTTTTTTTTTCTGCAGATGTTGATCAGTACCACATAACTCTGACGAGGCAGGAGGGCTACAGGGTGGTAAGGGCTACTATGTGACATGCTGTGGAAATGATATGTATGATATAAGGATGTATACTGATTGAATAATACTTGTATGCATTGAGGGAACACATGTACTCGTGCTGGTTTGAACAGGTGATGCAGAATCCTGAGCGTCTGAGCAGAGAGAGAGTGGCTGAGGAGTTCAGTTGGGTTCAGTGGGACTCAGACACTCAAAGACTCTTCTACCTCACTGCACGGGTCAGAATCTCTTTGTTCCCTTTTTTTTTTTTACTTGCCCTCATTCATTTTCCTTTGCGTTTTGAAGAAGAAACATGTACATTGCCCTTTTTTATCCACCCTATAGGAGAAACACACACTGAAGTGTGTACAGTTTTTCCCCGATCGCAACTTTGAGACCATGGTAAACAGTTTTGCACACTACTTGGTGTCACATCTAAAGCTTTTTTACTGCTTTATTTTAAAAACATTGAGGAACTGATTAATTTAAAAAATCCTTGTATGTGCAACAGTTTGAGCTTCCATTGGAGATGCCTACAATTTCTTCTGTCACTTCTGTGAGGTTAGTGATTCAATTTTCAGTTAAAGACATGCAGAACATCTCATTATACATATAAGCAGAACCATATGATGGTGACAGCCCCATGTAAAAAGAAATAAGCAGTGTCCGTGGTTTGTACAGGTTTGTTAACTTTGGGTACGATCATTATCAGGACCTGAAGGACGAGGGTCTCAGGTTAGAGGTGTTCACCAGCCCAACAGGTAAGTTACTTAGCATGTGCTCTTCAACACAGATTATTGTGTGAAATACTAAAACATTTACTCCATATTTACCTTTTTATTTTTTTCACTTTTCTAATTTATCATGGGATAGAGAGTAAGTTGTCTCTGCTTTTTCGCATATATTGACATAATCATAAAAATGCTTGACTTTGTTGATAAATGCTGGCCTATAATCAGTTTCCTGGTATCGTCTACAGTAAATTGCTGAAATACAGTATATGCTGTAAATCACTGACATGATTTCTGCTGATCTGCATTTTAGCTGTATTGGCCTCAGATTTGTGTGTGACATCTAATTGATTTGATTTGAACTGCTGTTCTGAATCTCTGAAAAGGAACCATGTGTGTGTGCTACAGCCATCCGGTGCGCTGGCATAAGGACGCCACATACACTATCGCATTTGTGCACAGAGGTACAAAACATCATGCTACAGTGACATAAGCATTCATATAGATCTTTATATAGGATTAAATAGACTCTCTTTGATAGGTTGCAGTAAGACGTTCACTGTATCTCTAGAGAAAGGCTCTACACCTGCTAATTTGCTAACCGTACATCCTATCTTCATTCATCTGGGTCAGTATAGCTATCATCACTCATTTAACCCACTGGAATCCATCCAACCTAGTCTGCAATTCATTCAATAATAAAAAAGTCATTGATCTGAAATAGCGTCAAGGGTTATCTTCTCAGTTGTGATGATTTATTTGTTTCAGATTATTATATAGTGGTGTACCTGGCTGATCATTTCCTGCACCTAATCAACTGCAGACAACAAGACCTGCTCTGCTACAGTCTTTTCCTGTCAGGTAAGGCCTAATATTTTTGTTTTGTTTAGTGTTTTTGTTATGAGTTGCTGTTTTGTTTTTTTGTTAGGGTTTTTGTTTCCTTTATTTTGTTTTTTGTTTTGTTTAGTGTTTTATTTAGTTTTTTTGGTTGGGTTAGTCTTTGTTTTTTGTTTAGTGTTTTCGTTTGTTTTGGGTTTTGTTTTAGTTAAGGGTAGGTTTTGGTTCGTTTTGTTTAGTGTTTTTGTTTTGTTTCGGGTGTTGTTTTTTGTTGTTGTTAGGGTTAGTTTTTTGTTTTTGTTTAGTGTTTTTGATTGTTTTGGGTTGATTTGTTTTGTTTTCATTTGAACTATAGCAGTATTATTTTGAAATTTCTGATATTTTCACTTTTGCATCATTTGGTTAAAACCAGTTGTTATTTAGTTATTTACATTACTATTTTCATTTGTGATTTTTATTTTGTGTTATGAATGTTAGACGTAGCAGGGCTGGCCGATATAAATTCTATATATAACTTATATTTGGGGTGATTTTAACTGTAATATAATATGTCTTTGATACATTTGCTTAAACTGATATTGCAGTACTGATCCATTCACCTGTATTTTGCGTGTTTTCTGTGTGTATTACCTTACTCTGTGCTTTCTCATAGGGGCAGATGGTCATATTGAAGGACTGAGTTTGGGCAGTGAGGTTGTGAGTATGTCTGGCAGCAGGCTGCTTGATGTCCGAGCTGGCAGGATGTACACCATGGATCTCAACCCTGACTTCCTGCTTGAGCTTCTCAGTTCAGACAGGCCTGAGGCCCAGCGGCTCGCTGCCCTGCACTGCATGCTGATCTACCTGCAGCCAAATCCTGTGATAGAGCTTAAGGTGAGAGAGAGAGAGAGAGAGAGAGAGAGAGAGAGAGAGAGAGAGAGAGAAATTAGTTTTGTAATTAGGATATGTGCTGAAAACTCATGTGTGATTCTCATTTCTCTTTCGGCCCAGATTATAAACTGGATCAGTGAGAATGTCATGAGCTTTGATGCTTTTGATCAGATTCAGGAGTTCATTCTAGGTGAGTGCTTGTGTGTTCATGTGGCCTATGTCTGTTTTGTATACTAAACTAGTATTATAAATAACTGTAAAACTCTCATTTCAGCTTCCTTGTACAGAATAAGCTACCAGCAGTGTGTGAGCCTAGATAAGTTGTTGCCATACTCCTGTGTGCTTGAGAAGAAGGTAAAATATGTACTGTACTTTATTATTTTAGTACTTTCCCCCCCTCATAAAAAAGCTTTTACATTACTTATTTTAAAATATCTTTTGTATCTGTTTAATGTAAACTTGAAAGAAGGTCTTACGTTCCTTTTTTAATTTATGTTATTTGCATTTCTAGGAGCTTCCTGTTGCTCTGACGGCAATCCCTGGGGTGAAATGCACCCCTGAACTGCTCTGTCAATCAATAATCAAAGGGAAGGTAAGAGATACTCACTAGTCTATAGTCCACATGCATTAATATATTTCATAAAACATTCTTTGCATGACGAACAGACAGACAGTGTGGTGGGTGTTTATGCATTTAATTTAATTTCGCTGTTAAGATTGATAACTGTTTGAATTTAAAGTCAATTTTGAAATCAAAATTGATCCAATTACTTTAATACATGTGCCTGAGCTTATTGTACACAATTCACGTATGTAACAACATTACAGAGGTAAAATGGACTGACAAACAAACTTGAAGAGCAGCAGTTTACTAACTTAACACTAGGTGGCAGGAGAGTCAGTGCTAGGGCAGACAAAAGGGGACTCCATATCTAATTAATTAAATCTGCTTGGGAGAGGTGCTAGAGTGAAACACATCAACAGGAAATGTGAAATAGATTTCAACTGTCAGCTGAAACCAAAAATTTATAGTTGTGCAACCCCCCCTAAACATTTGCCAGGGCTTCAGTCCAGATCGATTCTTAAGACATACTTCATTTGAACACTTACTTATATGCTTCACTGCTTTATCTGTGAAAAATCTGTTTTGCAAATCTTCTTTGTTCTTTGTTCAAATGTTGTAATTATATTTTTTTTATTGTTGTAATGATTTTGTTTATGGTGGGTTGAAGGCTAAAAGCCTGCAGGGTTACTGGGAGGAGCTGCAGCATGTTTTGGACAGAATGAGGTACTTTGAGGCGGTACCGAGCCCACGCTTCAGGACCAATATGATTAAGGAGGACTGGATCAGATTTCAGGCTGCTATGGTGAGCACTAAGACCACACATTACGCATCAGGACTTACACAAAGCATTTGAATGTAGCTGAAGTGACCCAGAATCTATTAAACATCAATAAAATGTGTTAAAATGTTTATTTTGTTTGGTCAAAAAAAGTTTCATTATGTTCTGTGTGATTTCTAAAAACTGATTTAATCTGATTTGAGCCATAGCACAAGCATCCATTTCACACACACTTTTACAAAAATCCCTAGTGGAGCATGTAAATGGAGAAAGACATTCTGTACAGATAATTTATTTTTAAATCAAACCCAGATTGGATGTTTAACAAAAGCCTTTTGCATTCATGTGAAATGTAATCATCTGCGAAGCTCAAAAAGTGAAATATTACCCATGGGTGAAATCCTGTCATTTATAGGAAATGTGAACACCAGCTGAAGACAGCAAAAACATCTTGAAATGTAAAATTATGGCTATTGAGTGAAAAGTATATAATTCAGACAAATTGAAGAACCCAATAATTACACATGATTTTGATTTTATTTTGACAACAGAATTCATTATTTTTTATTTGTTGACTGCCCTAGTTATAATATATTGCATATATTAGGTTGCTACATAAATAAACATTTATAAATGTATAATATTATAAGCAGTGTATGTTATATATTTCTTATAAATATAAACTTTTTTCAATAAACATTATATTAAGTAAATTCCTTTAGTGCCAAACCTAGGAACCTAGGACTATAGCCTACTAAAACTCTTTTATAATGTCCATTTTTGTTATTGCTGCAGAACTCGGAGAAGAAGAAATCTCCCCGATCTTATCGCCAGATTGAGGAGAACACCAAAAAGTAGGTGGAGTTCAGCATGTACCAAATGCTATGTGTGCATGAGTGTGCATGGGATGGCAAGAAGAGCATGTTACACTTTTTTTCAGCACATCTAATAAATATTTTATGTATCTTGCTACAGAAATTGCTTTTTTTAAAGCTTATCTATCTGAACTGAGTGTTTGCTGTTGATGGTTTAATGAGACCCAGGGCTGAGAAAATGAAACGCAGCTTAATGCAATTTAAATGTTTCTTGTGTGCAGAGTTCTGTCCATGGTGGACACCTGGCATTTGGGTAAGTGAAACTTTTTTTAACATAGTCAGTTGTGTCAACGAAAGGACACTCGTTTTGAGATTATTTTTCCCTGATAAAATCCTGGAAATATTTCAGACTTTCATGGAAAGTCCCAGTGACTTGAGTTTCAGTGTCACATTCTCTGGTTTGAGTGTAATCAGTTTCCAGGTTTATGTGTAGTTAATCAAGAACCTTAAATCAGAGGGAAATGGGAGGAGGAATTCAATAGTGTTATATAAGAGTGATTATAGTACCTCCTCCCTACTCTCAAAACACAAACTCACACACAAGACAAATCTACTGTGTTATCTCGTGTTAGTCAGAATACCTTTCAGCGCAGGATGTTTCTTTCACTTAAAGCTTGTCACTCCCCATAAATATTAAGGTAGTTCACCTCCATCTGACTTTTATAGGGATATTTCACCCAAAATGAAAATCTGTCTTTTACTCAAACCTGTGTGACTTTCTTTCATCTGTGGCAGGGGTTTTCAAACTTTTTTGTCAGCCTAAACTAAGTACCCCCTGAGATATGAAGTATATATTTCAATAATTTAATGGCATATTTGCATGTTTACTTCAAAGACATTTATTATTTAGTAAGTAAGTTTTATTTAGATTGAATATATTTGTTTAATTTTTAATGATTTAATTATAATTTAATGAATTGCTTGTCATCAACTTACGAACCCGCTACAATTCCCTCGCGAACCCCCGTTTGGGTAAATCTGTGGAACGCAAAAGAAGATGCTTTGGAGAATGTTTACGCTGCTCTTTTCCATGCAACAAAAGCATACACTGACCAAGAAACAGAGTCCAACATTTAAATGTGCGCTAGTGTGAATGAGATTTGAGAGCCATGGATGAAAGCTGGATGGGTTACATTAAAGGATTAGTTCACTTCAAAATGAAATTTTCCTTATAATTTACTCACCCCCATCTCATCCAAGATGTTCATGTCTTTCTTTCTTCAGTCGAAAAGAAATTACATTTTTTCTCTCCACATAATGGTTTTCAATTGCAACCAACGAGTTGAAGGTCCAAATCAATGCAGGTTCAAAGCGCATTGAAGGGCTTCAGAGGGCTCTGCACGATCCCAGCTGAGGAATAGGGTCTTATCTAACGAAACCATCTGTCATTTTCTATATATACTTTAAAATATACCAACCCAGTGCTGAAAAACTCCATCTCATGATCTCCTCCAACTTAAAAATTGTCTGACGTTGTTGTTTTACCTTTATATTTGTAAAGGCCGTTTGATTTAGTCTTTGCACGTTCGTTTTAACACTGGGTCGGTACTTCCACGTACGTCCCGTGCGTGACCTTTCCGACGTGATGCCGTCGTAGGTCATGCAAAAGCAGAACACAGAAGTCACGCATTTGAGGTTAAAAAGAATATAACTCTTTTATTTTTTTTAGAAAATGACCAATCGTTTCGATAGATAAGACCCTATTCTTTGGCTGGCATCGTGCAGAGCCCTTCGAAGCCCTTTGAAACTGCATTGATTTGGACCTACAACCCGTTGGTTGCAATTGAAGTACATTTATATGGAGAAAATCCTGGAATGTTTTCCTCAAACTTAATTTCTTTTCGACTAAAGAAAGACATGAACATCTTGGATGAGATGGGGGTGAGTAAATTATCAGGAAATTTTCATTTTGAAGTAAACTAATCCTTTAAGTGAGTAAACAATGACAGGTTTGTGTAAACTACACTCAATTCCTCACTCACCTTCTTCTGTCCTTTCAGATAGGCGTGTAGTTCCACTGTTTCAGGAGGAAGACCAACAGCAGAGGGTGCTGGTGGGCCTGGTGAGTGGCGAGCCTGTCAGTTGTCCAGCATCCATCAGTGGTCAGCTGTAACTCTCCACACAATATAAGCTGACATGTCAGAGATCAAAGAAGCTGAAATCAGAGTGAAAAGGGGGCAAGTGCAGACAATACTAGATCATTATACAAATCTTGAGAATGACAGTGAGGATACAAGCCCTAATAAGAAACAGAGGACCTGACTCTGATCTCACATGGAGATTTTCCTTAAAATATTCTTGTGACTGCAGTGGTCCTCAGGATTTAACATCCTTATACGGATCACCCACTTCAAATCTGGAATACGTTATTCTAATTGGTCACTGATTCTGACTGTTCATTCTGCAGTCTTTGTGTGATGACTGGGGGGCAATCGTTTACATGTCACTTAAACTGCATAATTGTGTCTTGTTCCAGGCAACTAATTGGTTAAACAAAAAGTACAAATGTTCCTGGTCTTGTCAGCTAGGTGGGCTTTTTTTTTGGCAATAATGACCAGCAGACTGTACATTAACTTAACTTCATTTGTCCAGCTTTATATTACATTTTAATTATATTATTATATTGTAATTTTGAAGCTTGTGTTTAAAATAGGCTTAAATTTCGGCTTTGTTTTCAAGGTTTATATATTTGTTTTTTTTCAGATGGTGGACAAACTCAGAGAACACTTGAACAGGCATTTATCACGTTTGGGGAAGAAAAAGATTGATTTGCTGGTGGTGAATTATGCTGCAAAGCTGGTATGTGCTTGTGCTGTTATATCATTACGCCAGAGATCTCTCGCAGTACACGTGTTAGCAATTGGCAACTGCGGGACAAATCTCCTCTGTCGACACAAAACCATGCTGAACCTTAAGCCAAGTGCACACTACAAGACTAAAGCATGTAGCCCTTTCCTGTGTTAAGATTGAGTAGTTTGCAACAAGTAGTTCCAGATTAATTGATACACCTCATCTGCTATTGGATTGTAAAGTGTGGGCAAAAATTCGTCTTTAAGGGTGACGACCTTCTATCTTGTTAGTGTGCACTTGGATCTTGCACTTGGTGTTTGATAAACGCTTGTCCTTTCGCCAAAACAGTTATCTCTCTGCTGCTGGAAATATTGGAACAAACCCCCATAATGTGCTGCTCTTCTATTACGTAAGGGAAGAAAAGTTCAAGATATGCACCATATATCTGTTTCCACCAAATTGACACTGGATCTAACCCATTCAGGAGACCAGAGGGGGAAGCAGATGGACGTTTAGTGGTTCTTCCTGTTTTCAGATCAGGGCGAGCATGAGGATGTGAGAAACCATGCGTGATCTGCCTAGTGTAAGCGCATGTTTGAGTTAGAGAACTTGCTCAAGTGAAACTAAAGTGAGCAGGGGTGGTGCTTGTGAACTTGTGCTCTCCATGAAAACAGGAAGGGAAAGTGAGTCAGATTGTCCAGTACACTCTCTGACAGTCACTTAAGGACAACAAGAGTTTATTTCCACTAAACATCCTCATAGATGCTTAGTAGTTTCATGGGGATGGGTGTTGTCTTGAATCAAATTTTTGACTAAAGTATGTTTTAGTAATATATGGCTGTATTCTCTGTTTAGCTTGAACTGGTCTGGCATGTGTTGGAATTGGTATGGCAGAAGCTGAAGTTGGGCCCCTGGGTGCTCTGCATGTACGTGTACCTATCCATGTTTTACTTTCTCATCGAGAGTGCTTGATTGCTTGAATCTAAAGCCTTTAATTTGTGTCTCTCTTCTAGTAAGCAGCAGGGTAGTTCAGAAGAGTGGGCAATGTTTCATGTGATGTTTCGCATTCTGGAAGCAACTAAAGGGCTCTGTCTCCCCCTCCCTCCAGGTAAGAGGAAGCCTGACAATCTGACAACATTTAGAAAACAGTTCCAAAACCTAGTGAGCTTCCTTTTTGTCTACCTACATAAAAAGCTGCCAGAATCCTATTAAGACAGAATCCTAACTGGACCTCATAAGTGACACTCTAAATGGGCAGAAACTCAAATATTCCTCCTCACATGAAGAGACACAAATCACAATTAATTCTAATAGAGTTTGATGTTAGCATGCTGCTATGCTGAAAACACAATACACTATTAATCGTAAAATGTACACACAAATATTGGACAAAAAACTAATTAAATACAAGTATATTAGCCACATCCAAAATCGCATACTGACTGAGTAGGTATTACATTTGATTTGGAACTTACTTTGTGACTATAGAAAGGTAAATGTTCTATATCAGGAGTGTCCAAACTCGGTCCTTGAGGGCCACTGTCCTGCAAAGTTTAGCTCCAAATTGCCTCAACACACCTGCCTGGAAGTTTCTAGTATGCCTAGTAAAACCTTGATTAGATGGTTCAGGTGTGTTTAATTGAGGTTGGAGCTGAACTATGCAGGACAGTGGACCTCCAGGAGCAGGATTGGACACTCCTGTTCTATATAGTATGAATGTAATCTGGGCATACTGCATCTGTCATGTAACCTGTCAGAAACTGGTTGTCAGATGCACACTTCAGAATCTGGGCAGAAGTAGTAGGTCATCCTGTTACTTTTCGCCTACTGTTTTTTGAATAGCACTAATTCTGCCATGCTACTCATTTCACATACTACTTTTTACTTGCTATACAGTAGGGAGCAGTGTTGGGGAGTAACTAGTTACAAGTAACGGAGTTACATTATTTAATTGAGAAAAAAAGTGTAATTAAATTAGTTGCTTATGAAAATGTTAACGATTACAAAGGGGGTTACATCTGAATAATACATCTGAAAAAGCTAGGATATGTTGAATAATATTAATTTGTTGCTTTGCCTGTTTTTGATGTGCACAATGTCTTCTCCCATTAGTTCTCGTTTGAATTTGCAGTGCACCACATCTGCCAATCACATCAATCCACTTTAGGCTAGTACAACCTGTCTGAGAGTTGCCGGCGAGTGTTAAAAATGTGTTCCAGTGTTGGAAATGTAAAAACTATTTCACACAGAAATTAGAAAAGGCTGCAAATATAACAGTTTAGTGCAAAAATATGTTAGCCAACTATTAAAATGCTATCAGCATCAAAGGTTTCAATGTTAAACCTGAGGAAGCATCTCCTATGATGAATGTTAACCTAAAGCTTCACCTAGTGGACAAATCTCTCTATTAGTTTGTCCCGTTTTGACTTGCAAAATAGAGCTATTTAACTTCACAACGATTGGTCATTGAGTCTAAACAATATTTTAGGTGGAATATAACTGTATTTTTAAAAAAAACAATAGCATGCATGTTATGACAGCTACACTGGTGGCGTCTGTTTGGGTTGCCAGTTAGTATGAAACTAGAATCTATTCATCCTTCTGTTAGTGAGAAATCAATATTAGGCCTTATACGGTATAATGTTTTCCCTTCACACACATAGTGGTAAAAAGAATAGTATGCCGATTTTTACATCATTTTTTTATATCAGTAAGAAGAAAAACTTATTTTTTACTACAGTATAATGATTTAGAATTATGAGTTTTCTCTTAAATATAACTATCTCTGATTTTTAGGTTAAATGTTTTAAAATTATTACCAGTTGAAAACATTTGTTAGAAAATTAATCAAAAAGTAATCAAATGTAATCAGTTACATTACTTTAATAAAGTAATTGAAATAGTTACACTACTTTACATTGCATTTTAAATATGGTAACTTGTAATCTGTAACCTATTACATTTCCAAAATAACCTTCCCAACACTGGTAGGGAGGTAGACATATTTGGATGCAGGGATAGACAAATTGGCATTTATTGCACCTTGTACTGCACCTTTTTGCATAAATTAAGTGTCTTGAATGCTGTCTAGGTAGGCTGCTTTGGTTGCTGTGTTTTCTTTCCATGTTTAGACACTTTTAGAGATTGTTTAATGATGTCAAAAGGGAAAAACAGAAGCTTTAGTTCTCCTATGCCTGGCCAAAGATCTTTGAACCCACTAAAGATTAATCAAATGAGCATCTCTCCAAAATCCAAATGAATCCCATGTAGTTTAGCTGCTGGGTGTGTCCGATTTGACAGATTCTACGACCCAGTGAGGGAAAAAAGCTGTTTGTGAAATCTGGAGTGTGCCAGATATGTCTGGGTGGATCCGCTCTCTGACACAAATGCTTTGGCCTGGGCTCAGACCCGCCTGGGAAATGATTAGGATTGGAATCATTGACCCAATCCACTCTGTCCACCACAAAACTGTTTAAAATAGTTACATCAAAAAAGTGGTTTATTATGTGTGCATCTGTACCTAGGTTATTCTACACTGTTAAGTGTCCTCGGAGTCCGTTGTCTCCCACAGAACACTTTTCTCCAGTATGTGGACCACGGCCTTCTTCAGCTCACAGAACCATTCGTTTCACGCCTTATGACAGGTACTAATTTAAACGCACGCATTTTAATATATCCTATTTCTAAAGCTGTCCATTTATATATTGTGTACATATATACAATAGTTAGACTTTACCTGGCACCTTTGAACTTTTTCCTACAGCATATATTTGTGATCGCCACATTAAGGACTCCAATAGGCAAAAACATACCCCAGACCTGGAGGAAATTAGTTAGATTTGAATCAAACAGTGCCTTAGGATAAAATTGAGAGTGCTTTCATGAAAATAAAAATAGTCCACATTATTATCATTATTAAAGAACAAACATCATTTAGGAACCAGTGTTTTATTTTAAGAACAATTTTACAGTATGTTCTCTGACTCTTTCTGTCTATCTACCTCATGACAGGTTTAGATAACAGTGATGCCAATGAGCAGCTGAAGTTCAGTATATTGAAAAGACTTCCAGAGGTAACTTTCCTACTTGGCTCTTCTCTTGAAATATTTGCCTTGTAAAGTCCTGGTTCGCATTTTCTCACTTCTCAGTCACAGCGTGGAGCTGTTCTCGGAGATGTCAGTGTCCTGTGTAGAAGAAAAGGAATGTGAGCATGTTTGTGGTTATGTTGTTGGGTCACAGCATGTTCTTGGGCTTCAGTCTTTGTTTTCTAGTCTTAAGGCAGCCAAGTGAGAAAGTGCGGCAGGTGTTTTAGAAAAATTCAAGCCAATTTCCAGCTTAGTGATTAGTCTTTCCATGGTAGTGCAGTCACCCATTCTGATTTCCAACCTCTTCCCTTTGTTATGGAAACATTTTGGCTCCTAGTGTTATATTTTAAATGATTCAGCAGTGCATGTTATTCCAAAGAATCAAAGTTTCTCTTTGGAATCTATCAAAATATAATATAACTTGCTCTGGGCCAGGAAAATGTTAACCAAATTGTCAAACAGTTACAGTAATGCAGCTTTTCTAAAATGTTGACAGTAGTTATTTTAATGGCAGATAACGTTAATGTGATAAAGGTTACAGCAATAATGGCAATTAACGTTAGATCTTAAAAAGCCTGCCATTCTGGTATGGAACTCCCACTTTTCATAATCAAATCAATTCCCGAAGTCCCACCTAACATTTTGGCTCAATGAATATGGTATTTGACTCACAAATGTCACAATATGAAAGCAAAATGGGTTGTGAATGCCATTTGATGTTGATATTATGTTTTTGTTATTAGCATATGGAGCAGAAAGTGAGCCAGCGGTGGGATCACCCCATCACCTCTGCCTGCATCTCCAGAGAATATGTCAGGACTCTGTTGGACAAATACTCAGAGAGCAGGGTAAATATTCTTAGGAATCTGAATCATGGTCTTGGCTCTTTGATCAGAGCAAATGCTCCCATGTTTACCAGCTAAACAAATTATCTTTTTTTAGGATTCTGCACTGTTGGACTATGGCAAGTCAAGTTTCTATCCTGACTTTCTGCCTCTAAGCTACCTCGCCAAGATTCTCTCCAACAGGGAGGAACAAGGTACAATTCAATCATAAAATATGTTCTGGGATAGTAAATGTTAGCATTTACTGTAAGGTAATGATCGTGTGGGTGTTGTATTTCAGCTCAGAACCCTTTTGAAGAGCAGGAGAATGTGGATGTCAGGTTTGTGGAGGAGACGGCCTTAAAGCAGACTTTAATCAAGCTGGGCTTCGAAGTCAAGTAAAAACAGCCCAGTACAAACAGAAACATGGGAAATTAGGGCGGTAAAGTGCCCCTGGCCAAAGTACAAAGCTTGGTTCATTTAGGTGACTGTAGTAAAGTAATGTAAAGAAATTTCAGTTTTAGATGCATCATACAAAAAACTGAAGCCCAAAATCAAGCTGTTGACCAAAGATTATTTCCTGGCTGTCAGTCTGCTCTTTAAATATCACATTTTAATACCCATATGGACACGTACTGACTCTACCAATACCTATGGGGAATGTTATGCACTTTTCTATACACGCAATGGAAGAGCACCAACAAAAGACACATAAAGGGATTTTTTTTTCCAGATGTTGTATGGAGTCAAGTGGGTCCATCTGTAAATATTTCTCAAACAAAAAATAAAAAAAATCATATATTCTTTGTACTCTTTATTTTGCAAAATAAGATTCTTTTTGTCGATAGTAATTTCCTGAAAGGTTATTTTAGATTACTGCCTGTATGTTTGCAATTATGCTGTTGAGCTTCTAAGGCATGGTATTCACTTTGCAGCTGTTCTTAGATGGTTATTGGTTACTTTTCTATAAAGCACACATTGAGGTACTAAGTGTATAAAAAACACACTATTAACAGAGTTGATTTAGCTGTAGCTGTATCTAGATCATCTAGATTATTGGTGAAATACCAATGTATAAAATCATCCAAATGATTTGGCTAAAGGTTAGCCATGCAATTATATTAAGTGAAGCATTTTCTTGCCTCCAAATAGAGGATACTATTACAAATGCAACTATTAAATGCGGAAAATACTTAAAATTACACTTATTATTTATTTATACATTAGTATTTTTTAATTATATTCATATTTTTATTTAAAATTCTATATTCCTATGTATTTTGAAATGGAGCCTGTGCGTATGTTTTTATATATACACTGTAGGATGCACAGTGATTAACAAAAATAGCTGTGATTTTTTTTTTTTTTTTTTTTTTTTTTTTTTTTCCCCAGGTGAATAAGAATCTTTAAACCACTTGTGATATTAGAAAAGAAAACAATTCCATTGAATGTCCCATATGGTTCTGTGATAAATTTCCCTGTATAATTCAGATGTGCATGGGTTCAGAGGTCATAGTATCATGTCTAACTCCTCTCCCACCCATCAGCTCTGGCAGATCTCTAAAGAATCTCCCAGCATGCCTCCAACAGAAGCTTCACTGCTTAGAAATTAGACCCATATGACACAAGTCACTAGTTCTGAGGAAATGGACCAGATTGCTTAGAAATGGGAGCACATCTGGAAATTTACTTTCACATCTATAAGCATCTTCAGTTTTCAGGTGAGACTCACGCTAGATCTCAATAGGTTTGAATTTTGGTTTGCGGATGTGACGAATGTTGGCACCAGGTTCGGAGGGTTTAAAGGGGGCCAGGGCTCCATAGTGTTTGGGCACTGGCAAAGGATCGTCAGTGGGGATGTAAGCATTGGGTCGAAGCTCAGCCGTGGTGTAAACACCGCTTGGAAGCTGGTTCCACTCGTCTTCCTCAGCCATCTAACGAACATAAACATAGAAATACATTCGTATCACACAAACATGATGTTAATAGCCCTGTGATTTAAATATTTACCTAAATATTTCAATTAAAGTACGATTCAGCTATCATTTGAAGGTTTAACAGAAACTAAGAGACATCTGTGCTTTAGTACAGACCTGATCCGACACCATTGCCCTTATAATGGCAGGATGAATTTACATGAACCAGTCATGACCGAGAAGTTCATATAAGGGCAAATCTCATGAAAACACTTACTGTAAGATTTGAGTCATTTGTGCCTGTAGTGTGTTTAATTTGATTTGTATGTTTTATGACATCTGGAGGCTTACCCTGGCTTTTTTCTCTGCATCTGCCTGGCGTCTGTGCAGATCTCGAAGGTAACGCAGCCACTCATTCTCCATGTTGTCTGAGGGGGGCAGGCCCTGCTCCACACGTCTCTGACACAAGTCCAGCTGTAGTTCCTTTTCTTTCATCTCCTGCTGCAGTGTCATACACTCCGCCTGCCGCATGGACAGCTCCGCTACCACTGCCATCATTTTACAAGTGCGCTCCCTGATTTGAGCCTGCAGCTCATTCACCTAAAACACCAACACACTGTAAATTAGTTTGATACAACTACTGGCTACATGACCTTCTGTGATTATATTTAGTTAAGCTGGAGCATTGGCTATGGAATTGCTATGGTTCATTAATGTGAGCAGCTGATGTTTTTTTGGCGATGATGAGGTATTTTCTATTGTTGGTCACCGCTTGATGTCCAATGTAAATTCTGGGTCCGGAAGCTAAACTAGTCTAGATAGACCAATTATGTTGCTATGCTGTGTGTTAGAGTAAATGTGTCTGTGAGCTTACTTTCTTAGCCAGATGCAGCGTGTCTTCTTTACCGTTCTCAGCTTTGATTTGGATGCGCTGGGAAAGGCGTGTAACCTGCTCATACACAAGCTCCATTTCCAAAAGCTGAGCCTCTTTATCTGCCAGTTGCACCTCGAACTAAACAGACACACGTACACCAGTGAGCAAAATTTGTACTTACTTTATGAGTGCATATTTTTATAACCATATAAAATACAATCTGTGTAGTCATGTAATATACTTTAATTCGTTTATTAAAATTCTCAATGGATTACATTCATTTTATTAGGTAATAAATTCTTAAAGTTAAACTAAAATTAAGTCAACATTGTCTCATGTTATACAATAAAATGTGTAAACAAGTATGTATTAATATATATGTAGTACAACGCAAGCTAGGTCTAGAATAGAAATAATTATTGAAAATAATATTTATATAATTATTAAATAATGGAATATCATAAGAATCGGGTGTTTTTTTAGATTAGATTACATTAAGAATCTATTACCTGTTAATTAAAATTCAAACATCGCCTTTATGCAATAAAACGTGGAAAGAATTAAATATTTTGTACAAAATACCATATGCTAATTACAAAAAAATACTGTATGTATAACACAAACTAGGTCTTGAATAGAAATAATAAATAAAATTTTATTGAAAGTAATATTATATATTATATTATATTATATTATTATTAATTCTTACATAATTATTAAATACAAGAATAGCATAAGAAATCAAGTGCTACAAATAAAAAACAGGAATTCATTTATGAAGTTCTACATTTGTTTTGGGTGATTGTGCTTAGTGGGCTTGACCAACAGAAGGGTCTCCACAAACACTGAACTGCCAACCAAACAATTAAACCCAAATATTTACCTTCATGTAGATGGCAAATGTTTTATCTATACCTGTTCAATCTTCTTGATGAGCTCCTCAGGAGATGCATCTTCTCCACTAAGTTTTCTTGCACTTTTATGGTTCACACTTACAGTCGCTTCTAGACTCGTCAGTTTGTCTTTCGTCTCAGACAGCTATGGCATAGAAAAACAACCATCAGGACACCATTAAAACAGTGGACTCATTTAAACCCCTTATGCTCTCATTACACAGCTGTACAGACTGTATAAGGAAAACATGTATTTTCTGTCATATTTATTGATTATATAGATCCTCTGTAGGTGAGGCCACCCCAGAGAGTGAACTTGGCTGTTGTGTCCCTCTGAGATTCATTTAGTTAGGCGTCAGGTTGGCGGCAGATGTGTCATTGTGCTCTTCAGTCACTACAGACTGTATTGCGGGGCTTCCGGCTATGTCACAACAGAGAAATCATCTGGTGCCAACATGAGGTGGAATACATGTTTGCTGTGCTCATTTGAAAGCCAAATGGTTTGAAATGTCTTCACAAACATAATAAAACTAATTTAATTGGATCAAGGATTGTTAAATGATGTCTTACCCTGTTGAAAAAAACAGCATATGCTGGTTATGTATATTTTGAGGCATGGCAGCTGGTTTGAGCTGGTCGGTTTGCTGGTCCTTAGTTGGTCATGAGCTGGTTTATGCTGGTCAAGTGCTGATCCTAAGAACTAGCTCCAGCTCATGACCAACTAAGGACCAGCATAAACCAGCTTCCATGCTTCAAAACATATCTAACTAGCATATACTGTTTTTTTCAACAGGGTAATCATTTGCTTATACTGTAAATCATAATCCCTGCTGACTAGAAAGTTGTCTCTTAGGCCATGGCAGGTAAAGCATCTCAGAAAAGAGAAAAAGCTGAAACATTGAGCTAGATGTCAGTGCTATGTGAGACTACAGCCAGGATAGAGCAACACACAAGCCAACACACCAACAAAACACATTGCCATGACAGGACAAGGGCTGTAGTAAAAGGTAATCTTTTAGTTCTCTGCAAACTGAGGAATGAAAGCCTGGCATAGGCCAGAACAAAATTGTTGAATTAAGTCATTATTTTTGTTTGTTTTTGCACACAAAAAGTATTCTCGTCGCTTCATTAAATTAAGGCTGAACCCCTGGGGTCACATGGTCTATTTTTAATGTTTTTACTACCTTTCTGGGCCTTGAAAGTGTTAATTAAATAGCTGTCTATGGAGGGGTCAGAGAGCTCTCGGATTTCATCAAAAATATCTTAATTTGTGTTCCGAAGATGTACGAAGGTCTTACGGGTTTGGAACGACATGAGGGTGGGTAATTAATGACAGAATTTTTGGGTGAAATACCCCTTTAACCTATCTAATGAATTACAGTAATAGAGGGTGGGAAGACGATGTTTGGGGTCTGAGTCTTAATCCTTTGTTTCAGTTTGGCGGTTTCCCTGGCATTCCATGAAGAGTAGGATGACTTGTTGCTTGTTCAGGGACTTGTTCAAGTACAGGACATATTGTGATACCAAGAATTGAAAGGTCATCACATGTCTGTGCCTACACAGAAAAATATTTCTTACCTATTATTTCTTCCCATGCAAAATATTTGCTGCAAAGTCCATTAAACTACCATTCAAAGGTTTGGGATCAGTACAATTTTTTTATGTTTTTGAAAGAAATCTATTATTCTCACCAAGGCTGCGTTTATTTAATCGAAAATACGGTACACACAGTAATATTTTCACATGATCGTTCTGAAATCATTCTAATATGCTGATTTGGTGCTTAAGAAACATTTCTTATTATTATTACAATTGAAATCAGTTGTACATTATATGTCTTTACTGTCACTTTTCATCGATTTAATGCATCCTTGCTGAATAAATGTAATCATTTATTTCAAAGGATTCTTACTGACCCCAAAGTGGTAGTGTAGCTGACATTTCCAGTGTTGCCATAATGTGTTGGATATGTAAATGTATCATTGTAAATGCATTGAGAAATATTGCACTTAAACTATAGTTTCTGGGGACACAAGACATTTTACCCCTGACATTTTAAAGCCCTACAGCAGTATCAAGAACTAGTGACATGATGTAATATTTAAGTGTTTATTCGGTCTGTTCTAATGTAGATGTTGATTAGAAGAGACTCTGTAGATTAAACAGAAGGTTATACAACTCACTTAAATTTAAACTCACGGTTTATTTCACTTATCTCTTTTAAAAGGAACTATAAACTATACCACCTTAGAGGGCAATACATCTTTGGAATATTATATACAATCTAACCTTTACTTACATTCTACTGCATTATATTGTTTGTTTATTCAATGGTTATATTGTTGGAACTTCTTTTTGATTTACAGGTGTTGGTCATATAATTAGAATATCATCAAAATGTTTTTTTTTATTTATTTCACTAATTTCATTCAAAAAGTGAAATGTATATTATATTCATTCATTACACACAGACTGATATATTTCAAATGTTTATTTCTTTTAGTTTTGATGATTGTAACTGACAACTTAGGAAAATCCCAAATTCAGTATCTCAGAAAATTAGAATATTACTTAAGACCAATACAAAGAAAGGATTTTTAGAAATCTTGGCCAACTGAAAAGTATGAACATGAAAATTATGAGCATGTACAGCACTCAATACTTAGTTGGACCTCAAGCAACGTGGATTGTGTGCCTCTCCTCTCTTCCTCCAGTCTCTGGGACCCTGATTTCCAAAGGAAATGCAAAATTTACTTTCATCAGAGAACATAACTTTGGACCACTCAGCAGCAGTCCAGTCCTTTTTGTCTTTAGCCCAGGCGAGACGCTTCTGATGCTGTCTGTTGTTCAAGAGTGGCTTGACACAAGGAATGCGACAACTGAAACCCATACGTCTGTGCGTAGTGGTTCTTGAAGCACTGACTCCAGCTGCAGTCCACTCTTTGTGAATCTCCCCTACATTTTTGAATGGGTTTTGTTTCACAATCCTCTCCAGGGTGCGGTTATCCCTATTGCTTGTACACTTTTTTTCTACCACATCTTTTCCTTCCCTTCGCCTCTCTATTAATGTGCTTGGACACAGAGCTCTGTGAACAGCCAGCCTCTTTTGCAATGACCTTTTGTGTCTTGCCCTCCTTGTGCAAGGTGTCAATGGTCGTCTTTTGGACAAGTCAGCAGTCTTCCCCATGATTGTGTAGCCTACAGAACTAGACTGAGAGACCATTTAAAGGCTTTTGCAGGTGTTCTGAGTTAATTAGCTGATTAGAGTGTGGCACCAGGTGTCTTCAATATTGAACCTTTTCACAATATTCTAATTTTCTGAGATACTGAATTTGGGATTTTCCTTAGTTGTCAGTTATAATCATCAAAATTAAAAGAAATAAACATTTGAAATATATCAGTCTGTGTGTAATGGATGAATATAATATACAAGTTTCACTTTTTGAATGGAATTAGTGAAATAAATCAACTTTTTGATGATATGACCAGCACCTGTATATATCTGTGACAGATCATCTCTTTGGCTTCTTCTCCCAATCTCATGCAAAAGTTGGCCTCTGAGAGGCCTGTAATTTTTCTTTTCTTTTTTTCAAATAGAGGTTGCACAGTGGTTTAAGAACTGGGTTGCAGGTACCTGTATCTGTAATAAGATGCTCTCTTCCTCCAGGGCTCGTTTGATTGACAGCTGTTTCTTCTGCAGGTTGATCTGTCTTTCTTGCTCTTTCTGGTCAATTTTCAGGTTGCTGATTTTATCCTCCATGTTCTGCATCTTCAGGTTGCTTTCTTCAATCATTTGAACCAGCACATTTAGCCTCTCGTAGAAAACACACAATTCCTGCTCTCTTTCTACAAGCTGCACACCCCTAGCAACACAAACACACAAACAACATACAAAGTTATAGTGAAAATGCAAGTCCAGACTGTAAGAAGGTCTGTAAAGATCTGTAAACTTCCCTAAACTCTCTCTCACCGCTTGTTGCGTTCTTGCATGGCAGCATCATAGCTCTTGCAAATACGCAACCGGTTTTGCTCCAGCATGTCAATTGTGTATGTGAGCTTGCTGAGGTTCAATTTCTGCTCCTCTCGTTTCTGGTGCATTTCCTGCAGAACCTTTAACATCCGTGTGATCTCATTCTTCATATGGTCTCTGAGCTTTAAGCTTTGAGAATGTTGTAGATTGGACTTTTGCAGCAACCTAGAGTGAAATCAAGCAATACAAGATTTCTAAATGTTAAGTGGGCCAAAAAGGTCCATTGCCTATTGTCAAAAGTATAGCGATGTATGAAGATCAATGTGGTGAATCTGCATGACCAGCATGAACCATTGCAAAATCAGCATTGGGAAATCTCCCACTTTAAGGCATCTGTTCTCATGGGATCTCTGTTTTATGGAAACCTTATCTGGTAACCCTTTACAAGGTTTTATTTGTTAACATTGTTCATTAATGCATTAACTAACATGAATTAACAATGAGAAAAATATTTTTACAGCATTTATTATAAATCTTTGTTAACAATGTTGGGGAAAGTTACTTTTAAAAGTAATGCATTACAATATTGTGTTACTCCCTAAAAAGTAACGAATTGCGTTAGTTACGTTTTATGAAAAGTAATGTGCTACTTTACTTGTTACTTAAAAAAATTAATCAGATTATGTATCTGACTTACATAACATTACCCCCAAATTAATGTTAGTTAATACAAATGTTCATGTTCATATTATTTCACAATGCATTAACTAATGTTAACAGATACAACTTTTGAAAATAAAAATGTGTTAGTAAATGCTGAGATTAACATGAACTAAGATAAATAAATGACGTAGAAGAACTTCATGTTCATGTTAATTACTGTAGTTAATTAATGTTAACAAATTAAACCTTATTGTAAAGCAATACCTGTTATCTTATGGTGTGGTGTTGTCAGATTGTATTTGGTAAAAAAAAAACTAAAAAAAACGTGAGAGCTACGGTACTTGTCTTTGTTGATAGCAGTCAATTGCAGATTCTTAAGATTTTCTTCCAGGTTATCCAGCTTTTCTTGCACCTCTGCCAGGTTCTGGTTTGATACGTGTATCAGGCTCAGGTATTTGTTCCGCTCAGCCTTGGTGACTTCATACAGCTTAGCAAACACACCCAGCCTGGATTGGATTTAAGAATGCATTTACTGAGCAGACTATAGGCTAACAAAGTGGATTCATTCTAAATCAGGTAAAAGAGCCAGTGATTTTTTTAGGAAAAAGGACACAATAAAAAGAAAAGAGAAAATATTTTGCTTGTATTTTAGCTCAATTTCATCCTATCTATACAGTACGTGTCAATCAACAGCAAGTACCTTGACTGGGTCTCTTGAGCCTGTTTCAAGTGTTCTTGAATAACCAGTCCTTTCCCCTGCAGATCTAGTTTGGAGCGCTTATATTTTAGCTGCAACGATATTCATATTAAGCATGAAGCATTAAGGAATAGTTTACTCACCCTCATATTGTTCCAAACCAGCATGAGAAAAAGACAGAAGTTTAAATCAATGTAGCCTTAAAAACTAACACATAATTAGAATATAGCAATTTTATTGTAATTTTATAGTGTTTTTTGTTCTTTTTAGGCCCTTGTCATTGTATACTTAATTTTGTAAGTAAATCATACAGGTTTGGAATGACACAAGGGTGAGTAAATGCTGACAGGATTTAATTTCTAGTTAAAAATCCATTAGTTGGTTGCTCTCATAGTTTGATTTTTTTTTTTTTTTTTAACTCAGAAATAAAATTCAGTGAGGCTGATGTGACTGTTTTGGATTGAGTGGTAAATAAAGATCTTAACCTGCGCTTTGAGCAGCTCACGGCTCTTCTGCTCTCTCTCATCTGCTTTGATAAGTATGAGACGATGAAGGTGATGAAGCTCATCTCTATGCCGATAGGACTCTCTAATCAAAGCCTGTTCCTGCTCTACATACTCTTGAACCAGCTGGACCTTTTGCCCTGCCGTAGATTGCTACTCACAAACACACACGCACACACATACGTATGAAACCATACAAATGTACACAAACACATTTTGTACTGAATCTTGCCAAACAGTTCATAGATAATGTAAAAATCAAGCCACTTATCATAATGTGCATAGTACCTGGCTAATCAAACTACGTTTTAGGTTTTCCACTTCCTTTTCCAGATCTCTTCTCCTCTGCAACAAGCTGTCACCTTCTGGGACTGTGTCTCTCTGTGCAAAACATGAACTTATATGAAATAATCAATTGATGTGTCCATAGATATAGGTTAAAAGGAAAAGTATACATCTTAGGTCCTGTAACTGGTCGCAGCTACTCTTTTTAAAGATCACCTTTGTACCTTCACTACATTTAATCTATGATAAAATAATTTTTAAAAGAAAAAAGATATTAAACGTACGCAATTATTTTAGCTTATAAAAGCAGCATGCACAATAACTATAAAATAATTAACATGTCAATCTCCCTAAAAGTTTCATATCTACAATTAAAATATCCCTGTTGTGGGCCTTTTCCATTTTATTGAAAAAGACAATCGAAAGCAGACGGGAAATTATGGGGGAGTGTGATGTCAATGGAAATCTTTAAATTACAAAATAACTAATAGTTCCTGTTATTATAAAATGACCATGATTCATCAGTCTTTCTGTACATAACGTGAGAACGAAATGATTCCACAGCAGTTCTGAAATGCAATACATCACAAAATATTAGCGTCTGCAGTAATTGTTGTAAATGTTGCGAAATCTGGAAAACCCTCTTACGGTATGATGTTTGATGTCATTATTTATATATTTTAATTAGGGTTGAATGTGGGTGACAATACTGTATCTTGATGTGGGCTTCTAGATGTATATATACGTATAAGAAACTAGATTTTGTTTTGAGTCACCTGAGCCTGGGTCCTCTCATGATGCTGTTGAGTGCTAGCAAGAGCGTCTCTGGCCTGTTTCAGCTGCAGTTCATTCCTCTTCAGGGCTTGCATAAGTTTGTCTTTTATCCGCGTATCTCGGGCCAGTTTATCACGCAGAGACTTGCATTCAGCAACAATCTGCTCCATGTTGATGTCTAGCAGACCCCTGTAGTTCAAAACAAATAATGCAGTAGATTTACTTTAAAAAAAAAATTATTTTAAATTTGCTGTAGTCTCCCGTTCATGGTTATAGACGTTTACCCAACTATGATAACTTCCACTTGTAATGTGAAAATAAGTTATACATATTTTACAAACGGGTACTTCTGAAGGGTCTTTATCTCAGAAACAGTTTGGGTGCCTTCTGATTTGAATCTGAATCCATTTAAAGTGTGAGAAACTGTGTGAGATTATGACCTTTGATCCATGAAGATGGCCTCTTTTTCATTGGTCATCTGCAGTTCTTTGAGAAGTCTATCTCGTCTGTTCTCTGCAGCCACCAGCTGAGCCTTGTGACCTTCCACTTCTCGTTCCACCTCCCTTTTGGCCTCCTTCACGTTCTCACACTTTGCCTTCACCTTCTGCTGATTCTCCATATGCTCCATACGATGTTGCTCAGTTACGGCTACCTGCTTCTCCAGCTCCCTATGACACACAAACAGATACAGTGCAGATTAGTCCGTTAAATAGAGCCAGTGCTTTGCGTAACTTGACTATAACAAGCCACATACAATTTCTTGTGGGCAACCCTGTCGATCTCCTTTCCCAGCTGAACAGGTATGAGGAGCACCTGAGCCAGCTCAGCCTGGTGAAAGACATTTTTAACATTTGAAATCCACATCCCATAGTTCACAGGACAAATATTCCAGTCTACAGTAGTAATTAACAGGTCTTGCTTACCTCATTGCTCTCAACACAACCTTTTATATCCTCCAGCTCATGTTGTTCTTTCTTTATATGTTTCTGTTGAGTCTCCAAGCGCTCAGTTAAAGTCCACACTTCCTGTCTAAGATGAACCACCTCTTTCCTTACCTCCTCACAACTATTCTTCAGGTCCATGTATCTATTTTCTAGCTCCTGATAACATACAGAAATATATATGATTGTGAAACAAATTAAACTCAATAAAGAAGCTGATACAGTTGCTCCTTACATTCCACAATATTCAGCTTCATTACAACTATGATTAGGATTATTATGATGACAATGATTATATGACTAATTTATACAATTAGTTCATAAGTATACAAATATATAATATAAAATATAATATGTTTTTGTGTGATTTTCTACATGAACTTTCTTGAACTTTAGATGATGTAGAAGGATTTTACTAATCATTTGTTTTGTGTCTTTAAGTATTTGGTCTCCCTAGTGAAACTGCATGAATTGTCTGGAAAAACCAATGATGTATTAAGTCCGGAAGAATCATGGTCCAACGATACTTACAGCCTGTTTAGGTTGGTCTCGGTATTCTTTCTCAAGACAAAGCTTCTCCTCTTCAAGACTAAAAAGGAGAAATATTCTGTGAAACAAACTTTATGCATTTTATAGAAATAAGGATGTGAAGCAATTAATGCAAAAAGGAACTCAAATACGTGAGATATAAATGTGGCTTTGAGAAGTACAATATTCATACGGTAAGCATAAAGGATATTTCACAATTACACATTTGTGACTCGGGTTACTGAACATTTTAAATGAAGCTGTGCAAAAACTTGAAGCCACATGTACAAATATTCTAGCTGAGCGTTAGCACTGCTGTCAGTGTGAGCTGGACTGTCCCATCAAAGAAGGAGATTACAGTTAGCAAAAGCATGCTGTGCAAGGTGAATCCATGTCAGTTTGGCTAAGGATGAAGGATCTGCTCAGGACATAGCCACATGTGCAGAAACTACATCTGGCTGTAATATGCCTGCTGTACGAATGCTTGACTAACCAACTGATACAGTATAAAATATATCTCTAGTACAATAGTTGAAATGTTTTCAGGTGATGGACTACTTCAAGAGTAAAACAAAAATTGTGGACCAACTAGCACCCCAAGTCTTAGGGGGTTTCATTCAATGTCCCTTTCCTCATGTCCTTGCCTTTCATTAGTTTTTTTTTGCTAAACTGCTTTTCAAATAAATGCTGTTTTTTTTTAAACTTTCTATTATCTTAAAAACTTTCTATTATCTCAAAATATATTAAAATAGAAGGCAGTTATTCTCAATTGTAACAATATTTAATAATATTATTGTTATATTTAATGCATTTTTGATCAAATAAATGCTGCCTGGGTGAACATAATACAAAAACGGTCCTGCACATTATTAAAAGCAACACAAACACTTCCCAAGTCTGGTGAAAACAACCAGCTACATCAAAATAATTGCAGATAATTTTAAGTATTGTATAAGTTTCCCTTAGTTTATAACTTTATTTTTATTTTAATCCATAATTACACATTTTGGACTTTAATTTTCTCTTATTGAAGCGATACTACTGAAGCACCTTTTAATAAATTATAAAATTAATGTTAACGCAATCAGTTAATGTACTGTTATGAGTTGGTGCTTCAGTAGTAATAAATATTTTTTTTATTTAGGGATGTTTTAATGAGTTAATAATATATAATGTAAGGTTAGCAGCACTGAGGTTTTGGTATTAGACTTTGGTATCCCCTCCTCTTCAAAATACTTGATGAAGTAGCTTCTACCCATTTACAAAGTTTTTTGCACAAGTCACTTAGAAAAAGGTCAGCAAACACTCTCTGGAAGCAGTGTGGGCCGTGACTCAGCATACAGTGTTCTTTTCCATGCTGCATTTTAGAAGTGAGACAAAATGTTTGGACACAAGGAGGCAAGTCAAAAAGCCAAGAAAAAAATGCCTTTTGTTTTGCAAGGAGACTAAATGCACCATGCACAGAGCAAGTCTTCAATACATATACCTCTTCTTTATGCATGTTTTACATGGAGCTTAAGCAGAGCCACACAACTTCATGTGGTCCTGCAGAGCATCTTACCACTCCAACTGGAACTGCATCTGGTAATCTCTTTCTTCATTCTCCTTCAGCTGGTTGTAGTACTGCAGAAGTGTCTGTTTCAGTCTGCTGGCCTCTGTGTCCGGTCCTTCAGGAAACAGCTCGGCCTTCTCCAACTCCTGCCTCTGCTGCTCCAGTGTGGTGCGTAAGGCCTTTGCCTCCAGCAGCAGATGCATTTCTGATTCCTGAGACCTTCTCAGAGTTTCATGCAAGAGGTTGAAACTGGCCCTAAGACGAGCCACTTTCTCCCCACTGACCTTTCCCATGGAGAACAGCTAAAGACAAAGATGAAAAAGAACTATCAATGATCCAACAGCCGAATAAACATTAGCCTAAATGCATTTAAAAGCTAAACAGGTTCATGAGGATTTGCTGGGACTCATTTCAGGTGTGTTTTAGAGCGGATCCACGTGTGTGCCATGCATTAACTTACATTTGAACTCCAGCATGAAAAGCTATCTAAGTTTTCTACATAAGCATCTCTAATTATATTGGAGAAAAACAAACTAAACACGAGGTTGGAGAGCTCGTACCCAAGATATGCGGTAAATCTCTTCCAGATTTGTAGATTTTATGCTTGCTGTTTAATATTAACTGAGATGTAAGTGTAATTTAACTTATAGATAATACACAAATGAAAAACAGGCTCTGTGATTTGGTGAATGTGACCACACCTAATTTTCACAATCAATGTTTTGAATTATTTGAATGATGATGATGATGATAATATTTCACAATCAATGAGTTTTCGTCATAATGTTACACAAATTGAATTCGCTAGAAAGTTGACATTTGCTAGACATTTATCTTAAAAAAGCAGCTTGTGCACTATCAGTTCCTATTTTATAGCACTTCTATTCTGAGACATCCTGCACCAAGCCAAGGCAGGAGTCTAAAGTTGGTTACTGTGAAGTTTATGGGAGATCATGAGGCACACATGTGGAGGACTAGCTTTGAAGTGAGACACTGGAGCATTTTATAATAGGTGGTTTGGATAACATTTCTCTGTGCTGATCTAGTAGGGAAAAACAAAAGAATAATGGAGTATATGTATAATGACAGACTTTAATTTCTGCAGAAAATTGCGGCACCAATTCAATGCAGAAATAAAGAAAAAGAAAACTGAAGCTATTACTGGCAGACGACTGATCACATCTGCACAAGATTAAATAAATACCACAGGTTCTTTATTACAGCAAAGTCCAAAACAAAGCTTTTTTTTATTACAGCCAATACTACAGTAAAATACAGCTTGACAACACATGATCCTATGCCAATACAAACACATTAGTAATGCCTAATGTAAATGACAGACATGACACATGACAGCAATAAATGAATGATGACAGACAATGTTTTGCAGAACACCACGACATTTACAGGAATAACTGAAAATAAATATGACGGTTTCATCTTAAATGAATAGTTAACTCAAAAGTTAACATTCTGTCATTATTTATTCACCCTCATGTTGTTTCAAACCTCTATGGCTTTCTTTCTTTCTTCTGAAAAATAACTGAAAAAAAAAAACATTTCTGTTCCACAGAAGAAATAAAGTCAGGTTAGGAATGACATGAGGGTGAGTGAATGATGACAGAATGCTCATTTTTGAGTGAAATCTGATCCTGACTTTTTATCTTGACTTACTGGGTCCTTATCCACCAAATTCTTCCTGCGTTGATGTCGACGGTGCAATTATGCAATGCACTGCTGCCCCACCCACACGTTTGTTCTCGTTCTCTCTCTCTCTCTCTCTCTCTCTCTCTCTGATATTAATGGCAAAGCTGTTGCACTTTGAGGCAGTTCTCTTTTGTCCTCTCTCTCAGTTTGGATCACTGTATTTAAGACCATGAAACTGGTGTTTGTGTGCTGTTCTCTGCTGATAACGGTCTGGCAGGAGGTAGAGGCTTCTGGTAGTGGCCCTTCTGGGGTTCTGGACAGGGTGTCTGGAAGTTCCAGCTGCTCCCAGGTGAGACTGAAACCAGCTGGGCAGTGTGAAGATGAGGAGGAGTGCCCATACCAGATTCAAATACCACCGCTGACCATACAGCTTCCCAAACAATTCCGACTACTGGAGAAGACCATGAAGGAGTTGCAAAGCTTGAAGGAGACAGTTAACAGGTTGAAGAGCTCCTGTCTGGAGTGCAGCTCGCAGCAAGTGGACCTCAACTTGCAAAAGGACAGTGGAGACCTTCCGACAAACAGCGCAGAGCAGAGTCGAGGGGATACCAGCAAGAGATTCTACCAGAACGGGAATGACAGCGATAATAGCATTGTCCAAACCATGCAGGTAAAAATGAACCGCATGTCTAATAGCCTGAAGAACGCACGTACACAGATTAACTCCCTTCAGGGACGTCTGGAGGAACTTAATCTCCTCAATCTGCAAAATGTGGAGGCTATAATGGACAGAAAAGTTGAGAACATCACCGGGATGGTCAACAAAATTAGCAGCACCTGCACCTCAAATTGTCCAGGTCAACAACTTCAACGTAAGTTAAATAAGACAAAAAATAGATAATTTTTGCATTCATAATACTGTATATATATATATATATATATATATATATAGCTGTGCTGTAAATTTTTGTGGAAACTGTGTGCAAACCAGGATTCTTTGATGAAAGAAAGTGCAAAAGAACAGTATTTTTTTTAATAGAAATTGTTTTCCATTACTGTTACATATATATTTATTTATTTATTTTTAATTAGAATGCCATAAACTTATTTAGGACATGAAGAACTGTGGTAAACTAGATTATCATTTAGACTATTTACAATGTACCTCAAGGAATGCTTTCAAGCTGCCTGCTGACATTGAAGTTTCTTCTGTTTAATATTAAGAAAGTTGCCTGCCAGGAGAGAGGCTTCTGCAGGAATAGTTTTGCAGATCCTTACTAAAATCTTCTGACTTTGGTTTCACAAATTTAAAAAATTCAAACCTGCTGCAGGAATGAACCCTGGTCGCAGAATCACATGATGATGAAATAAATCTAATAAACCACACTGAACCAAATTATAGTTTTGGGTCATCTACACAATTTTATCAAGCATCACAAGAGAAACACATTAAAAGCGTGTATGTTAGACACACTTTATATTTTAGACATGTTTTGTACATTCTAAAACAGGGGTGTCCAATCCTGCTTCTGGAGGGCCACTGTCCTGGAAAAGTGTAGCTCCAACCCCAATTAAACACACCTTAACCAGCTAATCAAGGTCTTACTAGGAATATTAGAAACTTCCAGGCAGGTGTGTTGAGGCAATTTGGAGCTAAACTCTGCAGGACAGTGGCCCTCACCCATCACCCCTGTTTTAAAATACATAATCTTAAGTGTCTGATGCATGTAAAATTATAAAGCATACTTAAAAGTCTCTTTCTACATAGACCTCTCAAACTTCACTCCCAGAGACTGCTCTGACATCAGCGTGCTGGGAAAGAGGACAAACGGGGTGTACCAGGTGACCCCTGACCCCAAAAACGCCAGCTTTGCAGTGTATTGTGAGTTGGAGGCATTCGGTGGTGGGTGGACTGTCTTGCAGCGTCGAATCAATGGCAGCATGAGTTTCAACCACACCTGGGCTGACTACAAGAAGGGCTTTGGTGACCTTAAAGGCGAGTTCTGGCTTGGAAATGATAAAATTCACTTGCTCACAAAAACCAAGGACATGATTCTCCGCATTGAGCTTGAAGACTTTGAGGGCACACGTGGGTATGCCAAGTACGAACAGTTCTATGTGTCAAATGAGTTTCTCCGTTATCGGCTGTCTGTAAGCGGGTACTCTGGGACTGCTGGAAACGCTCTTCAGTTTAGCAAACACTTCAACCATGATCAGAAGTTCTTCACTACGCCAGACAGAGACAACGACATGTACCCCTCAGGGAACTGTGGGGCGTACTACGGATCGGGCTGGTGGTTTGATGCCTGCATGTCAGCAAACCTCAATGGCAAATACTACAAAGCAAAGTACAAAGGGAAGAGGGATGGGATCTTCTGGGGCACTTGGCACAACCTGACTTCTGAGTACTATCCGACAAACTACAGACAAACATTTAAAAATGTCAAAATGATGATAAGGCCAAAGAATTATGCACCCTAAGCCAAATGATGTATAATTAAAGAATTATTTTGGGGGTACTGCTCCTCAAGAACAACTGATAACTGATAAAGTCCTCAAACATTAACAGAACTGCATTCAAATTTATTTTTTTTTATAAAACTCTGTATTTCAAACATTACAAGGCACATAGGAATACAATCCAGCTTCTATTCTAAATACCAGGACTTTGATTTGTGTGTGTGTGTGTTTGTGTTTTTCTATCCCTAACCTGAATTCACACTGACTCCTGTACTTGTGTAACCGTGAATGGTGTAATTGAGGTCCCCATGAGGAAACAAGCTTATAAATCATACAGAATTAGTTTTTTTGTTGAAAATGTTAAAATGCAGAAAGTTTTGTGTGATGGGTAGGTTTAGGGGTAGGGTTAGTGTAAGGGGATAGAATATACAGTTTGTACAGTATAAAAACCATTACGTCTATGGAGAGTCCCCACAAAGATAGTAAACCAGACGTGTGTGTGTGCGCGCTACTGCCATCTTGTGTTTAATTCGTTTACTACACCACAGCCTTTATAGACTCCTGATAAGCTTCGTTTTTCTTTTGGTGGGACATATTGAGCAGTTTTTTAAAATAGCCAATTTTATTTAGTCCTATATTACAGATGTCCATGATTTGCTAGTGGTATTAGGGAGAGTTAGTGCAAAATAAGTAATCCATTGCTCCATTTTCCTGGAAGCCATTTTAAAAAATGTAAATGCTTATATTTACTGAAAATGACTATTTTTAAAAATATATGCTTTATATAGATAACCTGAAAGCAAACAGGCATGGACTAAAGGCCCATAGGGTTGTTAAAAAGAAACTGTGACATTGAAGGAGGAAATGTACAGTATTTATTTTGAAAGTATCGGATGATTTTTTAAACAAACATTTGAATTATCATATAATTACTATTATTATAATTATTTCTGTGTCACTAGGCAGACCTTTATGAATGCTTCTTTGTTTGTTTTCTTACGAGTCTGAAATTAATCAATAACATTTTTTCAGAAACAGTTTGTATATTAGAAAATTTATATCAAACATCTCAATTTGTGCTTTTAAAGGTACATTCATATTTTTATGAAACAAATAAAACTATAATCTAAACATTGAGAGTTGAATACTGTGGTTGATTCAAAGCAAACACAGTCAACCATCATCTGAGCACATTTCAAGCATATTTTTTTACTCAACTTAATTCTGTACTGTATGTAAAAATGTTTAGCACTGCATTTTACAATAGCCTAGACCATTTTACTAATATCATTGCAGGTAAGAGCAGTGAAATATATGTAATAAAGATTCTAAGAAGTTGCTGTACAATCAACTACGTTCCAAAAAATTGAGTTTCATAATTTAATATTAAAGGGATTGTTCACCCAAAAAAGGGTGGGTGCACCTTTTATTGCAATGTAAAAAATCTATCTTCTGTAATTGAGGAACAACTAACAAATGTATTATTATTATTTGTAGTAGTAGTATTATTCTAAAGAGCTTCTACCTGTTCTAGGCACTGCAGGGCTGGATTTGATGATATGACAGCAGGTTGTTCATGATGTGAATCTGCCTCTGGAGCTATTGCAGAAATGGGCGTGGCCCTCTCACTGAAGCCTTCCTCCTCCTCATCCTCTGATGGAGCAGAGCTCCGCCCCTCTGTATGACTCATCATGAGCTACATTACACACACATAGCATTTACTTTTTAAAGACAATCACATGAAAATTATATTTTAATCAGCTAAAACAATTCTTGAATTATTTCCAACTGCTTTGTAAACAATTAACTTTAACTCTTAAATCTTAAACTATGTCTCTGCATGATTTAAAGCACATTCGTGGCAGGTTTAACTGCAGGTGTAGACAATTAACCTCTCCTCTAATTCGACATATGCATTTAAAGGAATCAGTTGGCTGAAGAAGAAAAAAAAACTTTATTTATTATTTTTTATTCATGTTACAATAACAGACGACAGTAATAATGGCTCAACATAACGCAGCACAAACGGACGTTACAAAAAGTCATTCAGGTAAGTTAATAGTTTTAATCAGTATTAATGGTATATTAATGGTATTTTAGTAATATTTTATTACATAAGTTACACCATTGCCGAGTGTTCACTTTCAAGCTCCCCTGGCCGCTTATTCATAAAATTCTTTTAAATTAGTATTTAATGTAAGGCTTGATTATTTTGAGGCAGACCTTACAATGTTATTGTAGTCAAGCATGTCGTTATCTCTTGCGACTCTGTTTTTAAAACTTACCTTTAATTATGTTCTTTTGTCGTGAGGATTTTAAATCTCTGCAGTTTCAGTCACTGTTTATCTGCGCGGACACGGTCTCCATAGCAACTGCTCCAGCGAGTCTGCGCGTCAGTGCAGTCAGTGCCACATAGAGCGCATGAGAGCATTTCACTGACTTTAGCTTTAAAGTGGGTAACTTACTCACTCCCCCCCCCCCTTTTTTTTCAGATACGAAAACAGATAAGAGGTACATGGGTGTATTTAAACGTAGAGCGCCGTTGTCGTTCTCGCCTAAGCGCCAGAACGGTTTGGCCGTCATCTCTCCTCTGCAAAAAAACGACAGCTGTGAAACTGGTAAGGAATAAGGATGCGTTTCCATACTGTATCAAATAAAGCGGAGAAAAGAGATTTAAAAATCTAACAATAACTTAAAATCTATCCAAGTTTAATATGAAGGGAAAACTCATTAAAGCCCTTAAAGTCTGCACTATTTGGCTCAGAATAGTATACTTGCAGATACTACTATTAGTATTTTTGCAGTATATAGTATGCATAATATGCAAAAAAAAAAAAAAATCTGCATTACATACCTTAATTTTTTTTACGGTCCGTGAATAACCTACAGTTTCTAAAATGTGTAGTAGCCTACAGGCTACACGGAATACAACTTCCCTCAATACAGTACACTTGCGAAGAAAGAACCGTAAAACATAATTGCATTTGTTTTTCATTTGATTGGACTGCCAGGACAATGTTAGGTAACCCTGTTTGAAAGGTTTAATAGTGCATAATATCAGCTAAATGCAGTATGTAGTGCAGTATTCACCTCAGTTTGAGTCAAGTGCACCATTTGTGACAGGGCCTAAACCTGATTCACTTGTGATTTGTCCAGTCTTTGCTGATGGTAGCTCTTCTGGAGCATCTACATCTGCTCATTCAAACTACAGTTTAGAAGAAATCATCTTTGAAATCCCAAGGTACAACGGTGAAATTCACTTTCAACAATGTTTTGGTTATGCTTATAAGAATTATATAGGCAATATTTGTGTTAATTTTATTTTAAAGGAGGAGCTTGATTTGTTTTCAGCCGTTCTCTTTTGATGAGCGTGATGCTGCACGGAAAGTCGAGCGTGAGAGAAGACCGCAAGAGATGCGGCAGATGCAAGAACACCTATGGGTGAGTGCTGTCCTCTGAAAAACCTGTTACTCTGAAGACACTATAACTTATCTAATTTGTGTAAATCAATAATTTTGACTTATTTTCCAGAGTTCAACATTTAAAGCCCATCCAATAAGAAGATACAAACCTCTTATTTGGCACAACGACCGTACGAGGCCTGTTCACAACAGTCTAAATAACGTTTAATGGATTTAAGTTTTGTCTTGTCATTTTTAAATGTTTTAATAAAAATAAACCCTTTATCTGTACTGACACATGCTGTACATTTGAATTTGATAGTCAAATGGTTAAATGACTTGGAAATTCTTGGAAAATTGGTTGCAATTGGCCTTTAATTATTTTGGCATATCCCACATATGGGCTCTCAACTGTCTGGAGGTCATTCCTACTATGCAGTGCTTCATAAGCTTAATACGCTGCCCGGCTAAAAAAAAAAAGTCGCTGTTTGGAAAAGGCAAATGCTTAAGCGTCTGTGACTGGATTATCATTGCAGTGATTGTTTCCAGCATGTTATGTTTGGCAACAGTTCTTCTAACCCTAAGTGGAGTGTGTAGCTTTTCATTTCTTAAAGATGCCTCATGGCTATTGACAATACAAGATCTTGAACAAAAATGTGATCTTATTTCCATCAAGAGGTGCATCAATTTATGGTCAAGATCTTGTATTGACAATGCAGGGGGCAAGCACTCTGAAGTCTTCTCCAGCACATCCCAAAGACTTTCAATGAATTTAAGGTCTGGTGCCAATTCATGTGAGAAAAATGATTCCATGATTGGAGACTAAGAAGTTAACATTCTGTCTGCCAATCCCTTCTAGTTCCTTCTGAACCCTTCCAGGAGGGGGCGATGGATCTCCATTTATTTTGGTAACCAGAAGCCTTTCGTTCATTGCTATGTTTCAGACTAGGCCATTCTCACTTTAATGCCCATGACATTATGTAATCATGAGCCTGTCAAAAGAGCTTATTAATGATTGCATACTGCAGACAGGTCGGTCAAGATTAATTTAATTGTAGACTTTGATTTGTATTTCTCATGCTGGCAAGGCTAAAATATCACATGTCTAAAATGCTTTGGGAATTGGACAATATGGAGAGAAAAATGTTTCCCTGTCTGTAAGAAGCCACCAGGGAGACAGAAGGTTAAATGCGAGATTAGAATCAAAAACATGAGTTTGAAGAACAATAAGATAAGTTTAGTGCGAGTGGGTGGATGTATAGGATATTTGCTCTGCACTGGACATTGCCTCTGTGGCGGAAGATGGAAGTAATTACCAGCGTCTGTCTGCCAGAGACCATAGACCGGAACCCTTCAGGGAAAAAGAAAAAAGCAACAGCCTGAAATTGACATAGATATACAGAGAGAAAGGCCTCAAACCACAGCGCTGCTATTCCACAGAGGAGAAGCTCCCATCCCAGCCGCAGTCATCTAAAGCAGTCACTTCCTGTTGGATTTTTCCTTCTAGCATAAGAAAATGAGAATACTGCATCAAACACACATCTGTAAAATCTATACTGAATCCACACAGACAAACATATTGCTTTGGGAGTCATCTCAGATGTGGTGGCAGCTTTGGTTTATAATTTAGTTCACAAGTACAACTGTGCAAACGTTTATAAATGCCACCCATCTGAATATTCAGATATTCCACAGGACAACCTTAAGATTTTGTCCTCAAATTATGCATGTGAATCTCTGAAGACTCAAATTTTAATACCACAACTAAATTTCTTGAAGTGCACAATTCTGCTTTTAAGGTTTTGAGCAACTGAACTGGATGGAAAAATGTTCATGAAAGCTTTGCGCAACTTCAAGAATACTCTGTGATTATCCTTTAACCAAAATTATAACTCTGGAGAGACATGGAGCCAGGAGGGACATTCTGTACGATCTGAAAGCTGACACCCGGTAAACACAGGAGACGTTTAGAGACAATGTCAGATAATATATGACTCAAAAACTGTAAAACTCTGTAGAAAAACAACCAGAAGGGAAAAGGTAGTCTCATGTCTATATCTTCCATCAAGAAGTGCAGAATCCTTAATGGTCTTTTGTTTAGGTCTTCTGGTGCCACACTGGGGGGAAAAGGTTGGGAATATGATGTCTAAAGTGTATCCGAAGGATGGACCAGGACAGAGTTAACAAACACAGCCATATTAAAACTGCCTTTTTTCACCCCAAATAAGGGCACAAACTCCAAGATGCTGTTTTTAAAGCCCAATTAAGCATGAAAATAAAACCATTCCTAGTAAAAAAAAAATAGGCCATTAATGTCACTGTGTCTCAGTGTTAAGCAGGCTGGTTCTGCACATCTGTGATGTAGAACATCCCCTGATATGTTTTCCAGGTCAATCTGCCATCCCATGAACACAGCAGTGTTGGGTCATTGTGGTGAGATTTGTAAAAAGTCAGTATGCTTTGTCAGGTGAAATCATTTGTGCAGATGTTTGCATAAGGCTTTCTGTCCACTCACAACCTCCAATGTCGACCCAAAGGTCAGACATCTGTAGGAGAGGATCTGTGGGAAGAGGTTCAGAGAGTGGAGTTTCCCCCTCTTACCCCAGAATTGCAGAAACAGTCATTCAAGGAGAGCAGAAAAGGCTGAGGGTGCATCATCTGGTTTGCTGGCTGAAGTCCTGTAGGTGCACAAGCCCTGTCAAAAAGGGAAGAGACAATCCTTGCATGGAGGTGCAAAGGAGGCTCAGGAGGAAGCAATGTTACGAGATTAACAGCTGCAAGGTTGTATAAATCTTATTCAGTTTAGATATCCAGAGTTGAAAGAGTTCTGCCAAACAGACATCTGATATAGACATTTTGTCTGTCAGATTAATGTAAAAGTCGCATCTATCCATAATAAATTATTTTATATATATGATTCTTTATAACAGCTCCTGGCTCATTTACCACCTACAGACACACAACACAAGGAAACATTGGGAACAAGCCAAACCGTAGTGCCGTGTTTCACATTATTCCCACACTCTGTCTAAACCTCTCTCAGATACGGTCAGTGCTGCATACTGAACACAATGCCAAATCGATTTTTGATACTATGTTTGTACATAATTGTGTTAAATAATGTGTGGATAACTGGTGCTAAATCAGGATTACACTGAGTCTATGGTGAAATTACTCTTATCTGCAGTCCAGCAACTGTAATGACAGCAGAAAACTTAGTCATTCTGCAAGGAACTAACCAGGTTGCACCCTGTTTCTATTTAGTGGGAAACCACTCAAGAACTGCAGTGTGATAGCTCATGGTATAAGTCACTATAAAACAGTTTACACCCTGCTAGTCAATACATTTTAGGAGTAAAAGTGGATTTGCGAGAGCTGCATTTATCTTGTGCCTGAGTTATGTGGAGCAACAGGAAAATAATGCTTGAGAACTCAAAGGGACAAATCTGACACCTCCCAGCACAAGCGAGGATAATCTTTGACCCTTTCTTCCAAGAAACAAGTTGAGAAATTTGAATGTGTTTAACACTCTGCAGTAAGAGTACATATATCTCCCAACAAACAGCTGAGAAAACTGCTATGAAGAAGTTTTTTGACGAGGTGTTGCAACTCCAGAATCATTGCTTGTAAAACGAGCCAGAGATGAGACAAGAGACGCAAGGGGAAGAGAGAAATGAGGCTCCGACGAGAAGCCGTCCTGCAGGAAAAGGCACTGTGAGAAGGGGGAGCAAAAGAGGAAGTCGCAATGGGAGGAGATGGGTAGTAGGAAAACAAGGCTGTTTATCTTTGGTTTGACTAACTGTTTGGAGCCGAAGCAAGGACACTGCTCTCTTTGCCCTTTTGGCATGAAGTTTTGCAAGTGCTCTGTATTATGACTGCTATCTTCGCGTTGCTGTTTTTATAGGCAATGCATACACTTCACATAGTGGGTTGATTTTGTTCTCTACACTGGAAACATTTTTAGTGTTGACTTATTTATGTTATGCAAAATAAAATCGAATAACCATGTGAGTGCATCTTCTAAAGCATTGTAAACAAGTGCATTTGTAGCCTTTTTTTTTTTTTTTTTCTTAAAGAGCATCTAACCCATCACCTTTATCAAGCTTAGATTTTGTTTGACAATCTTTGATGTAGGGTTTCAGCAGCTGGTCTTTCAAGGGATATGAGACTAATTGGTTTTGATCTCACAAATGCTTCCAATTTTTCAAATAAACTAAAATCACTTGTTGCCTCTCTCCCCAAGTTTTTAACTGTTTACAAATTCTGAAATCATTCATTAATCTCAGAAAACCAATGTTAATGTTTATAAACATTTCAGTTGTAAATCATTAATCATCGTAAAATAATTGCTTGTAGAGATAACTGTGCTGGAGAACTGTTTAATATCAAGTTGAGCGATCGACAAAAAGATAGACAGACAGACAGCTGTAAAGAAAACCACAGTATGTATACAGCAATAGGTTATCTTTAACCTACTTTAAGGTCAAATGTGTAGGTCAAATGAAACCAGATGCTGAGGGAGGTTCTTTATCATAAACAAACTGCCGATAAGTTAACCATTCTGGAACAAATCCAGCTTGCATCTGCTTGGGAACTCCACATTCCACATATTGGTTTATAAATGATAGTCACTGATTTTCTAAATTAATACATTTTGTAGGCGGAACAACTTAATTTTTAATTAATAAAAGTTTTTTATATATAAAAGATTGTGTATTGATTTTGTAAAACTTTGTCAGCATTTTTTCAAGTGGCAAGGGTTGGTTTTTAAGAGTTGTTCACAGCCATGTTACAACTGCTCACAGTTAAATTCAGTCGACAATTTGTGCCAATATCTCGCTTTTAAATGGTAAAACCACAGAGCTTTCAAAAGACAGGGCAAAAGAAACTATAAAACACATTTTATAGATATGGAGAGAACTGTGGTTTAAAGCTTTGCAGAATTGTGGTAAAGGGAATAGAGAGAATATGCAAAACAAATACAAAAAATATGTCTATTTTCCCCCATTACAGTGTCTTTAACGCCATTATATTTTAAATCTCTCTGCTTTTAAATATTTAGAAAGAACTATAAATAACTTTGTTTATATGAATATTCAGTAACACACATTGTTACACAGTGTAACACAGTGGCACCAAAAAAGTAAGAGGACATTTAAGTCACACTTATTGTATGAACATTAGCAAACTATCAAAGTGTTTCTGCAAAAAAATGAAGTTAAACATTTTGTTAACTTGACTTTCTCTAGACATTTTTTGCTATGCCATTTATCCAAATGGTCTCATCAAGCTGATGTTTGTGGGCACGCAAGTGTAGCAGAATAACCACAGGCGTTCATCACATGGATCTATTGTTTTGTTAAGTGTGAAGTTGGTGCTACCTTTTTTATTAATGAAATTATGTCATTTGATATACTTTTTATCTGATTCTAGTGCAATGGCATTCATAAATGATTAAATGTTCCTTTTGTGGTCCCTCTGGCAGTTCCCCATATCTTCTGCTTAAATAATCAGATTGGCAAGCTCTGCCAAACCTTTGATGTTTATTCACTGCAAAAGGAACTCAGATGTTTCAGTTTTACTCATCCAGCTGAATACTGAATCTCCCCATGAACATGGTGACGAAGAAATGAGCCTCTAATCATACCCGCAACCCTCTCTCACTTTCATTCCTCTCTCATGTCTCAACCTTTTTCTGGGCTTTTCAGAATTTATGTATAATTCTGAGATTTATAGAAGTATACAACTGAACATTGGAAGCTGCAGGTGCTCCAAGTTAAGGCATTACCAAGGCAAGCCCGAGTCATGCTGCATTCCCACATTGATCAGCAATGAGATCAGTAACAAGATCATGCAATAGTACCTCTTTACGCTTTCAGCTCACCCACAAGCATACAATTAAAAGAGTATGCATGTATTCATAGCTGCTAATATTTAACACAAGATTTCAGTCAAGTAATACAATTATTTAACTGTTAGCCTTTAACTCTCTATTAGAACTGTGACTACATCAATACAGTATTTCCATCATAGCATCTTGCTTGACTGCTACACTCTAAGTAAAAATGGTGCTAAATAGCACTAAAAGTGGTTCATTGGCTTGTAATCATTCGGGAACCACTTTAAGTGCTATATAGCACCTATCTTTAAAGGGGCTATACAGAACCTTTGTCAAAAGGTTCTATGTAGATCCATAAGAGGTACATTCATTCAAAGAATACAGCCAATCACCATCTTTCTCTCATCCTCCAATTATATTCATCCTTCCACATAATTTTTTTAACTCTCATATGTTTGCTATGAATGAGAATTTACAACAATAGCAAAAGCTGTTTTGAATCACTTTTATGCTTTTCTGAGGTCTTGTGTGGGGGCCCTTGAATATTAGCCTGACAAGCCAGACCCACATCAAGATATTGGGTCTGGGAACACACCATTGGCAGGGCTCAATCCGAGGCGCGGGATAAACAGTTGTCTTTCAAATTCCCTCTGCATGCAATAGGATAGCGCTACGTCGGCAAAACTCTGAACACATCTTCCTTTTTTAAGAATGACTTCAGTGCCGTTCTTTGTGTGCCTTCGGTTGTGTGACTTCAGTGCCTTCGGTTTTTCAAGCTCCCAAGCCAACGGAGAGTTGCTAGACGAATCTGGCTGCAAATTACATTTGCTGCCGCTAGGATGCATCTAGATTTCTAGGTTACTGGAATATTCCTTATAGGGCGGCCTTGGGGGCAAAAATGTTATCTTCAGGAAATACACTGTATTTTAATGTTTTTAAAATGTCCCCAACTAGACTAAGAGAGAATTAGAGAACATTTAAAGAACTATACAGGGGCTTAACGAGTTCTTTGTATGGCAGTGGTGCTATATAGCACCTTAACCACCCCAAGGAACCGCTGAAGAACCATTGAAGAACCACACTGGGCTTAACAGGTTCGTAGCGGTGCTATATAGCACCTCAACCACCCCAAAGAACCACTGAAGAACTGTTGAAGAACCAATTTTTTTTCTGTGTGTACAAAACCCTGATGTGGGTTAAGAAGTTTTTATAAAAATTGTATGAAAATGTTCTGCAATAAATAAATCATTTTGTGTTCCAAAGAATAAAGTAAGTCCTAAGAGTTTTTAAACAACATAATGCTAATTCAATTCTGAAATTTCAATTGTTCAGAATTTTAGAATAGGATTTTCGGCAACACTTTATTTTAATGCCCTTGTTTCACGTTACATGTACTCATAATAACAGTAAATTGCATAATTACAACAAACCATAAACCAAACCTTAACCCTATATTAAGTTCATGTTGCTAATTAATATTACTCAGTACTTAAATGTATAATTACACTTCTCAGTTATGAACACATATTTTTCCCTTTCTCATTTATGAACACATGCTTTTGTGTTGCATTCAAGTGTGTTTTATTTAAATTCTACTAAAAGATCATTATAACCTAAAGTCTCCTCTGATCAGGTAGGGTGCTTTCAAACGTACATTCTTAACCTGTAGCAGAACAATTTCCTGCAAGACACTTTAGTAAAAAAGTAATTCCTAGTCAAGGTTTAAACAGAAGTTTAGGAGGAGCATGTTCAATTAATCAGACCAATCACAACAATATATGCTTATATACACTTCTTAGCTCACCCTTGCAACAGTTCTTCCAGGATCACTCCTCCACCCTAACTCCTCTTTACATTTACTGTAGATATTACCAAACATTTAAACTATTTTTAAAAATATATTATTATATGTTTAAAAGGGGATGGCATGCACACCCCCTGAATGGAGTAAGACAATGAGTAAACTTAAGACAGAATAAGGAATCAATGTATATTCAAAGACATCTTCAAACATATCCTGACTGTCACTGGTCCTTGTCTGGAAGTACAAATGCTGTCCAATAAACGTGTATCTTTTCAAGTCTATAAAGTTTAGAGTGGTACTTTACTGTCTGTGCTATGGACGAGTCATTCAATCATATAATAATACAGTTGGGGAAACCACAACACTGGCGCCACATCACAGCTATAACAGTCTCACAGGCTAAAACATACACACAGACATGCACCAACACCGTAAAGCTGCTCTACAGATGTTTGTGAGTAACCACTGCCTCTTCCCCTGCAAACATACATCACACTAAAAGTATGCATCCTATCAGGAGGGAAAGCACAGACAAGGAAGCATAAACAAAATCAGCATGTTAAGTCTATCAACAAACAAGTCAAGTCTCCCGTACACCCCAGCTTTATTTCCTATACACAGAATATAATTCCAACCAAGATATGAGACCAGGAATAAAGACTACCTCAAGAAGGATTGCAGCCGTTGTGTTCCCGAGCATGTCCATGTGTGTAATTGTATGCATGCACCTTCATTGCAGGCAGCAGATGTCTTCACGGGATGACACTCTTCATTTTCAGATAGTAGAGACTCTTGTATGAACCTAGAAAAGTGTGCCAGATCTGTTGGGCTCTTGTTAGAGAAGTTCATCTTAATATCTGCCCCTCGCCTGTGCCCCCAAATAGAGGGAATGGGGAGGCCCTGCAAGGTGTGAGCCATTTAGAACCTAAGTGGGTCCTTGCTTTTCCGCAGTGAAACCTTGCAATGATTGAAATTCCTTTAGAAATGATAAACATGGGCTCAAAATAGAAATAACACAGGAAATAACATTTGGATGAGCCTTGATCCGCTCCTCTCTCTGAGGTGTCCTAAGGCACATTGCGAGGTGAGGAAATTAAAAAGATGTCTTTATCAGCATTTCTGGAGGATAAAGGCCCCAATACACAGTGAAGTTCTTTTCATTCTTCGCATGGGGCAAAAAGTAAAAAGAAGTGTGAAGTACCTGAGCAGCGGTATATAACATCCCGCACACACTTCTGGGGGCAGCATTTAGATGAATACATATATGTGCTGAACGCTTTCCTCTCAAAAACAAAAACTCACAACAAAAATTACAGTGGAGAGAAAAGAGCAGTTAAGAAAGCATCTGATCATAGCGATGTAGATATGTTTTGCACCAGCTCTGCAATTCAAATGCACTGTAAAAAAAAAAAACGTAAAAAAAACTGTAAATCTCTGGCAGCAAAGTTTCCAGACGGATTCCGTCAAATTACAGTAAAAAACTGTTTCTCAAAATTACATGCAATAAACCGTAAAAATACAGAGAATATTTTACAGTCATAATTAATTAAATTACAGTACATTACTGTTGATAATTGTTATTAAACTGTAGAAAAATGGATAAATTATGTGAAAATACATAAAAAAAAACTTTTTCAGGTTAACCTCTGTAAATTTATGGCTTTTATTAGTTACTTTATTAAATTAATCTGTCTTTATACAGTAATTTACTTTTAAAATATATTTTTTCTTTGTAAAATAACTAAGAAAAAAATGTATAAAAATCCAATAAGTACGTAAAAATCAAAGACAAATATCTGTACATATATAGTATAGTATTAAGCATTTATTTATAGAAATATATTTTTACAAATTGATTGGACAATGGAAAAACAATCACAGTACATTAAAATACATCAAAAGTAGCCATTTACCAAATCTCTGTAAATTAAAGGCATTTAGTTGTTGTTTTATGAAACTGCCATGTCTACCTACAATAATTTCATGTTAAAATATAGGCATTTTCAAGTATAGTAACTATCAAATGTTGTTTCTCCCAGTAAAATAAAAACAAACTATAAAAATGTAACGGGTACCTTCAAAAAACAGAACAGTCATTTTAGTGAATTGCAAACAAACGTTTATTGTTAAAAAAGGTAATTGGACTGTAGAAATACAAGCAGAGCATGGAAAAATAGCTACATTAAAAGGCAATATAATTGCAAGTTATTTAGTAATTATCTATACAATTGTCCAATAAAGTGTTTTACTGCCAAAATATTCGATTTTACATATCAAAAACTAGGACATAAAGGAATTAGAAATATACAATATTTTGAACTCTGCATGTTCTCATTATTCGTATTATTAGAAACTAAGTTCCTAGCTCCCTACTTCGTTTGTCTGGTAACACAGGGAAACCCCACCCCTGCATGGGCATTTGCTAAACTATGATGAATGCTTTTCAAATGATGCTCATGCTATAATCATAAATCACAACTGGTGACTAAGTTAGGGGTCACGTTATGAAATAAATGTTTCTCTCCAAAACACATTGGGAACAATTACTTGCCCCCTTTATTAAATACTTTCTGCAACCTTTTTCCAAGATAACAGCTCTGATTCTTCTCCTTTAATGCCTGATGAGTTTGGAGAACACCTGACCAGAGATCAGAGACCATTCCTCCATACAGAATCTCTAGAGATCCTTCAGATTCCCAGATCCATGTTGGTGCTTCTTCTCTTCAGTTCAGCCCACTCATTTTTTATAGGGTTCAGGTCAGGGACTGGGATGGCCATTGCAGATGCTTGGTTTTGTGCTCAGTGACCCATTTTTGTGTTGATTTTGATGTTTGATCTTCTTGATGGAAGATCCAAACTTAGCGCATTATAAGAAAAAAGCCAAAAAAGCTAAAGTTTCATCTGACCATAGAACCCGTCTCGTTTGAAGTTCCAGTAGTGTCAACTTTTCAAACGTTCCATGGTCAGATGAAACAAACAAAAAAGAGCTTTTGGCAGCAAACACTTAATATGGGTTTGGTGCACACAGGGATAAAAAAGTACCCCATGTGTAAAATGAAATACTCCTGCTGTATCTTTAATACTGTGGGCCTAATTTTCTGCCAGAGGTCCTGGACATCTTGTTCAGATACATGGCATCATGGATTCGATCAAATACCAACAGATAAAAAATCAAAACCTGACAGCCCGTGCTAGAAATCTTATAATGGGCCAAGTTTGGATCTTCCATCAAGAAGATCAAACATCAAAATCAACACAAAAATGGGTCACTGAGCACAAAACCAAGCATCTGCAATGGCCATCCCAGTCCCTGACCTGAACCATAGAAAATGAGTGGGCTGAACTGAAGAGAAGAAGCACCAACATGGATCTGGGAATCTGAAGGATCTGGAGAGATTCTGTATGGAGGAATGGTCTCTGATCTCTTGTCAGGTGTTCCCCAAACTCATCAGGCATTATAGGAGAAGACTCAGAGCTGTTATCTTGGAAAAGAAGGTTGCAGGAAGTATTTAATAAAAGGGGGCAAATAATTATTCCCAACGTGTTTTGGAGAAAAAACATTTCATAATGTGAATTCCCCCATTTTCAATTATTTTACTTCAATGGAAGGTTAGATTTTTGCTTTTTTTTATATATAAATAAAATATCAAAAGGATTAACAATGCCCATTTATGTTTTACAGCCATGTTTGATCATATTTAACAAGGGGCAAACACTTTTTAACACCACTGTATGTGTTTATATAGATAGATAGATACATTTGTTACAAATAAAAAAAATAACGTACTGACACTGGTATGATTAAACTGCGAGCGTCATGTTGCAAAGCTGTATTTATCATGGTTTTCAAAGATGTGCATACCCATACAGTACAGTAGGAGAGGGCTTCCTGGCATTACCAGACAGATGGAGCAAGGAGTAGTGAACTTCTGTTTTACTGAAACAGATATTTTCTTGGTCCAGAGTTCAAAATACCTTTTAAAGGATTAGCTAAACTAAACTAATTTTTAAAAAAAATATTTAATCATTCACAGGATATGAATTATTGATATCAAGAATTCCATTTCAACAAGTGAAAATGTAATTCTTGATATCAAAAATAGTGTAAAAAAAATCCATTCTTGATATCAACAATTCATATCATGCGAATGAGTAAGTATTAAAAAAAGTTTGCCACAAAGTTGGCAACTGACGAGGAAGTGAAAAAACTGTTGAATAAAGTGGTTATTTTTGTTGTTTTTTCCTGTGGCTTCATAAAATGAAGATTGAAGCACTGGAGTCACATGATCTACTTTAATGATGTATTTACTACATTTCTGGGTCTTGAAAGTTTCATTTACTTAGGCTGTCAATGGAGGGACAGAAAGCTCTTGGATTTCATTAAAAATATCTTCATCTGTGTTCTGAAGATGAACGAAGGCCTTGCGGGTTTGGACCGACATGAGGGAGAGTATAATGACAGGAGTTTCATTTTTGGGTGAACTATCGCTTTAATAAGTGACTACATTCAAAGAAACATTTCTGTATATTTACACAATCAGACATTTTCAAGGAATTGTTTACGCAAAAATGAAAATTCTCTTATGGATTACTCACCCTCATGCCATCCAAGATATATGCATTTCTTTCTTCAGCAGATCATTTTATTTGACAAAAAAAAAAAAAATCTGCTGATAATTGACTCACCCTCAGAACACAAAGGTGTCTCCTCAAGAAATGAATGCAAGTGAGAGTAGTCCATCGTTTTGGATGGTCCAAAATACATATATCGTGATATGAGATTTTGGTCATATCGCCCAGCCCTAATCCTATACAAGTCATCTCATATCCCGATAATGATATAGTACCTTTTCTGTAAATTCAATCAATTAAAAGTTTATATACAGTATATTGACCACATGGAAAGGACCATTTCTTTTTTTACATTTTAAAGTATATACTCAAAAATATGTTTGTCATTGAATCATTAATTTAAAAGATTTATTCACAAACGCGGATTCATCCAATAACAAAACAAGTCGTGATGAATGAGACATTAACTCCATTCAAATTATTCCATCTTCCATCGCGAGTCTGTTATATGGAGTGCTGCGGGCCTGCTGTGGTTTCTTTTTAGCACCTGATGTAGGGCTGGACGATTAATCGAAAGTAAGGTTTTTAATCCTGCCAGTCATCGGCATGGAGGCAACAAGGAGGCGAACAACACATGCAGACAGCGTCCTCGCGGAAGTTTGTCAATTGTGTTTAAAGGCTTGCCAGTTTAAATGTCCAAGTGATTTTACACCATTCAATAACATCAATATGGAAAACATGGCACTTCAGTGCTCGTGAGCTGTATTCTGTGTGAAACAGAGAGCCGAGCCGCGTTGTGTCTCTGACAATGCGCGCGCCCAGAAGCCAGATCACTTTCACTTGAGTCTTCACTAAACTTTGTCAGTTATATGCGTTTTAAGGCTTGCCAGTTTGGACATAAGCGATTTTAGACCATTGGATTTGTATCATTATATTGAGCTACTGCGCTGATGCATTGTGACTAGACACGAACACGCCCGGTTCTGTTTCTCCTTCACTCGCCGCTGTCATTCACGTTTCTGCCTGCATCCTCGTGTTGGCATGTAAGATTGCAGTCATCCAAATGATGAAAAAGTATTGCCGTGTACCATGTATTTTGCCACACCACGAAATAAACGATAGAGCATAATATGAAACGATAGACTATTTCGTCCATCCGATATATATCGTCATATATCGTCATATATATATCCATCTGATATATATCGCACAGCCCTATATAGGAAGCATCAAAATAATCCACACGACTCCAGTCGACAAATAAAAGTCTTCTGAACTGAAACAATTGATTATTTTTAGAAACAAAACAATACCTGTGACGCGTGGCTGAGTGTGCATCACAGAGCAGTTTAAAAGTACATAACTAATGTTTTGTTTGTAAAAAGGTTCAATTGTTTCAGTTCAGAAGACTTATCGACTGGAGTCATGTGGATTATTCTGATGCACCTAAATATGTATTTAGGACCATTGCAAAACGATGGATTACTATTTCTTGCATTAATTTCAGGAGGACGTCTGTTTTAAATTCTGTTTTGATGAAGACAAAAACCTGATTACATCTTGGATGAGTAAATTACCAGAACATTTTCATTTTTGGGTGAATTATTCCTTTAATATTTGGAGATATGTTATGGCCACTAAACTCCACAACCCAAACTTCAACAAAGTTGTATGAAACAGTAATTTTTCAATACCACTTCAGGGGGAGATGCCCAGTCCTGATGTTATTAAACAAAATGTATGAGGCTGTACCCAGCAGTGAGTGCAGGGATAAAAAGCCTTAAAGGGATAGTTCACCCAAAAATGAAAATTTGTCATCATTTACTCACCCTCAAGTTGTTCCAAACCTGTATGAGTTTCTTTGTTCTGCTGAACACAAAAGAAGATATTTTGAAGAATGTTTGTAACAAAGCAGATAGAGCAACCGTTGACTACCATAGTATTTTCCCCCCTACTATGGTAGTCAATGGTTGCTCTATCTGCTTTGTTACAAACATTCTTCAAAATATCTTCATACAGGTTTGGAACAACTTGAGGGTGAGTAAATGACAGAATTTTCATTTTTGGGTGAACTATCCCTTTAAGACAAAGTAAAATGAATATGTCATCAGACTGTGACATTAGCAATCTGCATTCATAAGAGATAAAACTTTAGTCAGCAAAGTAGCAGGGGGTATGACTGTGTTTAAAGGAATCGTTCACCCAAAACTTACTGCCGACTTTTATCTAAACAACTGCAGTAAATTGAGTCTAGCTTCACTTTCAAAAAGGACAACAAATGTCTATAAAAGGACTCCATACAGCTCATGAAGTACAATAAAAGTCTTCTGACACCTAGTGATTACTCTATAAGTAGGACATTTTTTTAAATTATATATATATAAAATTCTTGTAAATAGATTTCATTTTCATAATATTTACTTAAAGGAACACGCTGACTTTTTGGGACGTTAGCTTATTCACCGTATCCCCCAGAGATAGATAAATCCATACATCCCATTCTCATCTCTGTGCGTGCCATAAATCTGTCTGACGCACCCACCGCTAGCCTAGCTTAGCACAAAGACTGCAGGTAAACGGCTCCAGCTAGCCTACTGCTCAATAAGTGACAAAATAATGCCAACATTTTGCTATTTACATGTTGTGATGTGTATAGTTACATCGTGTACTAAGACCGACGGAAAATGAAAAGTTGCGTTTTTCTAGACCGATATGGCTAGGGACTATACTCTCATTCCTGCGTAATAATCCAGGAACTTTGCTGAGTGCAGAGGCGCAATGATATTACACAGCGCCTGAAAATAGTCCCCAACACGCTCCCTGTGCAAGCAGGTTGTCACGTTGGTTATGATGACGGAAGTTAGCCTATTTTCAGGCGCTGTGTAATATCATTGCGCCTCTGCACCCATGGTACAGCAGCAAAATTCCTGGATTATTACGCAGGAATGAGAGTATAGTCCTTAGCCATATCGGTCTACAAAAACGCAACTTTTCATTTTCCGTCGGTATGAAACCTGATCAGGAAAGGCTAACAATAACGTTACGTTTTTTGGGCTACTATTTTAGGTCAATTTATAGGAAGCAACGTTATTTACTTGATTAAGCTGCATCATAAGTTACCTACTAACTTACCTAGGGCTGTAACGAGCCATCGATCTGGATCTATGCATACTTTTTATTATATTGAATTGAAAACACTCTTACCTTTGTTCAAAACAAAATGTTAATCATAAACTAGTGCTAAGACCCAGAATCTGCCCTACCTAAATTTACGACCAGGAGTCGCAACTGTATGATGGTATTTTTATGCTTTAGTACAGTCAAAAACGTACATACAGCACCTTTAAGAAAGTCATGCACATTATTGATCACTGACGGTACATGGATAGAAATGTATATGTTGCAACAGAATGCAATAATTATCTTTGCTTGCATGAATTGCTGGTCCACACAGCAAATGCATGGCAATTGTCAAAATTAACAACTCTTATTTAAAATCATTTCATTTTCTATACTCATTTTTGAGGTGAGGTGCTTAACGAAAACCTGTTTAGAAAATGTCCCATTCTGTTTGGTCACATTTTATGGTGAAGAAAAAATACACTTCACCAAATTAAATCCATAATCCTTTTTGTGGTCATCTTAAAATACAGATACTTCACAGTTCATTATAAATAATGCAAAAATAATACTACATAATACAAAGATGTTCCTAGATTTGTGGTACAGATGAAGTTTGTTTTGTCTGCCTAGCATGAGAAAGAAAAGGGACTTGCTGTTAAACCTCTGTCATGTACAAGTTTAAGGGCAGCAAGGGAAAGTGGATACCACACATCTGTGAAAACAAAGTGTGTATACTGTAGGCTTTGCAGTTACATAAATCAGCCTCTTAAAATAAATCAAGCAATGGTTCCTGAGACATTATGTTGTTTATATTTAGTAGGGATGACATCACTCATACAGAAGGAATCAGGAGGAGGTTTTATTTTTCAGTAAGAAGTGAATCCAGTTTCTCTTGCAACAAATCACACTCAGTTCATTGTGAAGAAACATCATGCAGTCTGCCAACGTGTCTAGATTGGACACGTTGAAAAAGGGAAAAGAGTGTGTTTGGTTGTTAAAATCCTCCCAGCTCCCACCATATCCTTACTTTCACACACTTCCTTATCCCTTACCACTACCCCCCCTCCCCCATCTACAAAATAATGTGCGTACAAGGTTTTGCATTTGCACTGACAAAATGAAGGCAAGATTAATGAGCTTTTGAGTTTATCACAGATGCATAAAGTATTATTGTATTCCTTGCAAAATAGGCCCTCTTAAAGGGTTAGTTCACCCAAAAATCGGCCATCACTATATAAGTCGTTATTTTTATTTTTTTTGTGCACAAAAACTTTTCTCGTCGCTTCATAAAATTATTGTAGAACCACTGTAGTGAGATGGACTTTGTAACGACGTCTTTAGTACCTTTTATGGGTCTTGTGAGTGCAAATTACATTACTGCCAATGGAGGCCTTTCTGAGCCATCTGAGCCAAGATGAACAAAGGTCTTACAGGTGTCGAACGACATGAGGGTAAGTAATTAATGACAGAATTTTAATTTTTAGGTGAACTAACTCTTTAAACTTCCTGTAACTTGACGTGCTGTTCTGAAAACTTGGTTCTCATGTACGAGACGCTGCAAAAGACTTGAGTGTAAAGGTCAAAGATGTACATTCAGTGCAGGGGTGCCACAGCCCTGCCGAGTTTAGCTTCAATCCTAATTAAACACACCTGCTCCAGCTAATCAAGTCCTTCAGGCTTATTTGAAAAGTACAGGTATGTATGTTGGAGCACTAAATTTAACTAAATTTAGTGCATCTGATTTAGTGCATCTTCCATAATACTTCAGGATGGATAATGCTCCTGGTTTGGTGTTTTTCTAGCTGGTGGACCAGCAGGGTCTAGATGTGTCTCATCAAATATAAAGCTGGTCAACTTAAATGGATTCTCGGTAATGCTGGTTGACCAAGTATGACTTGCTAATTAATCTCACCACTATCTTATGCTTGGGGACCAACATCCAATACACTATGCTAGTGAAAATCCCCATGAGATAATCAGTATCTGTTTCTGGAGGCGTTTGTTCTTGCTCTAAATATAATGCCGTGATTTCTCATGAACCAGGTTTGGTTTTAAATGGGATGGTCTACTTGAGGTCTTTCATCACAGCTCTGTTTGCAATCTATGACAAATAAAAATCTCCATGCTGGGTGTTACAGATGTCTGGATGTGGCCTGCTGGGCCTTGTTTTAAAAGGCTCTAATGAGGAACAGATTTGTCCAACAATTAGCACATATTGTTGTGACACAGGTCCCAATTAATATGCTTCCTACAATCACAAACTTGTGTAACATGTTGGGACTACAAAGTGAGGTTCTCTTCAGGATGCCTTAAACTTTTATATTTATTGTGTTCTGACACAAAAATCGGGAAGGGGTCGTGTCGAACTTCTTTGTTGATGCAGTTGTCCTTGAATATTTTCTGTCTTTAAGAAACTGACTAGAAAAAGCAGGTTTAGCTGGATTCTGAGCTATGCAGCATTTATTAATCCAGACCTGTAGACACATGCTCTGAAGTGAGAGATGAAAGACAAGCAGATCTTGTCCCTTTATTCTGTGGATTTTATCTTTCTGGATGACTGAACACGTTGTAAAACTTAAAGGAATATGTCAGTCATGGCAACTGTTGAAGACTTGCTATTGCTAAGAAAATACATCCGTCAACATTTACTCATCTCCATGTCATTCCAAACAGTATGCCTTTTTTCCATGGAGCACAAAAAGAAACAAAGACAATTTCCACACAATTACAATAAATGGAGACTGAAGCTATCAAGCATTAAAAATACTTTACAATCTTTCTTCTATAAAAAACAAAAAAATGTTTTTTGTTTAAAGTTGTTTTCCATGCAGTTACAAAGAATCATGACTGAAGCTTTTCACAAATATATAAAACTGGTCCATACCTGTACGACTAGTGAAGTCTCAAAATCATTTTGCGAGTGAACACAACAAATTTTACATTTTTAATGAGTGTCGAGTTGAGCTCAAGAACCAGATCATTCTGATTTGTAAATCAATCATTCAGACCAGTTTAGTGAACCAGATAAACTTATTCTTTGAAAAGATTCAACTCGAAAGAATAATTTGTTCATGTATTTAATACATTTTTGAATGAGAGCTAGGATGTGTGTCAACATTTTCAGTGAACAACAAATCTGTTTGCTACATAAAGCTTTCTTCAGTAGAACTGGAATAATTTATGAAAAGCTTCAGTTCCTTATTTTTAAATGCTTGAAAAACAATTTTTAAATGTTCTTCTGTGTTTTGCATAAGCAAGAAATTCATACAGATTGGAATGACATGCTGGTAAATGATGGCAAAATGGCAATTTTTTGGGTGAACTACAGTACTTATTTACAGCCAAAGCAACATTTAAAGATCTCACCTTGAACCCAGCACCTAAACAGAACAGATCTTGTAAATATGATTTCTACAAAACAGAATATTTTTTTTACAATTGCAGCAAGATGTTCCCATGAAGTATAGCCTTTACTTTAGGAAAGAAAAACACATTTTCAGCACTTCATTCATTCCTGACACACTGAAATGAAATACGAGAAACGTGGAGCTTGGTGACATAGACACAGACTTTATAAGTTGCTGAGATAATGATCCCTGCCAGCTGCACACATTAATATTAAGTAAGAATTGAAGGGAAACTAAATTAAGCTTTGATCTAATGAACCGTCTTCCTGATTTGTCATTACATTTGAATGACATCTGCATCTACAGAACATAAAGGTGAGATTATTAAAGAATCAGCTTATGGATCAACATTGCAACAAAAATGGCTTTGTAACAGGAATATTGAATTTGGAAACTGAAAGTAAGTTGGCACAAATATTGCTGAGGAACGGCTTTGGAAACAGATCCACTGGATCTGTTGCCAGTTTGCTATAGTTGCCAACCAAATTCGCACAAAGTTGTTCTGCATAATATCAGCAAAACCCACTTGTTCACTTCTTTCACAAGCGCTCACACACACACATTTTACATTGCTTTTGGGCTCTTTGTTCATGGTAGATAGAGTGTAATGCGTGTAAGAGACACATTGAAATCTATCCCAAAATCCATTCTGCCTGCGTAATGCCCTCCACAGCAGCTGCATCATTTCAATCATTGGAAGAAGCAATACGTGGCTTTATACATAAACTTTAAGTTTTTAGTTCAGGTTAAACTGTTTTGTCTGGACTAAAAGATAAAAGGTCTTGAAGGATTTGCCGTCCAACAGATTAAAAGAATGTGTTATTACTTCACATGATCCAACCATAAATTATGTCTCCGAAGGTACAATAACAATTTTAAAACAAACCAAATTGTAAATTTTTTTTTATTTAAGTGCATGAAGAAAGGAGAAGCTTGAAAGAGAAGCAAGCTAATTTTTCATTGCCTAATTTGCTCATTCAAAACAAATTTTTAAGTTAAGTTCAGTTAAGTTAAGGATGATTCAATGCAAACTTTACCGGTTACAGTTAAGGTTCCTTTCCCTCCAGAAAGCTGTAGACAAAAAAGTTAAGCTGTTATGTTAGTGGATCTGAATGACGGTTGTTTAACGTGGGGCACATAAAATCTGTCATCACTCTTCAAGGCCAGACACTTCTGCCTTAAAAAGACAAAACACAACATCTAACTTGAGAAATGCACAAGGACTAGTGTCCCAACAATACATCTTTTGGTCAAACAATTCAAGTGATGCATGCATAATTACATTATTCAGTAAATATGGTCTTAGTTAGAAGTCTGGCTAATTCTCAACATTCATTTTTTATTTACTGGCAAAGTCCAGGCCTGTTCAAGAACAGGATTTGAGGGGAAAGTTTGAATTTATCTTCATGCCAAAATGTTCCTATTCCTGGGATTGCATGTTTGATTACATCATGTCTTGTGCAACTAAACGTGACGAGACCAAGAATTAGTTTTTCAATCCAGCTGGGACCTGGCCATAGTTTAAACCCACTGGGTATTTTAACACATTAGTATAATAACAATACAGTAAGTCATCCATTATCATAAATATGCTCTTGAACTGTCTTTCATGGAATTTTCCAAAATTCAGTATATTTTAATAACCTCAGATGACCATTAATACAGACAATATAGATTAATCATATCCCTATGGAAGCACTGTATCAATGCCAACAGCAGCAACACAATGCTGTTCCAATCGGCTCGTGGATAAACGCCAACAAAGGATGCACGTTTTTTTTTTTTTTTTATTCTTCTGTGAATGTTCTGAGAAACATACAGGCTAACAACAAAAATATAACTTGGTTTGGTAAAACATTTTTGACCTTATCAAATGTTAATGTCTTTGCCCTCTAGCAACTGAACTACACACTACAAATGATACACACCTGCTTACATATAGAAACAACTCAAAATCTCAATGATCAAACATATATTTGTCAAAAACACAAGAATAGAAAATGGTAGAAAAGGTAGACTGAAAATGTAATGGTTACTAAAAGGTTGGTTTTGGACACTTTTTTTCACTACCCGGATACTGCTATCCCTATTCCTAACTCAACACTATTGTGAAAATATTGATTATGCATTAGGCTGATGCTTTTATGCTAAGTGACTTACAGTGCTTTTAAGATGACATTTTTATCAGTTCATGCATTCATTGGGAATCAAGCCCATGACCTCGGCATTGCTAGCACCATACAGTTTGAGCTACGGGAATTGTATCAAGATAATCTACAATTAAAACTCCTGGCAGGCATTTTTAAGAGACTTAATAATAAGAGATTTAATCTACCCCCCACAGGTCAACGCGTTCTAGTTAAATGTAGTCCAGGGTGGATATTTGGAACGGCTCAGACTGTGAAAATAGGCCTGCCAAAAAATGACTAATTCTTCTAGCTCAATTTCTAGCTCAAGAAATTAAGTAATACTCTATAAAAAGAATCAGATTGACTATAACAATTTCTACAAGATTTTAGGGTTATATTAATTTCCATGACTTTTCTAATCCTGGATAACACACTTGAAATTATATGATATTTTACAGTTTACAGTTGTTTTAGGGCTGTTTCAGATACAAAGTGAATGTTATAAATGGGATCCTGTCACTAGCTCTTGTCTAAAATATATGTGCTCCTAAGTATGAACATCTTGTCAGGAATTGTCTAGTGAAAAACATCAACAAAACGACTTTTCCACAAATAGACACATCAAAGTCCTCTGCAGGGCAGGTTGTATTTCACAGGGGTAAGTGCTGTTCATTTACACAGTTCTTTTATTTTGTGGAAATTTCATGTTTACGCAACTCTGAGAACAAATGTAAAATGCATCTAATAAATGCAAGACAGTTGTCAAAGCTGCAAAGTCAAGTTGCTCAAGATGATAGACAGATGTGCCAACATTTCTTCCTCACAAGCAATAATTCACTCAAAAACTGGCACTCTTATGTTGTTCCAAACCTGTACAACTTTCTCTCTTCCCTAAAACATTAAAAAGGAATTTTGAATAATGCATTGCTTGTGAGTTTGAACTCTAGTGAACTCAAGAACCAGAATTTGTTTCAGTTTTGTGACCTAGAGGAACTGATTCAATTTATTTACAAATTGACCTCCCTCATAAAGGAAAGTTGGAGCACATGCCATGACACAATTTTCCTTTTTGGGGGAACTACCACTTAAAAAAAATATCTAGAAACATACTGTCCACATCGTTTGAATGAGGTTGCCTCATCCAGAGTCTCTTTGACATCAGACTGAGACTCACAAAGTGCTGGAAGTCTGGAGGCGGTACAGTTGTAAAAGGGACATGTGGGTCTGCTTGCCTGCACAGAGACGCAGCGTGTAATTTAAAACCAGGCACAAGCTTGGGGGCTGCACTGAGCCTCACACACACATATGCTCATGCACATACACACACATAGTCAGACCGAACGGCACGCAGAGTTCAGGCATCTAGCACCGCACAAAGCTCATGACAGGACAAAAAGATCAGCTAACAGGACATATCCAGATTGGATGAGTTTTCGGATGCATTTCCCTGTGCACAGGTACCTGAAAGCTTACATTATACATGTGCGTGTTTGCATGTGTGTAGTTTACGTATGAGAAAATCTTTCTCGCAATGCCAGTGCAGATGGATGTACAGTAAGTCGTGCACTGGACTGCAGTTTTGTAACAGAGGGCTCGCATGCTTCCTGCAATCTTAATTTTGGCTGGGATCAGGGCATTGGCTGGAATCAGTTTGTGTGAAAAGTTTGTTTAGCAATTGTGTCTCAGAGCAAGATGCACTGTCTAACTCCACATGCTGGTTCAAAAAAGTAGCAAAAAAAAAAAAACAGGAGGAGAAAGACTGGGTGATTATTCTAAAATGCATGTTTTGCTTCTAATAAAATAAAAAAGCTGGACAGAGAAAGTATTGATTTTTTTTTTTAGGTCTATGTGAGTCCAAAGGTTCCTCTGCTTAAATATATGTGCTGAATAGGCTTTTCATTTGAATAGAGATTTAATCATTGTATCACTTGTTTTTAAAGGCTGAGTTAAAATAATTCAAGAAAACACTCTGATAGAAGAAAAAACTTTTTTTTTTTTTTTTTTTTCTCCCAGTGCAGGAAGTTCAAATGGTTTTAATTAAGCACTGCTGGCCATGTAAGCTTGTTCTCTCTCACACACATTGTCCTGATAACTGGGATCACAGTTTAGGAGGGGGGTAAATTCTTCTCAAGGTCTCTAACCTATAAAAGACAAGGGTGTCTTTAACTTTGGACCTAAAATAATCAGGAGCATTCTTTTGGATACACCAGGTAACCTGGAATTTGGGTGGCATGGAAATAAAATAAAAAAAGAAAGGAGATGAAAAGAAAATACACGCTCTCCCCTCATGTTGGACAGTGAACAGTGCCTGTGTTCTGCTCCATTTCCCATTGAAGTTTTCCATCCCTCGATTCTCCTTTCTTTCTATTATTGTAGTAAACCAAGGCCATCATGGCAGCCAGGGTCTTACACAAGGGCTCCGTTATGCTGGTTCATTCACCTGAAGTGCTGACTGCTTCCTGTAAATGTCTGCTCCATTAGCAGAGCTTATATGCCCCGGACAGAAATCCGCACAGGCTCCCTTTATACCTGGGATTAACATGCATTTCGGTGATCGGATCACACTTGACAACATCAAAAATTATGTATAAATGTAGCCAATGTGCATTGCTATCAGACTGGTCTCAGATCACTGAAAACAAATTAGACGGCCTAAAAGGCCATGTATTATAATCCAGCAAGCAATAGCTGTCATTTCACCGCCTAGGTTAACTATAGACCCAATATAGTCCGGCTATGAGTAACCCACTTCTAGCCAAAAGAACCTTGAATTTAATTACATGTCATTTTTGCTGTATGATATTCCATCATGTAAGCAAAGTCAACAGTGATTACAAGGTGTTTGGTTTAATTTTCACTGACATTTTGCCTTGTTGTAGCCTAGACGTCAGGTGTGTTTGGACGGCTATTAGACGTCTTTTAAACGCAAAATTGCTTGCTGGGAAATTTATTATGTATTGCCTTTAAGACGTGAGTTCTCAACTTGTTGCTAGATCTTATCAGTACAAAAGTTGTTTTCTTGTGATCTTAATTTTTCTTTACTAGATCTAAACATTACAAAAGTTTTTTTTTTTATAGATTTGAACATCAAAATCTCAATATTTGAAACTTTGAAAAGTTTTTTTTATCTGTAATTCTGCAAATGACAGAAAGTCTTTCATTAATGCAGCCTCTACATGGCATTTTCCATTTTGCTTTGGTAAGTACTGTATGACTGGATGTCTATCAGCCACAAAGGTGCAGATGAAACCCAACAGAAAAAAATATGCATTTATAGTTCGAAATAAGAACATTGTCTATTGGCATAGCAACAAGTGCAACAAATTTGTGACAAAAAAGTAGGAAAAAGAAAAAAAAAGATTATCACACAGCATGTTCACATGATGTCAGTCACACCATTTTATCACTGGAAAGAGAGAACATGGAACTGTTCCTGCAAATACAATTTCTACGATTTAATTGCATGTTACATCTGTGAAAATAGCTGCGAAGCAACGTAACTGTAGACTGGAAGAGTGTAGCCTGTCAGAGGTTCAAGTCTTGCCAAGACCTGTTAGTAGTTTTACAGTGTCTTGAAAGGCAGGGAAAGCCCTGAAGCCTGAAAAAATCTGTGAATTACTGATATTCACTAATATCTGCTAGTAAGGAGGACCAGAGTGCTAGTGCTATGAATGGTTCACCAGTGAGTTACACAACAGTGTTTTCATAACAGATTTTTGGGCAGATGTTCAGTAGACTCACTACAAACAGTAAGATCAGGCTGATGGCAGAATAAGTACAGTACAGCATCCTGGTTCAAGTTAATATGTTTTTACTAGAGCTGCCCTTCCAGCTTAGTCCTGTTTCTTCTGTTAGCAAATTATCTATTATCTGTATTATATACCAACTATCTGTTAAAGGGGTCATTAACTGGCCTTTATTTTTTTATACTTTTGTCTGAGGTCAACTTATGACGTTTGCGTGGTTTTTACATTCAAAAACATCATAATGAATAAGTAATAGGCTATTTTCTACCCTGGTTTTGAGGCTCTCTCAAGAAACGCTGGGTTTTAATGGGCGTGCCGCACTGAAGACTTGGAAGTAAATGCCCACGGCTAGGATTGGATAAGATTCGCATATTTAATGAGCTTCAGCTCCCCTGTCAGTACATGTTGGAATTGCTTTGAAAGCGTGTGGGGAAACGGCAACCGGAATGATTCGCTCACATGGCTCGCAAAACGTCTTTATCAAACAAACACAATGATTTATCTCGCATCCACCCGCGATTGATTGGAATGTTATTTTTTTATTACTTGGCCCGCCCGATCGGTGAATATAACCGCGAACCGTGCATCACTAACACACACACACACGCCTGTATCCTGTTTACAAACGATTCCGCGGTGAAATGAGGTGAACAAACGGGTAATGTCTTTCCCACGTGAGCTGGAACTTCAATAAAAATAAAGTTCAACCACTCATTTCTAATATTAGAATCTAAAGGAAGCTTATGCAGCGACTGTGTTCTTCCACAACTAGGCACAATGCAATATATTGCTTTCTTAGGGATGTTTACAGCTTGGTAGCGTGATCAGTTTAGTTCCACGAGTCGGTGGGCGGGGCTACAGAAGCAGGCGTACATATTTATCTGTAGAGGCGGCGTTTCCCCCTTGTATTACGTCATAGATCAGTATATATTTGAGAGCTTGCGTTTTCTGGGCCTGGTGTCAATAAAAGCTTTTCTTTGACTAACTAGGACGTTTTCAGCTCTGAAACTTACAGGATATTCTTATATTACCATGACCTTTTATATATCAAAGGCTCAAGGGAAAGTTGATTTCTCAATTCATCACCCGTTTAACATTCTCATTCAACTTAATTGACACAGAACTACTCAAACAAACAAAGCAATGTTCAGAAAGTGTTACAGAGCCACAGTCTTTATACTTTTGAGGAAGTGCACTCAACGAATGATTTATAGATGTCTCTTCACAATAAAGTGGGAACATTGCACATAGCACAGTTACTCAGGCCAAGTCTATGCGAGGTAATTATAACACTAATGCATGAGCAAAATTTGTCATTGTTATTAAATAGTAAAAATGTAGCATGTAGCCACAAGTCAAATATTGACATAGCAGGGTGTGGGATAAATTCGATTGTATTCTGTTTTTTCTATTCTGTTTTTATGCAATCACTGGGGAAAGCAGTTATCCAAATATTTTAGATCATTTTTAATTATAGTTATATTACACTGCACTGATCCTTGACATACAGTAATGAAAGTTTAAGAGGTTTTCCTACTCTAAGTAAGGAGCAATTTATGACAGGCTATTAAATTGTTGATCATTCATGCATAACCAAGGTGGAAATGCAGCCATGACACAAAGTGTCAGGTGTGCATTCATTTAAATAATTCAATGCTTTTTTTTATACTAAATTATATCACAGTTGCTAGTTACTTGTCTATAATGTGTTTATTTCAAAATATTTTTCATCCCTATACTGATTCTGTCTACATCTACTTTTTTATAACCTAAGCCACCACTGTTACTAATTCGGAAAGAATGTGGCAAAGTGATATTAAAATGTAATGCAGTCCACAAACCTGGAACTACTTCACAGCCATGCCATATAGAAAAATCACCTTGGAACATCTATCAAAATCAAGAATTCAACATATTATCTAAAGATAATGAATACACTGATTTATGTTTGTCACAGCTGATGATAAGCAGTAAACAGATTTTGGAGATGATGTATTAGGACTGGCACATAACATTTCCTAAAAAACATTTGTCCCAGGACCTTTTTTCACAGGAACTTTTTACAAGCATTGATACAAGCATTAATACAAGCACTTTAGCAATAATATGAGCTTCACCTTGTGGCATCTGAACCCTTCAGATGCTAGCACAAAGATTAAATTAATTGTTGTCAACGGAGTTTAACGTGTATTAAAACGGCAACATTCCTTTAAAAAAGAAAGCACTGTCCTACAAGGTTTTACTTGTCATGAATTTACTGTCAGACAAAGGTTCTTTTCACTTGTACATATGCCCTCTCTCTCTGTTCAGAATACAGCTCTTGGTTGTGCAGTTATTTAAATTTCTTTTGCCTTTTCTCAGGGACTGCAGCTGTGTCCTCTCACTCTGACAAAAGAAGGCTCTTGGTTTATCGAGGTTACGCTGAGACTTCACTTGACTGGTTTACCCAGCTGCTGCTTTTTGCCATGCGGCTGCTCTGCGGTCTGCTGCTGCTGCTGTGCCTGGTAGTCTGGGCAGCTGATGCACGAAAGGGTGGAAAGGGACGCAGAGTGCGGAGTCGAGACCGTTCAAGTACAGTCAAGCGGTTTGCTGTAGACTGCAAGGAAAGTTCAATCAATGGAGAAAAGTTCTTGGACTGCCAAGAGCGCCAACTGACAGCGGTACTATTGGGCTGGCCGGAGGACATTCACCACCTGCTGTTGGCACGGAACAAGATTCAGGTGCTGCGAGACAACACCTTCAGTCACTTCCGGAACCTGAGGAGCCTGGATCTCCAACAGAATGAAATCTCCCGCATAGACGAGGGAGCATTCAACGGCCTAAACAGACTCACAACTTTACTGCTGCAGCACAACCGTCTGCAGGTGGCGAGCGAAGGCACGTTGATCCCCATGCCACAACTCAAGTACTTGCGACTCCATGACAATCCCTGGAGGTGTGACTGCCAGCTGGACACCCTGGTTAGGTTCATACAAGTGCCCAGTAACCGTAACATCGGCAATTATGCACGATGTGCAGAGCCTAGGGAATTGTGGGGGAGGCAACTGAAGAAACTGGATGCAGAGCTGCTGTGCTCCCCTCAGCAGGAGAACATCCCGATCCCGCATCCGGAGAATCAGCCCCTGCCGGCTCCACAAAAAAAGTCTGACGCAACCTCTCTCTGCCACACCTACGTCCACCCTGTGCCCCGTCTAGACTGCAGGAACAGAGGTGAGAAATCTATTTATTTCTTAACAGTGTTAGGTTCCTTTTAGTAGAGGGACTTTTGGGGAGAAGTGGGAGTAAAATAAAGTTGTGGTTATGAAGTGACAGAACACATTGCTCTGTTTAGGAAAATCCAATCATTCACAATTGGCAAACCATTGGCCAGTGTAAAGGTGCACACAGTATTTCCTGTTTATGTGATGTTGAAAGTGTCTAAAAACAAGAGGGCTACTTAGACAGAGTAAGCAACATTTGGCTATTTGTGTTATCTCAACGATGGTATCATGTACAATTCAGTCCACCAAAGTAATTTTATTGGCTGAAAGAGCTTTTAATATACACTCACCTAAAGGATTATTAGGAACACCATACTAATACTGTGTTTGACCCCATTTCGCCTTCAGAACTGCCTTAATTCTACGTGGCATTGATTCAACAAGGTGCTGAAAGCATTCTTTAGAAATGTTGGCCCATATTGATAGGATAGCATCTTGCAGTTGATGGAGATTTGTGGGATGCACATCCAGGGCACGAAGCTCCCGTTCCACCACATCCCAAAGATGCTTTATTGGGTTGAGATCTGGTGACTGTGGGGGACATTTTAGTACAGTGAACTCATTGTCATGTTCAAGAAACCCGTTTGAAATGATTCGAGCTTTGTGACATGGTGCATTATCCTGCTGGAAGTAGCCATCAGAGGATGGCTACATGGTGGTCATAAAGGGATGGACATGGTCAGAAACAATGCTCAGGTAGGCCGTGGCATTTAAACGATGCCCAGTTGGCACTAAGGGGCCTAAAGTGTGCCAAGAAAACATCCCCCACACCATTACACCACCACCAGCAGCCTGCACAGTGGTAACAAGGCATGATGGATCCATGTTCTCATTCTGTTTACGCCAAATTCTGACTCTACCATCTGAATGTCTCAACAGAAATCGAGACTCATCAGACCAGGCAACATTTTTCCAGTCTTCAACTGTCCAATTTTGGTGAGCTCGTGCAAATTGTAGCCTCTTTTTCCTATTTGTAATGGAGATGAGTGGTACCCGGTGGGGTCTTCTGCTGTTGTAGCCCATCCGCCTCAAGGTTGTGCGTGTTGTGGCTTCACAAATGCTTTGCTGCATACCTCGGTTGTAACGAGTGGTTATTTCAGTCAAAGTTGTTCTTCTATCAGCTTGAATCAGTCGGCCCATTCTCCTCTGACCTCCAGCATCAACAAGGCATTTTTGCCCACAGGACTGCCGCATACTGGATGTTTTTCCCTTTTCACACCATTCTTTGTAAACTCTAGAAATGGTTGTGCGTGAAAATCCCAGTAACTGAGCAGATTGTGAAATACTCAGACCGGCCCGTCTGGCACCAACAACCATGCTACGCTCAAAATTGCTTAAATCACCTTTCTTTCCCATTCTGACATTCAGTTTGGAGTTCAGGAGATTGTCTTGACCAGGACCACACCCCTAAATGCATTGAAGCAACTGCCATGTGATTGGTTGATTAGATAGTTGCATTAATGAGAAATTGAACAGGTGTTCCTAATAATCCTTTAGGTGAGTGTATACTCTTTTCAGTGATTAGCATTCCCACTAAAACAATTTTTTTTAAAGAAAATTAAACTATTCAACCTTACTAATGTACTACTCAGTTTATTGAATTATCTGTAATTATTTTTCAATCATTTCCATGAAACATGAATATGAAAAGATTTGAGAAGAAGGCTGCCAAATGAAATGCAAGTAAACAATTAAATCTGACAGAAAGATGAACAGGCTTAGTTTGAAAATGTGTGGTTTCTTTTAAGTGAATTGAAATGTTGAAACAAGTTTTTTTCAGTGTCATCATGTACTCTAGTGGTTACTAGTCGTGGTAGTGGCAGTACACGTTAGGGCAAAGTGTAATTTATTCCACAATAAGCACTCACACAATGAGTAATGCTTTCCTCAAATCCCTAGAAACTCCCTTTTAATTGTCCTAAAACAGCATTTTAACTGTACTGTTTAAGAAATGATACATGCATACACAGACACAGTATGCTGAGATGTTTGTGTAAATTTGAGAAACAAATTACAATACAAAAATGTTAACTTCCTTTTAAGTTTTAAGTAAGATTGATTGATTTCTGAAGAGACATTTCTGAAAGATTTATCATTTCTGCTGACTTAGCATGTGGTAAGTTACTCAGTTATTCACAGCAGAGTGGAACAAACGCGTGGAAACATGAAATATAAGATGCAGAGAACTAGCGGAAAGGGAATGAGTATCTTTCCAGCTTCAACATCTGGAGACCCTACACTAAGGACAGATTAATGCCATATTCAGACTGTTATCAAGACACTATAACTTTTCTAAAGCTTGAATCTCAGTATTATATCAAAAAAAGACTCAGTCAACTTCCAAAACCTTAGGAAATACCACATTGCTATGGCTATACATACGAATCTCCATGGGAATCCAAGAACAATGCTGTCTGTGTCATATGCATGTCTTATAGTGTTTTGGGGAAGAACTTGGGACAAGAGGGGATTTTTCTGATGAAGAGATGGCTGTAAGATATGATAAAAAGAAGACATATATAATTCAGTGTTTAACTATGAAAGAGTCCTTTGTCATTGCAACATTTTTCTCTTCATATGTAATTAAATCAAAGCAGAATTGTGTTCTTTTCCAGAAAGTCAAACACATCACCAATCAGCAGATATTTTATTAAACTGATATATTGAACACTTCAACGGCACCCATTGCACATTTCTGTTACAAAATCTGATTAGAATAATCTATAAAAACAATAAATCTGACGATCTCTACATGGCAATTTAAAAATGGCATTTTCCACACATATTTTTCACTTGAGTTCACCGTCTTGTAAAGCAAAGTTCATTAATTTGAAAACTAGCTAAATGTGCTCTGACATCCATAACAAGACAAGAGACCCAGCCAGGCCAAATACGGAGTCATCAGGGTTAGATGAGGCAAGCAAAACGTGCGTGATACAAAACAGTCGATGTGAAATAAATGAAGTCAGATGGGTTTCGAAGTCAGTGGGATTTGGACTTCTTCACTTGTCAGAAATAGTGAGTCAGCAGTCTGAAGCTGAGGGAGGCATCCTGAATCACTCCCTCGAACAAAAAAAGTCACACTTTTGTAGCATTACATCATCTGTTCTAGGACCTAAGGGATAAATGGCTATTTCTTTTGTCAGCTTTTATCGCAGAAACCCCATGCAAGAATCTAGTGATGTCAGATTCTGGGAAGGCTTTTCCTTGAATTAGTCACAAGAATAACGGCATGTTAATTTCTTTGGGTACAATTCAGAAGCCTCCAGATCTCAGAGAAACTGTAATGTAGTATAAATCTACTCTAGTAGCAACAGTGGATACAACTGTTTATATAGGTGACAGTGACTGAACAAAATGTAGACTGCAGAATGTAAAATCTGAGCAAGATCTCTCATTGAAGGCACTCTGGGGTTTAAAACAGGTGCTCTGGCGGGTCCTAGCAGGAAGTGCAGCTGTATCTGTTCTGCATGCTGCATAGCTTTCACACATGTCAAGCTGACGAGTCCCACGATAACATTTCCGAATATCACAGAGACAGTGATGTCTCACAGAGTTTCGAGTGTTACCACCAAACATGTGCCATGTGTACTATTTTAATAGCTCTCTCCGTGGTGATATAAATAAATATGGCCAGGCACGGTTTGCTGGAGCCCTCTAAAAGTGTTGCGTTAAGCTTTTGAGTGCCCAGATTCTTCCAAAATAAATAGAGAGCTCCTTCACAACGATTACTGTCACACACGTGTTGCATATAATTTAAGATCCATATACAGATACTAGTTAGTTTGAATGCCATTATCAGTGAGTGTCTGAGAAAACGACCACCAACGAGGAACCAACTGTATAGAACTTCCAACAATTGTTGTGGCAGATGTTTCCATGTATGGTTAGCCTGCTGGAAATCATTTGGAAACACAGAAAGACCATCAAAGTGCTTTGCAAGACAATTTTGTACTACACAATATCACAAATGAAACAACATTTTTTGCCAAACGCACTGTCAATCAAACATGTAATTGTGCTAATTATGGAGGTACCATTTACAATAGGCCTACATGATTACAGTAATAAAACTCTCTCTTCCACAGACCTTAAAACTGTGCCGGCTGACATCACGCTGGATATTGTGAGATTGGATTTATCCAGAAACAACATCAAGCAGCTGAGACAGAAGGAGTTTGTAAGCGTTAAAGACCTTAAGCTCTTGAACCTGAGTGGAAACAGTCTGGAAAGCATCGACACAGGTGAGCCAGCGGTACACAACAAAATCCAGTCATCAAGACGTATACTTATTTGATGGTTGAGGGGTGAAAGAACAACGATTAAGTACAGGAAGCAGGTGTTTGGTGCAGCAGTTTGTGTAATTCAAGGAAGAAGTCTCAATAAAGAATGAGTCTGAGATTAAAGTTATAAAGCATCTTGTCAAGTACTGAATGAAAAGACAATACCAGTTGTGGAATCCATAGAAATCATTAACTTTTTTTTCCTTTTCATTGGACTCAGAAAATGAGGCACTTTCTCTTTGTGCATGATATTGGTGAAGGAATAAGTTCCGTCCTATGTCCCACAATCATTTCTCAAAAGAAATGTGTGGGTGAAAGGACCTAAGAAAATGATGAGGTTTTATGGGAAGTAAAGAAAAGAAGTCATGAGAAAAATCAAAGCCTGCATCAACCATGCAGCACAGCTATCAAGAGCTGTTATTTTGGAGAAAGCAAAAAACATTAGCATGTTCATTTTCAAGCCTTTACCAATTAGAGCAAACAGAGCAGGGGGTTCGCTTGTGAAAAGTTGTAGGCCATTTCTTGCTGGGCAGACACATTTAGCAGCTTTAGGAATGCTGCGTTCATTCTTCCATGGAATACAAAAGGACTTGTGTGTTATAGCCAGTGTTTTGAAAAAGAGGGATCTGTGGAGATGATGTATAATTTGAATGAACATTTGCTAATGATCTTAATGATGGCTAAAGTGAAACCGAGACAGTATAGCTGGGTTGGCTGAGAGCTGGATCCCTAAATGTTAGGTAGTACTTTTTTAATCTTATTTTCAGAGTCTGTCAGATACTGTACAGTCAACTATGTTTGGTTTAAAGCAAAATCATTTCAGAAGTCCCTTTTATGTAATTATAAATGGCATATATTTCATTAAATGACCAATGTATTCCCCTGCCTGCATTTTTTACAATCAAGTCTACCCCAAAAATGCTTCCTTTAGAAGTTTTTTGGTACAGACATAATTCGCATTAGTTCTCTTCTCTCACCATAGAGAGAAATACAAACAAAAGCTAAGTACTTGCTGATGTTACTATAATTATAAGACACTTAAGCCTTTCTAAACTGCTTCAAAAAATGCACTTAATCACAGTCAGTTGGGCTCTAATGAACAGACCAGCAGGGTGTGTCATCTAATGGTTCCCAAGAGAGAGATGATAACACTGATTCAGTCACACTACAGGCTCAGGAACGGCAGTCTTCCTTCTGTTTAGTTCATCAGTCAGCTCAGAGATCACAGGGAGAACACAACTTGAACAACAGATGATTTTCCTCACTTCAATGTAAAAGATGTGTAATTCATTCAGACTTATCCTCTTATTAAAGAAATGATCTGGCTTCAATTTAAACTGATTAAAATTTGTAAGCTGTAAAAAACAACAACAAAACAGTAATGCACTTATGATGGAAATCTATTGAGAAATTGTACCAGAATGTTTAAAAGCAGAAATGTCACTGTCACTCTAAAGGGAGTTATTCTCTATGTGTCAGTAAGCACTGTTTCTGAACTCCCTGAAACGCCTCGATTGTATACAAGCTCAAGCGCAAGCTCAAGCTTCCGGCAATGTACACGTCACAATATTCCTCATTTAAATAATTCCGCCCAAAGTTGCATTAGTAGTGTGGTGAAACTTGTGGTTACGTGGGGGATGTGACATTTCCGAGACACACTCCCACTGGTCCATCCGACCAATCAGAGAACATTGTGCTTTCTGGAAGGAGGGGAAAAACTAAATCCAGACATGGAAAAGGAAAAGGGTGTAATAGGTTATATTATTCAGTCGAGTATAAAAAAAACATGTATAACTCACAAATAAAATCATACACTCTAAAAAATGCTGGGTTGTGTCAACCCATGTTTGTGTCAAATATGGACAAACCCAACAGTTTAAAATTTTAATTTTAAACCCAACGGTTGGGTTTGTCCATATTTGATGCAAACATGGGTTGAAACAACTCAGCATTAGAGTGTATTAATCTATTTTATTTATAATAACACAACCAGAAATTCATATTTCATAATGTATTTTCTAAAACTTAATTCTATGGTATTCAAAAGCATATTACAGTTGAATTCAATACAGTTTAATTTCTACTTATATATTTTTTTGCCATAATTAGTTTATAATGTGATTTTTAAATGTATTATTTATATGTATCTGAAGAGACTGTGCATCTATTTACTGTTTTTTTCTGTTTTATGCAGCTGCATTTACGGGTCTGCTGTACTTGGGAGAATTGGATCTGTCCAACAACAGCCTGCAATTTTTTCAATATGGCGTTTTGGAGGACCTGTATTTCCTTAAGAAACTGTCTCTGGGGGGCAATCCCTGGATTTGTGATTACAACATTCATTACTTGATCTACTGGCTGAAGCACCACCCCGGTGTGTCCCACACAGGTCTGGTGTGCAGTGAACCAGAAGAGTTTCGTGGTTGGCCGGTGGAAAACTACGTGAAGACCTACAACGCTGAGTGTGATCCTAAAGACAAGCAGCTGGGCCAGTTACCTGGCACTGACCCAGCAAGCATTACAGCTCAGGAGCTCACTGCTGAAATAGACGAAGAGGAGCTGGTTTCAGAATTGGGGCCCAGACCTTACAGAGGGTACAAGAAATTTGAGATCATCCGTCTGACTTAAGGTGGAAACTGTGATGCTGTTAGGAACTTTTTTTTTATTTTGTTACAAACAAATTGTTTTTCCAGCAAAATTTAGACTGAAACATTCATTGCAGATTCATTCAGTCCATTGAGATTTCAAGCAGTTGATGTTTACGTATTGTGTCTAGTATTTTTTGTAATTTTGTAAATTGAATCTTGATAAATAAAATTACAGATTTTTTTAATTCATCGATGGGTCTGATGTTTGTCCGGTTACTAAGTACGCACACAGTCACAAATGCGTAAAGGGATAGTTCATCTAAACATAAATATTCCGTCATCATTTACTGATTGTTTACGTAGATTATCATTCAGTGAGTATGTTTTCATTTCATTCCATTGACTTCCATTCATACACATGCAAATACGTCACCCCAAAAACGCAAGCTCATGCATGTTTATAAAAAAGATGCCACGGAGTGTGACGTCATATCAGGAACGTTACAGTGTCTATAGAAATGTTGTGTGCTCAAAGTCAAGTGTGATCTGATTCTGCATACAGTTTCATTAAAATCAACTAACTTGCTCATTAAGATTCTCTTCAGTCTCTGCAATGGCAAAAGTTAGAATGCAATGATAATGCAGTGCATACAGGCATGTTGTGAATTTAATTCGGACACATATTAGGATGCAACAACGCATGAAATTGTTCACATACTTGCGCGGAGTATGTCTCAGGCCCATGTAAGCATATGATTTATTATTCCCTGCAAGGCAACCACATTGGTGTCCCACACAAGTTGGAGCCCACATTTGTAGTCCATAAGCTAATTCTCCAACAAGATCTAACACAAAGAGAAACTGTACAGTCTATAGAATGGAGACGTGTATATGCACGTCTAGAGAACATTGGCCATAAGTGACTGAAACATTAGAAAGGCATTTTTCTGAGGGGGAAGGGCAAGCATAATACCAGAGCCTTGTTTTTTTTTCTCTTTTTTTATCTTCATCCTGTCTGAAAAGAAACAGATGCAATCTGCAGTTTCTATCACTGATTTGAGAGAATGCAATGAGTGAAAAATCTGGGGAAAATGTTCTGCAGTTCAGGTGGAGGGCCATATGGGGACTCTAAGCATTTGAGGGAAAACATGGCTGGCAGGGAATCAAAGTAAATAAATGGATGAAAAGCTCATCCTTTTAATAAATAATTGTTCTCAGCAGCACAGATGTTTTCAGCATTGAATCTGAGTAGTGTGATTCTGCTTAACTTCCATTCCTGTTGAGCTGCCTCAAACACGAAGAACCATTCTTCTGCTTCTGCTACTATGAGTTCCACTTGGAGAGGGAGGTGAGGAGTTTGAGTGATAAATGCCCTGAGTGAGTGAAAACTGGTGCGCTGGTTAAGCTCTCAGTGCGAGTGAACCTACCATCATACTGTGACCTACAATGCAGAGCAGAAAATGAGAGCAGTGAGTGCTGTTACATTTTCCACAGAGGCTTGCTGGGAAATGCAAAGCTGATTCACACAATGATGGGAAACCGTCTGATAAAATAAATGATTTAAAAATCATAGTATAGTCAAAGATTAATATATTCACATTAAAGTTGCTATAAGCATTTTTTGTATTTTGGCTAACTGTGTCATACTTAGCTTTTGTTTACACTACACACAACTCCGTTTTGGTTTTCAAATCTGATATTTAGGACTGACTGTGCTGTCATTTTTGTCAAGTGATGAAATCTCTTCCATTTGTTCAGACAGTGTAGACAATATCTCATGCTATAGAAATTATGTAAGCATGAGCATAATGCCAAGGCACTTTGCGCCCCAATTCACGTACTTGTGCACTATTATATGCCATTTTATATTATAGTATGAATAGTGTGAGTAGTATGTTCACACTGAAAAGTGCACTTCAAATACCCAGATGATGCACTTAATTAACCGAAAAAAGTGTGGAATGTTGGACACTACATGCACTCAACTGTTGCAGCCTTCCTTACATGCCGAAGATGCTGGACGACATAATAACTTTATAAAATCATACACTATACGGTAGTGCTCATAGCGCATAGTACAAGTGCATAGTGTATAGTAGGCTATGTCACTTGTGACGCAACTTACAATGTTACAGTGTGTCAGTATGAGGAAAGAGTAAGTGCAAAAACGTAAAATAGAAACCAGGGCTGTGTTCACCCCTGACAAAACGTTCTCTCTTAAGTGAATTCTCGTTTTTTAAACGGAAACGGTGGTGTGTTGAACACCCTGTTCTGATGACGCAAGAGTTGCAACTATGGCAGCTGAGAAGCCCATTCTTTGTGTTTTTGAAGAATTTTCAGAGCCTGATTAAATCGGTATACAGTATATTATAAAACTATAAAACTCTTACGACAAACATGACTTCTAATATCTTCAATTGTTACTTATAGCACGCTGCAGTGGACACATTTGTAAACGACTTTACTTGGACCCATTGTGCGAGCTGTCTCTTTAATACTGCGTGGTTTATATACATGCTGCTGCTGATTGGGCTGATATTTTTGACACACCCACCAAACAAAAACGCATCTCAAACCCCATTGCACACCGAAACATGTCGTTCAACCCGGAAACCTTAGCAAGACGTTGCGCACCGGTTTGAGCTTGAGCGTGCCCCTGTTCATCAAGAGCACGTCATCGAAACCGGATGTGCAAGAGGTTTGGCAGGCAAAGAGTGTTTCTGATTAGCTAAAAAAAGCAGATCATAGTGAGACAGGGGTAACTGCTGCTTGGAGTAATGGGCGTGCTGAACGGTAGGGGGCGGTTCTTGTGTTGGTATTGTTGACTGGAAGTCTGTCAGTCCAGATGTGAGGAAGAAGTACAGAGTGGAGTTTGAGCTCACTAGGTGTGATAGGCTGTGGATGCATCTGCAAAAACACCACTGGATACTGTGGCCATAGAAAGAAGGGGATCTTCAGAGCATTCTATTCAGACAAGTTTGATGGGTTCTGTTCTGTGGACTGCTACTACAGCATGAATGAATGAATTTAATTAAATGAAAGAATGAATGAATAAAAAAAAAGAAAAGAGATTTTTTTTTTTTGACTTGTGAACCCAATCCCTTGACAAATTAAATTAAACTGAAAACTGAATAAATGTTTTAGTGGATAAAGCTGTGTCTGTTTGCTAAATTGGTTAATGTCACTAGGTTACTAAACAATTCTTATAATTTTTTTTTTTAATTTTGTGAGTTTTATCAACCATATATATTTGTCTCTATCAGGCAAAACATTGTTTCATTTATATATAATAACAATGTATTAATTAACTATGAGCAATATACACTCACCTAAAGGATTATTAGGAACACCTGTTCAATTTCTCATTAATGCAATTATCTAATCAACCAATCACATGGCAGTTGCTTCAATGCATTTAGGGGTGTGGTCCTGGTCAAGACAATCTCCTGAACTCCAAACTGAATGTCAGAATGGGAAAGAAAGGTGATTTAAGCAATTTTGAGCGTGACATGGTTGTTGGTGCCAGACGGGCCGGTCTGAGTATTTCACAATCTGCTCAGTTACTGGGATTTTCACGCACAACCATTTCTAGAGTTTACAAAGAATGGTGTGAAAAGGGAAAAACATCCAGTATGCGGCAGTCCTGTGGGCGAAAATGCCTTGTTGATGCTAGAGGTCAGCGGAGAATGGGCCGACTGATTCAATCTGATAGAAGAGCAACTTTGACTGAAATAACCACTCATTACAACCGAGGTATGCAGCAAAGCATTTGTGAAGCCACAACACGCACAACCTTGAGGCGGATGGGCTACAACAGCAGAAGACCCCACCGGGTACCACTCATCTCCACTACAAATAGGAAAAAGAGGCTACAATTTGCACGAGCTCACCAAAATTGGACAGTTGAAGACTGGAAAAATGTTGCCTGGTCTGATGAGTCTCGATTTCTGTTGAGACATTCAGATGGTAGAGTCAGAATTTGGCGTAAACAGAATGAGAACATGGATCCATCATGCCTTGTTACCACTGTGCAGGCTGGTGGTGGTGGTGTAATGGTGTGGGGGATGTTTTCTTGGCACACTTTAGGCCCCTTAGTGCCAATTGGGCATCGTTTAAATGCCACGGCCTACCTGAGCATTGTTTCTGACCATGTCCATCCCTTTATGACCACCATGTACCCATCCTCTGATGGCTACTTCCAGCAGGTTAATGCACTATGTCACAAAGCTTGAATCATTTCAAATTGGTTTCTTGAACATGACAATGAGTTCACTGTACTAAAATGGCCCCCACAGTCACCAGATCTCAACCCGATAGAGCATCTTTGGGATGTGGTGGAACGGGAGCTTCGTGCCCTGGATGTGCATCCCACAAATCTCCATCAACTGCAAGATGCTATCCTATCAATATGGGCCAACATTTCTAAAGAATGCTTTCAGCACCTTGTTGAATCAATGCCACGTAGAATTAAGGCAGTTCTGAAGGCGAAAGGGGGTCAAACACAGTATTAGTATGGTGTTCCTAATAATCCTTTAGGTGAGTGTATTTGATACATACAAATAGGAACAATACAGTATTTATTAATCTTTGTTAGTATAATAAAAATACAGCTGTTCATGTTCACAGTAAATTATTTAGATTTTAATGTGTATTAGTAAATGTTGAAATTAACGTTAACAAAGAATAATAAATGTTGTAGAAGTACTGTTCATTATTAGTTCATGTTAACATATGAAGCCCTATAGTAACATGTTACCGGGTTTTTGTTTGCATGCACTTTTGGGGAGGTACAGAAAAATGTAAATCATACCAAATCTTCCAACTTATTAACAGCTAGTGTGACTAACAGTGTTAAGAGACATTTGTATCCTTAAAATAATCATCGCAATTTGTTTTTGATCATTAATTTTCGTCTCAAAATTGCGTTTGCTGTTCAGTTTGTGTGTAAATGTACGTTTTTTACCAACATTTTCCACTTCTGATGTCATTTCTAGCGAGAAATTACTAATGTAGTAATTAAATGTGTTTAGTTCTCACCAAAGCTCTCTCTGTTTAGCTGTAGATCATTAAACTGTTATGCTGCCTTCATGCACAAAACGCTGCCTGCAGAGTCATTGTCTGATAAGGCAGCGAGGCAACGAGTCAACTGCCTAGGTTTTCAGATGCAGCCTAAGAGTATAACAACAGGAACAGGCAGCTTTCGCGACCAATGAGAAACCATTTGGCATGCCCCCTACCATTCGGCACGTCCATTACTCCAAGCTGCAGTTACCCATACTAGATCATAGTCGCAATCCACCTGTTACTCAAGTGGCCACTCCCTTAATTAAGCAGAATCTTTAGGCTTAATATAATTTAAACGGATGATTTATAAAACAATTCACCCTCCTCACAGTTGTCATGAAGGGCAAAATTAGCTATATAGACCAAAACCACTTTTTGTACCAGACTGTAAACATATTTTTTTCTGCTGTAAATTTAGGCATTTTAATATGGGGGGACTCAGGGGAGATAACGATTTGACTCCATTTTGGAGCCTGTAGCGGCCAGTCGATGAATTGCAGTTTAAGTCACGTCCTTGTTGGATTCAAGAGAGACTGCGGGAGGTTGTCGCTTGATGGTATTCCAAAAAAAAAAAAACAGTATGCTGCAGCTTTAGATATGCTATTTTATTTTTTTACAAAAAAAAAAAATTCTTAAATACAACGTATGAACAATCAGTATTACAAGCGCTCACTTCTCTGAGCACCTGAAAAATAAAACACTCTCTCTTCAATAAACTGTGGGAAAAACAGTGGCTATTTCAGGAGTGGTTTAATCTTTTGTCCTTTTAAAGATAAAGTACTTACCGAAAACTATAAATAACTTTCACAACAGCACGAGGGCTGGTTCAAGCCCAAAGATATCAAGTGTTTCAGGGACTGCAATGCCAAAATAAAAACACTCGCGCCAATATCAACACATATTTTTGTAAACGGTGTAACTTAGGCCTATTGAAACATAGCTGAGGGGACAATAATGTGAAATCCAATAGGAAACCACAACGAAAGTTTTACACAGACATAGTTAGGCTACATAAACTGTGGTGTCCAAGTGCAATGGAGAGAGAGAGTTTGTGAATGAGATGTTAATGCGCACTTCTTATGCTTTGTTTGTTCAGTGATTTTTTGGTATGAAAAAGGGGCTTACAGATAGGTCAGTTGTTACTAGTAAGAATTAGAGAGCTCTACAATCCAATTATAACTAGTAACAATTACAATTAGAGAGCTCTACAATCCAATTGTTACTTGTAACAGTTACAAATAGAGAGCTCTCTAATTCAATTCTACTAGTAAAAATGCAATTGCAGAGCTCGCTCATTTTATTTTTACTAGTAAAAAACAAAAACAAACTAAAGATATGTATAATTGCAGAGGTCTATAATTGTATTAGAGAGCTCTGCAATTGCATTCTTAATAGTAACAACTGAAGAGAGCTGTCTAATTCTATTGTTACTAAAAAATGCAATTACAACAAGTAAAGCTGGGAACAATATAGGCTAAAGCAGCTTGCCATATCTGTCTGGATATCTAGACCAGCCAGTAATTTCCACCCTCTGCTGGCAGAAAAGCGTTATTGCAAATAGCATTGCGACCAGGAGGGCATTCCAGGGGGGTATTCCAGAAAGCAAGGTTAACCTACGGTCACATATACCTTGAACTCTCGGTTGATTAAATCAAACCTTGCTTACTCGAGGTATGCTGGTTCCAAAAACGCGTCCGTGAGTAAGTTCAGACAACTCAGAGTATGTTCCCGGTTAACACACAAGACATTCTCAACAGAGCGACGAATCGATGATTCACAATGGAAACATGCTAAGAAGAAGAGTGCCAGTCTACTCCCTTTTCTTCTTTTGTTTAATGGCGAGTTACATAACCTACTTAGTGCACATCGCCACCTATTTGGTGGTTGTGCAATCAATGTTTCAATGTCTTCGTTTAATAAATAATCTTTATTCATTGTTTAAGAGTAAGTAAGCGGATAACCTTAACTTTCGGTTCCAAAAGCGGAGGTAACTTTCAGGGTATGTAAAATAGCAACTCAATCTCTGAACATAATCTGCTACGGAGAATAAGGATTTTTTTTTTTATTTTTTTTTATTTTATTGTCATCTCACACATGGCTCTGCATTCAATTAATTCACATCAAACAAACTATATAATATTTATTCTCAGTGAACAAAGATTACTTATTAAACGAAGAGATTGAAAAAATAATTGCACAACCACCAAATAGGGGTCGATGTGCACTAAGTAGGTTATGTACATCGCCATGAAACAAAAGAAAAAGAGGAAGTAGAATGGCGCGCTTTTTCTTAGCGTCTGTTTCTATGGTGAATCATCGATTAGTTGTTCTGTTGAGGATGTCTTTTCTGTTCACGGTTAACATACTCTAAGCTGTCTGAACGTAATCACGGACGCATTTTTGGAACCAGCATACCTCTAGTAATTAGTTTGGGTTAATCAACCTTGCTTTCTGGAATACCCCCTGATTGCGACGTTCACCCCAAAAAGGCCAATACTTCTGTCATCATTTACACATTCTCATGTTGTTTTAAACACCTCGTGCCTTTCTTTCCTCAGCAGAAAACAATATATAAAGATTGTATTTTCCTTGCAATGACAATGAAAGGTGAGTAAAGATACAAAATCACCAAAAAATAGTTTATATGTATCATGTACTATATCACAATACTGTATCTAAAACACGATTGAGTGAGGAACTTTCATTCATTCATTCATTTACAAATAAATACACAGTTAAATTATTATAATATTTAAGTAGGGTCGAACAAAACACTAAACTTGGTTAAGTATTTATCTGCCAAAATCATTAGGCAAAAAATGCAAACGACAGATTTTATTTGACTATAAATAAATAAAAACATGGAAAAACAAAGCGCGCGCAGGAAAAAGCATACTGACTACAACATATGCAGTTCCTAATATTTCGTTGGTTTTTCTCTTATTTTTAATGTCTTCGTAATTTCTTTGTATGACATCCTGATCAAAATTATCACAGATTTAAAAAACAAAACAAAAAAAAACACAATCATAACAACGCAATATGCTTTAAAAAAAAATATTAATATTTGAATAAAGTGTGAAGATGTCGATTTTTTTAGGCCGGACATGACTTTTAGACGTAAACAAACGGAAAGTGTCAAAAGAAGTCTTTTATTTTGAAAGGCAGGCGACTCTTGCCGCCATCATCAACACGTAACAGTGCGTCGCTGTCAGTGTTGTATCAGGTAACTTTACAGCAGCTAAGTTACTAAGATTATTAACTTTTTTTCTCTTAACGCACAAATGTATTGTTATGGTTTGCACCGTTTTGAGCGCATGCAGCAGAGGAGTTTATTTATGAAATAAGTGCAGTATGCAGTGTTGATCAAGCAGTGTTCTCATGACATTTCAAGCAACAGTTAAACTTACACTCAAGGACAACACGAAATGCTTCATCTTGCGCTGGTTTAAATGCACGAGGTTAGTTTCCCTACTGGATCGGTTGCTTTGACAACATGGGAAGCCGTTATGCGTTTATGCTGGAGTAGCTCTGTTTCTACAACACAGAGTGAGTCACTGGAGACCACAGCCTGAGCTTCACATCTAATCACTTGAGAGCAGAGGAGCCAATAAGGACTCTTGTGCTGCACATGTAGTGATTAGATGCTTTGTTCATGCTAACTAGACTCTTAAAAGTGATTCAAAATTGTCAGTCCTGATGAGATGTGGCTGCATCTCTTGACTTTGGTTTTCTGAAGTCATTTGTGTTGATTGAGGTCCTTTTCCTAGGGAAGTATAAAAGTCTTTTGCTTTTGTTTCCTCACTCTTTTTTTCCCTCTGTCTCTGCTATGGACCAGATGAACCCTCCAGCATTAGGGCAGTCATCTGCCCTGTTCCCAAACCTGCAGCCTGCAGGAGGAGGTGGGAAAGCCGCAGTCCTCCTGGGTGGCTCGACAGGACTCACCAGCTCTGATATGGAGCTCCAGAAAATGCTCATTGATGAGCGAATGCGCTGTGAGAACCACAAGACCAACTATCAGACCTTGAAAGTGGAGCACACTAGGTGAGTGACTGTGCTCGATTTTACAGTGTATTTATATACAGGATACTGTGTTAAACTTCAAGGTTGATCATTTCTACAGTTTTGGGATGCATTGTTTGGTTAAATTCATAAATGTGTTTATGTGTGCAGACTGCAGGATGAATACACTCGGGCTCAGAGTGAACTGAAACGGCTGCTCAGTGATCGGCAGGTCGCTCAGGAGAAACAGCAGCTGCTGCTGGCCGAGCTCAGAGGAGAACTGCTGGATAAAACACGGGAGCTGGAGGAGCTCAAACTGCAGGTACACATTACTGTCTACTTTAGTCTTCATTTTACATAGATAGGCAACACGTATTACGCAACTTTCAGTATTTATTGTTAGTAAGTCACTCAAAAATATTATGTAACTAGTTTGACATACTAGTTGCTACTAATTAAAACGTATTAAAACCAATACTAGTCGCTCATACATTCAGATATGAATATATATGACAATAATCAAAGTTTCATGAAAATTCTAATTATTATTGCACGTCAATTCATAATTATTACAATACAAGTAAAAAATGTGGATACACGTTATTATTCTCCAGCTATTCTCCAGGAAATATGAGGAATTGGAAAAATATTAAATGCATAAAATCTTATATTTATCTTCTTGCCCCACCACAATGCTTTTTCTAGATTTTTAAGAAAAAATTATAAAAATGAATGAAATCAGGACTATAGAACATTATTAAACATTAAATATAAACCAGTTTAATTTTAGTATTTAAATACTATTATAGAATTTTAAATGTAGCTTTTATTTTTATATTTTTTGTTTTTATATATTTTGTATTATATTTTATATTTTTTATATTTTTGAAGTTTTAGGAATTTTGTTATGTTTTTTTTTAAGCTTTATTAGTTTTTTGGGGCTTTTTATATTTAGCTTTAATTTATTTTTATTTAATTTTCCACACCACAACTATAATGATACAGAGAAACAATATCGTTGGAATCATTTCCAGAACATTTTTTTTGACAGCCAATCAGAATCCATCCTGCTTTAAAGAGCTTGAGAAGTCAAAGCACTAGGTGACATACTGTAACTGCAGCACAAGCTTATCATAAACATATTGTGCGTTGGTGTGGACGCTAATATAGTTATCATTCTTGGTGTTGAACAGGCCTGTAGACATTTTGCTGACAAAGTAGCACTTTTTTGTGTTGTGTTGGTCATGTGTTTGCTTATGTGTTTAAGGTGCTGACCCCTCAGCGGCTGGAGCTCTTGAGAGCTCAGGTGCAGCAGGAGTTGGAGGCTCCCATCAGAGAACGCTTCAACAAACTCCAGGAGGTAACAGACACCCTTCCGCAACAGCTGACTCCCACTCCGCAACTATTAACTCCTCTTGCCATGACAACCACATGAGTACATTTTACAGCCAGAATCCTGTCCATCACAGATGGAAAACAATCTGATTGCTTCGTCTTTACTGCACATTATGACATTTAGTAACTAATGTAAGTTTAGTTTTAAAATGTTCTTCTGTATTTCTCTCTGTGACAGGAAGCAGAGAATTACAGGTCAGAGTACAATAAGCTTCGTTATGACCTCACTTTCCTCAAGTCAGAGTTTGATCACCAGAAAGAGGAGCACGCTCGTGTCCTGGAGGAGAGACGGATACGACATGAAGCTGATGTATGTTTTACCAATTTAAATCTGTATTTTGACCCAGCAGTGTCTCTTTATGAAGGAGTGTTATATATGTGATTCTGCAGGTGGCCCGACTCGAGCATGATAAGGAGGATCTGGCCACTCAGCTGCAGAGCGGAGATCCGGCACGGAATGGTAAGCGTGTTGAAGTCCTGTTGAGGGAGAAAGCTCAACTCCACCAGCGGGCCAAAGGCTTGGAAGCAGAGGTCACTGAACTCAGAGCAGAGAGAAATAACTCAGGTGCTCAGGCTGAAAACGTGCAGCGGATTCAGATCCGGCAACTGGCCGAATCCCAGGCTGCAGTAAAAGCCCTGGAGGTGAGCGTATTTAAGTAAGGGTTTGTAGGTTTTTGGTGATACATGCAAATAAGTTCATACCTTACTGTTTAGTAAAAACAGTGAAGTTCAGTGTAAAAAGTCATATATATTTTTTTGAATATTAAGTTATAACAAATTTGTCCGAGCAGTGGGTAATACACATGCTCATGATACATGAAGAACTATTGACTCAAAAACTTTAAATGTTTTATATAGATGCACACGCACCCGGCCATCCACGTGATGTCTGTTTGATCAGACCACACGGGCCATCCTCGCGTGCATCAATGAGCCTTAGACGCCCGTGACCAAAAAGTCAAAAAGTCTGAGATCACATTAAACGTCTTTAATTCTAATTCAGATTTATCTATTCTAATTCAAACTTGTACGTTTTAGTATTTAAAAAAAATATATATATGTATTTGTATTATGAATATTTTATTTAAAATATGTTCTGCATTTCAGCATGTTTTTTTTTTTTTTTATTCAAATGTGATGTATATGTCAGTGTCACAACATTTGACATACATATGTTATATAAATTAAAAACAATAAAGATATTTTATAAAGATCCATCTGTTAATGTGCAGGCAGAAAAGCAGTCTATTCGTATGCAGTTGGACCGGACCGAAAGTGAACTTTGTCTATCTCAGGAACAAAACACACTCCTCACAGGCAAACTGCATAAAGCCGAGCGGGAGATCAACTCACTCAGCAGTCAGGTACACAAATACAGCCTGAGTGACTTGACCAGTCAGATTCTATGATCTCATGTCCGAATGCTTGATATCTGTAGTAATATATCCTGGTAATTGTGTATGTTTTATTGGCCAGGTTGAAGAGATGAAGCACACGCATAAGCTGGAGTTGAGCAACGTAAAACTAGAGTGTGTCAGAGCCAAAGGAGAACTAGAAAGAGACAGAGACACACTGCAGTGCCAAGTAGAGGGTAAGCATCTTCTTCCTTCTCTTTTACTTTCTTTTCTTTTAACCTGTTTTACAATAATAGAGCGCTTTTCTCTCTCAGGTCTGCAGTCAGATATTGAAGTCATGAAGTCAGCGTTGGAGAGAAATAAAGACTTGATATCAGAAAAAGAGCGAGAGATGGTGCGCAGGGTTCAGGCAGCGAGAGAGGAGGAGATACACAAGATGGCCACCCTTCAGGAAGAGAAGTAAGCACTAATATTATCAGACAAGGAACTGATTGAAAGCCTCATGCATATTAATGCATTTATTTCATTGTCACCAGGCTGGAGCTGGAGAATCGTTTATCTGAGCTCGAACAGCAGAGAGCTCTTCAGGAGGCAACAGGGAACTCTCAGAAAGAGGAGTGGGAGGAGCGTCTCCGTGCCGCCCAGCTGGGGGAGGAGTCTGTTCGTAAGGAACTGCAAAACCTGAGGCAAGCTTCTTGAGGGTCATTTATTTTTGATTTTGAAGTTTTAATTGAGTTAAAAGAAATCACTTAAAGGGTTACTTCAGCGATTTAGCATTAAGTTTTGTATCAGTAGAAACCCGGTAGTATAATCGAATGATCGTGCTTTCCCCCCCTCATATCCCCCTGAGACGAGAGATTTATGTATTTTATGTCTGGAAAAAAGCCTCAGATGACGCAAATATCGTCATTTTGCATCATCGGAGGCTTTTTTGGCCAGAGGCTAGAGACTACAGCCAGTAGTAGGAGCTAGTTCTGCATGTTTTCAACCCGCCCATAGGGGTGGGATCTCACTCACAGAATGTAAATGAGCACGGCCTCTCTCAGGCATTCATAACGGAGCGGTGCGGAGCAACGTGAGTGTTCTCAATGAATTCCTATGAAAGTTAAGCTTCCGTAGGCATGAACCGAAAACGTGCCAGACTGGACACGCACCGTGAATGACTGTGAGGCCGTGAATGAATGTTGGGCAGCCGTGTTTTCTTATAGAAGTAGCACCAATTCGGGGGCAGGTTGCTTGAATTGTGGGTTCATTAGCCTATTATTCCTAATGAAAAACACAAAACTGTACAATGACAAACTCATTTAAATAGGCGCTTTTACATTTCGCTTTGAAACCAAATCTTCCATGATCATCTTGTCGGTCAGCTATTCGCTCTTGTGATGAATGAAATCTGACTCCTGCTGTGTTTGTGCGGAGACTCTCATTCAGCTCATGCTGTATTGAGCAGACACGTTCAGTTTTTAAAATTTAGTGTCTGTTCTCTAACTGAACTAAATTATTTTATTACAATAAAAATGAACACGACGGTGGGGTGGTGCCGCGGTGGGCAAGTGATGTAACCGGTAGGCATGGCTTGGGAGTAGCCTCGTAGGGCAGCGAAGCAAGTGCATTCTGGGAGTTGTTGTCTTTCATCCACATGAGACAAAAATACATTTTCTGGTTTTTCTAACTCTAGAAGGCACCAACTTCAAAAATAATTTGACATTTCTACTACATAAATGACCCAATTTAAATACACATTCATCTTTCCAGCGGTGAAGTACCCCTTTAAAGGGATAGTTTACCAAAAATTAAAATTCTGTTATTTACTTACTCACCCTAATGTCGTTCCAAACCCACAAAACTTTCATTCATCTTTGGAACACAAATGATGATGTTTTTGATGAAATCTGAGCGATTTCTGTCCCTCCGTTGGCAGCAACACAACTACCACTTTGACGCTTCAAAACGTTCATAAAGAGGTTGTATAACTAATCCATATGAATTGAGCGGTTTAGTCCAAAAAGACTTGATAGCTTTATGTAATGAATAGATTTAATTTATGCTTTTTATTCACAAAACATCTTTATTTGTGTTCCGAAGATGAACAAAAATCTTACAGATTTGGAATGAAATGAGAGTGAGTAATTTTTTTTAAGGTATTTTTTTATATTTGGGTAAACTATCTTTTTAAATGCTCAGTAGCTGTAAACGGGGAAAATAATATGATTTCAACCCCTGATTGATTTCCTATCTGATTACATATGATACAGAGCCAAAGTTCAGCAGCAGGGTCAACAGCTGGAAGACCTGGAGACCTCGAGAGCAGAAAATGCAGACCTGAGACGAGTAAGTCCTGTAAAATGAGTGAGATTACTGTGAATGCACATAATATTGAGGTGGAAGCCATGATGTATGTAAAATAACTTTTGTAAATTGTGTTTATCAGCAAAACGCTGAGCTGAACCTACAGATAGGAACTCTTTCTCACTCAGAGAGTGAGATGCTGGACACCAACAGCAGACTGAGAGAAAGTCTGGAGCGAGTGAGAGAGGACCTACGGAGCGCTCACACACAAATGGAACGGACCCAACAGGAAGCCGAGAGGTACGCCATATGGTAACCTGGATACTAGCAACGCTGTCAAAGGCAAACCAAAAGTATTTCAGAGAATGCTGACAGTTTACTTGAACAAGCATCAAAATGTGTTGTTTAGCATTTCTTCAGATTAGAAGCTTTAGATTGCTAAAATGAAATGTTGGTGTTCAAATGTTCAAAGCAAGAGCTATGTATAAAGTGCTTAATATGGATTATTTGTTGATAATGGTACATTAGATCTCTTTTTTTTGCCCTGAAATCATGTTAAAAATTAAAACATATCAACAAATGTAAATATATCAGAGCCATGGCCTTACTTTTTTTTTTTATCTTAAATGTACCTAAAATTATATAGATTTAATCTCTCTGTCTGTAAATTATTTATCCTGTTTGTCTTAATTGTCTGTTTTTTAATACAATTTTACTTAAGAAAAAATAGCCTTAGATGGTATAAAACAATCAAATAAATTCATTCAACTACACTTAGAATAAAAATTGTTACAGTGTAGTGGAAAGTGAAATGTTAAAAGTGAATTGTCAATGTTTTATCACAGGTTGGTGGAGGAGAGGCGGGTGGAATGGTTGGAGGAGAAACACAAACTGCAGGACAGAGAAGCAGAACTACGGGAGAAATACAGCCAGGCTAAAGAACGCCTGCAGAGGGCAGCATTTGCTCAGAAAAAGGTAGTGCATAAAGTCTAGAAACTTTTTTGTAACATGAGACGTTTACATTTTGCTTATACTTTGACTCTCTTTAAGCTTGTCATCATGATTATTATTATTAAAGGTGCATTATTGGTCTGCTTTCTTATCCAGAGGAAAACCATGACTGAACTAAAAGAAAATAAACTTCAAGACAAGATTCAGCTCCTGGAAGCCAAAATAGAAGAGCTTGAAATTGAAGCAAGCACTGCAAAAAAGTACTTTCTTGTTTTGTTAATAACATGTATCAAGGGCCTTTTGCTATAGAGAACAATCTAGAGATTATATTTTAGTTGTTTTAAAGGTCAATGTGACATGAAGAGAATATATATATATATATATATATATATATATATATATATATATATATATATATATATATATATATATATATATATATATATATATATATATATATATATATATACACTCACCTAAAGGATTATTAGGAACACCATACTAATACTGTGTTTGACCCCCTTTCGCCTTCAGAACTGCCTTAATTCTACATGGCATTGATTCAACAAGGTGCTGAAAGCATTCTTTAGAAATGTTGGCCCATATTGATAGGATAGCATCTTGCAGTTGATGGAGATTTGTGGGATGCACATCCAGGGCACGAAGCTCCCGTTCCACCACATCCCAAAGATGCTCTATTGGGTTGAGATCTGGTGACTGTGGGGGCCATTTTAGTACAGTGAACTCATTGTCATGTTTAAGAAACCAATTTAAAATGATTCGAGCTTTGTGACATGGTGCATTATCCTGCTGGAAGTAGCCATCAGAGGATGGGTACATGGTGGTCATAAAGGGATGGACATGGTCAGAAACAATGCTCAGGTAGGCCGTGGCATTTAAACGATGCCCAATTGGCACTAAGGGGCCTAAAGTGTGCCAAGAAAACATCCCCCACACCATTACACCACCACCAGCAGCCTGCACAGTGGTAACAAGGCATGATGGATCCATGTTCTCATTCTGTTTACGCCAAATTCTGACTCTACCATCTGAATGTCTCAACAGAAATCGAGACTCATCAGACCAGGCAACATTTTTCCAGTCTTCAACTGTCCAATTTTGGTGAGCTCGTGCATATTGTAGCCTCTTTTTCCTATTTGTAGTGGAGATGAGTGGCACCCGGTGGGGTCTTCTGCTGTTGTAGCCCATCCGCCTCAAGGTTGTGCGTGTTGTGGCTTCACAAATGCTTTGCTGCATACCTCGGTTGTAACGAGTGGTTATTTCAGTCAAAGTTGCTCTTCTATCAGCTTGAATCAGTCGGCCCATTCTCCTCTGACCTCTAGCATCAACAAGGCATTTTCGCCCACAGGACTGCCGCATACTGGATGTTTTTCCCTTTTCACACCATTCTTTGTAAACTCTAGAAATGGTTGTGCGTGAAAATCCCAGTAACTGAGCAGATTGTGAAATACTCAGACCGGCCCGTCTGGCACCAACAACCATGCCACGCTCAAAATTGCTTAAATCACCTTTCTTTCCCATTCTGACAGTTTGGAGTTCAGGAGATTGTCTTGACCAGGACCACACCCCTAAATGCATTGAAGCAACTGCCATGTGATTGGTTGATTAGATAATTGCATTAATGAGAAATTGAGCAGGTGTTCCTAATAATCCTTTAGGTGAGTGCGTGTGTATATGTATATATATATATATATATATATATATATATATATATATATATATATATATATATATATATATATATATATATATATATATATATATATATGATCATATAAATTAAATCAATGTAATGAAATAAATGTTAAATATTTTATATTGTGTGTGTGGTTTTAAGGGGCCGTTTACACAGAACGCATTTTTCCATTCCATTGTTTTTCAATGTAAACACACTAGACGGACATTAACTGTTGCGCTCACGTATTTTTCAGCACCTCACGCATGATACAGCATTTGAAAATTTGGGGCTAAAGTTAAAATAAGTTAAACTTTTAAAAAACGCGTCTCTTTTCTTCATTCCACTGACCTGCGTCTTGTGTTTTTACTAGCAAAAACACATTCTGTGTGAACTGGCCCTTTGTTTTTTTATTATTTATGTGTGCGTGTGTCTTTTTATATAATATTTCTTATTTATTTTTGTGTTTGCGTGCTCAGGAAATCCTCATACTCTGAAGAACACACTCAGCTCAGCAAGCGTCTAAAAGAGCTGCAAAGGAGACACAACGAGTTTCGCCGTCTGTTGCTGGGCAACCAGATGACATCCTCCACCCCTTTGGCCCAATCCCTCCTCATCCCAACAGAGTCCATCTTCTCAAACATACAGGTGTCTGCAAACATCCCATCCACAAAATTGAATATTCTCTTGTCAGCCATAACAAAACCCAGGATATAAATCTACTGCTTTCCCATCCTTCTCTCTTTCTCTTATCCCCTCTTCTTCCCACTCATCTGTTCCTGCATTTCCTGTCTCAGGAGGAGCAGCACCAGAGGGAGTTGTGTGTGTTGCGGAGACGCTTGGAAGAGTTGGAAAACAGTCAGCAACAGCAGCTGGAAGAGCTGGCTGCTCCTCTGGACAGAGACAGAGACAGAGACAGAGAGAGACTCTCAAGCCCACGGGACGTCCTTCCAGACCTTTCTTAACCACTACTACCTGTGTGATTACATTCATCCTGTGCCAAAAACCGGACATACTGTGACATTTGTGAACGACTCAGTGCTTTGCAACAGAAAGGTCATGTTTTAATAACCTGTTGCATTATTTATTTATTATTTGTCTGGTGTTTTTTTCCATTAAAGATTACATTGTGGGTTTGTGTTGCATGGTTTTTGTTGTATAAATTGAAAATGTTCTGTAAAATGTTTCAAACCCAAGAAGCCATGTTTTATATATATTTTTTTATATATTTACCATACCTTTGTGAGTTGGACTGGACACAGGGGCTGACATTGTGTATGTGTAACAGTCATTGTGATAAATTTAAATTATTTAATTCTGACTCAAAAATTATTTAATGATGTCTCTAAAAGTGCTCACCCATGAAACATGTTTCTGAACTACATTGTGTATTATATTTTTTAAAATTCTTTATTACCTTGAACCTTTGACCGAATAATGATGAGTAAACTACATAACGTAAATTAAGCCTAATCAAAGAACTGGAACGTCTGCCAGAATTGATAAAAAATGTCAATTTAATTTAAGCGGTAGGCCACAACACACATGCCCGGTTTCACCAACAGGGTTTATATTAAGCCAGGATTACACCTTAATTCAATTAGGACATTTAAGTAGTTTTTATAAATATGCCTTAGAAAAAAAAAACATTACTGGCGTGCGTCTTGAGACAATATTTTTTTTATATATTTTAAGATACGTCAGTGCAAGTTGCTCTCAATTATAACAGTTCAAACATGCATTTTAGTTACTAGTACTAGGTACTAGGTTTATGCCTTGTATGTGAAACCAGGCGAAAGATGAATTTTTTCGTTTTCGTGAAATTATTTCATTTTAAAGTTTAAATCTGCTTTAAGTCAAGTATATGCCTGCGTCTCAAAACCTAATGAGCTTCCTACCCAGGCAGCACGTGCCCAAAATGCAGGGCGCGCATAACCCGATCTCATGAGAAAACATAATGCCACATTTTGGTGATTTCATATGAATACTTTAAGTAAGCATAAAGGCCCTTTGTGGGTCTTAAGCAAATCGTACGAATGACTGAATTCACCACCAATTCGCCAAAACGTAAAATAGTTACAGCGCACACTATGTTGTCTTTAAATGCGACCATCTTTTGATGCTCATAAATCCTGCAGTTGATGCACAAAAGTGCTGTACACCATGCAATTATTGCTTTGTTAGGCTCGTGCAGCATATGTATCAATCCTGCTGACTCGGAATGATATGCTGTTGAGGTAGGCAGCTCACTTCGCTTTGAGACACATACTTTGAGTCGATACCCGGACAGCGGCGCTCACTCCTCCTCCAGCGCGCATCTTCTGAGGCACCAGGAAACCTGTCGCTTTCTATCAGTCATACAGTCATGAACTGGACACTGCTTGTGTTCGGTAGTGTGTGCTTGCTGGTACTGGGTGAGGATGCGTTCGTGCAAAGAAAGCGCGACGCACGAACAGTAACTTTCTCTCGGACTGAACGCGGTCACTCGAGACACAGACGGGACACCTGGACTGGACAAGCGCTTTTCACAGCATGCAAGTCTCCACTGTCTCCCAAAGACCGAGAGCTTCTGCTCAGCCACACACATGAGGTGAGAACGAGAACGAGAGCAGTATGTTTTTTCATTTTTATGCTGGTTTTTAGTTTTGACATTGAGATGAATGTCAAAAAGTGGCCTAACTTACCCGAGTTCATCCTGCATTTATGGCGACAAAGTTTATAGTCGTGTTAAAAGAATTTATGTACATATTTACTAACAGTTACATATTAGATATTTTAATAATGTATTAGAAATTTTAAAATAAAGTTTTATAATAATTTGTTACCATAATTAATAAAACAATTAGAACCTAAAAAAGAACCTAATTATATATTTTTTATTATATTTATTATATAAGGTTCTACAGGTTTGGATCAACAACGAGGGAGAGTAAATTATGAAAAATACATTTTTTGTGTGAACTATAACAAACTGAACAGGAATGTCACTTCCATCAGTATACGTGCAAGTCTGTACTCTGGTCTTTTTTCCCAGACGGGGTTTCATGGTGATGATGGATCCAGTTTTACCCTCACATGGGTTGGAGATGGAACTGGGGTTAGTCATTCTTGCCAAATCATCAAAAGGATAACAGTAACTAATAGATATCTCATCATATTTCTCTATTTTAAGGTTAATGTATTGATAATATGGCTGAACATTGTAGCATTTATCATATTCAGTCATTACATCAAATTGTACATGATAAATTGCTGTTTTTTATTGTGTGTGTGTGTGTGTGTGTGTGTAATGTGATATTATGCAGAAGTAGTGTGAACCCTTTTCTGTCCATCTCAGGTAATCCTGGTCCTTTCCACACTCAGCGCTCCCTCAGATTCATTTTATGAAGGCGGTTCAACACGCCTTTACAGGAGGTCAGTGGTGCATTTTTAACATGCATCAAATAGCATGGAGCTTTTACTCGTGCTTCTGTTAATCAGCTATGCAACTATGATAACAGGCTGATGCCAATCTCAAAAAGCCAAATATCACTTGGTTAATGGCCTAGCCAGCAGTTTACAAGATACAGTTAGGTGCAACCAAACGGGACTTCCGTATGATAAGTTGAATCTTTTTACAGTGAGGACTATGGAAAGTCTTTTCATGATATCTCCCATGCCATCAACAACACATTTATAAAGAAAGACTTTGGGATAAGTGCTGGACCTGGGAACCCTCAACAGGTAAATAAATGTGCTAACAATAAGTGTGTAGCAATGGCTTTATCTCTGAGAAAGTCACTTGTCAAACTTGTCTCAACTAATTCTAATTAATTAGTTAATGACAAATAGATATAGCAGATTACTATAAGACCTTTGTTCAGTAAAACTTTGTAATTGAGCCTAGATTTTTTTTTTTTTTCCATTTTGACACCAGAGAGATTTTGTCCAATCAGAAAAGGCCACGAGGTCTACACCTGTCTCAAGACAGCTCATGGTTTTAACAGACATTTCTATTGACAGCAGCCACGTAGTGTCAAAACCAACCACAAACCTCAAACCACACCATTTTTAGCTGGGGGATTGTGTGAAGCTAATTTTCTGCTGTTGTACCATTATTCTTTGGGACCCTTATATATTTCATAGGGTTGTGATTATTTTACCAGAATGATCAACTTTTTGTTGCCATTACAGGTGATTCTAACAGCCAACCTGCCTTTCACTGAGATGCCAGGAGGAGTTATTCTTACGTCGATGGATGCTGGTGTGACGTTCAGATCAGTGCAGCTTCCATTTCACCCCTCACAAGCCATTCAGTTCCACTACCATGAACCAAAATACCTTGTAGTCATCAGTATTGATGTGAGTAAGCTTTCCCCACCTGTTTCATAAAGCCCCCTTAACAGTTTGTGTGGTGACTCAGGCCTTTTCCACCCCTTATTGTATTTTTACTTTTTCGTCTTTTGTCTTTTTTAAAATCTCTCTCTTTAGGATGGACTATGGCTCTCACAAGACTTTGGGAACAGTTGGTCTGAAGTTCACGAAGGAGTTCACACATTCACATGGTGAGAACAATAACACAATAACAGGGATCTGAATGAGTTTTAAGAACACACTAAAGATTTGAGAATATATATATATATATATATATATATATATATATATATATATATATATATATATATATATATATGAATAAATAAATCTTTCATTTCTGTAAGTAAATATGACTTTTTTTATTCCTTTCAAAGGGGATCTGGAATTACTCTTTTCTTCAGTTCCAGCCCAAAAGGAACAGGTGCATCTCGTTTTTTTCTTTCCCATTAAATCATCATTAGACAAGAATAGTCAATCTTCTTTGAGATAATCTTTTTGTATAGCATAACAAAATTGATCATTCAGTTTAATGCTTATTAATTGACTTTATACATTAATTAACTCTATTCATTGTGTCTGAACCAGTGGAGGCAGCAAGACGAGGCGAGCTTGTTCTAAGACGGACACAGGATTATGGCAAAAGCTTTGCCACCATCGCCAAGAACATCTTCTCTTTCGGATACATTGGTGGCTTCCTGTTTACCTCAGTCATGGAAAAACTGGTGTGGATCATTACAGACAACATGCACACTCAAGCATGTGTTCACTCACATGAAAACACTCCATGTTGACCACCCTTTTTCACTTTCCCTTCTGTAAGAATCATCATGGCATGCTTGATTTATAAGATGTTGTGTTTACAGGGCTCTCCCCGTGTCATCTATGTGTCCTCGGACCAGGGTGACCATTTAAAAAAAGCGCAGCTACCATCAGCCACTACAGAGCAGGTGTGAAGAACACACACAAGCTTGAACACACTTATGATACAAATTATAAATAAATTTATTTACAGTCAAACCAAAAATAGATATAAATTTTTTTACTAGTGGGTGCAGGACACTATAGTTCATTTATGTAAGTGAGGATAGCAAAATAAAGTAAACTGTGACGCATTATACCAAAAAATTCTTTATACAGTGGACTACCAGTAAAAATTGATAACATTTTTTGACCAAAATTATTCAGACACTTTGACCTGACCATGTTTTGCTCAAGTGTTTTTTCTTTAATTGCTAATGTGACCTTTTACACCACAGACTGAACAAAATGAAGCATTGCATGGTAATTGGTTGACCTAAATTGGTATTATCTAATTGTGTACTTAAATTTAATAGCTGACAGCTGATTGGTTGATTGTAATCCATTACATACCTTTCTATTAAAGTTATCTGACATTTTAACTCTGAGTTCTTGTTATATTTTATTACCATTTTCTAAACTATAGCGCATAAACTGATAATGTGAGAAAATGTTGAAGGTGTCTGAATACATTTTGATTTGACTGTATAATTAAATAATTTGAGTTATACATAAAGAGTGAATTATTATTATTAATATAATTAAATGTATTTATAATTATTTGTTATAGATAATATATGATTAATATTATATTATAATACTTAAATACAATAATAATAATACTTATTATTATATTTATTATTATTATTAATATAATTAAGTGTATTTATTTATTTATTTTTCATAAATATGTTTGGGGAAATGTATGCAAGTTGTGCCGTTACTTCCCCTTCACCCTTCCAAGTTGGTCCTGCTGATTTGGCAGGAAAAAAACCTGCCACAACCGCTCACAAATATAATTCAAGAGCTACACACTCATAACACTGTGCAACTCTTTAACTCACTGTTGGTGTCTGTTTGCAGTTCTACTCCGTTCTGGACGGCGACGAGGACATGATCTTCATGCATGTGGACAACCCTGGAGGTGCTTTTTCACGCTTTTTAACTTCCTCTATTCCTCTTTCTCCATACTGTCAGAGCTGTAAAAGAGAAGTAACGTTATTATTTAACAGCTCCACCACTGTTGCTGTCGGTTTAACAGTGTAGAGGCAGGACTTGTCAAGCGAGTTCCACTTTGTGCTGACATATCATAGAATGTCTCTGCACAAGTTTCTAGACTCTTTTGGGTCAGTGTGTACGCTATTCATCTTTGAGTCTGGAGGTCTTTGTGCAGCGACGATCACTGGAAACAGATAAGAGTGAGGATGGTGTAGTCTTTCAGCCAGGTCTTCGCTGTCACACTAGAGTAAATTGCACACAAATACACCCCTCATTGTATTTATATGTATGTATGACATACAGTACATGGCTCATGTGAAGAGTTATCTTATTTCCCATCATGCATCATGCAATCTGTTTCTCACTAGACGTTCGATTCACATTTTGTCACATGAAGCCGGTTAGATGGGTTTGCTGTGTGTTTGAATAATGATGGCTGATGGCTCATGGCTGATCTCTTATCTCGTCTGAGAGAAAGCTGTATCAGCGGAGTGTTTGTGTGTGATGTGATCTCACATGCTTACAGAAGACACTTATTTTGGGACAATCTACACCTCTGATGACCGTGGAATCCTGTATTCTAAGTCTCTGGAGCGCCATCTGTTCGGCGGGGAGGGGAAGAGCGATTTTACTAACGTTACATCTTTGAGAGGGGTCTATCTCACCAACGTACTGGAAGAGGGTATGAACATTTGTTTCATGTTATTTCAATTGTCCTTAAAGGTTTAGTTCACCCAAAAAATTTTATTTGCATCAAGGATGTACATTTGAGCTTCTGTTTACCATATTTGATGTGCTCCATAGATGTGTGTTGACAGTGTTTATTGGTTAATAAAAGCCATAATTACATTCGCTCGATTAATATGGATTACTTTTACTATCTTTTACTTTTACAATAGTGTCAAAGTTTTAGTGGAATGAAGGGACAGAAATCGCTCAGGTTTTATTAAAATATCTTAATTTGTGTTTCGAAGATGAATAAAAGTCTAATGGGTTTGGAATGACGTGAGGGTGAGTAAATGATGACAGAATTAAAATATTTGGCTGAACTATTCCTTTAAATACCAAATAGCCAATCACACTTGTAACAGCGCTAAAGTCATCACTATGTCATAATCCTCTTGGTTATAATCCAGATGGACGCATTCGTTCAGTCATTTCGTTCGACAGAGGTGGCCGATGGAGATTTCTGAGGAAACCAGAGAATGTGGATTGTCCAGAAAACTCGAAAAAGGTAACAGCTGAGGACTGAGTGATGAGAAATTTTATCTGTTGAAGTTTTGATGAGCACAGTTTTCTTTGCTCTGTTTCCTTCCAGAAAAGAAGTTGGGGAAAAACATATTTTTAAAATTAGCCAATATTGGACAAACATTTTACAAAAGAAAAAGCCTATTTTAAACATTTACATGCGCTAAAAACGTTTATGAATACATTGGTACATAGATTAGCATCAAAGCTTCTAACGACAGAGATGTAACAGAAGTCACAATGTACTGGAAGTAGTGACAGATGTTTTCTTCAGTATTGCGATGTAAATCCAAGTGAAACAAGAGAAAAAATGTAGGGCAGGGACTTGGTTTTATCTATCAATTGTTGATTGGATGGACGCAGATCTGAATGTAAGCTTACAGTCGGTAAGATCAATAACATGCATTTAGAAAATTGAAAATTGTGAATTTTCATTTCATGCAGACTTTAAAGGTTACTGTAAATGTGTGTTCCAGTGTAACCTGCACATCCATGGAGAACACAGTCACTTCAGCGGAATCACTCCCATGCTGCCTCTCTCTGAACCCGCCGCCACTGGTCTGGTCATCGCCCATGGTACTAGTTCCTCCCCACTATCCTATCAACTTCCACCTTGCCCAACAAACTAGTCTAAATGTTAAATGTTACTTCAGGCAGTGTCGGAGACTCCATTTCTGCTGCCCGGCCAGATGTATATGTGTCTGGGGACGGAGGTTACTCCTGGTGGGGGACTCTGAGAGGACCTCACCACTACAGCATCCTGGACTCTGGAGGCCTGATAGTGGCTGTTGAGGCACATAGAGACAGACAGATCAGCTCCGTAAAGTAACACACTATCACTTGCCCTGTTGAAAACATCTGTTTTATGATAAATGGAGTCATTTGAAATGTTATTTGTGGTCGCTGTTGTATATGACTCTATGTGTGTCTGGATGTTTTCAGGTTTTCCACAGACGAAGGACAATGCTGGAAGACATATAATTTCACAGACCACCCAATCTTCTTGGCAGGACTGGCATCAGAGCCGGGCACTAAGACAATGAATATCAGCATTTTCGGCTACCGCCCAGATGATGATGATCAGCCCATGTGGGTGGCTGTCACCATAGACTTTGAGCACTTGATCACCAGAGAATGTAAGAAACTTTTCAAGAAATTAATGGCAGAATTAAAATACTGTAATAAGTATTATATAAATATCATCAAGGCTCATACCAGTGTTGAGGAAAGTTACTATTTAAAAATATGTTACAATATTGTGTTAATGCAAAGAATTGCATTACTTAGTTACTTGTTATGGAAAGTAATGTGTTACATTACTTTTGCGTTACTTTTTCTCATCTGGGCTTGCTTGTTTATTTTTTTTATAACAAAAAACATGTCGTTTTTGCACATGTAAAGGCCCTTTTACACTAAAAGTAAAATGAATAAGCCTGAAGGCTGAAGGAAATGCAAATTCACTCCTGTACAGCAGAGGGCGCAGCTCAAACAAACCTTTCAGCTGTGCTGCAATTCTGGATTGCAGAAGAATAGGATGCAGGACAATAAAGTTTGGCCCTGTCCCAAATGTCCCTAAACACTCGCGGTCTTCCAACAAGTTCGTAGTTTTGTGTCGCAACACCGCTTTGACTGTCGGGAAGAAGTCTTCTGCGAAGCTCAATTTAGCTTATTAGTCTGATTGAATTGGATCATCGAAGGTCAGCAGCAAAGACATTGGTTAATAAAGTGAGATTAATAAATACATAAAGTATATTTGTGTAATTTAACATATTTAACTATTGCAGTAATATTCTGAGTCTGCATTTCACTGTTTTATATTTATACTGTATCTGTTTTTGTGCAAGTGAGATGAGGAAATGCCTGCTCACATTTAGTCTAGAACTACAATAACCATCATGCTTACACACAACGCCTCTGCACTTACTCCTGATTTCTTTCAACATGGGGACCAAATTAACTTGCGTTACTTACTTGTTTGAAAAAGGAACTTTTGGATATTTTGTTGCAAATTTAAAAGTAATGTGTTACTTTACTAGTTACTTGAAAGTAAAAGTTATCTGTATTACCTAACTCACATAACTTGTAATGCGTTACCCTTAACAATGACTCAGACACACCAAATCGACATTACAGAACTTGTGGCGATGACTGTGGTGTTGCTTCACGTCACTTACGTCTGGGCCATAAATTCACACTTGAACACACTGCAAAGACTACAGCTAATGTGCATACATTTTGAACCTGCATGAGTGGAAATAACTCTCCATAACAGCAGGTGGCAATAGTCTGTATTCATCATTAAAAAAGGGAAACTGGAAGAGCTAGGACTGTGGATATATTAACTGTAAACAAAGCAGCATTGGTAAGCAAATGCTGCTTTGTTTACAGTTAATATATCCACATTTTGTCCTCTTATCTTCCGTTTTTTATTTTATGTACTGGTTTGCTAAGCTGAACAGCCAATCATAGTGATCTCTCTCACCAACGTACTGTGTCACAGATTCAACATGCTCAAGGCCAACAGACGCTCAATAACATCCTGAAATTGTCCAACCATTGATTATTGTTGCTGCAATAAAAAGGAAAAAATTACAGTTCCTTTGTAAATTTAAATTGTTACTATCTCTCTGTGTTCTGAGTTCTTGCTAGTGTAACCATTCCTACCCGACCTGCTCTGAGCGGGATTTGAACCGGCATGGGAGGCAGGAGCCACTAGTGTGCCTCTTGAGGCCAGGGCAGTGAGGTTTACACGCACAGCTCTTACTGGCCTACGTCCGTTACACTCACCCCCCTAAACCTTACTCCCATCCAGGTCAACGGCACCAAATGTAACCAGTCCTACTCGACCCACTCCGAGTGGGATTTAAACCGGGGTCTCTGGCGGCACACTAATAAGGACGTTAAAGGCTGCAGCCTCTGGCGTCAGTCGTTAGTGCGTCTCTTGAGGCCAGGGGAGTGAGGTTTACACACACAGCTCTTACTGGCCTACGTCCGAAACACTAGGTGGTTGGTTACTGGCTCAATTCTCTATGATATTCTAGTCCTTTAATAGGGTTCAAATCTCTTCTTTGGCTTAAGAAACATACATTCATATCTGTACCACAAATGTGCCAATTTAAATAATAGGTTTAGGGGTTTGTTCAAATCCTAATATAGTGCCTTTAAATGCTACTTCTCTAAATGCTTTACAAAAAGGACACAGTGTAAAGGTAAAAAGAGATACACAAAAAACAGAGAAATAAAAACATAAAAACAATATACTAAACCAGAGCCAGTGCAGAGATTCCAAAAATAGAAGTGATGTGCGCTAGACTTGGTCCCTGTCAGGATTCTAGCAGCTGAATTTTGGACATATTGCAATTTACTTAGGGTAGTTTTTGAGACCCTTGCAAGCAAAGCACTGAAATAATCAATACGAGAGAAAACAAATGTATTGATCAGTTTTTCTGCCACAGAAAATTATAACATGGGGCGCATTTTCATCATATTTCATAGGTGGTGAACAGGACTATGTGAAGTGGTTGGCGCACTCTGACTACGACTCTGACCCAGAAACAGACGGATGTCTCTTGGGCTACAAGGAAACATTTAGAAGACTGAAAAAACTTTCAGCCTGTAGAAACGGGAGAGGATATGTGGTCAGCAGGCAGCAGCGCCCGTGTCTTTGCACTGAACAAGACTTCATGTGGTAGGAAAAATTGCACCACACTGATGTTTGGACTTCTGCTTGTGAACCAAAGAAAGTGTTTTCTGAACATATCTCCTGTCAACAGCGACTATGGCTTCTATCGGCATGAAAACACCTCGGAGTGTCTCCCACAGCCTGACTTCCTGAATCAAACCCAGGATATTTGCTTAGATGGGGAGCTGGAGGACCTTCAGACTTCAGGGTGATTAAATACATCGTGTTTTCTATTTCTAACAAATTCCTAAACACAAACACACACTTCACTGTTATAATTATACCACTGTCAAACAGGTATCGTAAGATTCCCGGCGATAAATGTGAGGGTGGTTTCAGGCCTCCGAAAAGAAACAATGCTTTCAAAAACAATTGTGGGAAAGATTTACATACCGAGAGATCAGTAAGTGGTCTATTTCTGAGAATTATTATGCATTTCAGTAAAAAAACACGTTTTGGGGCCATTCATTGAGGATGGAGAGCATATGAAGAGCATAAATACTTTCAATAAGTAAAATTTTAAACTATATTGATATATATATTGAGAAACTTGCACTGTGGTCCCAAAATTGTCAGATACTTTTGGTCAGTTTTTGCTTTGTCTGTTTTTTTTCAGTGAATTATTCATATTTGCCGCAACCTACTAGTTTAACAATATAACTGCAGATCAAATCAGATAAAATTCCCTCCCTCCAAAATGCACAGACTGAAATAAGAAATATATAAGATCCTTCATTATTGTTAAAAAATACATTTACTGTTTTTTTTTTATTTGCAGCCAGGCATGCTGGTTCTTATTGTGGTGTGTACTTGTGTGGGGGTCATTGGTTTGGTTATTACTGCAGCTTTAATAATCACTTCAAGGAGAATAAACTGTAGGCAAAGGTAAGGTAACATGATAAAACTTCAATTTAAAGCCATATTTAGTATCTAACATACAAATTGCCTTGCAGAAGTCACATTCTATTCTGGTCAAATTCTGTCCCCTGCAGGTCACCTGCATATCGCTTTTCTGTTCTGCAACTCCAAGAAGATGATCTGTGTGTTAGCAATAGCAATGAGACCAGCCCCAATGGCAACATAAATGGTTTCCAGGTCCAAGAGGATTCAGATGATGTGAGCTTGATGAATCAAACTATATTATCCACTCCTGCATCCATTCAGTTTGGATGTTTAAATGCCCCCCACACCCCACCCCACATTCACTTGCTAACCCTTTTTACCTTTTCTTTAGGATCTCATTGAATGAACAACATATCAATTGGAACTACTCAAGATTTGCAGACAGGTGTGAACTGTTGGAAACGAATCTCTTCCCAACCCCAGGCACTGTAACAGGACAATAAACATAATGGTGAACTGCAAATGATATCTTGCTGCGGTCAGGTTCCTGTTTTGTTCTATGAAGTGTCTTATATAGGGACCAGAGGATAGTGTATCATTACGAGTGAATTTACCTTCGCACTCTCTGTCTTTTGCACTGGAATCATTCATATTCCCTCAGGCTGCTGCTGGCAATCCTCCTTGAGCTTTGGGACTATGTATTTTCAAATAGACCGATCTACTGTTTTTGAATTGTAAATAAATAAAAATGCATTTAAACAGCCTGCATTATTTATGCTCTTCCTATCATCCACATTTAAATAATTGTTTTATTACACTATGTATCTTTATATCACAGAGTATATAATTATAAAATAATTTGAAAAAGTGTCATATACAATAAAGTGTTACATTGCATAGTGCAGGAAATTGCTCTACCACTGGAGCTAATACAATACCACTATATATAGAAAAAATGGCAAATGAGAAAGAGACCAAACAGAATGTATGAACATACATTCACCTCGCACCTCCTCTTTAACACATTCTCTCACGCATACACTACATACTACACACCAACAGACGCTCACACATCTTTCACAGCCACATAAAACACCCATCTGACTCAAGTTTCAAGAATATTTTATAGGGTATACGACAAAATAAATGAATTGCATTATACATAAAGAAAGTACGTAGTACACTATTGTCTATTGAATTGCGTTGTCTAAATATAATGAGTGTTTTTCAGTCCATTGTCTGTGTATATATTATTGAACATATATTCACATATGCTGTCCACACTATCATTCATCCACACACTATAATTTCCTATTTAAGCATAGCTTACTTTAGTTTAACGCAACATCTATCTTTAAAAACAAAGGATGAATCTGATTACTAACGTAATGTCTACGCGGGTGGACGTGCCTCCTGTAGGACACGCCCCCGCCTTGACGTTTTTTGTCTCGAGCACACGTACACACGCACGCTCCTCCTTGCAAGCGGACCCGGATGTGTCGGGATTCTCGGATATTCAGCACTGTGTCGCCGTGGCACCCAGGGAACCAGGTACTTCTTACTATTCTCCTTTACTATATTCAACATCAGTCTAACTGTAGATCAGTTGGGTTACATACATGCTCTCCAATTCATACTTTCTGTGTTTGAAGGTTTATTCTTGTGTTTTGTTTTTATATTCGTCTCATGCTAACGGCTACTGTCATTTTACTTACACCTAAACTTTACCCCAAAAACCGTTTATTTCGCTTCTGCCATCTTTGTCAGGAGGTTTTCAGGATGTGCTTGTTTTACACGTTAAATCATGAGCTGAAGTTAAAGCTAACATTTAGTAACATTGTTATTGTTGGATGTTTAATTGGCTAATGTGGACCAGAATCGCTTTCAGACATCATGACAATCATTACATCATCATACTAATAGGGCTATTATTAATATGATTTTTTTAATGGCTTATGCTAATATCTTATTAAGTATAGGCCTAATCCTGAACACTTGTTTTACGCAATATTTACTTTGAATTAACCTAAATAGTAAAAAAAAAAAAAAAGTGTGCCTGGCTGTTGTTTCTGTCTTTTTTCCACAAATATCGTGAGAATTTGGATTAATTTCCTGCTGGTAATTCCTGCTAGTAGTGTAGTTGAAATATTTAGGAATTCAGGCTTTTGTTATATGATGATATTTCATCTCGTGTCAGGTGTCTGGATCTCATTGTGGTTACAGGTGCTTGCTGAGCCATCAGAATGATGCGAGCTGGAGGTTTGTTCTGCTTCTTTCAAACTCAAAGTATATATTACATGTAACCAAAGGCAAATATTTGAAAGGGGGTGTTGCGTTTGTGTAAGAAAAATATCCATATTTAAATCCATATTTAAAACTTTATAAAGTACATTATCTAGCTTCCGGCGAATCGCCTTCCATATTCAACTTACAGAAAAAGTGTAAGCGCACCTCTCGCAGTTCAAAATGTTTACGCTACGTCTGACGACATTGCACACAAGTTACGCTTGTCAGACATTTTGAATATAACTTTTTATTCGTCTGAAAGAAGAATGTCATATACAGGGTGGGTAAATCATGGGATCATTTTATTTATTCTTTAATATAATTATGGACTTAACAGGTTTAAGAACTAAATATGTTACTAAATATGTTTATTATTCTCATTGTACTATTTGCATTAATCATCATTTTCCCCCCTTTTTTTACAGGACTTTTGAAACTCGCTGTGCTGGTTTCTATTTTATTCCTGGCTGTGTTCCTGGCCTTTGAGCTGTTCGAGAATCATATGAATTTTAATATAGGGAAAGTCTTTGGTGAGTTCATGCATGCAGCCATCTTCTGCAGCATTCATCACACACACAGGACTTGAAGTTGAAATTGCACACGTTTTCTGTTTGTAAAGTAACCTAATTTACTTGTTTAGTTAAGGAATGGCTTAGATTTACCATCATTCAGTGTTTGACATGGTACGTTGCTATTGGCTAATCGACATCTGTTTCTCTACAGCACGATATGCACCTGCAGAGACTGTCCGTGAGTACATATTTCCTTTTTTTTTTTTTTACGAGAGCTGAGGATTGTAAATTAGTTATATTCCTTGATCCTCCCTAGCTCTTCTTGAACATTTGTTTAGAACTCCATATAAAATTGAACTAGAAAATGCAGATATAATAATGGAATAAAATAGCAAACAGAGATGTGCACCACTCAATCATAGCCTTGCATATTAACGCTGAGTATTAACAATATGAATGATCCATATGTAGGTTAATTGTGTGTGTGACATGAATAGTACGTAGGTGTTAAGATTCCTGATATCAGGGACATCCGGTTCCATAGTTGTCACACTGGATGTGTTGTTCAGCTCCCATTTGCTTAATCATTTGATAAAGTAGGTGTGGCCTTTTTTTTATAATTTAACTCGCCAGCGTTTTTTAAAAAAGTTGCCAGCCACCGCCAGGGTTTTTGATCATTTTCACAAAAATGTAATGGCCCATAGAATATTTCATTGTATGAATACCTGAGCATGAATATATATCAAAAGAAAGAGCAGACCCTCTGCTTTTAAACAAAAAAAAAACTTTTATTCTAGCTTCATGCATTCCTTTTTTATCAACACTTAAAAATGGGTAAGTTTTATAAAAAAGCAACATTTTGAACAAAAAGCTGAGAAAATCACGTTTTTGTCAAAGACTACATCCAGATCAGATTCAGAGTGATGATCAAACAGATGGAGTAGATCAAGTCCATCAACACCCCTAATAATTGCACAGTCCTATAGCTCATCCTGGGTCGACATTTCATGCAGTAACATTATGCAGTTTTGATTTATATGCTGTTTAATGTTGATCACGTTATTTTACATATGCATGTGCTTCCATATGATTGCTTGTTTTTTCTGCGTCTGTGTTTTGATCAGGAGATTCTGTACTTATTCAGAAGATGCTTAATAGCGCCCCCTTGTGTATAACAGTGAAAAAACGGAAACCTGGAAAATTCCGTGTTTGGCAGGGAAGCGTTTTCTCACAAATAACGGAAAATTCCGTGTTTGGCAAGGAAAGAGTTAATATACTTAAGAGAATTGTCTCACAGTACAAAATAAACAGTGTGAAATTTATTCAGAGTGAAGATGCCTGACCGCTAAATGTGTGCATAGATGAACAACTAGCCCAGACAGAGGGCAAGAACACACCTAAAAATATTTTTTCTCAAATATTTTTTTCAGCAACAAGGCCACCACGCCACAAATGCGGCCTTTCTAAATCATGTCCCGAGGAACATTTTGCCTTTAAGATCACCAGTGGAGCAGCCAGTGTAGTTGGACCGAAAATGTGTTTTCAGGACAATGTGTAGGTTTTACACACATCTTATTGTACAACACTATTGCATAAACACTATCGAAAAATACAAATCCTGTCGTCTGAATGAATTTTAGCTGGGCACGTTAGTGGAAACATGAGAATTTGACAGCTGCTGTTTGAACTCTTTCTTTTATCAGATTAATAAGCGGAGTGAAGAACAACATTGGACGTGGTATAAACATAGCATTGATCAACGGTACGCCTCCTTTTTCTCTGGTTGATGCTGAAACCTTTTTTTTTTTCACAGTGGCAGTATGTAGGCAAATTTGTGTTTTATGGTTAGTGTATGCAGGGCTCGACATTAAGGCTTGTCCGCTTGTCCGGGACAAGTGGATTTTTTGAAGGGGCAAGTGAAAGAGAATTTTACTTGCCTGACCGGACAAGTATCCTGATTAAAACGTCAATAACAAAAAATAATTAGGTAATCACCAAAACCCATGAATGATTCTGAATTAATTTAGTGTAAGTGGTGATTGATAGTGGATAATAATGTAATGTATAATGTACTGACGGTAACAAGGTTGTGCTTAAGCAGCCTCATGAGGAGAAATCGCAACAAATGAGCGCAGCTCGTACAAAGAAACTCAGTAACGTCCTGCAGTAAAAATAAAAAATGTGGAGTTTTTATATTTATAACATACGATACAGTTAAGCAACATCACACGACCAAGAGTGCTGAATACCATCAGGACTGAAAATTTCATATGACAGCTCAATATACAAGTAATTAATATTAAGTCACTTACATTTTAGATGCAATATTGACTGGTGTTTGTTCTGTTTCAGCAGCGAAAATAGTTCCAAGATCACAGAAGAACCATAGCACTTACAGCAACACTCAGCCATGTTTCATTCCTGAACGAATCAGCCGTTTGAACGAATGACTCAATGACTCACTCATTAAGACGGTCACCTGCCGCCACCTACTGGTGGTTTAGTTTCATGTTTAAAAGTATCATTCTTTCCAACATTTCTTATTTGTAAATTCAAAAAATATTTAAAACAATCTCATAACATTTAATGCAGTTGTATTTTTTCAGTGTAAATTATTTAATTTGATTGGTAACAGCCCTATAATGTTTTATTATTCTAATTTAATACATGCTTCATTTAAAATTCTAAAATTTGATCAATATATTTTTTTAAACGATTAGGGGAAAAATGCTCTTTATAAAGATTAAAATATCATAAATATGTCAAAGATGACTGAACACTAATGAGAATATTGCTTCAGAATATATGTATTTACAACACACAAAAAATCTTATTTTTTTCTGGACAAGCAAATGTTTTACTCGGTCAAGTGAATGACCGGTTTACTTCGGTTTACCGAAGGACAAGCACATGAAAAGTCTTAATGTCGAGTCCTGGTATGTATTGTGAACCATATCCAGTAGATACTGAGATAAGTTGGACTGCATTAATACACAATCTGTTTACAGGGAAGACCGGCAAGCTGATCAAGACTGATTCCTTTGACATGTGGTCTGGAGGTAAATCTGCTTCTACACTGGTTTTATCTGGTTTCCACATGTAGATTTTGCATGTGCATGTTACGGTATTTTTGGAAACTTTTGTTGTAATGAAAGCTGCTCATTTCCATCTTAGGAGTGGCATAATGTAAAAATCATTTTATAATTAAAGGGGCTATATATTTAGAATTCAGAAACTCTTCTTATTAGCGACACTGGTGGCCATTAACTGAACTGCAGCCGGCAACTTACCTTGTTACTCGTGCACAAGTAACGTACAAGAGACAGAACTTCTTCTGAAGTTCTTTTTAGATCTTTGCTTAGAAGTAAAAAAAAAAAGTTTTATAAAAAAACAGCAGCGATTATACTGTTAACGAAAATCCTAGCATCGTCCACGCTGCTGAGAGCAACTTTTAGATGAATATGTAAATATGTGCTGCATGCTTTCCTCTCAATAACCAAATAAACGCATAACAAACATGACAGCGGTGAGAAAATGGCAGTAAAGAAAGCATCTGATTGTAGCGATGTGGATATATTTGCACAAGCTCTACAATTTACTGGCATCATGTGGACTGTTTGATTATAAAGTAGATTAGGGACTATAGCTTAAATGAATCCCTTTTCTTTGCATGAAACTTGGACATTATAGTACACAGAATAGCTCTTTCTGCATTATCCTGAACATTGTATAAGCATTTGTTTAATTTGTCATAGAACCGAAGAAAGGCTCACAGGAGTGTGTGTGTGAATGTCACATACTTTTGAATTTCCCACACAGTTCACACATTGGCAATGGAAAAAAAAGTGATTAATACATGAAAATTCTTACATGTAAAATTAAAATTTAATTCCATAATTCCAGGAATTTCAAGAACTGAATGTTCATCAGCATTCACACTTTTTATGACCAATGGCTTTTATTATGGGATAATGTTTTTTCTTTTAATTATTATTACTCACAAATAGCAATTTCTACCTGACAATATTTTAGTGCCTGACCTAACTAGAAAAAAAAATTTCCATTACTTTTCTAGGCCTAGAAATCACACTTTTTATAATTTATAAAATGACAGTTGTTGGAGGGAACAAATGTAACTAAGAAATACGAAAAATATTTTAAAAAGTTTAAATCTTATTTTAAATAATTTTGCAGCCAAAGTGTGCTTAACCTGGTTGCTAAAGGGTTCCGGCTCCCTGTTTTAATTGGCTCACAAGAGACTGATATTAATACCAGTTGTAAACAGGGCTACTGTGTCATGGTTTCATTGGTAAGAGGATGTAGTAGGTATGTGAAATTCCCTTTGAGTCGCTTACGAAGCACAGTCTTTTTAAATATTCATTTTAAATGTTCATTCTTGTCTAGATGTAACCTTGCTCATCAAATTCTTGAAGGAAATAGAAGATGGAAGCATTGTCATGATGGCCACTTTTGATGATCCTGCAACAAAGTGAGCCGCTTCACTACATCTTTGGTCAAACCTTTACAGATCTATCTCGGTTTGTTTATTTATAGCATTTATTATTTTTGTTTGATTTTATACAGGCTGAATGAAGAGGCCAGAAATCTGATAGCAGATTTGGGCAGCTCAAGCATCAGCATACTGGGCTTCAGAGATAACTGGGTGTTTGTTGGAGGCAAAGGGATCAAGACAAAGAGCCCCTTTGAGCAGGTAAACTTGCCTTATGTCTTTTTTTCAGACTGCAGCCCCCAATAATGAGGGACCATGTCCTGTTCAAATTTTGGAGCAATATTACTATAGTAATAGTCTAATAAACCATCTTGTGTGTCTCCAGCACATCAAGAACAATGCAGAGACCAACAAATATGAAGGTTGGCCAGAAGTTTTGGAGATGGAAGGATGCATTCCTATAAAACATGAGTGAAATCAACTTCTCACTGTATTTAAAATAATTTAGCATTTTCATATACAGCCTGGAGAAGATTGAAGAACTCACAATTGAACATATGCAATGTTGTGTTGTTTGTAAGGTTAGAATAGATTTTAAATCTTGCCATTAGAGGTCCTGAGTATTTGCTGCTCTATATTTGTATTTATTTAACAGGGTTCCCACTCTTTTTGAATTTCCACTACTTCCATTACATGATCACTAGATAAATCCATTTAAAATGACTCACAAAGAGCAATATGTTGCCAGTTAAGTATTTTACCAGAGATCTCCACAGCTTCACTAATTGTTGTGAATTTTCCAACCCTGAAAATCACCATTTTAAAATTCCATGCTTGTGGGAAACCTAATTTGTAGGTTTTATCATTATTTTATTATGATTATTTATCACTGCACTGTGACCTAAATGTTGACCAGACTGGATTGAAGATAAATGGCAGAGGGCTGCTGTCACCAAAATAATGTTTCATTTTATTTATTTAATTTGTTTGTAGGTATATTTCTGTTTCTACTGGCAACAGGATTTTGACTGGTGGTAGATCGTGAAGAATCTTTTATTTTTGTAATCCTTGAATTTTAAAAACGCCCATACGTCTGGTGTATGATGGGATGGTGTTTTTTTTATTTTATTTGGACCTTCTACTGTAAAACTACTGTCTTCAGTTGTGTGCTGTTTGTTATTTTTTAATAGCTTTTGAGAATGTTGTTACATTTGGGGTGTTGTCGCATTCAAAGATTTCCATCAGGTCTGATGATAGCCTATCTCGTATCTGCATATTCTGAGATGATTTGAGCAGTACGTCTAGCAGCTGTTACATGCAGTTAGTGTTCATATCAAGCAATATTATCATACAATATAACGACTTTCATCCCTAATTGTGCCTTCTGCAGTATCAGTAGTATGTGCTTTCCTACCAGGTAGTAAAATGTCCCACAATTACTGAGGTATTAGAATGCAAAACCATCATCTCTACTTGTTAATGTTATAATTCCTGGCACAATTGTTACTATTTACTGTGAAGTTGTGGAATGAAACCCTTTTTTGTTGTGCCTTTTTTTTTTTTACCACAATGATTAGTTACACTAAGTGATTTTGTGAAAGATTGTTTTGTTGCACGCCATTGCCTTAATATGTAAAGCTGTTTTGAGGATTTTAGTACAAATTCAATTGAAATCAAATGAATTAAGTATTGTGATTGCAGAGTCTTTCCTAATGGATCAAAGTTTTTTTTTTTTTTTTTTAATTTTTTATAAATGTTTTTAAAAAGTTGTTGAACAAATGGTTGTTGGTTTCATTCCTGGGTTTTGTCTTACCTGTTTAGATTAAGGCTGAGAACCACCAATAATAACCCTAGCATCTGTTCTGCCTCATCAAAGCATGCTGCACACATCCAAATTGGTGCTTGTGTTTATAAAGGAGATTGTAGATTCCTGGAAGGTATCCATTCGGTTGTCATTGGCCTAAGAAAAGACCAGAGAAGGTTTCAAAGTACACAGCTGCACAAGAAAGAGATGGCGAATTTCACTCTGTCAGCTTAACTGATAAAAATCATTTCTCTCAATAACAGATTTATTCCATTCTGAAAATATCAAAATATATATAGGTACTGATGTAGGCAACAATATAATGTACAGACCCAGTCTATACAAATGTCAATTTGTTATTGGCTGAGAACTACTTTTTATGCCATCAATGAATACCTTATATTCTGACAAGTCACATTTAAAAACTATATCTCCTTGTCCCCATTTTGAATACTTTAAAACAAATGCCTACTGGGAAGTGCTGAACGTGAAGTGCTCTGAAATAAGGTAATTAATTCATTTTTCCTGCAGCACCTGTCCTTCCCCTCCACCTGCTCAAATCCAGCATCATTATTATGGCATGTCAATATATAACCACTATTTACAAGTGCATAAAACACATCCATAAATTCTAGAGGGAGAGAATTTGAGAATTGTAGAGAGGGAGCGTGTACAGCTGTAGAACTCATTAAAATGTTCCAGGTTCAATGCTGTCAGTTACCACAGAATAATTTCGACATCTTTAGTTTCTAATAAACAAAAATAACGTTTGCTTTATACAAAAACGTGTTTCTAAGCTGTAGCTGTTGTCAAATTCGTAATTTATCAGTGGGGATACTGTTCTACTCCAATTTGTTTGTTGCTTGGCAAAGTAATAATGGCCATTTGACTACATTATCCTGCTTGGTACACTTTATTGTAAGGTGTCATTGTTACAGTGTAATTATTTAAGCACTGAGTAATATTAACTACATGTACTCACTATAGGGTTAGGTTGAGGGTTAGTTACCTGTTATGCATAACTTACTGTTATTACTATGGTAAGTACATGTAACAAGAACACTGTAAAATGACGTTTTGCTGAAAATAAATACGGGGCAATTGAATATCCATTCGAGTTTAAATTACCCGATTTTCCCCCTTGGAAGGAAATATAAGAGACACTAGATGGCGACAGTTGCGTTTTAGTATGAAACGGAAGTGTGAGCGTTGCAACGGACGATAGCGATTGACCACTTCACTTGTCTGTCTTAACATTGTTAATAATGTATAATGAAAACTAAGAAACAGCGAGAAATTAAGTTTATTCCAGAGCAATAAACCTACACTATAAGTGGATGACTGGAAACACGATTTTTGCTTGTTTATACAGTATGAGGAAAGAGTCAAAATTATTTTGTTGTAACTTAATACAATTGAACCCGGAACAGTCACTAAAATTAAAATAATTGTTTGGCAGCTCTCGGAAATAATACGTCATCTGTTAAATATCAATCTGTGTAACTGAGACTCTCTTGGGACGATGAATGAATGCAAGGCTCTTAACACTCAACCTATAGCTGTGATGTACAGAAACAGTCCAGACTCCAGACACATGAACAAAATTGAACAGAGAAATATTTTGGTTGCTGAAGATCACATAAATTAGAATCTCTACAATATGTAAAATAATATTGGTTAAAGTTAAAAATAAGATTTTTTAAACAGTTAAAGAAAAACGGCAAATACATACTTTTGGCTTTGGAAACAAACCTATTTGAACATGTCATTGATATAAGAAGCAGAGTCAATGGAGACTTTACACTCCAGAGGCAAAGACCACGGAGAGCGAAATAAACATGGCGTTCCATGGCATGATGGGAAACCAGGTCACCACACTAACACCTCAATAAATGCAAAATAAATAATGCAACATCCCAATCCTGTAATCCAACAGATTTGGTACCATTGTAAGGTTGCAGAGATATGATGCGTGAATTATGATAGCCAAAAAAATTCCTGGAGGAAAAATAATGACATGATGTTCAGGATGAAATATTACAAGAGGTGGATCTTGGCATTTCCAACGATAGCTACCGGAAGGTTCTGAGACAAGTTCAAAAAGACTTTCTGACAGCATATAACGAGTTCTGATAATAAAAATAAAATTAATCTGATGATGCATAACACTGTCCTGTGGAATATTTTATAGGTTCTAGTATACTAGGAAGTTGGGGCAAAATTTCTTGGCCTCTGGGAAAAACAAAACAAAACATGTGCTGAACTGGCACAGATAAGGATGCAAACAAAATTGTGGTGGCGGGCGGCTCTTTTGTGACCGGGTAACATTTAAAAACAGACAAAAAAGCCTGTTTGCTTTGAAGCAAACCCTTCTGTCCTGTTACAGGGATTTTGAAGGATTTGTAACTTAAGGCAAAGGTCATTATGATTACTTTTAGCTTTAAACTCATGATTCAATTTTCAGAAAGCTTAAGCAGTAGATAAAATGCACTAGAAAATTAGGTAGAAACTGTTTAGTTGATCTAAGGGGAGAAAAAAAAAAATGGACGAAAAGTAATTCAATACAATCAGAAGGTCTTGACTAACTAAATAGAACGTTGTTGGAAAAACAGTTTCTTGTATATGCTTGATAAATAACATTTTGCATGCAATGAAAAGAAAAAGTGGAAAAAAATTTAAATAGGCCCACCCCCATTATGAATGTATAGTTTACGAATGAGTCGAATTTAAATTAAATGGCTAAACGTTATTGCACAAGTGTCAACGTGGACACCATGTCAGAGTATCAACTCTAATTTCATACATTTCTGTCCCAAAGCACTTCAGAACATTCAAATACATGATTTAATGAGATTAGGCCATAATAATATGTTTTAAAAAATCCTAAAAGTGAACTTGGCGGGGCGGTGACCTGTGCAGAAAAGTGTCAAGCATTACAGAACACTTCAGTTGTGCTTCAACATACAGTAAATTGTCGCAGAGACTGTTGTCAGGCAACGAGGCTTTCGATTTTGCATGAGGATGTTCGAGACTTTAAGCCGTGAAGGATGAGCCTGTGCTTTCCAATCAGGACCTTCACATCCCTGTTTTCTACCATCCAAGGCTGCGAGCGAAAAAGAATCCAGAGAAATTAAGGGCGGGACACAAACCGAGAAAAAAAAAAAAGAAGTCCTGACAGATCCTGTAATCACACGCGGTCACTGCTACATTTAAAACTGTGCATATCCCATACAAAGTTGAAAAGATTAAAAGACTAACACCTCTGAGCACTGTACTGGTTACTGGTTTGTGTTACATGCCCCTGGCTTCCTCCTCCAATGATGGGCTGATTGGCAGTATCCAGGACCAATAACATGGCAGCATTCTTTTATTTAAACACCAAAAGTGGCATTGAGGTTTGGGGGTTCAAAATGGAAGAGGCGGAGAGTGGGTCTGACCCTTATCCAAAACCTTCAGACCGGTCCGTTAGGCATAACCTCAGCGGAAGTGGGTGCCTCGACTCTGTAGAGGCATAAGAGTGAGTAAGAGAGGATGGAGGCAGTTTTTTAACCACCATATAACATCAGCTTGATACACATTCACAGTTACCTCGTCTCCGTCACAGTGGTGGCGTCTGACTCTTCTGTAGGCGCTGAAGACACGCTACCGTCGGTGATGCTGAGCTTCTCCAGAGCGTCAGTAGGCACCTCGCTGCAGAGAAAAAGTGCAGCCACCACTGCTTTTTACTTTTATGTCCTTACACATCAATAAATCACTCTTTGAAAATCAGTATTCAATCGTTTTAACTTGTTTAAATCACTTGGACAAGTAGAGTGAGAGGTGCTGTAATACATTTGTGGGCAAAAACAGTTGTAGGGACGCAGACGGTTTTATTAGTCCATACCTTTGGGATAAAGTCAGGTATGCCAATCCCTTTATTGTCCATTTGGCATTGAAAACAACCATACAAAACAAACGCAAAAGAAAAATTCCAAACTTAATCTTGACTTTCTACTAACAAAATATTCCATTCAAGACAAACTGTTACAGGCACGAGCCCAGTCTTGCACTATACTCTGCACAGCACTGTGAAAAAGTTTGTTTGACCTCCTATTGCGCTCCCTGAAACTCCTCATCACCTTCCTTATATGCACTCAAAATACCTATACACCCTCTAGTGTCACAAACTAATATTACAACTCAATATAATGGCTCCAACAACAGTCTATTGTCGATAGTTCAGCGATGCATGAAGCATGGCTCAAACCTAAGTCAATTTCAAACTAAGCAGCTTTCTGTTGGTCAACACTGCAAATTAGTACGACAAATTTTAACCCATTGCGAAATCTTTTACGTCACAAAAATTCCAGATTGCGTGGATTCTTATTAAAAAGGCCGGATTTTGTCTGTAAAAATTTACAGAATGGTAAATGTGACTGTACCTTAAGTCATTAATGTTAATGTTCTGAGTAAAAACCTTTTTGGTGGACTTTAAAGTGGTTTTTTTGGAGAGCATAATTTAATGATCACCACATTACAGGTCTTTTCATGGCCATTTCAAAATGGGAATATTATTCCCTTTCTGAAGTCATAAGAATCCTTTCTGAATTTCTGAAACTACATAAAAACATTACTGCTGCTATTACTGCAAAGTATTCTTACCTCAAGGGTGCTGTTGTCTTGGTGCTGAAATCTTGGTTCGCAGGTGTTTTAGGGGAACTCTCAGCCTTATTTTCTCCAGGGTCCTCTTCACTGTCTGAGCCTCCAGACGAGCTGCTGTCTGAGGCCACCAGAGGGGCTTTTTGCCCAGGACTTTCTTCCCATCCTCCTGTAGCTGAATCACTGCTGACTGCTGGAAAGAAAAAATCCAGACATTTTCAGGTTCCAAACAGCAAAATTTTAACCCTCTTTTAAGTTTTTCTAGTGTATCTATTTCATCAGCATTACTGCACCATGCCATTAACATGTAAATGTAGGCAATCATGCGTTAATGTTTTGGGGTTTCTGATGTCAAGAACTTCAGAATGATGCATTTTTATAGCTCAGATTCCATAGATGGGCTTTTTGGACTGGAGAGGAAGTTTTGAGTTACAACACATATTACTGGTACTCAAAAGATCAAGGAATACGTGATTCCCCAAAATATTACCGGTTTAAATTCGATCAGGTAAATTTATGACAAAAAAATCAGATGCAAACAGAGCTACTCACGGTCCTTCCCTTGGCCTTGTTGAGGTTGTCCCTCAGTGTTGCTGTGATGTAAAAGCCAATGGATTAGGAGAGATAAAGACATTTTCATAATTTAAATATCCAAACAAACCAACATTTTTCTGCTCACTTTAACAAACATTCCAAAACAGGTGTCATATGTAGCATTAAGTGTTCTTTACCTGCTGAAAGGCTGGAATTCAGTGAAAGTGGCCCAGCCTGTGTCCTGCGAACCCTCACTGCCCTGCTGAGGGGAGCCACCCCAGGCACCAGAGGAACTCACCTCCGTCTCACCAAAACTCGCTGCCCAGCCAGTGTCTGTGCACAACCCAAATACAAAGAATGTTTATTGAATGAATTCAGCTGAAAGATTCAGAATTGTGGGGGATGTTTTAGCACTCACTCTGAGTCTGAGCTGCTGTAGACTGCTGAGGACTGCCCTCTTCCTCAGCATCCTCTTCCTCAGAGGCCGACCCGCGGCCTCCACCCCCATTCCTCACGGCACTCTTCGGTGAACTATCTGAAGAAAGAGACACCCCGAACCTGGAAAGAATAAACAGAGAATTTGAATTCAATAAACAACAAAAAAAAATCTATTTCCTCAAGCATATCAACTGTGTACTCTACCTCGATCTGGATTTGATTTGTGTTGCATAGTTAATTTCTTTTTCATCCCAAATATCCTCCTCTTCCTCACAGTCATCGAACTGCTGGATTCTTTCTTTACAACACGCCTCAAAAGCTGCAGCATTGGCCTAGAGGAGCACAAAAACCCGAATAAAGCGTCAAAACAAACATTTACAGCAGGGTTTAGTGATTGTTTGAATAATTAATGTTTTTTTCAGTGACAGGCACTTACACTATGATCATCTGCATCTATATTAAAGTTAATTTCAGCAATCCGATCGAATGCAGCACTGTAAGATTTAAAGAGGTTTTTTTAAAGATCATCGCTGACAATCTTCACCGCAAACCATATCAAAGCTGTACATCAATGCAAGTCTCTGCAGCATTTTGACATCTATTTCAACACTTATCACTAGATCTGAGAAAAGTTTAAACATTTTAGACACATGCAGACACACAGCATCTTTAGCACTCACTTGATATTTTCATCATGTTCACTAAACTCTTCATCATTAAAACCAAACTGATCCACAAAGTTGGCGGTCATCTGCTGAATCTGGTAATCAGAGAACGCCTGAAAAAAATATCACACTTATCCAGACTGCTGTAAGGAGCTTAAAGTAGTCTCATGCTGGCACTTTATTTGTTGCTTCTTACCTGTTGGATAGACAGATCATTGGGGAATGGGCTCTCCATGTCATCATCTTCACTAGATGAGTGTAAGTTATGGGTGCTCACCTGGAACACAGGATGAAATCAGAGTTAAATCATGTAGCATTCTCTGAATATGACATTTATTAAAATAAACCTCACAATGTAACCCTGATGATTGGTGTCTACTAAACAGAGCTTTAAAAGCCATTTTGACGATTCAAGGTATGATGTTGCATATTTATATATTTAGTATCTCAGGAATATTTACTATTATCATCTGTTTCAGTGGACAGATTTGTTAACGCTCTCAAAACACATTTTGGAAGAGAAAAAGAAGACCAGGAATGATTCTATTCTTGCTCTGAAATTAAAAGAAACAAAATATAATAATTATATTATTATTTATTAATAATATTTTATTAGTATTTTTAATTTGTGATTTAATAATTCATGCATCAAAGGGGTTAAAACTGAACTCTCTTCACTAAAATCTGATGAAAATTTCCATTACATTGACTAAAAATAAATATCAAATATTTTTCAACTACCCAATGCAATGAAATGTGTGTGTGAATGCATTACTCACCAAATCCACTGTGTTTCTCCTGTTGGTCTCTCTTAGAGTCTCACCCACAAAACTCTCCCAGCGGCCTCTGCAGTCCTCTGGCAGCTCTGTGGATATACAAGTCATTGTGATCCCAGTAACCACATTCTTATCTCAGCCATCATCACTGCATAAACTCTGGAAAGAAAAGTGGTTCTTTTGACATATTCCTGCACTACAAACCTTTAATTAGGTCATTAATTTGGGAGTGAGCCAGCCCTTTCTCCAGGTTTTGAACCACAGTGTTGGCAATTCTTGTCAGGTGACCCATGTTTCCCCTCCGCCTGCCCCCTTCACCCCTAGAGATTAAGGTAGAAACCATAATCAGCTAACAGAAAGACATCAAACACATACTGACACAATGATGGGTATGAAGATATGGGTATGAAGGACCTCCACACACTGCATAATTATCAATGACAGGAAACAGAGGAGAAGCTCTTACTGGATTTTGTCATTTTCCTCCCAAGCATCCAGAATCCTTTGCACCAGCCGACAATGCTGGAAGAGCTGAGGAAAGCAGACAGCCAAACATTGTGAATAATGTACAACAGGAAACACAAAGAGAGTGTAGATAAAAGGAAAGCCAAAAAAAAAAGAGAGCGAAAAGACAAAGAACAAAGCAGCAAACAAAAGTGGCACCTTCACTAAACAAACTACAGGATTTGAGCTATCATTCATGTCTGTAGCACAAACAGTGCAAGATTAATTAAAGGTCAAATTTCAGTACTTTGTGTATGGTTCAGATTCCTAAACCTAAGTATGTGCAATGCACTACTATTCAAAGTTAAGGAAAATATTTTTAATATTGTGAAATACACTCACCTAAAGGATTATTAGGAACACCTGTTCAATTTCTCATTAATGCAATTATCTAATCAACCAATCACATGGCAGTTGCTTCAATGCATTTAGGGGTGTGGTCCTGGTCAAGACAATCTCCTGAGCTCCAAACTGAATGTCAGAATGGGAAAGAAAGGTGATTTAAGCAATTTTGAGCGTGGCATGGTTGTTGGTGCCAGACGGGCCGGTCTGACTATTTCACAATCTGCTCAGTTACTGGGATTTTCACGCACAACCATTTCTAGAGTTTACAAAGAATGGTGTGAAAAGGGAAAAACATCCAGTATGCGGCAGTCCTGTGGGCGAAAATGCCTTGTTGATGCTAGAGGTCAGAGGAGAATGGGCCGACTGATTCAAGCTGATAGAAGAGCAACTTTGACTGAAATAACCACTCGTTACAACCGAGGTATGCAGCAAAGCATTTGTGAAGCCACAACACACACAACCTTGAGGCGGATGGGCTACAACAGCAGAAGACCCCACCGGGTACCACTCATCTCCACTACAAATAGGAAAAAGAGGCTACAATTTGCACGAGCTCACCAAAATTAAACAGTTGAAGACTGGAAAAATGAGTCTCAATTTCTGTTGAGACATTCAGATGGTAGAGTCAGAATTTGGCGTAAACAGAATGAGAACATGGATCCATCATGCCATTACTCCTGTCTTCAATGTCATATGATCTTTCAGAAAGCATTCTAATATGCTGATTTGGTGCTCAAGAGATATTTTATTATTATCAATGTTGGAAAGAGTTGTGCTGCTTAATACTTCTGTTTTTTTTTTTTAAAAACAGCACTTGAAACCAAGATCTTTTGTAGGATACTGTTTTTTAATGTCAATTTTGATCAATTTAATATATCCTTGCTAAAAAGTAATTCATAAGCGCCACTAATAGCCCCATTACCTCCTTCCTCTAAGCTAATCTGACAATCTGACAAGCGCTGTAAAAAAAAAGCAGTCACGAAAACAAATATGAACTATAGCAGATGGCCTACATTGGCAACAAGAGCATCTTGAATTGGTGTGTTTGCTTGATCTGAGCTGCTGTTCTGGCCAGGTGTTCCCTCCTCCGCCTGGCTGCCTGTGCCAGTAGCTGGTGTCCCCTCGTGGTTCTGCAGACCTGGGTTCTGGAGGTCTGCGTGGGAAGAGTGGTTCAGGATGGATGCCACACACAGCTCCACTTGCAAGTGCAAGAAATTATTCCAGGTGTATTTAAAGAATAAATCCTGCAACCAGAGAGTGAGGGAGAGAGGAAGTGAGGAGGAGAGAAAAAAAAAAGAGATCAAGAACAAGATCGTCCGCCCACAGCCAGCTCATAGTGTTGAGTCTGCAATATTCTGTGTGTGTGTAAGTGATTTACCAACAGCAGGTCCATGGTGTTGAGTCTGCAGATCTCTTGGCAGATGCTGAGGTCGCAAGTCTGCAGCAGAGAAGCCACCAGTCTGGCCACATGAAGGCGGGCGCTCCCCAGGGGCTGCTCCAGAACGCCCACTGTAGTGAGTATTGCACTTCTCTGTTTCACAGCCAGTGGAGGGAGAGTAACGCATTGTTAGAGGGCCATCACTTTCACCATTGCACAGTAATTGCTGAGACAGTAAAACCTGTCAACCTAGTAAGCTAAACTTAGTAAGTCAACATAGGCTGACACACTTTAAGGCATTCTAAAAGGTCAGCAGCAATATTACGCTAGCTTCTAAGATATCCTAAAGTCACAACGAAATGGAAGCAGCGAGTTGCGACAGAACGTTTCTTCCGAAATGTGATGTACAGCCAAGCGTAACATTATAGAAAAAGGGTAGACTTGGTTGTTGTCGATTGGATTTTGAGATGTGGGCATTGCACTCCAAAATGAATGTGAGTTTTGCAGTTGATTGTAGCGGGGGTGGGGTGGGATGGGATGGGATGAGTTATGACATTTTGATTTAAAATGACACTAGTGCTGTCAAAAATATCGATATCTCGATATGCGCTTTCTTGCTCTCCTCTCCTCTCCGACCAACAGCGAGTTGACACGCACCCGCCTACTCTCATTCCCTCCAGTTAACCCTCTGAACACGGTGAACCCGCCGGTTGGTCTGACGGGTCTGAATTTAGCGCGAAATTGCACATAATTCTACTCATTCCCGCAGATTTTGCGCTCACATCTGAAGAGCACACAGTAATAAAACGGCCTCTGACACACAAGTGCAAAAATGAGCTCCTTTTATCAGCTTATTAATGGTCAAATACACTCAAAAACAATGTCACAATAGTGTAAACACAGTCGTAAACAGTTCAGGAAGAATGTGTAACAGGAACAGCATTTTGGATCCATGTGTGCGTCAGGTCTTAAAGGGGCAGCAGCCAAATAAATGTGCCACTCTCTATAACTTTAATGTAACTAATGGATTCATCTGTATTTTTTTTTTAATAATTAAGATTATCCAATGTTATTTTAAATTTGATTACTTTGTTTTTTTATTCAGTTCCTTACCTGAATACTGTTAGACCTACCTGAAAGTCTATTTCATTTGTATCTTTATTCTATTGTATTTATTTGTGCTATTGTTAGTCATTTGTTTATTTGTTCTTATTTTATTACTATTTATTTGTCTTTTTAAATTCAATTTAACCATTTGAAATCAAGATTCCTTGTGCTGTGTATAAGCTATTGCAACAAAATTACCCCACTGTAAAAAATACATTGAGTTAGCAAATATTTGTGAGATAATTGTAATGGTAATTGATCAACGTTTATATATGAAAAAAAAAAGCTTAAAAGCTTTATCATATAAAGTGATCTCTTCAGAAGAAATTTTTGATCGTATCGAAGTTAGAAATTCCGGTATCGTGACAACACTAAATTACACCATAAAAAAAAAATATAAAAAATTAAACAAGCATAGATGAAGAATAAGATTGAAAAATAAGTTCACAATAAGATCAATAACATGCATCTAGTTGTTATTGTTATCTAGTCTTAAATAATTAAGAAAATTGTTTAATTTAATGAAAAAATTTACATTTTTCCTAATATTTCCATGTGCCGTGTATTTTTATGCTTATTGAAATTTATGCTCTTAGCTTAGAAACATACTAACATTGGAAGCAATTGAGTCTCTCTGAAGTTGTCACCTATGTAGTGTTCAAAATCAGTCGCCTACAAAGTTTCACTTCAGTTATGTAGGCAGCAAACCATCTTAAGTTTTAAAACAGAGCAAGACTCAACTGTGCAAAAAACTTTTGCTTATATCTTTCATACAAACTAAATCAGAACAAATGGTGCAGAAGCCTTGAGATGACATTTATAACCAGATTTTGTTTAGTTGCATGTGTGTGTGTGTGTTTGTGTGTGTGCTGGTACCATAGGAGGGTTCAGTAGGAGCTGCTGGAAGTCCTTTAAATGAGGCTCAATAGCACGTAAAATACTGCTGTTGACAGTGTAAGACCTTTCACATCCCTGAGAATACAGGTCCATCAGACCCTCCAGCCTAACACCACCAGACAGAGATAACAGAAGGTCATGGAAAGATAAAAAAAAGAGGGAGAACAGCAAGCATCCAAGCACTGCTGTTTATTTTAGGTTTAATTAGGCTGTGTAATTGATGAACTCACCCTGACCTTCGTGACTCCAGTAACGTAAGAAGCACTTGCGTTCCATTGACGACAGACGCTTCAGTCCTTTCCCCTTCAAACATGTTCTTCAAAAGCTCTCCCACATTCTCTCGTCTACAAACACATCAACATGAGTGGATGTGATACTGTCTTGTCATCAGTCTTTATTGAGTGAGTAGATTCTTACACATGGCTCACTACATTACATGACTGTGATCTTAGCTAATCAGATTGGGCACTTACGACTCCAGGACAGCGAGTAAGGGGTCTGGTTCTGTGACCTCTGACAGCTGATTGGCCTGGTCTCGACTGAGTCGGATGATGTCACAAAGAGTCTGGGATGCATTAGATTGTCTCTGCAGAAGAATTAAGTGAACAAGAATGTACTTGGATGTTTTTTTTAAACTTCCATAACTGAAATCATGTGGGCTGGATGTGAAAAGTTCAGCAGAGTGAGTGACATTTCTACCTCTTCATCTCTTCCTGTGTGCATTAGCTCTGTGAGTCTCTGGATGAGTCGCTCCTCATTCAGCCACTGCAAACACGCACATTCATTCACAGATCAGAATTACAGCCCCATAATGACGAGTGAGGATTCAGCCAGGGCTTGGAGGATAACAGGCTAAACGTGGGTCAATGTCTCATTTAAGCAATTGAATCACTCATTAGCATTTCTAAAAGATATACAAAAGGTACATACTTCTAGAGGCAGAACAACGTAAAATGCTTTTGAACAAGATTAACCATCACCCAAAGGACCCCCTAAATTCACTTGTTGTAGAGTCAACAACACATGGGACCCTTCACACAGGACATGTTACTGCATTCAAATATAGTTGGATGCAAGAAAAGAAACAGAATGCAGTTCATAAGCAGTCCCTTAAAAAGTAGAAATCTGTTAAATATAATTTATATATATGGAAATATTAGTGCGCTTACATTGAGGACCTCCATCCTCAAAGGGGCAGGCTCTACACAGCTGATGAGGCGCAGCAACAAGTCCATCATGGCCGAGGCATCGATGTGATTAAGCACCAGACTGATAAAGTTGTGTTTTTTCCTTAGGAAAGAGATTACCTGCATGTGGAATAACACACATCTTTCTAAGAATACAAATCAAACAAATAACTCAGTATTTCCTTTGTGCTATCTGGTGTGCATACATATTCCGAGCCGTGTGAGATCAGGTGTGCATACCTGGTCTGTTTTACGTGCAATCAAATTGCCGATGGTTTTGCTGAAGAAGGAGGCCAGTAGGGGATTAAGGGGTGGCTCCTGCTCCAGAAAGTGGTAGAGCTTCTCTAAAAGGGATTCATCCCCACCCAGTTTATCATTGATAAGAGCCACATCAGAGGTCAGGAGCTCACAGGCAATGTTTGGAAACCTGGGTAAACAGAAAAAAACAAACAGTCTTTATTACCTACAAGTTGCATGTGACAACACTATCAAACAGCAAATGCAACAGACCAAAAAAATTCTATGGTGACTTTAACATGACGAACAAAGCCAATTTCTGTGGTTCCAACAAAGGCATTTCAAAAGTAACAAAATTGTTCTGTAGCTCTACTTATCTTCCGTCACTCAGATAGCACTAAAGTAAACACTGGTCAGCTCAGTGGTGCAGTGTTGTCAGTGTCACAAGAGAGGGGAATAAACTTTGCGTCAGTGCCTTATATCCTATTGTAGGATTCTGCATTTTACAAAAACATCACCAAGCAAAAAATCTGGATCAGTGCTACTGAGAACATATTTCACTCAATGTAATAACATTTCACAATACTTGGAGAGAAAAGACATTTTGAGTGAATCCACTCATTTTAAGACAAATGATTCTGCCTCCTACACACAGAGAACCAAATGATTAGTTTTAAATGAACTGTAATCTCTTTTTTTCTCTCTCCCTCTAACCATATGGCCCCAACAGAGAGCGCTGAAACTGATAGAACATGAGTATTTCATATATTTTACCCTGAACAGCACACCACAAAAAGCAACTCCGTTTTAAAACGTAAAAGTATCAAAATGTTATGCATGAGTATACACATCACCTTTTAACTAAAATCACTTCTCTTTTCTCTTTCCTCTTCCTTCATTTGTCAACTTCATTTGAGATGCACATCTCTCCACTTCTCTGCACTTGTACATCTTTACAGTCAGTTTTATAGCTCTCCTGTAACCAGGAGCTCCGAGCATGCAGGGCCGCCAGTGAACAACACAAATGTCCTACCATCATAATTTAGCAATTCTCAGCAGCAGTCGGAATACTTTTTACTGCCAGCTATATTTACATGTAGGCTATAGGTAGTTTGCAGTGAATAAAAACTTACGTTACAGCCACATTAGTGAAATTTCTGCACAATTCTGCAGTTAAAAAAGGTCCACCGTCTATTGACAAAAGTCACTTTTAAACCAAGCAGCTTTATGTTGGTCAGCGCAGCAATTTCACCTGACCAACTTGAACATAAACAAATTCTGCATAAGGAACTTTTTCACCCTTACGCAAAACTCCAGATTGCACAAAGTTTTGCAAAGCAACAGTAAATCTGATCGCACTTTCAAACTTTAAAAAAAAGTGTGTAATTTCCATTCCATTAGAATTACTTAGCAAAACTGAAAATAACGGCTGTTTCGAACAGGTTTCCTGCACACTTCCCCATCTGGCAGTTGTCGATGAAACGGGTAGCCTCATCCCAAACTCATGTGATTGACTGAGCCAATGTTGCGGTGTCCATTTGGCTAGCAAAATAAGGTGCAATGCTGCGTTTCTCTTACTTGAAGCGAGTTTTCTCCTCCAGATCAGCAGGGGGCTCCTCTGTGATGAGGGTGACCAGCTCCTGCATACATTGATCCTTGGAGAGGAAGAGCAGGAGCTTGCGGTTCTGTGCTTTACACTCCTGCAGGACATCCTCCTCTTCCATCAACTCTCTCAGAGTCACGCCCTCTCGATCCAGCAGCTGGTCGATATGGGAGGTGTTGTTCAGGTCAAATTTCCAGAACATGATGGCGGCGGTGGCAGCTGCAGCAGGAAGCACAGGCCTGAAAAGAAGACATGAAAGTGAGGATAACATGAAAACAAGGGAGTGATAACGCACAGTGCACAGGATGTTTCTTTTAAAATGAAATATCTTTTGCATAGAAGGCACACCCAGAATGTGAATGCGATAAACACGATGAAAATAAAAATCCAAGGTTGGTTGATTCATTGAATGAAATGACAAATTTGCTTGTTTTTGTATTTTATTATCAGAAAGTAGAAGTATTAGGGTTGGGAATCGAAAATCGAATACTTAAGGTCAGGAATCGGATACTTGTTATAAAATTTAAATTTTTATTCCGCTAATCGATTTCTTTGTGTGCATTTTAATATGACTTCAAACTTTAATATGACTGTATAATGCGCGATACTGAACTAAGTTCTCTTTTGCATCTTTTTGCACTTGAACGGACAAATACACACAAAAATATGTCAAATATATCCTTGTAAACATAATCGGGTTTGTCTTAAGTGAGTGTAAACAGTTAAGAAAAGATCCATGCAGCTCTTAAAGTGACAGCAGCATAGTATTCCTGCGGCCCTCTCTATAATAGCATTAATCAAACAACAAAAGACAGAGAAAAATTAATACATTTTGTAACTATAGTTGTAATGTATAGTTTATTTATAAAGTGCAGTGTTATTTTACGTTTGATTACAGTTTCTGTACCTGAATACCTGAAAATCTTAAAACATTGTTTATTTCAATCGTACCTTTGTTCAGTTGAATTTATTTGTGCAGTTGCTAATTTGTTTATTTGTTCTTTTTTTTTTTTATTACTATGCGTTTACTTGTCTTTAATAATGCTTGTTAGGCTAGTTGTTTCTGCTATGCCTATCAACCATAGGCAAAAGTTCCTTCTTGTGTAAGTGTTCTTTAGCCTGTTGATTTTTGTTCATGGTATTCAACTACAATGCAATGTTTTGCAATAAGAATAAATGTTTTTACCATATTGGAATCAAAATTAGGAATTGATAAGCAGAATCTGAATCTTTAAAATTCAAACGATACCCAACCCTAGTATTTATATATTAGATTAATTAACCACGATTCATTTTGTTATTCCAGAAGTTTCAGGAACTGTATTTTGCTCAAAAACAACAACAACAAAAATATATTTTAATATGTATTATGATATTATATAAGAAATACATTTTACATTAGTATATAATGTCATTTTTAATTTTGAGTTCGATTATTTTAGAATTGTAATAATTTATCAATTCTAATACTACTTAGTCATCTTGAGGCCCCCTTGAAAGTTTGCTGAAGCCCCCTAGGTTGAGAACCACTGATGTAGACTGTTCCAAATCAGTCACTTAATAAAGTTACATGATGGTTAGAAAGCAACCTTAAAAAGTAGCTGTCTAAGTAGGCAGCCTAATAGCTTTTGGAACAAAGCTATTGAGTGAGTAGGAGGAGGGAAGAATACAGATGGAAAGCAGAACTAACAGATGAAAGAGAATCTGGAGAACAGAAGAATAAGGAAGGGGACAAAAAAATAATTGATGGACCTTTAAAGCATCCAACTAACACATCCCACTCAAAACAAAACATGTAGCAACTAGAACATAAAGAGCAACTTTCCTTTCAATGCTGATTGAAATCACCTGTACTGTGAAGATTTTCTAACAACTCTGGTCATGAACAAAGCAGACCTTTCCCACAAGATGACTAGTACCCACGCATCACACCCTGGGCGATACATTTCACACAGCCTGATAGGCTTCGCTTGCTCAAAGAGATGTGATCTCTTAGTGAGCCTGTGTAAAAGACTTATCAGGAACTCAAGCCCTGGGACATTAATAGCATTTGTTAAATAAATATATTTTTACCAGCTGATGAAACGTGTGAATCCTTAGTTACACCTCCTCCACAGGCAGACAGGCATTTGAGTGGCAGAATGCAGACAGCACAGAATGACCTAGCATTAATCTGCATGAGGTCCACTTCCCACCAGGCCTTCCTCGAATGCACGCCTCAGACGGACTGACACTGGGGGAAAAAAATAATTGAGTATGAGAAAGTGCAAACCCTTCAAAAATCAATGCAGGCACGGTGTAAATAACACTTTAAACCAATGTGACAAACAATGCACAAAGTCAGTATGATAATGTAGCAATGTATGAAAACACACTGCATCATATAGTCTGGGAACCTTGAAACACTCTGCAAGACTAAAATCAGAACTAGGTCTCGTGAACTGAAAATGTAGTGTTTGTACAACCATAATTTCCTTGCCAACAGTGAACAAATGCACATACACATTCTCTTCCTCAAATTCACCCCCATACAGACTCTCTGGCAGATACACAAACAGTTATTTTTAAGCATTTCAAGCCTTCAGATTCTAAGCATGCCATAGTTTGGCAATTTTTTGCAGGAAAAATACAGCCATTTCAATAAGAATCCACGCATTCGTGAATTTCACTTGAGGGTGAAAAATTTCCCTACACAGATTTCACAACAGGTTAAAGTTCATGATTTGCAGTGCTGACCAACAGAAAGATGCTTGGTTTGAAAGTGTTTCATGCATTTGTACATTACTGATTGACTACAGACAATAGATCTTTTTTGCCCCCAAAATTTCAGTAATGTGATCACCTTTAGACTAAATACTAGGAAGTTAAAATAGAAGGCTCCACTTAAATGTACTGTCTTAAATGAATTGCGGACATATGCCACATCTTGTATGCGCATGGCACTCAAAGCAGCAGCTGTAGCAGCTTCCTTGAGCACTACACTCATCTGATGACAAACAGCACAAATAATACATACCGGAAAGAATCTCTATCATTGATCTGCAGCTGCGCAAGCTGAAGCACTTCTTTCATTTGGAAAAAGTGGCCAAAAAAGACAAGGGGACTTGTTTCCTTCTTTTATGTGGACATGACTGTGTGCACGTGCAGAGCTTAGTATGACAATAACAACCAGAAAACTCCCCAATGAACTCTACACAGGAAAGCAAATGTGTCCGCTCTACAATTCATCAAAAATAGTAACAGGCAGCAGCATTTGCATGCAGCAAAGCTGCCACACAAAGCAGACACGAGCGGGGATGTTGCATGGGATCTCTGACAGCAGCAGCTGAGGTCAAATAAGCTGTCATTGATTGCACAACTGTCCAGAAGCTGCCTACTTAGAAGTTGATCCAGCAACTTGCGCTGACCCCTGGACCCTAAAGGGCGTTCATTGCATTACAAAACTTAAAATGAGATTGCAGTCGTGATACTTGAACGATCGTACAACTCAATAGTTAAATAGCTGGAGAGGATGAACTGACTTCTGGATTACTCATGTGGCTGCCTATGACAACTTGATTTGAATCCAGTGTTTACAATAGAAGCCAATAACATACCAGAGCATTATTCACACCTTATAAAGTCGCGACGGGTAAAGAAGACGTAACGTTGCTACTATCAAACTCACACATGACGTGACGATGATTATAGGTGCAGAATAACAGTTTCAGCAGAAAATCTCGATGGTTGCATGTTTACAGCTGGGCCCCGCTAGCAGGCGTTAGCATCAGCTGCTAATATTAACGACAAAACTGGTTTCCGTATTTTCATAATCCCAAACTCGACTCAAACAACTCAAATACACACTCGTTTCAAAATGAGTTAAGAGGTGTGTAAAGTGCGCTTGGCTTTATTTAACGCTAAAGAATTGGATGTTTTCAGTTTGTTTGCTAGCTCGTCTGGCTAACTTCAGCTGAATCTGTTACAGAAGTTTCTTCTCCTCTAAGGGGAATTAAAACGACACATCTTCTAAGCAAAAAACGAGCACAGTTTGGTGAAAAGCAGTGACAGTCGGTTACAGCAGTGCCATCTGCGCAAGTAAAACAGTGCAGGTAAGCTTACCCCCGCTGTGAGTGTCTGTAGACGGACGGGCTACTGGTTGTCAGTTAGTGCTGGTCTGGCCCGTGCAGCGGTGGCGCTGCTGCTGCTGCCCCGCGCGCTGTGTGAAACCCTGCTGCTGCCACGAGACCGTTTTCCTCTCAACTATCTGCCCAAAGTGCGAGCCATCGTCCTCATTAAAGTTGTTTTTCTGTTCTCCTTTATGTATAAGTTAATGTTTAGGAAAGTATTCTGAGGTGAATCACTACGTAGAGTTATCTCGGCCACTCACAGGCACGGCGAGGGAAGAGGGATCGGAAAATAAAATTCGTTCATATGTTTGTATTCAAAATGGCGAAACTCTGTCATAGACGCGCGCGTGCGCGTGCTGTCAGATTATTGCCTGCGCATCGAGTGCGCGCTCCCCGCGTACACATTGCACTAGCATAGACAAGATCAATTTAGATTAAAATAATATAATAATATCAGAATTACATATGCCTAAAGAAAAAAATATATGTGATTACTTCCTCTTATATTTTTGTTTAAATCATAACAAAAACTGATAAACCAGACTTTGTTATAATAATTACTAATCAGTCTCCTAAAATATCATAAAATAAACGAAACATAAAATAAAATTCCCTAAACTGTAAAGCACAAAATAAAACAAGTATCCGAACCGAAAATGTCCAGTCTTTTTGAAGGTAATGCTTTGATTGTCGAGCATGTTATCTAACTTAGACATTATTTTTGTTTGTTGTTTGCTTGCTTGTTTTTTTAATGACAAAATAATTGACAACGCAACGCATGAACATACTTTTGTATAGGCTATTTGAAAGTTTTACATTCATAAATGTAAATACATTGGTAAACCCCACTTTAATATCTTCAAACAAGACATATTATAATGACAATAGTTTATTTTTTTTGTAGACAGATTAGTAGAAGTAGACAGATTAAAAAAGTGTCTGTGCGTGTAAAAGGTAAAATAAATGAGACGCATATTTTTAGCGGATTTGCCTGCTGTTTTTTATACATAATTTAAAGTTTATTTTAAATAATGTAATTTATTTTGCGGCCTCTTTTTTGAGAAGTAGTACCGGTATTATGGGAGTAAAAAGTAATTCCTGCCCGCGTGAGGGCGCTGTTCAGCTTCAGTCATTACTGAACGATGACCGAGGACGCGACCATCCTTATAAGCAAGCGGATCTCAAATGGATCCTTAAGTCAAAATGGACCCGTTTGACAGCTCCGATTCTCTGGAAGGGCCATCAAAGGCTGCGGCGACAGATACAGAGGTATCGGAGTCGTGGTCGCGCTTCTCTGCTTGGCTCGAGTGTGTGTGCGTCGTTACCTTCGACCTCGAGCTCGGACAAGCCATAGAGGTACACAAATGATGTGCATGCACCCCTAACATCTGTTTGTTTGCTTACTATTGTTTATTAAGCTACTCGCAAAACCACTTTACAGGACAAAATCTAACTGTGATAAGATGCTGAAACGTCCTGATTGTATTATTACACTGTCCGCACAGCAACAGCAGCATCACTGTGTATCTGTAACATTCTTAATATTTCCATCAGCTCGTTTACCCATATGATGTCAAACTGACGGAAAAGGAGGTAAGGTCAATTTAATTTAAATTATTTATTTATTTATTTATTTATTTATTTATTTTCCAGCTACAGTATTATAAATGTATATAATGTGTTACAACAATTTTCAAAACACTAATTTCATCCTAAATGCCCCTAACTACTACAATCATTCTTTTCCGTCTTTCTTTTAGAAAACAAGCATTTGTTACTTATCCTTTCCTGACTCATACTCAGGTAATGTGCTGGCAAAGACTGATGCTACTCAGTGCTATCATGATAAACAGCTGAAACATGAGCTTTACAGTTCAGTCACATGAGTTCATGTCTATCTCAGGATGCCTCGGGGACACTCAGTTCAGCTTCAGACTGCGGCAGTCTGTGGGCCGCAGTAGCTCTTGGTTTGGACTGGAGGATGCGTATAACAAGGATGCACCTGTGAGCCTGCAGGTTAGAAATAGGCTTTATATATTAAGCAGCACAACCATTTTCAACATTAATAATAAGAATAATGTTTCTTGAGCACTAAATCAGAATATCAGAATCATTTCTGGTGGATCATGTGACACTGAGGAATGGAGGAATGGCTGCTGTAACTTGGCTTTGCCATCACTGGAATAAATTACATTTTGCAATTAGTTATTTTAAATTCTAATAATATTTAACAATATTACTCTATGTAAGATGCATGAAAGCCACAAAATTTAAATAATTCAAATGCTTTGAATTGAGACATTTCCCAGCACCACCACTGATTAACACCTGCTTTGAACCAATACATTCCAGAAATAAAGTGTGCATGTAAATTATTTTCCTGTCTTTCAGAAAGAGCATGCACATTTCCACGGGTATGTGTATTTCAGGCAAGTGAAAGATGCGTCTGTCAAAAGGGGCTACTTTCAGAAGGTGTGTAACTGAACTGAAAGAGACACATGTTAGTTCTGGTTTTTCAAAATGAGCTGTTGTGGTCCGTTTAGACTTTATGCTTTAATCGAATGTATTTAGTCAAGGGCCTTGTGGTCAGTATACAATATGCAATGACTTACGTAAATGCTGTAAATAATTTAAGTTTTTCGATATCCCTAGTCTCTGGTGGTGGTGTCCAGACTGCCGTTTTTGAACCTGTTTCATTCACTGCTGCAAGTCATTGCTCCTGAATACTTTGAAAAGCTCGAACCTTGTCTGGAGACAGGTGAGGCCACCTTGACTTTTATTTATATATATATATATATATATATATATATATATATATATATATATATATATATATATAATAAATAAATGTATTTTTGGGGTCAGTAAGATTTTTTTTAAATGAAATTAATACTTTTATTCAGCAAGGACATTAAGGACACACTATAAATACAGTATAGGTACAGTCAAACCAAAATTTATTCAGACACCTTCAACGTTTTGTCACATTATCAGAGTTTATTCGCTTTAGTTTAGAAAATGGTAATAAAATATGAAAAGAAGCAAAGCTGTCAGAGCAAATTAATCTGGATAATGTCTGATAACTTTGATAGAAAGGTATGTAATGGATTACAATCAACCAATCAGCTGTCAGCTGTTAAGTACACAATTAGATAATACCAATAGGTCAACCAACCATGCGATGCTTAATTTTGTTGAGTCTGTGGTGTAAAAGGTCGCATTAGCAATTAAATTAAAAACACTTGAGCAAATCATGGTCAGGTCAAAGTGTCTGAATAATTTTGGTCCCAAATTTTTATAAATTTTACTGGTAGTCCACTGTATGAAGAATTTTTGGGTATAATATGTCACAGTTTACTTTATTTAGCTATTCTCACTTGCATAAATGAACTATAGTGTCCTGCACCCACTAGTAAAAAATTATATCTGGTGTCTGAATAATTTTTGGTTTTGACTGTAGATCTAAATCCGTATAATCACTTATATCATTATCTATCGATCGTATGGAAAACTGGGTTTGTCTAACATTATCCAGACATTGTAGAACACAAAATTCATCATAATGGATGTTTTTTTAATAAATGCTCACATAAACTTTAGAGTTAAGCAGAATATAAGATGGTTTATATTTAATTGATGAGTTGTCAATACAATATATGTTTTCTTATGTTTTTTTCCCCAATATTCAACATATCTGAAAAAAATGGTAACTGCAAATCCACGTTTCACTGCCTGTATTCCAGGTCTATTTGCTTATCTTTTCTGTAGCTTTTGGCAGCCTGTAGGAATATAGCTCAGATTTCTTGTTGAATCTGTTTGTACAGTCAATTGCACAAGTCTTTCCCATTTTAGTCTTTTTGCCACTCAGTCACGTCATGTGCATACACTCTATTAAAATAAAAAGCAGTTATTTTAAATTATATGATTTCACAATATTACTGTTTTTGCTGTGTTTTGATCTAGTAAATGCAGCCTTGGTGAGTGTAAGAGACTTTTTAAAACATAAAAAAAATCTTACTGACCTCAGACTTTTGAATGGAAGTGTATATAACGTAAAGATTGAAGGCACATGAAAACCACCCACAGATACAAACATACTCATTGGCTGGAATGTGAAACAGATCTGAAATCCTCAATCATATTGCTTAATGTGTTTTAGTCTGTAATGAGATTGACCAATGGCCAGCACCAATACCAGGGCAGACCCTCAATTTACCTGTGATGGGTGTGGTGATGCAGGTGAGAATATTATGGATTGAAAAAAAATGTTAGTTGGTGTTTTGATGTCTTGTATAATGATTTGCATAACAAACTCTCATCCATTCAACTTCTCAAATGCTGGGTTTGAATTTGCAGGTCAGAATTCCCTCAAAAGTTGAAACGTTAGGAGGAAGCCCTGTAAAACAGCCACAAACAGAGGTGCATAACTCATTTCACTATGGCAATCATTCACATAAGCTTTTATTTTTACATATGTTTGATATGTGGTTGCATTTTTGCAGAATCTGCTCCCTGCCCCCACGGTTCTTCCATCAGTTCATGAGCTGGATCTTTTTAAGTGAGTATTACGCTGCTTGTACATGTGTTCTGTAATTGCTAAACCATCTGTTGATTTTACAGCCGTCACTAATAGCTGCCCTAATTGACCTTCATCTAATCAGATGTTTCCAGTCAGTCCTGATTCACGTGCAGATGCTCTGGGAGCTCATGTTGCTAGGAGAGCCTGTGGTTGTTATGGCACCCTCTCCAACCGTCTCCTCGGAGACTGTGCTGGCTCTGGTCAGGTATGGACATTGTGTTCTCAAAGCTCTCCATCCAGAAGTGCATACACAAGTTATTTTGAGGAACTTATAATAGTGACAATAGATCTGTTTTCTAGTAGAGTTCATGCAGAATTGTATCCATAATCCACAAAATCCAAGAAAATATTCTACATAGAACCTTTAAGATTCTGTCAGGCGCTTCATATATAGAACCTTTTAGGGGTTCCCATCGTTTTATGGATTTAGTTTTAATGAATTAATTTTGTTTTAATATTTTTTTTTTATTTCAAGTACATTATATTAATTAAACAGCTCGTAAACATACTTTATCACTAGAAAAAATTAGAAAGTATTATGCATTTAAGACATTTCTCCTTTATATAGAACCTTTTTGGCATAAATGGTTCTTTAAAATGGACTATATAGAACATTTATTTTAAGATTACATTACAGCAACGAAGCCACACTATTGCATAATTTTTGGATGTTTATTTAACATTGCTGTTTTTTTTTTTTTAAATATGAGCTTTTTAAAAAATATATTTTCTTCTCAATGTTAATTAAATAAAAACATATAAAATAATATATAAAAGTTAGTTTCTTATTTTTAAAATCAGTCTTCAACAAAGAAAAAATTGTTAGGCCAAAAGTAGTTATTTATATATATATATATATATATATATATATATATATATATATATATATATATATATATATATATATTATGCTTCTTTCTTCTTTTTTTTTAGCTCCATCACCCCACTGCGCTACTATGGTGATTACCGACCGTACTTCACCATTCATGACAGTGAATTTAAGGAGTACACCACCAGGACTCAGGCTCCGTAAGCAAAAACACACACTCCACGTTAAAGTCTGTCTTCACCCAGAAATGAAAATTCTGTAATTGTTTACTCTAGAGCTGCACGTTAAATTGTTAAAAGAACGCAATCTTCATTCAGACACCCACGCAATCTTATTTCTGAACGACTCATCGATTCATCTGTGTCTAAACCTTTGACAAGTACGATCAAAGCAAGCATTCAAATCTGCGTTCACACTGTTGCTGATCCAGAGAGAGCAGTTGTCATGATGAGATCAGCTTCACAGTCTTTTCAGCCACTCAGTATCATTATTTCTGTTACAATTATTCAATTTAACACAAAAGAACGGGGATAAATGTTTATATTTTGGAAAGAAACACTGATGCCTACGGTAGTGATCAAAATGGAGTAAATCACATTTTGAAAGTAACTTGACACCTGAAATAGATTGTATCAGTTACATTGTTAGACCAGTAGGTGCGACAAGTGACCGTTGAAGTATTCATTTAACAGTTTCATTCAAAAACGCAGATTCATCCAGTAAAGAAACAAGTGAAGTCTTTATGCACAAGTCATTGAATCATTCATTCAAACCGAATTAATTTTTAAATAGACTGCTGCAATTAACATTTTGTCAGAACCTCTAGTAAACGACCTAGTCTGTTCAGAATCGTGGGAGAATTGAGAAATGTGATTCTCAATTTATCCAGAGTCGTGCAGCTCTAGTTTATTCACCATCATGTTGTTCCAAACTCATGATTTTCTTTCACCAAAAAAAAAAATTATTTGAATAATGATCTGAGACTTTCCGAGGATATTCTGCAAACATTTTCATTTTTGGATGAATCCTTGATTAGATGTGAGCTACCCTTGTTAAAAAACATAATTTTCAGGGCAGGAAATAATTCTTCAGTCTATTTTCTGCTTTCAGGCCCAATGTGATACTGGGTGTCACAAACCCTTTCTTCATAAAGACCTTTCAGTGCTGGCCACACATTATTCGCCTTGGAGACCTTAAGATGTCTGGTAAATAATGCTCCATTTTAGGTTCCTCTGACAGCCCTTTTGATTGCGTATGATTTTGGCATATTGCACATGAGAGAGGTTTGAATAGAGTTTCTCTGCAGGTGATTTACCAAAGCAAGTGAAGATCAAGAAACTGGCAAAGTTAAAAACACTGGATACTAAAACAGGTATACATCTTATGTGCTGAATAACACTTCGGTAAACGTGTGTGTGTGTATATATACAGTGCATCCGAAAAGTGTTCATAGTGCTTCACTTTTTCCACATTTTGTTATGTTACAGCCTTATTCCAAAATGGATTAAATTTATATTTTTCCCCCTAAATTCTACAAACAATACACCATAATGGCAACATGAAAGAAGTTTGTTTGAAATCTTTGCAAATGTATTAAAAATAAAAATAATCACATGTACACACAATTACAGCCTCAAGTCTTTTTGAGTATGATGCTACAAGCTTGGCACAACTATTTTTGGGCAGTTTCTCCCATTCTCCTTTGCAGGACCTCTCAAGCTCCATCAGGTTGGATGGGGAGTGTCGGTGCACAGCCATTTTCAGAATTTTGTTTCTCATGGTCTGAGAGTCCTTGAAATGCCTTTTGGCAAACTCCAGGCGAGCTGTCATGTAGAGTGGCCAGACGGCACCATACAGGCCTGATTGGTGGAGTGCTGCAGAGATGGTTGTTCTTCTGGAAGGTTCTCCTCTCTCCACAGAGAAACGCTGGAGCTCTGTCAGAGTGACCATCGGGTTCTTGGTCACCTCCCTGACTAAGGCCCTTCTCCCCCGATCGCTCAGTTTGGCCGGGCTGCCAGCTCTAGGAAGAGTCCTGGTGGTTACAAACTTCTTTCATTTTACGGATGATGGAGGACACTGTGCTCATTGGGACCTTCAATGCTGCAGAAATTTTTCTGTACCCTTCCCCAGATCCGTGCCTCGATACAATCCTGTCTCGGGGGGTCTACAGACAATTCCTTGGACTTCATGGCTTGGTTTGTGCTCTGACATGCACTGTTAACTGTGGGACCTTCTATAGACAGGTGTGTCTTTCCAAATCATGTCCAATCAACTGAATTTACCACAGGTGGACTCCAGTCAAGTTGTAGAACCATCTCAAGGATGATCAGTGGAAACAGGATGCACCTGAGCTCAATTTTGAGTGTCATGGCAAAGACTGAATACTCATGTACATGTGAATTATTATTTATTTATTTTTTAAAACATTTGCAAAGATTTCAAACAAACTTCTTTCACATTGTCATTATGGGTATTGTTTGTACAACTGAGATAAAAAGTGTGTATATATATATATATATATAATTTTTATTTTGTATTATCTTGCCATAAAGGTATTTACACAGCATACAAGGCCTTCTTACACAAAGACAAAGCTCTCATCAAACGACTCTTAAAGGTAGGCTACTGATGTCAGTTAATGAAAAATGAAATCTTTAAGTTTACATAAAGTTTAATCTTTAAGCTAAAATATATGTATACGACTCGCTTTGGTTTTGAATCGTTCTTTCAGGGTATCCAGAAAAAAAAGGCATCAGAGGTGCAGAGCGCCATTTTGAGGCGGCATCTGTTGGAGCAGACACAGAGTTTCATTCTTCCGCTGGTGAAGTTCTTTTGCACCTTTGTTCAGAGCTTTTATTTCATTAACTAAGCAGTCATGAGCTTCACACCCATTCTTATCTTTAGGAAAGGTATTTGGAAAGCCTCATGCCACTGCAGAGGTCTATGTCTCCATGGAAGGTTGGTTCAAGATGATGTAGATCAGATTTAGAAGACGTACAGTATATAAGGCATTTTAAATGATTATGTTGGACCTCAAATATAACCGTTACTTCTGTGTTTATGTCTCAGACACCACCTCAGATCCGGTCCTTCAGTCAGGATGAGTTCATGAAGACCCTGGAGCAAGCAGGGTCGCAACTAACGCTGAAAGGAGATTGGACGGGCCTGTACAGGTAACATACCAGGGTTGCGTTTCCAAAAGCATTGTAAGCCCAATGGCACCAGTAATCTGTACGTTCTACTTAGGCTTACGATCATTTTGAGAAACGCAGCCCAGGACATTTGGGAGCAAATGACTGAAACTTTCTGTTAATTGTGCATATAATATAATTGTTTATATGTGACTTTCAGGCGTTTCTTCCGTTCACCAAATTTTGATGGCTGGTATCGGCTCAGGCACAGAGAGATGACTCAAAAAGTGGAATGTCTTCATTTAGAGGCCATCTGTGCAGCTGTGAGTATGATATTGGATTTGGATTCAGTCTCTTCTCATACATTATACTATCTTTATTATTATCACTTCAGAGTGTGTGTGCAAATAAAGATTGTTTAAAGGACTTGCTCACCCAAAAATGATAATCCAACCATCAAGTTGTTCCAAACTCGTTTGAATTTTTCTTCTGTTTAACACAAAAAGAGAAATTCTGAGGAATTGAACTGGTCGCTCTGTTCCATGCAATTACACTAAATGTAAACTGAGACTTTGAAGCTTCAAAAATGATGCAAAAGCACAATAAAATGAATCATAAAATTATAGTAACAGTAGTCTATTTAACACTGCCATTCAAAAGTTTGTGGGCAGATTGTTTTTAAAGAAATAATGCTTGAATTCAGCAAGGATGCATTAAATTGATCACAAGTGAGAATGAAGACATTTATAATTGTCAAGATTTCTATTTCAAATTAAATGCTGTTCTTTGGAAATTTCTATTCATCAAAGAATCAACTGTTTTCAACATTGATAATAATAAGAAATTGAGCACCTAATCAACATATTAGAATGATTTCTGAAGGTGACACTGAAGACTTTGCCATCACAGGAATAAATTACATTATAAAATATATTAAAATAGAAAACACTTACTTTATATAATAATAATATATCACAATATTTATGTTTTACTATATTTGATTTAAATAAATGCAGCCATAGTGAACATTTAAAGGGTTAGTTCACCCAAAAATCTAAATTCTGTCATGAATTACTCACCCTCATGTCGTTCCAAACCCGTAAGACCTTTGTACATCTTCGGAACACAAATGAAGATATTTTTGATGAAATCCGAGAGCTCTCTGACCGCTCCATAGACAGCAATGTAATTAACACTTTCAAGGTCAACCTTAATTTTATGAAGCGACAAGAATATTTTTTGTGCGCAAAAACAAACAAAAAAAAGACTTTATTCAACAATTTCGTTCTAGCCTGTGCCAGTCTCCAATGCAGTTTACGTTGTAAATAGTGCAGCTCCTGTGTCATCATCACACGCATGCGCCGTGATGCTCACTTGAACAGCATCGCCTGCTGTAGAACTCGAAAGTGCTCTGCACTGTTTACAACGTAAACTGCGTAGGAGACTGGCACAGGCTAGAACAAATTTTTTGAATAAAGTCGTTATTTTTGTTTGTTTTTGCGCACAAAAAGTATTCTCGTCGCATCATAAAATGAAAGGTTGAACCACTGGAGTCACATGGACTATTTAATCGATGTCTTTTCTACCTTTCTGGGCCTTGAAAGTGTTCATTATATTGTTGTCTATGGAGGGGTCATGACATCTTCATTTGTGTTCCGAAGATGAACGAAGGTCTTACAGGTTTAGAACGACATGAGGGTGGGTAATTAATGACAGAATTCTTAATTTTGGGTGAACTAACCCTTTCAGGAACTTCTTTCAAATGCATAAAAAAGAAAACTTTTGAACTGTAGTGTATGCGCTAGTCTTTTGAATCTATATGATCACAAGTGAGGAACAGACTGAAATTTAAGCTGGTATTAACAGAATTTTATCAACCAGATTCATGAACAAATCATTCCATCAGGTTTTGAAAATGGATCAACTGATTATTCAAAAGAACTCAAAGAAACCATTGAGAGTAGGATGTCAAGATTTTCAGTCTGTTTTGAGTTGCATGGAAAAGCGCGACCAGTACAGTTCTTCAAAATCCTTCTTTTGTGTTCCACAGAAGAAAGAAAATCCTATGAGTTCAGAACAACATGAGGGTGAGTAAAGGATAATGCTCATTTTCATTAATAAATGACTCCTTTAATGGGTCTATTTAATTTGTTTGATTCTGGTTTTGTTTTCATTAATTAAGGATCTGCTGACGTGGACCAAAGACAAATCAGAGGTAGAGATTGTTGACCTCATCCTGAAGTTGCGGGAGAAACTGGTAAGTGAAACTTAAACAACCGCCTTCTGATTGTGAATTCACACTAAAAGTGCATTCTTTGGGCCCTATCATACACCCGGCGCAATGCGACGCCAGGCACGATGCAAGTGTTTTTTGCTAGTTTCAGCCCGACACCGTTATCATTTTCACATCCAGCGCCACATTGTTTAAATGGCAAATGCACTCATGCCCATCTGTTAATTTATATGTCCTACACAGATGAGAGCTAGAAAACACCAGCTTCCAGTGAAAGAAGAACTTCTGGAGAGATTAGAGAAATCCATCCAGACCATCATCAGCTCCTTGCCAGAGGATCTACAGACAGTATTACACAGACAATGACAATCAGACCCACGTGAACACTGACCAGCAGATCCACTAACATACATAGACTGTCTGTCCGGAATATACCAGCCGTATATGAACCCATGACACCTGCACAGGTGTCAACCAACATTTCTTCTGGTAAACCCATACACTACCACTACGAGGCCTTTCATTTTGGATGTACAGTACTGAAGAGAAACAACAGATATTACTATACAAGGTTCTAGCTTACACAAGAAGAACACAGAAAACATTGATTCTTAAAATTTTACAAATTCTACATTTAGACATCTGCTAAATTGCAGACCAAGTATGCTAAACCAAGTATTTAAAGCCTGCAGTCATTAAGCACTGCATGAACATTTACATTTATTTTATAAATCAACATTTAGTCAAATTAGATTAATACAAAGGATGAACAAATCGACTCTTAATTAGTATATTAAGCATTTATTTAGCATATGCAGTCAATGATATTCATATGTATGACATGTTCATTTAAGATGCTTTTAGGTTTTTTATTTATTAAATATCAATGCTTTATTCCAGTGATAGTGTTAGTTATTACTTAGGGACATTGTGGAGCACTGTAGTAAACCTGACAGTGTCGTTTGGCCATTTTTTTATTGTTTTTATATTAGAAGCTATTTGTCTAGGCAATTTTATGACAATTTAGATTCGATCTCAATCAGGGCTGGATTAACAGACTAATCTAAAACTAGACTGATTTTAATTGATAATCATTATTGAGAGTATAATATAGTCCAGGATTTATGAATGACTGAGCAGGGACAGTGGAACTTGGTCACAAGAGCGAATTAGTAAATAATTCATAATACATTTTGTGATTTGGAGATGGTCAAGTAATTAAACTACAATACTATCATCTATTTGATATTCTGTATATATTTTGTTTGCCAGTCACAAATATTCCTTTTTTGATACAACCTGAACCTTGTTTGGTTGTTCTACAGCACTTTTTGTTCAGTTTTGAACCTCGCTGCACTTTTTAACCCATATTTTGACTTTTTTTTAAAGTTAGTTTGTGTAGGTGTATATTCTGTGATTTGTTTGATTAGTTTTTAATTTATTAAAATGGATGCATGTTTAATTTTAAAGTTTGCCTCTTTTCCTATATTATAAAATGTTTGTTTGAAAGAGCCATTTTTGAATGTTTTTATGTAAAAGTTTGGATGTAAAGATTATTATTATTTTAGTTGTATGCTTATTCATATTTTTTTCAGTTCTAAAGCTGGAGGACCCCTAAACGCTTAATTAGCATATTAAGCATTTATTTAGCATATGCAGTCAATGATATTCATATGTATGACACTGCACATTTTAGGATGCTTCCCTAATGTAATGCACCTGATACAACTCATCTTCTCATTGGTAGAATTCTCATAAACGGAATTGTGTATCAATAGGGACCCATACAAAATGAGCAGTTGGGAAACACTGGCTGAATTCGAATAGCATACTATTACTATTTACATCATATTTTTAAATGGAAGAAATAGTAAGAGTAGTATGGTATTTTGACCATGGTACTCTTCATCCACTGTCTTAAATGATGCAAGGAGCACCTGTTTTTAATAAGTCTTCACATTGTAAATTTTTCAACATGCTGATAATGCAACATGAGGTAATAATAATCAGCTAAACATTTAGTAGTGAAGAGAAAACAATTTTCCATATGATTACTTTATACTTTGTCTTATTTTTTAATATTACAAGCTGAGGAAACATGATTGTGTTGTCTGACTGAAAATGTAACAATAAAATATTTTAAAAATGTTGCTTATGCATTGGAGTGATGGAGTGTACATTGTATTTATACACTAATATAAAAACATAAAATGCTGAAGAGAACAAAATAGTTTATTGTTTTGGTCAAAGATTGAAAATATACATTTATCTGACTGATAAAATGTATTTAGAAGACTGAAACTGTGAAGATGATCTGTAATTTGTTTTCTCAAAAAAAAAAAAGCATATATATATATATATATATATATATATATATACACAGCTTGTATTAAGAGGTAACGAGGTAATCAAATGCCCTAGACGATGGCAAGAAAAAATAGAACCAACCAAACTCAAAGCAGCTGATGATTTTTTTTTATTTTTTAAAGTATTTTTAAAGAAATATTCTCATCAGAACCCATGGAATTAGATTTGTGTTAAATATATGCATGGTGTTCACCATGACGATATATGAAAAGTGCAAGGCATTACTTGCTAGTTTCCCTCTTAGTAAGTCTTGGAGCTTACCATGTCATTGTAAAATCCATTTGAGAGTGTCTTTGGCATAACCCAATCTTTAGATGTTAACCATTCATCCAAATAGTGTTACATTAGGTCTCCAGTTATTATACAAAATCAATAATATTTTGCTGCACCCAACTCTGTTGATTATACAGATTGAAGAGACCGCGTCAAGATCCAATATTATGTTGCACAGTAGGGAAGTATTGGATGATGGATGATACATTATCCAATACTGGACTTAAACCATTTTCATAAAGTGTTTAGTATCCTGTCATGCAATAGTTGGGGTATATATGTCATTATGGGACACATCAACATTGTTGCTTCTGTTATTTGGTACCTTCTCACACTGCACACAATAAAGTGGTCAATAAAAATAAACAAATATTTATCTCAGCACAGTAGAACCATAAAGTCTCTCTTCTCAACTCGTTTGAATCATCTCATCCCTGTCATCCACCAATTGTGTGGCTGCTGCTTCAGCACGGCTTGTTTCTCTTGAGGACTAAAGTGCAAAATGGTCAAAATGGCCGTGAGCGTCTGCTGGCGCCCCCTGGTGTCATGGAGTGTGAGAAACCTATAAATGACGTTCTTGAGGTACTCGAGATTGGCCCCATCTCTTCCCTGGTCCCGAATATGCTTGTCCAGCTGGCACCGTAGCTCAGCAATCTCTTCGTCATGCCTCTCCCCCTTTGCAATCAGCTTTCCTTGTAGCTGGTGCAAGTCTTCCTCTAGACGATGCTTTTGTTTGCGCAAGGCGGTCACTTCCACCTCTTTGCGGGCTAGCTGTTCGGCGTAAAGCAATAAAGTTGGCTCATTGGGCCCAGCTAGTTTTAGAGCTTGAGCAATAATGTCACTTTCTTCTTGTTCTGGATCAGCTTCCTCTAGGTCACCTCCTTCCATCGCTGTGCTGTTATTTGTAGCGTGCCTCTGATGGCTTCCAAAAGTGATCATCGCCGCAGCCCGAAGTCGCTCCAGCTCGAGGTCTTTTTCTGCAAGCAGGGCCATAGTGCGATCTCTCTGTTTGTGCAACTCTTCCTCAAGTCGCAAGAAATTCTCCCTGTGTTGAGCCTCCAACCTTTCGACTTCCTGTTTGTGTGCTTGCTGGAGCGCTATAAGCCCTTGTTGCCGCTCCTCCATGTCCCGTTTGTGCTGCGCTTCCGCTTCATCTGAAAGAATGCGAAGGTTGATGTACTTCTCCTTCAGCTCGGCCAGCTGGTCACGTGCTTCTTCTAACTCTTTGGACTGGCTGCCGTCTTTTGTGTTCTTGTTTTTCAGAACACCCTGAGCCCTCATTTTGTAGCGCTCAAACTCCTCCCTTACTTGCCGGAGCTCTTGTTGGTAGTGGAGAGTTGTCGCCTTCTCTCCCTCTGAGACTTCCTGGTCCTTTTCTCCTTCTAAAAGCCTTTCGATTTCCAGACTCTGGTCTTGAGATCTTTGCGCAGCCAGTAAGAGTAACTTCTTTACCCTCTCGAGTTTGTCCTTTAACTGGTCCACGTTCAAGTTGGTGTCGTCGATGTTTAGATCGGAGGTTGTCGTCCTATTGACCGCTGCGATGGCAAGGGTTTTGTTCTCAGTGTCGAGTTGAAGGATGCGTTCTCGCAGCCTCTGAGCATTCTGTTGGTCCTTCTGTCTGGCCTTCTCGCAGGCACCCAGCAGTTCAGAGAGCTCAGATACTCGCTCCTCAAGGCTGGCAACTCGCGCCTCCTCCATCTGTGCCTGTTCTCGGAGAAGCTCATCTGCCTGTGCCACCTACATAGACAGATATAAGTAAGAAATGTAAAGAATAATAATAATAAAAGAATAAATGTTTAGCAATAGACCAGGGCTGTCCAATCCTGCTCCTGGAGGGCAACTATCCTGTCAAGTTTAGCTTCCATTCAAATTAAACACACCTGAACCACAGGCTGAATCCGAGATCGTCCCCTAAACCCTCAATCACTATTCTCTATGTTAGTCCACTAATACAGTTCACTTGAAGGAGTGAATGAAAACGATTGGGCGAATTCAAACAGCCGCTGAGTGTCAATCTGCTGTACACTCGTTATTGCGGTGCATTGTAGGATAGAATGAGTGCATTCAATAACGTCCACTATGGTTTCGGACACCACTACAAATGGCTGTCCCCTCAAATAATGCCCTATTTGAGTGTATAGGGGGCGATTTCGGATTCAGCCAATGTCTTTAGGATTGCCATTGTATTGGAGCAGGTTGGAGCTAAACTCTGCAGGATGCTGGCCATCCAGGAACAGGACTGTATGAAATAGTATGACTATATCAGACAGGCCAATTAATTAAGATTAAGTGAGCAGACATATTGAGATTATCTAGGAATGCAACAATTAACCCGATAAATGGTCAAATATCAAAATTCTATATTTTGTCAATTAAAAATAAAACACTAAAATAGACCATTTTGTAAAATTTTAAGTGAATTTATGCCTAATGTACAGAATAAAAAAAAACATTCATTTTGGGATTCACTAAAGATTATACTGAACAGTGTTATTAAATTATTAGTGTCTTTAAATATTAATATGAATCAATACCGATATTACCGTGAAATGGAAATTCACCCTTTCTATTTTTAAAATGCATGTTTTTGACTTCGTTGAGAACAATTCATCCATGCACGTTTCATTTTTTTTTTTTTACCTTGCTATTTTTCATCAAAATGTCATAACTGAATCTTCCAGCCAAACGACAATTCTCTCGTGACGTATGCTGGACTTCACAAATCATTTAGTCCCCTTAAACTCCACTCCTTGAACTCAGATCTGCCTCCATTTAATATACAACTGATGTGTAGAACCGAGTCTCATTTTTTTCTTTTCAGATTTTCACTTGAATGTATGTCACAACACAGAAGATAGATCTGTCGCTACTTTAGTTCAGTTCATCTGTCAACTTCAGTTCAAACCAAATCTAATATAGGCTGGTACAGATATATCATGTATTATACATTTTCTGTTGGGAGTACATGGCTATTCAGTATTCAACAGCTTGGTCTGTCCCCAAAAACAACAGTGTGAGATGGGATTTATACCAATCATAGTATAAATAATATGCACACACTTATTACACTATTAAAGTCAGCATGAAACGGAAGTTGAGATAGTCTTATCTTCCCTATTGTCAGTGTTGGGAAGGTTACTTTGGAAATGTAATAGGTTACAGATTACATTTAAAATTACAATTACTTTATTAAAGTAATGTAACTGATTACATTTGATTACTTTTCCAATTTCATTCCAAGCATTTTTTATCACTTGCAATAGTGGCAACTCTTAGACAGGTTGTAGCCAAAAGCTTTCAGCTGCAATGTGGATTGATGTAATTGGCAGACGTAGTGCGCTGCAAATTCAAACGAGAACCAACCAAAAGCATCAGAATAGCATCGCTTTACTAAACGGCCTTTAAATGGTAGGAGGATCGTGAACATCAAAAACAGGCAAAGCAACTAGTTAATATTATTCAACATATCCTAGCTTTTTACAGAAAATATTCAGATGTAACCCCCTTTGTAATCATCAACATTTTCATAAGTAACTATAATTTAATTACACATTTTTTCTCAGTAACTGTAACGGATTACAGTTCAATTTATTTTGTAATTAAATTACGTAATCTAGTTACTCCCCAACACTGCCTATTGTGATGTATATCCAAGTGAAACAGCTTCTTAAAAATTAAAAAAAAAAATAATAATAATTCAGGACTTGATTTTGTTCACCAGCAATTGACTGGATGGTTGGTTGTTGATTGCTTTTGCTGTGATCTCGTGTGAGAGACAGGTTGTCCTGCACTCAGGCCAGTGAACGTCATCAGAGAAGAGAAGAGCTGTTGTTGCAACAGGGAGGGGAAGTTACTTTGATTAAAGATTATGAAAGCTCAAATAAATAATGATGTGCACGATAAATTATTTATAATAAATACTGCAATATTCCATAATAAATATATTGAAAACGAATATTTTTATTTCATGGTGACTTTAAAAGTTGAATAACAAAAAGCCTGTTTAATTAAGTGGGGTGGACAGTTACTGTAGTCTTAAAGGGATAGTTCACCCAAAAAAAGTTTATTTCTTCTGCTGAAAACAAAATAAGATATTTTGAAGAATGTTGGTAACCAGACAGTTGATGGTACCCATTGACTTCCATAGTATGGGGAAAAAATATGGCTACAGTCAACTGTTTGGTTACCAACATTCTTCAAAATATCTTATTTTGTCTTCAGCAGAAGAAAGAAACTCATACAGGTTTGGAACAACTTGAGGGTGAGTAAATGATGATAAAATTATTTTTGGGTGAACTATCCCTTTAATGAATGCTAACCTAACAAAACTGTAAGATAAGGCCTTTTTAAAAAGTACCTTTCTGATTTCCTGCTGAAGTTGCTGATTGAAGTGAGCTTTGAGGTCTGCAATCTCTTGCTGGAGCTCCTCCACACGTGGGTCAGGTTTGCTCCTCTCTGCCGCTGCAGCCTTCAGGCTCTTCCTCAGCTCCTCTCGTTCCTGAGTGATCTCTTTCAGCTGCAATTCGTAATCTATCCCTCGGTCTGCTGCCTGCGTGGCTTCAGCCAACGCCTCCCGCGAATCCTCCAGTTTGAGTTCAACATCCTGTCTCAGTCCCCTCTCCTCCTGCAAGAGTTTCTGAAGCTCTCGGAGCATGAGCGCATGATTGCCCTGCTCTTGCTCCCGTTCGTGCTGCTGGGTGATGACACGGGCTTTGCTCTCCGCCAGCTGCTCCTGCAGGTTCTGAAGCTCCATCTGGTGCTGCTTCTGATCTTCCTCCATCCTGGATTGCAGCTCCTCTAGTTCCTGCTTCATCTTCCGCTTGTCCGCCTGGAACGACGCTTCCATTCTGGACTTTTCTTGAGTGACGGTTGATAAGGAGCTGGTCAGGGTGGACAGCTGCGTCTTTAGTTGGATGACACGGCGGTCTGTGTCGGCTGCAGGTGGTGGAGGCTCCGAACATCCACTGCTGCTGGTGCTGATGCCACTTTCAGACCCACTTACCTCCTCAGATTGCTGGGGTAAGGCATGTACAACTCCAGCGGTGGCTCCATCTACAGCACAGCTTTGGTCCTCCTCTATTTGGTCTCCTTTAGTGCTGTTGCTGGTCACGCTAGTAGCTGTCTCAGCAGAGGCTGCTGTATCCTGGCTGTCTTCACTGTGAAGTGAACATCGGTCATCTCCAAGGTCGGAGGGCAATGATCGTTCAGCATTTCCTGTAGCGCCACCAAACGACAGGTTATCACCACGCTGGCTTAAATCAACCTCCTGTGAAATACTCAGTACCTTCAGGCTGGATTCCAAGGCCTCTTTTTCCTTAAGTAAGCTTTGGTACGCCCTGACAACATCTTTAAAACGCGTCTGATACTTCACAAGCTGTTTCTTCTGCACTTCGATGGTTTCCAGAAGTTCCTTCTTGCTTGGACCTCCGCCAAAGCTCATACCAAACTTGTCCATGCTGTATCACTGTCAGGCTGGTTTCATACTCTCTATGATCTTCACCTGCAAAGTAAATTCAGATTTAAGACTTCTATATATAAAGAAGTGCAATGTGGAAAATCTGTAAGAAGTTTTTTTTACAATATTTGGAGTTTGCTTTAAAACTAAATATTCCTTTAATATATATGTAATATCTGCTCGCTTTTAAACACTTCAACCGTGTAAAACTCTTGATGAGAACGGCTTCTCCTTCAGATGAGCAGTCTGATATGAGATATATATTATATTAAATGAATTTATAATCCTTTTGTGAATAATGTTTGTTTCAAACTTTAGAAGTATCCATGGAAAGCACTGGCCATGGAAAGCATTCATAATTTGACATTTGACGTTTTCTTGTTGTTGTTAGTCTGAGACTGCTTTCGTCCATTATTTATTTATTTTTAATACTGACTATATTGTACTGCTCATTTGTTGTCTGTAGCTAATTAGTTAGCATGTTGTAAAGGTGTAAGAATAAATATATTACATCAAATCCCACATTATGCCATTTAGACTTAAAAGCATTGCGAATAAGGCGTTAACTGAACGTGCTCATAGTTTAATTTACTGTTCATGTAATTGTATTGTATTTCAAGGCAGAAATATCGCATTTACCCGAGTACGTGTCCTGTTTACTCGCTGCAGTCGCTTCCGGGTGTGGAAGTGACGTTTCAGGGAAAATTAAAAGTTTAAGAGTATTGCAAAATAAATATTACAAGTCAAGTTTATTACAAACCAATGTTATATGCAAAAAATATTTGATGCGATTGAAAATGCTAATATTTATGATAATTTTTTTTATAAGATATTTATTTTTATATAAAGTATCTCGTTTTTTTAAGATATAGGGAAAGATAGTAAGTGATTGTTAAAAGACTAAACTGTATGCGTTCACTGTATAGAAAAGAGCAATATGAACATTCAAAATTTAACGTTTAGCTACTCCAAACGTTAAAAGTGTTGTATTGACTTAACCTAATAAGTTTACATTACACTTCTAAAGATGTTTTTTTATAATAGTATTTTTAAAATATAGGCTATTTAACTAGTGCGAGTGTGCGTGTCCAATATCCGTTTACAATTGTCAAACTCAGTCCTACAGAGTTCCAACACACACACAATAACCAAACATTTGTGGGACACAATGGACTTCAGTTTTTTTTCCCAAGATCGATGGCTGAAAACTAGCCTAAATCCAGTTCAAAAGGTGCAGCAGTTACAGTCCCCATTTTAAATAAATAATTACTACTTAACGGACATCTAATTACAATGTTTCTTTCTACAGTAATAGCTATTACAGTCATCTAGGTAATATAATTTTCGATTTAATTTCAATACAGGCCTATGGTGAAAAAAATGGCTGACGAAAAAAAAACATAGACAGTAAAAGAAAAAAACAGGCAAAATGTTCTCACCCTGAACGTAACCAAGTAATGCATTTTTTTTCTGTAACCAATCCAAGGCATGTTTTCAGCACTGAGCAATGTTTTTTCAAATGGGTCTGTAGACCACCTAATTGGCTGAAGCTCTTTCCACATGATGAGCAGTGGTAGCTACGGCTTCTCTCCAGTATGAACTCTCTCATCTGCTGTCAGCGATCCTCTGTGTGTGAAACTCTTTCCACAGCATGAACACTCGTAAGGTTTTTCTCCAGTATGGATTCTTTGGTGCTGTCGCAAATAATAGGCTTTAGGAAAGCATTTCCCACATACAGAGCAAACATGATCTTTCACACCAATGTCTGGTGCGCTTTCAAACAATCCAACCTTGTAAAACTCTTTCCACATGAAGAACATGAGCACGGCTTCTCCTTTAGATGAACCGTCTGATGTCTTTTCAGTTGAAAAGCCAAAATATTTTTTTCACACTGATCACAGCTGTATGGTCTTACTCCAGAGTGTAAGAGATTCAGTTTATTTTTTTATTTTTTATTATTATTAATTTTTTTTCCCACACTGAAGACATGTGATTGCCTTTCCTACAGTGTGAATTAGTATGATGTTTAAGGTATCTTTTTGTTTGAAACTCTTTCCACAGTACAAGCAGGTCTCTCTTCAGTGTGGACTGTTCAGGTGTCCTCTATGTGCAAAGCTCTTTCCACACTGAGGGCAGGTTACAGATCTCTTGGCTCTTTTTTTTTTTTTTTTTTTCGTTTTTTTTACTGATAAATTGTTTTCCGTCATGGGGCACTTAAAAGGTTCTTGATACTCAGGTTCCTTCTCATCCACACGCAGTTCTTCTTTCCTCTTTGACTATATTTAAGCCTAAAATGAACATAGTCACAAATCAATTCAAGAGCAATACACCAAGTTGGATGGCTAAATATATTGCCAGCAGAGGCTCTTGCTTATTTCAAGAGAATTTATCGCTCTACGTAGAATTAAAGTGATTATAGTTGTAAAACCTGTAAGAGAACTAGCATATGTGCTTGGAGTTTCCAGAATAACATAACTCACTGTCATACATCAAACTAATTTTGTGTGATTTATTTATTTTAAATGTAATATAACATGCTACTACATAAAGACAAACTACCACAAAAGAGTTTATGACGAATGGGAAAACAGCTGTGGTTCTTACATAATAACATATTTTACAAAATACAGAGGAAAGAACAGGTTTTTATTTTGTGAAGTAATAATACGGTTTCTCATCCGCACTGGGCCCAGTTGTTCACTTTCCTCTTTACTTCCATTGGGCCTAAAACGAACATATTAAATAGTCAAAATCAATTTAATGACAACTTACAAACCACATAAAATGCAAGAGCATTAATAATTTACTTACCGTACAGTGTCTCTCTTTTTCCCCTCGATTAAGTACCTTCCTTTCTTTTTCTTCTTCTTCTTTGTTGTGGCTGCAAAATTAAAAGTACACTACCGCCACCTCGTGTTACTGTTGCATGCACTGTCTTTCTGTAAAAATAATTCCAGTTTGTTTATTTGTGCTATTTCTGCTCTTAACCTCTAACAAAAAGTAACATTTCTTTTACATTAAATCAACAATTAACCTGTTTCCTTGGTAACTGGTTTAATAATAACAGAAAAAAATAGGAAGATTCTGTCATTAGTTTGAAATGTTTAAAAGTTTTGTTCTAAATGGTGTGGAAAATGTTGGTGTGAAAAGGTGTATTGGGTTTTAACTCACTTTATATTATATTTGCAGGAATTTTCAAAACACTGCAGCTTGCCAAGACATTATTTCCTCTTCATCCCTCCCACACACTCTATTCAAAGTTTTTCATAGCTTTAGATGTTGGATGTAAAATTGTGTATAATGAGATATGAGTGCAAATACAACATGCACTGATAAGAATAACTTTCGCTGTTTTCTGGTCTTGTTTTCTCTTTCAGTTGGTCTGGATACGGCTGGAAAAACATCCTGTAAAGATCCTGTACAAACTGAAGCTGGGAGAAACTGTAACCACCATTCCAACAACTGGCAAGTCTTTTCATTTCAGTAAAGCCTACATTTTACAAAAGCAGGAATCCTGTTAGTTTACACAAGTAAATTAATTTCATACATAAAAAAATCATTTCATACATGACTAAATATGGATAGTCTGAATCCAGGAATGAATGAGCAAGTACTGTATTAAGAATTTAATTCATATTCATTCATGTGACAGGTTTTAATGTGGAGACGGTTAAATATAAGAATATGAATTTCACCATATGGGATGTTGGTGGTCAGGACAAGCTCAGACCCCTATGGAGAAACTACTTACAGGTGAACAAAAACAAACTTTAGCTAAAATTAAAATGAAAGCAGAAAATATAAAAATAAAAACAAAATACTAATAAAATCTATGATAATAAAAACTATGATAGTATCTCAATTAGGGATGCATTTTGAACATTTTGGCCGATACCAACAACCGATAATTCTTTATTTGAAAGCAGATAACCGATATATTGGCTGATAAATCTAAATCCAATTTTTTATATAATTTTTGAGAACCTGATTACAAAAACAAAAGTCTCCCCATTAAAAGCCATGTCCCAAGCAAACAATTAGTCTATAATGTTCTCATTATAATTTTATGGAGCCTACGTATATGAAAGACTTGCACTACACATGTTGAGTAACATTGGTTTTCACAATGTTTCACATAACCAAGATATGCTGTTGTCAGGACCATGACGGCAGTCTTTAGGGTTGCTTACTGCACCTTTAAATGCATATTCTCAGTATGTCTGGTCTTCATCTATCTATGCAGACTGCTGTCTGTTTGCAGGGCCTCATATACTGTATGTAGTAGACAGTAATGACAGAGAGCTAATAGAAGAGTCAGCGGAAGAGCTCTCCAAATTGGTAAGCACCTTCTGGAATTTTGCAGAGCTTTCAAGCGAATGCCTCCCCAAGACCTCAGGTCCTCTTCGAGTGCAGTAGATTTCACAATGAAAACGCTCAGGGGGTAAACACTGCATGACACAGGTAAGAAATATGACGATCGCACCCCCTTCCTAACATTTTAGGCAACTATATATGTTCATATATAAAGACCCATATTGTGAAAACGAAAATATTATCTGGAAAATTTAAGTTAACACAATTTGTTTCTAACCACCATCAAATTACTCTTAAACTCTGTCAAAAATGATAATCATGATTTCTGTCCAGGCATTAGTAAGCAAAATTAAATGTATTTTTTTGTTTTTACTATTTTTCTTTTTTACCAGCTTTTCCATAGATCATTTTGAACTCCCTTTGGCCCTCTGGCAGTCCATGACACAGGCCATGTAAACTCTGCAAAACTTTGGGAGTGATTTGTGTATTAACATCCAATACTTTTTAGTAAACTGTGCAGAGTGGCACGGTTTGAACAGGTTGAACTGAGAGAGGCTAACAAACAGGACCTGCCCAGTGCCATGGCAGTGAATGACCTGACAGGCAACCTAGGCCTCCACAGTCTACAAAGCCATTTTTATTTAGTGTCTTAAAAGTAGTACATCTTCTTTGGTTACCCCTTTGCTTTTACATATGTTGTGAAATTGCTTTAGTTTCCCTCTTTGTACTGCAGTGGTATGTTCAAGGCAAGCAACATGCCACCCAAGAAACTGGACACGATGAGGGACTATATTGGTTATCTAAAGAACTATCAAAGCAATACAAATGGAGAATTACTAAAGAGTTGGACCAGATTGAAAATCAGATGCAAATAAATAAACATATGAAATGCGAGATGAGTGTTGCAGTACAGGAAACGTTGAAATGTTCTTTAATGGTTTGAACTTCACATTAAGGACTTTGCAATCAGTTCCTGTTCTAACGTATTTTCTGCATTTTTCTTCCCCATTTCTCATTCCTTTGTCACCCTTTCCAGATATTTTTTAAAACCTCATGATCTTATTAGTCATTTGGCCTGTATACTACTATAGGTACAATATTTTGCAGGAAGACAGATTGTTGGGTTTCAAAGCATAAAGCATTTGTGAAACAATAAGATTAGGAATTTTCAGAATTCCTCTCATAAATCATGTCAGACCAGTAAAAAAATAATTAAACAAAAAACTATTTAGTTAAAAAAACTATTCGTATTCCACATTATGTCATGATTGGAATCATTTAAATCTATTTTATATTTTACTTTAAATGTTTTTGTTTGTTTACAATGTGTATGTATATTATATATATATAAATCAATAAAGGCCTATATAAATAAATAAATAAATAAAGGCCTATATAAATAAATAAAGGCATATATATATATATATATATATATATATATATATAAATAATATAAATATAAACTTTATGCCTAAGATCATGACAGATACATTTTAAACTCTAAATCAAAGGTTATAGTACATAATTTAATTATTCAACATTGATTTAACCTCAAATAATTAGATGATTCTTGAAAAAGAACTAAACAAAAATGCATAGTACTTTATTTAATATATTATTGTTAATGCAGTTATTCAAAGATTTCAAGCCTGTTAATTAAACACATCTGGAAATAGACTGTAAAAAGTCAATTCAGTGCACTTAAGTTTCTGCTCTCACAGATCCAAGAGAAAAAAAACATTGTATTGTAACACCTCACTACAAGCTCTCACACTTTTGATTGGAATATAAAACTTATAATGTAATTATACCACCCAGTGTAATATTGTCAAAAATAAACCGCTTCCGTGGCTAACATGCAAGTCTATTAAGATTTCTGCATAAAGATATGATGTGATGAGCAGGTCCTTAAGTCAAAACATGCCTGTATTTGTATGAGGAAGCTGTATGTTAATAGATTGCGTGGGTTAAATGTAAATACAAATTTATAGTCATCTCCATTAATACAGTAATTGGAACCACTCAAGCATAAATTGGGGCTAAAAGCATTTAAACAGCATTTAATCTTGCATCAGATGAATCCTGTGACCACAATCTGTAACATTGCAGTTGTACAAGAAAACATGTTAACTTACTCAGGTTCAGGTCAAATACACCTGACACTAGCTAAGGCCCCCAAATTGGTGTAATAACGTCTTCTTACAAAAGAAATTCAGTGTGATTGTGCTAAACATCAGATGGTTGCAATGGCTGTTTCAATGTGAGGGCACCAATTTGAGCTTGTTAAAGTGGCTAAGATCAGTCCATATTATCCTCTTTACTACACAATAACAGGTTCCCGCTGGTTGTTCTGCCTTTTGACTACAAAAACTTTCTGTCCTGAGATGGTCACAGCATAAACGTAATCTTCAAACATCACTGTGGGGGAGAAAAAAATAAAAGATCACACAGTAACATCAGGATATTTATTAAGTGGTAGCTTTACACAGAATTTGAGAATAATTTACTGTAGTATAGTGTTGAATATCATGCTGTCAAGATATTGCAAAATGTATAATTTACATTTTAGGGTGAAAAATTATCCAAACACATTTTTGACAGGCTCAATGAGACCTAGGTGGCATGTTGAGGTCCAAGCGATGTTTCTTACCTGACATGCGTTTGAAAGGGGGCTCTGCTGTCCCTTGCAACCTGAAACGACAGGCAGTTCTGACCATCTGCATTATCACTCCTGCTGTGTGCTCGTCATTCTCAAGCTCTCCTGCGGACTGTAATAGGACAAGATTTTACTAAAGAACTTACCCCTTAACAAAAACAAGAGTCCACAATTAAATACCCAATATTGTCTGACACAGACCAATAGTATTGACCAATAAATTATCTATCTACACACACACACACACACACACAATTATTTATTTTATATATATATATATATATATATATATATATATATATATATATATATATATATATACATACATATACATATACATATATATATATATATATATATATATATATATATACATACATATACATATACATATACATACACACACACACATACACACACACAATATTTAAAATTATAAAATGCATATGTTCATATATTACATGCATAAAATTTGTTTTTAATTAGAGCAAAGACCCTGTGTTGTATGTTTGGAAAATTCTCTTATTCTTTTTTTTCAACTTAAGATTCTCTATTCAACGCAAGTAATCTATTTTCGCACAGTATTTGCAATAATTTTAATGCTTATTAAATGTTTAATAACTTACTGCAAGTACACCGTCCTCACTAATAACCAAATACCCAATCTGATCGGGTATTCTCTCTAAGCCTTGGGTCAGTGCGGTGGTCTGCAATTAAACACAAAGTAATGCAGGAATTAAACAGTTTCAGAGATCATCTGTTCAATAATTCATTATAGCTTACTGTTTTCTCCATCACAGTATAATATTACTTCTTATGATTGCCATAAGCATGCGCACAACACAAAACATTTTAATGAAAAAAACCCCGTTTACTTTAGACAAATGCCTTAAAAATAACAAATATATTTACCATTTTAGGGAGTGCTGATGAATTTACACTGTTGTCTTCCTTCACACCTCGCCTCACGTGACTGACAAAAAAGTCGCGTGTATATAGCGTCATCGCAGAAAAATATTGCTTTTCCTATATATTTTACATCACTTTTATGTTTTTATTCTTCGGAAATGTACAATATGTGATAATATCGTCAAAGGGATTGAAATTATTGCTTATTGGGACATAATTCTGCCAGTTTTTAGGCTGTGCGCGCACTTAATCTGATTTAGGATCAGATCTGTCATAATCACCAAAGCGGAAATGCAGTGCATTAACGCAAGCAGTACAGATCCTAGATCAGCTGTCTAAATAAAGCGCCTACGTTCTAGTCAAAGCGGAAGTTCAGTAGTCAGCTGATTGAAGCATATGATCCTACAGGACGAGAAAACATTTAATCCATTCTGTCTTTTATTTGAGCGAATATAAGAAAAACTCACAATGCCTGGACGGGGGAAATTAATCGCCGTTATAGGGGATGAAGACACATGCACCGGATTCCTCCTCGGAGGGATCGGAGAGCTCAATAAAAACCGAAAACCCAATTTCTTGGTGGTGGAAAAGGACACTAGCATTACAGAGATAGAGGAGACCTTCAAGTAAGAGACAATATTTGAAATATCTGAATATTTTGAAATCATATATTACAATCAGAAATCATATGAATAAATAAGAAAAAATGCCATCGTAAACATAACTATAAGTATCATATTGATGAAGGACGTTATCATTCTCGAATAAAATTGACTATCTATCTATCTATCTATCTATCTATCTATCTATCTATCTATCTATCTATCTATCTATCTATCCATCCTGTATATTATTTGGGCTATATTAAAAGAAACGTTTGGTTTAGACAAACGCCTTCAAAGTAACAATTATATATATATATATATATATATATATATATATATATATATATATATATATAAATAAATAAATAAATAAATAAGGGGTGTAACAATATATTGTGTCACAATATACCATAATACAAAAATGCAACAATATGTATCGTGGATAGTGACAATATACTGTATACTGTGTACAGTTCACCCAAAATGAAAATTATAGTGTGAGAAAAAATTCAAGTTCACAGAGTTTTAGTGTCAGTACTACATTAAACTACTACATATAATGTTGAATATAATGTATAATAATGCAATGGGGGAATATTTGTGTGTCCTGATAATGCCAAATGTTTTTTACCAGTAAAAAGTGGCCTGAATTATTTTAAACATATCTAGTCAGTGACAAATGGCAAGCGTATTCGCCTAAAATCTGTATTTTCAGCTTCAGAATCATGAATATTTTTATTCTGATGTCACTATTGTCTTGTGCTTTAGGTTACCAGCACCAGGTCTAAGCCTATTCATTTCCACTCCCATTGTAATACCAAATGTAGCATTTTAATCAACAGTAAACATTTTTGTCAACCTTTTACCATGTCTTGTTGTATCGCAATAATATCGTATCGTGAGGTCGGTATTGTGATATGTATCGAATCGTGATATGACAGTATCGTTACATATATCATACATGTATCTATATATATATATATATATAATATAGGTTATAGTACAGGACTTAATTATTCAACATTGATTGATTTAGCCACAAATATTTTAATGATTCCCATATATTCCTATATATATATATATATATATATATATATGTTAGACTATTGTTAGGGAACAACAGTTTAGGACCAAAGACCCGATGTGAAGAATGAAGACCAAGAGTCAGGAGTGCAATTAATTAAAGAAAAATTTACTGAAGAATAGTTTGCAGTTTCATCAGCAGAAGCCAGCTTCAAGTCTCACAAGGAGTTCGTAGGCCACACTCTCTGCATACATACATTTTGCACAGCAGTTATACTCTTTTTTCCAAGGTCTAGCTAGGCCATTACTGCATGTTGAATGATTCTGATTGGCTAAGAGAAAATAGTTATATTAAATTTCCACACATGGTCAGTTAATCAGATGCACATCTCCATAGATCACTTATTGATGCTTTCACCCCGGAATTAGGCACGTAGTGACCTTCCAGGTCTGGAGCAGGTGCCAGCCAGAAAACAAGTCCACCCATCTCCTAGGATGCCTGTAATCCACCTACAATACTGCTCTGTAACAAAGAATACTAGCGCAAGATACACATTTTCTCCAAGGTTGGAGTTGATTGAGCTCCAGCTCTGACCAGAAAGTTTACCAAAACATACTGATAACATGTGCTATATTCACCATTATTTTCTAGTGATGGAAGATGCAAAGAAAAATAAAAGCTTATAAATGTAAAATTAATAAAATATAATATAAAATAAATATAAATAAAAAAATAATTTAGTAAAAAGGAATGAAACCAAATACAGACTTTAGAGATCAATCAAACTAGAAACTAGAAGAAATCATTTAAATCATCTAAATATGTAGGAGGATAGATATTGATTAAGGCCTTTCACCCCTTCACTATGTGGCATTAATCAAATCTTGACTGAAAATTTTAGATTACATAATTTAGTCCATAATGTAATTTTAACTTGAACATCAACATCAATTATATATGTTCCTCATTTACAGGAGTTTCCTGGCTCGCAGTGACATTGGCATCATCCTCATCAACCAGTTCATCGCAGAGATGATTCGTCATGCTATAGATGCCCACATGCAGTCCATCCCGGCTGTGCTGGAGATTCCTTCAAAAGAGCATCCGTATGACGCCTCCAAAGATTCCATCCTGCGACGGGCCAAGGGCATGTTCTCAGCAGAGGACTTCCGATAAGAAGTTGATATCTGGGCAGATGCAAGAGTAAACAGGATTTACTTCTTGTTTTCATCCATCTTGCTGAAGCTGGAAACCATATTATCAGGATTATATAATGATGTGTTGTTCATGTGATGTTCTGTGATGTGTATTTTGCCATTCCGAAGAGGAGGAAGTAGTTTGTCAATGCTCCTAATCAATTGTTTAAATTATATATAATATAATTATTTATAATATTATATTATATATAAAAATGAGAAAAAAAGACATGCGTTATTTTACCCATTGTGTAACAGACATTATATATTGCAAGAAATTAATTATAATTTCTTATAAATATTGTCCCTTCAATATTTAAGTTCAAAGCTGATAATATTTAATTGCAGAACCATTGTTCAGTTATTGACTGCTTACAAATCTGTCTCAAATTACTTGTTAACTGGACATTTTTAGATTCACCTATATCTATAACTGTAATACGGTGGGCTATAAATGCACGTTTTGTCATTGTGTTGGTTGACACGTTGAGCTGTACACAGTGTGATGAAATAAAAATATGTTAACTTCCATCTTCAGAACTGAACTGTGCAGTTTATTAAAAGTAATGAAGTCTTACACTCCATTGGTGTTGTCTGATGAATGTGTGTCTGATGTTTAAATTTTTTTTATAATACAATATTATAATAAAACCAAAAACTAGACAATAATATTAATAGCATGTAGGATAAATGTTATTAATATTAAATGTATATGACATTCTTCTTTCAGACGAATACAGTTAAGAGTTATATTACAAAATTTCCTGGCTAATCCAAGCATTATAATGGCATGGCAGTCCAAAATTTGAAGCCCAAAAAAGTGCATCTATCCATTATAAAAGTAATCCACCAATCCATCAAATTTTGGGCTGCCATTTACTGCCATTATAATGCTTGGAAGAGCCAGGACCTTTTTTAATATAACTGATTGTATTCGTCTGAAAGGTCATATACACCCACGGTGAGTAAATCATGGGGAAACTTTTTTTTTGGGGGGTGAATTATCTCATAAGCTTGCAGTAAATATATGACATTCAGCTACACATCAGGATAATCATCCATATTTAAAAACCACATGATGTTAGTTGTGTAATAATCATGAGAAATTGCCTTGGTGCCTTGGTGGAAATCATGCTATCACTGTATTGTCACACTATGCAAGTCTAACTTAAACGTAAAAACTGATATCTAGGTCCATTGTAGCTCCCAATTTTTTCAGAACATTGATAAGGTCCCATCACTCTTATTCTCCGTCTTTTAAAAATATTTGTCCCTGTCTTATTCAAGGACAAAACCCACTCCGGCCTGTGGGAATTACACACACATACAGATCCCTAAAAGATCAATGCGCATTTGAATAATCAGGGAATTATATATAAGCTTGAATCAACTCTGGTCTGCTTCATTGACATTGACTCTGTTCGGTAAGTCAGTGCTGGTGTGATGAACAGCATGTTTCCTGTCTGGATTCTCAGCTCTCTGATCCTCAGTTACACTCTTGCTTTTCCCATCTTCAGTAACTCGAGGTAAGACATTTTCAATCACACACACACAAATTACCCCCCCCCCCACACACACATTCTACTAATGATTTATTCTTTTCAACAGTGGACCTCAAATGGAGATTTTCCCCAATATTACAGAGAGGAACACCACAGAGTATATTAAGACCAATAAAAGAAACGGGTAGAAAATTTAACCAATCCCATAGAGTCCTACAAAATGCTAAAACAATTCTCTCGTCTAACCTAAAATGTCTTGACTTTTCCATAGGTTCGAAACAGGGACACCACAAAGGCTGTAAGTCATGCATTTAATTAATTTGTTTTTAATAATCTATTTTTTATATATTATATTATATTATATTATTATAATGTGTCCTGTGTTTTCCTTGCAGTTAAAAATAAAGTCAGTGTTAATTAAAGGTGTTAACATTTGTTCCCTTTCAGTCGGTCACGTTCGACGTACGTCGGACGTCACCGACGAATTGGGATCACTTCAGGGAGCCCCTATCAGCTTCGAGATATAGAGAACCGGCCAATGACTATTGGCGTGCGAGATTTGCATCTCGCGCTCCGCCCCGCAGCGCGGGTATAAAGCGGAAGCGAATGCAGCGCACTGTTGTCATTCACTTCGGAGCCGAACGGCGTTGATGAAGCACAGACTGCCTGCATTCAGCAAGAGAGAGAGAGAGAGAGAGAGAGAGAGAGAATCGGACTGAGGATCGTTCTGTGCTGGTCAGACGGCACAAAACAGCGCGACCGCGGGCTCACCGCTGCTGGAAGCAGAAACCAACTGCTGTTTTCACAGCAACAGTTTAAAACTGCTAATTTGTTTCACTTGAGAGCAGATACAGGCTGCACTATCTCCTGTATTCTGCCGCGGTCTTCCCTGGGTGCTTCAGCACTGAAAGAGCATTTCCTCACAAAAAGAGCAACACGGGTGTGACACTGCGTCTTTTTCAAGATGTCATTCCACCCGTGCGTTTCTGGATGCGGTCGTTCCCTGTCGCCCGCTGACGGTCACAATCGCTGTATCACGTGCCTGGGCATTCAGCACGCTGAGGCAGCTTTTGTGGATAGTTCATGTTCCCACTGCGGGAACATGACTATCGCGGCGCTTAGGTCGAGACTCGCTTACCTTCAGGAAGGTGGAGTCCCCCTACCCATACCTCGATCTAGTGCTATTCCTGCCCAGCAGAATAGACCTACTTCGACGGATGGCCGGGGTGACCTGAGGATTACGTTCAGGGCAAACCCGCCGAGCCAGCCTCCGCAGGCCCCTGATCCCTCACAAGCGCCGCAGCCGGTAGGGCTTCCGGAGGAAATCGCTGGCCCCTCCCATGGGCGTCCAGTGGTGACCTTCGGGGCTCCAGTAGATGAACAGATGTCGATCGCTGCATCGGAGGGGGAGTTCCGGTCCTCGGAGGATGAAGATTCGGCTGTACTGCCTCCCTCTGGGAGAGTGGCAACGGCCGAGTCGGACCCCGAGTTGACGGCTATGCTTTCCCGGGCCGCCGAAAAGGTCGGGCTTGAGTGGAACCCTCCACCACGTCCCGAACCTTCTAGGTTGGATGATTGGTTTCTCGGGGCGGGTCGCGCTGGTTCTCAGCGTCCCGCCCCGGTGCCTTTCTTCCCGGAGGTGCATGAGGAGCTCACCAGGTCGTGGACGACACCATTTAGTGCCAGAAACAGACCTAGTGGCTCCTCCCTCCTCACTACCCTTGACGGCGGGCAAGCCAGGGGGTACGTGGGAATCCCACCAGTGGAGCGGGCCGTCGCGATGCAACTGTGTCCGGCTACCGCCTCCAACTGGCGCGGTGACCCGCGGCTCCCGTCCAAGGCCTGTAAGTTCTCTTCCAGTCTGACTGCGAAGGCTTACAGGTCTTGTGGCCAGGCTGCGTCCGCCTTGCATGCCATGGCGTTGCTCCAGGTGCATCAGGCCCAGGCACTCATGGACATGCACGAGGGTAGGCCGGACCCAGAGCTCCTCCGGGAGCTCCGGACGGCGACGGACCTCGCCCTCCGGGCGACGAAAGTCACCGCCCGTTCTATCGGTCAGGCGATGTCCACCTTAGTGGTCCAGGAACGGCATCTCTGGCTCAACCTGGCCGACATGAGGGAGACCGACAAGTATCGGTTCCTGGACTCCCCCGTTTCTTCGGCCGGGTTGTTCGGCGACGCGGTCGAGAGCTTTGCCCAGCAGTTCTCGGCCACCCAAAAGCAGACGGAGGCGATCAAACACATCCTGCCCCGGCGGCCAGCTGCTGCCTCCACCCTGCCGCCGGTCGCAGCGCCTCCGCCTGCCCGTCGCCGAGGACGTCCACCCGCCGCCGCCCCCGCTCCCGCCCCAGCCCAGCAGCAGCCTCCACCCGGGCGTAGGCGTGGAGCCGGCCGTGGGAAGGACGTCCAGCCCGCTCAGGCCGCTGCCAAGCCAGGTGGCAAGCGCCGTCGTAAGAGACCCTGAGACGGGCCACCCAGAGATGGAGGAGACTGCTCGTCAGGAGATGGTTGCAGCACCACTCCTTCCCCCGGAGGAGGGCCGGGGGAGAATCTTTTGTTTGATTTCTGTTCCGCCGCTGGCCCCAGCGCCAGCGGTACCCAAATTTTCAAAGAAAGAGCAGTTTCCAAAATCTCTGGGTGCCAAGAGAGCGCGCTTGGCGGTGTTCGACGCTCCCATGCCTTGTCACCCTCAGGCGCCTCTCCAATCGCCAGCAGGGGGTGCCGGCTGTGGGGACGCACACAAGCGGCCTTCTCACACTCGCACACCCCCTCAGCGGAAGCAGGTAAGTGTTACGCAGTTCACTCAGACCCCACTTCGGGCCGCTCTCATGCCGTCCGAGTCGGGTCCCTGCATACCGCTTCGCTGCCCCGCTGCGGGTACGTCTGTGGTGCCGATGGTCCCGCTTGTACGGTCGCTGGGAGCCTGGCTAGCGCTCCCCAGCCCGTCTCGCTGGCTCATCCGTACCATCAGACTCGGCTATGCGATTCAGTTCGCCCGGCGTCCCCCCAAGTTCAGGGGCGTTCACTTCACCTCTGTGTCGAAGGAGAATGCCCCTGTGCTTCAGGCGGAGATCGCAGTCCTACTGGCGAAGGACGCGATAGAGCCGGTCCCTCCAGCCGATATGAAGACCGGCTTCTACAGCCCGTACTTCATTGTACCCAAGAAAGGCGGCGGGTTACGGCCGATCTTGGATCTGCGATTCCTGAACCGGTCCCTTCACAGGCTACCGTTCAGAATGCTAACGCAGAAACGCATCTTCAGGTGCATCCGTCCCCAAGATTGGTTTGCAGCGATCGACCTGAAGGACGCGTACTTTCATGTCTCGATTCTCCCTCGACACAGACCGTTTCTACGCTTTGCGTTCGACGGACGAGCATATCAGTACAAAGTCCTACCCTTCGGGCTAGCCCTGTCGCCCCGTGTCTTCACGAAAGTCGCGGAGGCGGCCATTGCTCCCATGAGAGAGCGTGGAGTTCGCATCCTCAACTATCTCGACGACTGGCTGATCCTTGCCCAGTCGCGAGAACAGTTGTGCGAACACAGGGACATGGTGCTCAGTCACCTCAGCCGGTTGGGTCTTCGGGTCAACTGGGAAAAGAGCAAACTCTGCCCCACGCAGAGGATCTCTTTTCTCGGTATGGAGCTGGATTCGGTCGGCCTGACAGCGCGCCTCACGGAGGAGCGCGTCCAGTCGGTGTTGAACTGCTTGAATTCGTTCAAATGCAGGACAGCGGTACCACTGAAACATTTTCAGAGGCTCCTGGGGCATATGGCATCCGCAGCCGCAGTAACGCCGCTCGGGTTGCTTCATATGAGACCGCTTCAACGCTGGCTACGCGACCGAGTCCCGAGATGGGCGTGGCACAGCGGATCCCTCCATGTCCCTGTGACTCTGAGGTGCCGCCAAACCTTCAGCCCGTGGTCGGACCCTTCATTTCTACGGGCAGGAGTTCCCCTAGAACAAGTGTCCAGGCATGCTGTTGTCTCCACGGATGCCTCATCCACCGGCTGGGGTGCCACGTACAACGGGCTTGCAGTTTCGGGTCTGTGGACGGGGCCTCAACTGCAATGGCATATCAATTGCCTCGAGTTGTTAGCAGTTCGTCTTGCGCTGGGCCGCTTCAAAATGCCGCTACTAGGCAAGCACGTTCTGGTCCGTACGGACAACACTGCGGCCGTTGCGTACATCAACAAACAGGGTGGTATACGCTCCCGTCGCATGTCTCAACTCGCCCGCCATCTCCTCCTATGGAGTCAGAAGCATCTGAGGTCGCTTCGTGCCATTCACATTCCGGGCCTGCTCAATCGTGCGGCCGACGAGCTCTCACGACAGCCAGTGCTCCCCGGAGAGTGGAGACTCCATCCCCAGGTGGTCCAGCTGATCTGGAGTCGCTTCGGGACCGCACAGGTAGACCTGTTTGCCGCCCCGGACACGACCCACTGCCAGTTGTTTTATTCCCTGACCGAGGGGACCCTCGGCTCGGATGCGCTGGCACACAGCTGGCCCCGGGGCCTACGCAAGTATGCGTTTCCCCCAGTGAGCCTTCTTGCACAGACTCTGTGCAAGGTCAGGGAGGACGAGGAGCAAGTCCTGTTGGTCGCTCCGTATTGGCCCAACCGGACTTGGTTCCCGGAACTAGTGCTTCTCGCGACAGCACCTCCCTGGCCCATTCCTCTGAGGAAGGACCTCCTGACTCAGAGACGGGGCACCCTATGGCACCCGCGTCCGGACCTCTGGAAACTCCATGTCTGGTCCCTGGACGGGACGCGGAGGTTCTAGGTGGCCTACCACAGGCTGTGATAGACACCATCACTTCCGCTAGAGCTCCCTCTACGAGGCGCCTCTATGCGTTGAAGTGGAACCTGTTCGTCGGCTGGTGCTCTTCTCGCCGAGAAGACCCCCGGAGATGTTCGATCGGTTCCGTGCTTTCCTTCCTACAGGATGGGTTGGAGCGAAGGCTGTCTCCCTCCACCCTCAAAGTCTATGTTGCCGCTATCGCCGCTAATCATGACATGGTAGGTGGTAAGTCTCTAGGGAAGCACGATCTGATCGTCAGGTTCCTGAGGGGGGCGAGGAGACTAAAACCGCCTCGCTCTCCCTCTATACCCTCTTGGGACTTAACTCTGGTGCTAACCGCACTGCAGAGGGCGCCCTTTGAGCCTTTGCAGTCAGTCGAGTTAAAAATCCTGTCTCTGAAGACAGTACTCCTGACTGCATTGGCCTCTATCAAGAGGGTAGGGGACCTGCAGGCATTTTCGGTCGACGAATCGTGCCTGGAATTCGGGCCCGGTAACTCTCATGTAATCCTGAGACCCCGACCCGGATATGTGCCCAAGGTTCCCACCATTCCCTTCCGGGACCAGGTGGTGAGCCTGCAAGCGCTGCCTTCGGAGGAGGCAGACCCAGCCCTAGCTTTTCTCTGTCCAGTCCGCGCTCTGCGGACTTACGTGGACAGAACACAAAGCTTCAGGACCTCAGAGCAGCTCTTCGTCTGTTATGGAGGCCAGCAGAAGGGAAAGGCTGTCTCCAAGCAGAGGATGGCCCACTGGATAGTGGATGCCATCGTCTTGGCGTACCAAACCCAAGACGTGCCCTGCCCGCTCGGGTTAAGAGCCCACTCCACTAGGGGTGTAGCTTCTTCCTGGGCGTTGGCTCGTGGCGCCTCGCTGACAGATATTTGTAGAGCTGCGGGCTGGGCGACACCTAACACGTTCGCTAGATTTTATAGCCTCCGTGTAGAGCCGGTATCTTCCTGTGTGCTCGCTTCCCATAGTCAGTAACACCGAAGTGCCCGTTCTAAGTGTCGGCTTGCTGCGCCACTCCCTTCCCTGTGGAACGGATACGTGCGCTTATATGCTCCAGTCGAGTTCCCCAGAACGGCGAACCCTGTTGAGTCCTCCGCAACCCGCGGCAGTCGGATGTGGCGGAGCGTCCGACGCCAGGTCTAACACTCGTATGCATTGGTGGAACTTGTGTTAGGCTGGGTTCCATATGTTGTGACCCCCACGGCGGTCCCATATGTGTATTCTTCCACGGTACGGCTCCCTACGGCGAGCCCGTGTCTTTCCCTCGGCAGAGCTCTCTGCCGTCTCAGTTAGGTGTTGTTCCCCCGCCTGTTTGGCCGGGGCCACCCCTGGGACTTCCGTATGTTGCACTGCCCACGGCCAGTCCATACGTGTATTTTCCACATGGTAACTCCCTTCGGGCATGATGTGGCTTCCGCAGCGTCCCTCTGGGCACGCTTTCCCAGCGTTATCCAATAGTCTGCTGAAGTGGGTCTTGCGGAACAGCAGTGTGACTTCCCTGCGTGAATTTCCCGCCCGGAACAGACGGGGTCTGAAGGGCTCTCGCTGGGCGCTGGAAGTGGTAGTAACTGTGGCGTTTTCCAAAGGGATCCCAATTCGTCGGTGACGTCCGACGTACGTCGAACGTGACCGACTGAAAGGGAACGTCTCGGTTACGTATGGTAACCCTCGTTCCCTGAAGGAGGGAACGGAGACGTACGTCCCGTCGCCACAGTTGCTGTACCATCACTGCATGGCCGAGTCACTAGTTCGGCTCCTCAGTGAAAAACAACAGTGCGCTGCATTCGCTTCCGCTTTATACCCGCGCTGCGGGGCGGAGCGCGAGATGCAAATCTCGCACGCCAATAGTCATTGGCCGGTTCTCTATATCTCGAAGCTGATAGGGGCTCCCTGAAGTGATCCCAATTCGTCGGTGACGTCCGACGTACGTCTCCGTTCCCTCCTTCAGGGAACGAGGGTTACCATACGTAACCGAGACGTTTATTGATGTATGTGGCCCTCATTACATAGCATAAGGAAAAATTGCACAAAGAATGCTTGTTTTGTTTTGTTCATAATTAGCCCACACTACTATAAAATGGAGACATTGAGCTTTCATGAACCCTTTTCACACAAATATCAATATCTGAAATGTCTGGTAAAGTGTTACCATAAAATATAACAAATAACTTCCTGTCTCGTTCTTCCTGTGTCATTCTCGGCGTGCACCTTCCTATCCTTTTGACACACATCAGAGTCATAATTTGTATTATACAGCAAATGCCCTTTAAATAATTTCCTTACTGACAAAAGGACAGAATATTAATTCAAATCCTCATTCAGTATTTCTTGGTGCCTGAAATACACTTCTCTCACATTTCAGCCGAAGGATTTGTTTTCTGTCCACTTGTTCCTTGTGGAACCTGGGGTCATTGCTACAGACTGGGAATGAGATTGCTGGGGACATGACCAATGATCCAATGGGAATTGGCAAGAAATAAAGCATGAATCTGAATGATCAAATAATGATAAAATGGTGTTTTCATTGAATATAAGAGGAAGTTTCACTAATGTGTTACAGTGAAGTGATGTGTTTGGTTATCTTAGGCTTGCTGTAATATTCTGTAATAAAAGCAGGATTGATTTATGCATGCTATGTTTAGGCAAGATATGCTCAATCTCTGTTTTTTTTTTACAGTAGTGTTGTAATGTTTCTGTTTCATATTAGGATAATAATTTTAGTGACACCCAGCAGTTTATTTCTGTCCACTGTAGCGGACATTTGTTTTTATTGGATTTTAAAACATTTCACATTTTACAGAAAACGGAACATTACATATATTGCACTTAGTATTTTTATATGATTGATTTTAAAATGTACACTGGGACTTGTTCAGTTGATGGTGAGGCACTTCAGGTGAATAGAGTAAAAAACAAAAAACAATATATGAGATATAATTCCTATGAAACTTTGCCATGTGATTATTTTTTAATGAAAAATATTTTTATAGGCTATTACAAGTTGGCTCAAAAACACACCAAATGCAACACTAGAAATACCCACTCTTGTCCATGTTTACATACAAATTTATTTCATATAAATTCATATAAACTACTATGAATTTTGTATTATTCATAACATGGAACATACTGTATGTGCAAAGTCTGATGTATGTATACCGAGGTGAAAAAAATTCACACTAAAATACACATTATTTCAGTACATTTAGTATACTTCCATAATGTACTTAAAGAGACAGTTCACCCAACAATGAAAATTACCTCATGATTTACTCACCCTCAAGCCATCCTATAGGTGTATATGACATTCTTCTTTCAGACAAATACAATCAGAGTTATATTAAAAGATGTCCTGGCTAATCCATCGCTTGGCTTCAGAAGGCCTTTATTAACCCATGGAGCCGTGTGGATTACTTTTATAATGGATGGATGCTATTTTTTGGGCTTCAAATTTTGGACTGCCATTATAAGATTATTAGTGTCCATGGTAACTGATGAGTGGCGGGAATCTAAACTAAGGAACACATGTTATGAATGAAAACAAACTAGAAGTCCATGAAAACTAAGACAAACCAAACGTGACTGTGACAGTATACATTAAAATCCACTAAAATTCTATGTAAAGCGTTCATAGCACACTTTTAAGTAATGCACTTATAAAACACTTCTGTATATTTGGTTTACTTTATCTGACTACACTTAAAATCAATTTAAGTGTTAGTGCTAATTAGTGCATTTATATTAAGTGCACTTAAGTACCACATTTGGGAAAATGTACTTTGTGTAATATATAAATTAAAATCTATTTAATTTAAATTTAGGATTACTATATAAAAGTCTACTAAGATTGAAGTAATTTTTTAAGCATTCAAATACACTAATAAAACTTCTCTGTATATTTTTGCGATATATTTTATTTCAATGCACTAAAAATCTTTTCAAGTATTAGTGGTATTTAGTATACTTTTTCAAGCGCACTGAAATACTACTGAATTAGAAATATTCTTTTAATTAGTGTATTTATAGTGTACAACTTTTACAAATTTATTTAGCGCAAAAAATAAGAATGTACTACAAATGTACCTGGGTAGTGGAAGTTGATTGTGAATTTATTTATTTATTTACCTGTATAGTGTCTTCCTTTTATTTTCTTAACGATGTAGTGAACATAAAATAAATACATTTAATTTAAAATATATTAATAATATTTTTTATATATCAAAGTATTAAATATTTATTATTAATATTCATTTATTTTTCACTATATATATATATATATATATATATATATATATATATATATATATATATATATATATACACTCACCTAAAGGATTATTAGGAACACCTGTTCAATTTCTAATTAATGCAATTATCTAATCAACCAATCACATGGCAGTTGCTTCAATGCATTTAGGGGTGTGGTCCTGGTCAAGACAATCTCCTGAACTTCAAACTGAATGTCAGAATGGGAAAGAAAGGTGATTTAAGCAATTTTGAGCGTGGCATGGTTGTTGGTGCCAGACGGGCCGGTCTGAGTATTTCACAATCTGCTCAGTTACTAGGATTTTCACGCACAACCATTTCTAGAGTTTACAAAGAATGGTGTGAAAAGGGAAAAACATCCAGTATGCGGCAGTCCTGTGGGCGAAAATGCCTTGTTGATGCTAGAGGTCAGAGGAGAATGGGCCGACTGATTCAAGCTGATAGAAGAGCAACTTTGACTGAAATAACCACTCGTTACAACCGAGGTATGCAGCAAAGCATTTGTGAAGCCACAACACGCACAACCTTGAGGCAGATGGGCTACAACAGCAGAAGACCCCACTGGGTACCACTCATCTCCACTACAAATAGGAAAAAGAGGCTACAATTTGCACGAGCTCACCAAAATTGGACAGTTGAAGACTGGAAAAAGGTTGCCTGGTCTGATGAGTCTCGATTTCTGTTGAGACATTCAGATGGTAGAGTCAGAATTTGGCGTAAACAGAATGAGAACATGGATCCATCATGCCTTGTTACCACTGTGCAGGCTGGTGGTGGTGGTGTAATGGTGTGGGGGATGTTTTCTTGGCACACTTTAGGCCCCTTAGTGCCAATTGGGCATCGTTTAAATGCCACGGCCTACCTGAGCATTGTTTCTGACCATGTCCATCCTTTTATGACCACCATGTACCCATCCTCTGATGGCTACTTCCAGCAGGATAATGCACCATGTCACAAAGCTTGAATCATTTCAAATTGGTTTCTTGAACATGACAATGAGTTCACTGTACTAAAATGGCCCCCACAGTCACCAGATCTCAACCCAATAGAGCATCTTTGGGATGTGGTGGAACGGGAGCTTCGTTCCCTGGATGTGCATCCCACAAATCTCCATCAACTGCAAGATGCTATCCTATCAATATGGGCCAACATTTCTAAAGAATGCTTTCAGCACCTTGTTGAATCAATGCCACGTAGAATTAAGGCAGTTCTGAAGGCGAAAGGGGGTCAAACACAGTATTAGTATGGTGTTCCTAATAATCCTTTAGGTGAGTGTATATATATATATATATATATATATAACATGACATAAAAAAATTCTAGCTCATAATAATGGATTGCAGAACATCCATTCCTCCTTGAAGTTCTAATCAGGTATCTACATCTCTAATTGCACTGTATGGTGTGCTATAAATGCACTTTTTGTGATTAAATTGGTTGTCACTTTAAGCATTGCAATCATGAAAGGCAAAGCGATGTATAGTTAAAATATGTTAACTTTTATTTCATTTATTATTATACTTTATTTTACCAGGAAATAATCCCATTAAGATTCAAAATCTATCCTAATATCCTAGTTTTAAACTGTGTCATTGTCGGTAGATACTCAAATTTATGCTGTTTCTGCAATTTATATCAGGAAAAAGGTGCAAAAACTTTAAAGGCTTTTCACCGAAGACGCTTTCGTGGGATATCATACATGATTTGCCCATATGATCTAAGATTACATTTCCTGGTACTGACCTTTGGAGTCAGAAGAGAACATAAGTAAGGAGGCAGTTTACAAAGTATGGCCTTAAAAAGAAAAATATACCAGTGCTCCAGCCTGCGATTGTGCAAAGATGGCCAACCAACACTCTCATACAAGCTACAGTGATGAGTATGAAAATTAGAATTAGTTACAAATCTTAGTGCTGCATGATATACTGAATCCAGCATTTTCAAAGAAGATTGATTGGCATGCATTTACATAAATGTTGTTTGTATAAGTGTTTTTTCTCGTACTAAAAGAGAACTTCGCTCTGTTTTTTTGTTAAACCCTCTATGCTATTTGAAGGAAAAATGTTCTTCTAAAAAGGAAACCAAGATATTTATAGACTGATACTCATTCAATTACTTTCTCATCTAGTGTAACAATTTGACAAGCATCTTCTGTTTTCCTTGATTTAGAAAAGCACATCATTTTAGTTTTATCTGAGTTTAGTACAAGTCTCAATTTATGAAGATCTTCTATGGCACTTGTCAAGGATGGGGGAGAACAGTACAAAATGGTATCATCCGCATAAAATGACATTTTGCTTTTGATACATTCTGACACAAGTCATTTATATAAATAGTAAATAAAATGGGACCCAAAATGGACCCCTGGGGGACAAGTAATGATTTTGAGGACACACCATCAACATAAACAGTTTTTGTTCTGCCACTCAAATAGTTGCCAAACCATTTGACATCTTTTGGAGACATTCCAATATCCACCTGTGACAGGACATAGTGGTCAACTGTGTCAAACGCCTTTGAAAGATCTAAGAACATTGCAGCACAATATTCTTTAGAATCAATAGCACTTATAAAATCATTTAACACTTTCATAGGGGCAGTGACAGTGCTGTGTTTTTTTACGAAAACCCGACTGCCAATCATTTAAAATATTTTTTTGTTACTAAATAGTCTTTCAACTGCTCACTTATAAGTCCTTCTAGAACTCTAAGCAGATAGCTTAGATATTGGCCTATAATTATTTGGATTTGATCGGTCAGCACCCTTTAATAAAGGAGTGACATATGCGTGTCAAAAATGTGTGTCAAAGGTTCTAAAATATGTTCAGCAGCAATATTTAAAAAGTAGGGATCCAACCCATCAGGACCAGCGGATTTCTTAGCATTTAGCCCTCTAAGAGCATCACATACCTCCTGCGTTGCAATAGGAACAAGCTCAAAATCGATATACATTTGTAAATTAGTGAATTAATGATATATAACAACTATATTTCATGTCAAATAATGATATTTTAAAATTGTATTGCTAACACTTATGACATAAACTTTTAATTGGGTTAATATAATCCCTCTATATATGTGACAATATCTTGCAACTGACCATGCTTGAGTCACACACAGACTTCAGCATGCAAAACACAAAAATGGTAATTTATTTATTTATTTATTTATTTTTACTTACAATTTTGTTTTTGCTGTCGTTATTGGGGTTATACTGACAAAAGACAGCAAATAAAATAGTAAAATAAAGTATACTACATATACAGCGAGGCGCCTTGAGCCAGCACCCAGGAGGAAGCTACACTCTTTGTGGAGTGTGCTCGCAACCTGAACGGGCAAGGCACGTCTTGGGACTGCTAAGCCAAGATGATAACATCCACTATCCAGTGGGCTAACCTCTGCTTGGAGACAGCCTTTCCCTTCTGCTGGCCTCTGTAACAGACGAAGAGCTGCTCTGAGCTTTGAGATCGGTCCACGTAGGCGCGGACGGGACAGAGCAAAGCTAGGGCTGGGTCTGCCTCCTCCGAAGGCAGCGCTTGCAGGTTCAGCATCTGGTCCCGGAAGGGAGTGGTAGGAACCTTGGGCACATATTCAGGCCGGGGTCTCAGGACAACACGCTATTGCTGCGACGTACACTTTGAGGGTGGAGGGAGACAGCCTTCGCTCCAACCCATCTTGCAGAAAAGAAAGCACGACACTGAACATCTTCGGGGGTCTTCCCAGCGGGTTTCCAGAGGTCTGGACGCAGGTGCCATAGATTGCCCCGCCCCTGAGAAGCAGGTCCTTCCTCAGGGGGATCGGCCAGGGAGGGGCTGTTGCGAGGAGTGTGAGTTCGGAGAACCAGGTCCGGTTGGGCCAGTAGGGTGCAACTAGCAAAACCTGCTCCTCTTCCTCCCTGACCTTGCACAGTGACTGTGCGCAAAGGCTCACTGGGGGAAACGCATATTTGCATAGGTCCCGGGGCCAGCTGTGCCCCAGTGCATCTGTACCGAGGGTGCCCCCGGTCAGGGAATAGTACAACTGGCAATGGGTCGAGTCCGGAGAGGCGAACAGGTCTACCTGCACGACTCCGAAGAGGTCCCATATCAGCTGGATGCTCCGGGGGTGGAGTCGCCACTCTCCCGGAGGTGCAACGGGAGCGTAGACCACCCTGATGGTTAATGTACGCAACGGCTGCAGTGCTGTCCGTACGGACCAGTACGTGCTTGCCCTGTAGTGGCTTTTTGAGGCGGCCCAGGGCGAGACATACTGCCAATAACTCTAGGCAATTGATACGCAGTTGGGGCCCCGTCCACAGACTCGAAACTGCGTGCCCGTTGTACGTGGCCCCCCAGCCTGTGGATGAGGCATCCGTGAAGACCACAGCATGCCTGGACACCTGTTCTAAGGGCACTCCCGCTTGTAGAAATGAAGGGTCCACCCACGGGTTGAAGGTTTGACGACAGTAAGGAGTAACCGAGACCCGGTACTTGCCGCTCTGCCACGCCCATCTCGGGACTCGGTCGTCAAGCCAACGTTGAGCGGTCTCATATGAAGCAATCCGAGCGGCGTTACCGTGGCTGCAGATGCCATATGCCCCAGGAGCCTCTGAAAAAACGCCTTTGAACGTATTCAAGCAGTTCAACACTGACCGGACTCGCTCCTCTGTGAGGCGCGCAGTCCGGTTGACCGAATCCAGCTCCATACCGAGATGCCGCAACTCCAGGCCGCGTTCTCTGAGCAGAATAATGGCTGCCTCTGCGACTTTCGTGAAGCCGTGAGGCGACAGGGACAGCCCGGAGGGCTTCAGGTCGATCGCTTGCGAACCAATCTCGGGGACGGATGCATTCGAAAATGCGTTTCTGCGTACACAATTTGAACGGGAGCTTGTGCAAGGCCCGATTCAGAATGCGCAGGTCCAAGATTGGCCTTAACCCACCACCTTTCTTGGGTACAATGAAGTAGGGCATGTAGAACCCCGACTTTATATCAGCTGGAGAAACCGGCTCGACCGCGTCCTTCGCCAGCAGGACATCAATCTCTGACCGCAAGACATGGGCATCGCTGCCCCTGTACTTGGGAGGCCGGCGAGCGAACTGAATCGCGTAGCCAAGACTGATGGTACGGATGAGCCAGCGAGACGGCGTTGCACTACGCCTCAGCCACCCAGGAAAGCATGGCTGTCAACTCTGAATCTGATTCAGCATGAGCACACACTATTATAGTGTGAGACTCAGCATTATCATTTCCAGCGCATAACAGCCCTCTCTGCAGAAATTGACATCTGTCCTCTGCCAGAGCCCCAAATGAAATGCTGGCCGTTTTTTTTTTTTTAGGACCTGCAATACCATCTGTAAGCTACCAGCAGGCATGTGAGATGGTGAGCGCACCAGAAAATAAACTTGCCGTGACAACCCCCCTTGTCAGCAGGCGCTCAACGGCACACAGCGCGCTGAACGCTCAAGCCCTTACGAGAAAGGTGAGACGAACAACGCGCCGACGTGATCACGTTCTCCTGAGAGAACATGAATCACCCACGAACGCAATCTCACATGCTTATCCAGAAACACACGGTTTGAATGACATCTTAAAAAAGACGTGTTGCTCTTTTAGAAGGAAATGCTCTTTTAGAAGTGCTGAAGCACTCAGGGAGATTGCAAGCCTGCGTGTGAGCACTCAAAGAACGGAAACGCCGTTTGCAGAACATAATATAACACTGTTAGTTAAATGGAATTACTCAAGTAATCTTACTATTAAATTTAAAGTAAGATTAAAATATTCTAAAATTAAATATTCTAGAGTATGTTAACTAGAATTGTCATTAAACTAACTTGATATGTATTACTTAATTTACTTGGGAGGTGTTAGCTTTCTTTACTTTTAGCTGATTATTAAATTAACATCAGTTTTCCCCTTTAAATTTGCTTTGCAAAAACAAGGCAATCGGTTTCCAAACTTTTTTTAAGTAAACTGAACTTGTTAGAATTTACAGTGTACATTTTCCCTAGACAAAGAGTAGTCCTCTTGTCTCCTCTGTTGTTGTGTTGCATGCTCAAACAACAACCCAGAAGATATAAAGTTTGTTATAAACCAACCTGACACTCTTTCGGTTTGTTTGCTTGCATGGTTGATTGAGTATCTGATGACTAAAAGTTTCTCTGAAATAGCTTCTAGAGTTATGACTTTCCAACACTGTTTACATAAATCATCTAATTTTGAATTAATTCATTGACATGACATTCAGCAGGATAAGCATGTGGAAACCACATCATGTTAAAAGGCATGAAAACTGATTATGAAAAAATCACATCGTTATTGTCCCCAGTCCCTGGAAATCATTGCCACTGTGAGAGGGAAACTCATAAAAGCAGAGAATCTACAATTCCTGAAACAGCTGACAAAAGATAAATGAAGACTGAATGATTTGACTTTAACAAAAAATAAGCTGTCCATGGACAAAATATTCCCTCTTAAACTATTGTATATAATGTTACAATCAAACTTTTTTGATAAACTTAGAGTAAACTTCACCGCTTCAGAATATCCACACACTTTAGACAAAAATCTGGTATTTTCCCATGATTGTTGTCCAACATTGTGACACTTGCAATGGATTTATTTTATCCGTGGTGACTTATTTCCTCTCTTTATACTCCAAAACATTGATAAGGTCTCATCAATCCTCTCTGTCTGTCTTTTATATGTTTGTCCCTGTCTTAATCAAGGACAAAACCTACTCCTACCTGTGGGAATCTCTCTCCCTCTCCCTCTCACACACACACACACACACACACACACACACACACACACACATAGATGTCTAACTTGTTTAAAGAACATGTGAATGGTCAGAGAACGATATATATATTTGAATAAACTCTGGTCTGCTTCATTGACATTGACTCTGTTCGGTAAGTCAGTGCTGGTGTGATGAGCAGCATGTTTCCTGTCTGGACTCTCAGCTCTCTGATCCTCAGCTACACTCTTGCGTTTCCCATCTTCAATAACTCGAGGTAAGATATTGACAAGATGTCCAAAAAAAGAAAAGAAAAAAGGACCACATTCTTTTTCATATTTGTGATGTATTTGTTTTTAGCAGAGGATCTTATATGAAGACCAATGTTACAGAGATAAACTTCATAGAGTTTATTAAGACCAATCAGACCAGGTATATATGCACACACACATGCTTGACAGAACAGAGACAGTGTGAATGATGGGTTTTGGGACGGGAAAGCAATAGTCACATACTCTGATGCTGACCATATAATACATTTTGGGCTTTTTCTTTTTACTTAGCCTACAGTAAATTAGGTAAGAAAAAGTTCTTCAATATTATAAACATTATTAAAATCTATTTATAGAGTTCCCTCTGTTCTCTTTAGGCTAAATTTGCAGTTATTTACTGCTCAAATATATAAGGAAATAGGGTTACACTTTAGTTTGATGGTCCCCTTTAGACTATAAAGGTTGCACCTAAATCTAACTCAGAGTATTATTTGAGTATTAGTAGACTGTTAAGAGTAGGGTTAGGGTTAGTAGACGCATGGGTTATGATTAGTAGAATAAGTTGACATGTTCTTGCAAAGTTATTTTATACTCAGTAGAATGTCTGTAGGGGGACCAGAAATCCAATCGGAATGGGCAAGAAATGAAGAAATAAGCATTGATCCTGAATATGAAACCCCTCTCAGACCTCTCGGAATTAAAATGTGCTCAAATTCTTGTTGTACATACGGTGCTCCGTCTTTTGGTAATATTCTTAAATGACTCTTGAAATTAATCTTTTTTTTACGTAAACTGATATGACACAATTTATGTCCCATTTTACAATTTAATGCATTTTTTTTTACTTAGGTCACACAACATTGTATGATGTTCTAAGTCTGCAAATAAAGTACCCAGAAGTGATCTTTGTATTATTTCATTCTGAATCATTGGAACAACATGTGATCAAAGAATTCAACCTTGCAAGCAGAATTCTGAATGTATCCTATATGATAATAAAACACATATTTGTGTGTCTGGCTTTGTATGTGGTTTCATTGTTTGTTATATGGAAATGCTAGCAATATTGACCTGTTTTTTGTTTCTTTGTTTTTAGCCAAAGTGATCAATTACTCGCATGGTGAGAATTTATAATTACATTATTCATAAATGACATTTATGACATTTAAATTAGCCCAATTTCTTTTGGGAAAAACTATGATATCCATATGTAAGCTAATATTTATTTGTACTTTACAGGAGTTTTCAATGTTATCTTCCTTCCTGTGCCTTGGATAATCTGGCCGACAGGATTCAGAATGGGGATGAGGAAGCAGGAAGGTCCACAGGGGACCCATGGGGGCCTGGGAAAAAATAGTATAGAGATGTAAAAAAAGTTACTTTTATTTGATTATTTTAAAGATGTAAAAATTGCTTAGATCCAAAAGTGCTAAAGTGCTAAATTTAGACATTTTATTCATGCAAAGAGAGCAAATATAAAAATGTTACGTTCTGAACAATAATGTCATCTCTTCTTCACACAAATGAAAAATAAAATCCTTTTTACTACCATCTATTGACTTCTTTTATTATGTTGATGATAAAATACTGTCAATATATAACAAGTAATGTTGCCTGTTTTATCATACATAAAGACACACTTTTTTTTTGCACATTTGTTCCTGAGTGCCATTATTAAAGTTTCAGTTTGGATTTTGATCTTCAGTCTCTTCAGTTTGTTCCTGGTTCCCGACACCGTTACATATACAGAATCCTTGAGTTCTTGACTCAGTTTTAAAGAAACTTTTATGCCAAAAAGGTTCTGTATAAATGATTACATAATGACGATTGCATAATACTAATGGGTTATTTCAATTTTAAGTACCCCACAATGTGTGGTTGATGAAATCTGTCAATCATTGTATATTTTAATAAATATTTCAATTACTCTTTAATACTTTGTTAGCTAACTACGTACATTTCTGAAATACATAATTTGGACAGTCACCTCTAATAACAGATCACTCTAAATTGTAATGTAGTCACATGCATTTTCTGTAAAGCTGCTTTGAAACAATATGTTGGAATGCATCCCGGACATTAAGAAATGGTTATCAAATAACTTTCTCCAACTTAATGATGACAAAACTGAAACAATTGTTTTCGGTCCCCGAAAATTGAGGAGTAGTCTCATTAAGGAGTTGGGTAATCATTTCCCCTCAGTTTCCTCCCAGGTTAGGAACCTTGGTGTCATCTTGGATTCAGAATTATGTTTAACCAAACAAATTAATTCTGTTGATAAGAATAGTTTTTATCAACTGCGGATTATTTCCAAACTTAGAGAAGTTTATTCATGCTTTTATTACCTCACACTTAGACTGTTGTAACTCATTGTACCTGGGTCTTCCTCAGTCATCACTTCACACGCCTCCAGATGGTGCAAAATGCAGCAAAGAAATATGATCATGTCACCCCAATTTTAGCTTCGCTTCATTGGCTCCCGATCCATTTTAGAATTCAGTTTAAAATTGTGTTGTTTGTTTTTAAAGCTCTTAATGATCAAGCTCCTTGTTATCTTAAATATATTCTTACTCCTCAGTCATCTTCCAGATTTTTAAGAAAACGTATCTCTATTCCCTGGCATTTTTATATTATCATACTTCTGTTTTACTGTTTGTTTTGTCTGGTTTTACTCTGTCTCTATTTTATTCTTGTTTTTTTCTCTTTACTCTGTTCAGCACTTTGGATAGTTCTGCTTAATTGTGCTATATAAATAAAATGTACTTACTTTACTTACAATGTGTTGTGAAAAGCACTATTTACAAATAAATGTAAATTGAATTGACATTGAAACAAAAGAATGTGGGGAAAATAACTGCATGCGACTACCACATACTATTGGAATGCAATGATAACACATTTAGAAAATAATATATGTAAAAGAATTATTATAAATATATAAAATTATAATATAAGTTATATATATATATATATATATATATATATATATATATATATATATATATATATATATATATATATAAATAATGTAATTTTGTAAAAGCATCAGTAAGGTCTCATCAATCTTCTCTGTATGTCTTTTAAAAATATTTGTCCCTGTCTTATTCAAGGACAAACCCACTCTGGCCTGTGGGAATTACGCACACATACAGATCCCTAAAATATTAATGAGCATTTGAATAATCAGGGAATTATATATAAGCTTGAATCAACTCTGGTCTGCTTCATTGACATTGACTCTGTTCGGTAAGTCAGTGCTGGTGTGATGAGCAGCATGTTTCCTGTCTGGACTCTCAGCTCTCTGATCCTCAGCTACACTATTGCGTTTCCCATCCAAAACAGCACAAGGTAAGATATTTTCAAGCATAATCGAAATGTTGTCCACAAAAGTGACTAAATTCTGCTTCACTGAGATGTATTTGTTTTCAGCATGGAATCTTATACGAAGATCTTTTCCAATTTCACAGAGTTCGAGGGAAACAGGTACACACACACACACACACACACACACACGCTTGACAGAACAGAAACAGTGTGAATAAGTTGAGATGAGACTCAAACAGAGATCCAAGAAATGGAGGAACATGAGCATGATCCTGAATAAGAGAATTCAAGTGCTTTCTTTATATTTTTTTCACCAACAGGAATGTTTTTTTTTTTGCATTTCAGTATCAAAATATGCACAAATTCTCATTGTACATGTGGTGTTCCTTGTCTTTTGGTAATATATTTATAATAAATAACACTTTCATTGAATCAGTGTTTTAAGTTTACTGATTTGTAATTTCTTAATGCTATATATATGTGTAATTACACTACGCGTGTTGATGTATGTTACACAACGTATTATTCTCAAAAAATTCTGAATCTAAATAATTATGAATTTGTGTGTGTCTTGTTTTGTCTATGTGGCTTGATTGGAAATGGTAATAAAATTGTTTGTTTTGTTTGTGTCCTTTTAGGTCAATCTTTCGCATACCCATGGGGTAAGAATTTATAATTACAAGACTGAAATGTAAATGTCTATTTATGTCTATTTATATGAGTAGGCCTAAAATACAAGTAAGCACACAAGATTCTTCCTGGTAGCCCAATTTGTTCTTGGAAAAACTCCTGGCATTCCAATGCATGCTAATATTTATTTGTACCTTACAGCCGCGCATGTCCACTTCCTTCCTGTTCCTTGCAAAGACTGGCTGACAAGATGCAGAATGGGGATGAGGAAGCAGGAAAAACTGCATGGGACCCATTGGGGCCAGGGAAAAAATAAGAGATGCAGGAGAAAAAAGAGAAAAACTTTTGTTTTTAGATAGATTTAATTGCAACAAGTCTATCCTTTGAGCTTTGCTTAGCTCAAAAGTGCCAACTTTCATTGGACATTTCGTTATTCATGCGAAATGAGCAAATAAATGTATGTTATCAACACTTTGCTAATGTCATCTCTTCACACCAATGAAAAATAAAATACATTTTATTACTATCCTTCTTTTCCTTTCTTTTTTAAATAAGAAAATGCATCTGTGCAACTAAAAGCTTGTAAGTACAGCAAAATGTATGAATCAAATTAGTAAAACTTATATGCTGCATATTTTAAATATTTAAATTACTGTAAAAGGAAACAAAAGATTGTGGCAAAATAAATGTAAAGCTGCAACTGCATGTGACTACCAGAAGAGGGCCCCATATTTATACAACATTTCTGAACTTGTATGTTGCAAACTTATATATATATATAGTGCATGTTTATGACTGATGCCCTCTAAGCAGTGGCACAGCTGGCAAAAGAGGACATTTCACCACTTTATGTGCACACAGCTCAACTGTATCAATCTCCTCTGGTGGACATGTTTTATGACACCATTTGAAAGCTGTACAAATAAACAGTATAACAGTGAAGCGGACAAGCTATGTTCTAAAGGGCTCATCATAAGAAATGCAGACAATAAAACAAACTTAATTTCATTGAAGCCTTCATTGAAAGAAAAAAATACAAAGGCAATTGTGACTTTATACAGTATCTCATAAGTGCAACTTTATATCTAATAATTGTGACTTTATATCTTATAATATGACTTCATATGCTTTATTTCTCCTAATTGCGATTTTATATCTCACAGCTGTGACTTTATACCTTACAATATGACATTTTAGAATTGCAACTTGTTTTTTAAAATTACTTTATTTCTTGGAATTGCAATGTAGCTATCCCATTTTAAACATTAAGCAAGCATTTTGCTCCACTTGTCATAAACGGAAAAAAGCTTCCAAAAAACAAGACATTTTGTTAGTGCCAAATATCTTTCTTTTTGGAAGCTGCTATACACATGCATAGCAATCTTAAACCGTATAAATCATAATATGGCTGTAACAACAAGGTAAATATCTAATTTCAAAGACACAAGATCACACAGGGCATCACAATGTTTTTGAAGCCCTGGAAATATCAGATTCGAGATTTACGAGAAAGATCACTGTGGAAGAATGAGTTTTGGCCGATTAGTTCCACCCCCTTTCCAACCTTCTGAGCAATTCCAATAATTCTGCTGCCACTCACACCCTGAGTACCAGGGAAGAGGCCAGCAGATTTAGTGAATATTGAGCTCTTAAAAGGGAAAGACAGCATTATCTGTGATTACTTTGAGTTAATCAGAGGGTCTTCATCATCAGACTCACTCGTCAATCAAAGGTGAATGTGACATGTCATTGTTGCTTATGAATATCAGCTACAAAGGAAAGGAAAGAGGCCTCAGATGGTTTATGTGTGTCCTTGAAATAGCTATTCCAACAATATTTTCATCCTTTGCAAAGGAGGACACACACACAACGGTCTGCTAACGCTCGACTGTGTTGTTGGCCCAAGGTGGTTCGCTGGTTTTAAGATGGTTTAGCTGGATTCCTATTGTCTACATTCACACAGTTAGTGTTTTGGGATTGAAAAACGTATTTAATAAAGGTACTCTTGAACTGAACAAGTAAACAATGTAAATCCCATTTTTTTGTTCTTGCCATAGCTGTGAATATCATCTGTAACTATAGTGACAGCAGCTAACAAAGTCCATAACGCAAGTAAGTCTTATTGCAGTTAAAACAGTATAAGTCCAATTAGCCTTGTTCACACTTCCATGTTTATGGTTTCGGATTGGTGCTGGTAACAAAAAGAAGTAACAGGTTTTGGGTGACATTAAAGGTTACTAAATTATTAGGTTATTAATCCGTTGCACCTCTATATTTCACAGAGAATGTGTATTGTTACCTAAATTCAATCTGGTGATGTCTAATCTCCTCTGTTTTATATTACAGAAAGCATTTTGGCCTGATGTGAACAGCTGGAGATTTACATCAAGGTCACTGAATCTGAAAACACAGCATTAGAGGTTACTGAAATCGGTTATCTCATCTATTGCTCATGACTGCTAATGTTACCCAAATTCACTCGTCTATTTTATATCCTAGCATGTATTTTGGTTTGCTGCAGATACACAGCCCCCGAATCCGACATGGCAGCATCCCAGCTAATGTTCTCAGAACTTTTTCTAACATTCTGGCAAGATTCTCTCAAAGTTCGACATGTATGTGACTGTACAATGATGACACCTATTGAATCGTCCTTGTTAATGCGTCCGCCTTGCACGCTGGAGACTTTGGTTCAGGTAGAAGTGGTTACACTTGCATTGTGACTTCTCCTACAACAACTTCTTATTGCGTGCGTCCATTTTTAACGCGTCTTGACTGCCGTACACTCTGACATTGATGACAACTGAGAACCTACATGTTACATGGCTTACAGCAGGGATCATATTTGTACAGTATGACAAGCAACAGTCGTAAAGGACTATTATGAATCATACAGTGTACACCTGGCTTTTTAAGTTGAATATTCATCTAACATTTTTTAAATGTTACTACTTGTTTAGAATGTTCCCTTTTGTAAAACGAAGAAAAAAGTTTTTAAATTAATGTTTATGTTGAAAATTAATGTTTCAGAAGTAATGTTTTCATAAATCAATGGGAATGACCAAAATCAGTAACTTAGATTTGGTGACCCTGCTGAGAGATTAGCAATGTTTCCTTGCATGTAACCTTGTTTGGTACTCCTTTCCTTCTTTTAATCGTTGCTTTCAGTAAATCTATATAGTCTGATAGATTTTAATGGTTTGGATTACTTTTCTTCTGTGGCAAACAACAGCTTTTCATGCCACAGTGAGGTCACCACAAAGTGGATTAAGACAAAGTGGTGCTCTCATGCTGTGCTACGAAAGTGGATGACTGCCACACACACACCTACTCACACACATTTTGGAGTTGCACTTAACAGCCAGCAGGCTAATTTCACGTGATTACCGAAAATGCAAATGAAAAGACTTTAAGTGTTTTTGAATGCGGCCATGAGCACTCTCAAAAATAAAAAAGTGAAGGTGAAACAGGTAAGCAGAACTTTCTGGAAGTTTTTTCCACTCACCCACTCCCACACACAACATTTCCTCTCCGTTGTTGTTTTTCTGTAATCAAGGGTTGTTAGTTTCAGATTAAAATTCTAATCATTGGCTCATTACAATGCCTTATTGGCCAATCACTTGAGTCGTTCAAAATTCCTCCGTGTTTAAAAATAAAATAAGCCTTGCCTGGTCGATTGTCCTCATCATTGTTGTCTCATCATCAGTCCATCCTTCACCCCTTATCTTCATCACTCGCAGCCTGATGGAACAGTCAATGTAGGCTGATCATTAGGCGTTATAATGAGAGTGTACCTGTCTCTGCTCACAGCCAACGACCTGCTTCTATCCGCTTTGACCTCTTCATTTTCTAAAGAACAAGCTAACCCTCTCTACACCCACGCTGGTCCAGAGTGCACAAGCCTCTGTCATTATGGATGTTTGTTAGATGGTAATTTGTCACTGAGTAGAGGTTTCTTATCGAAAGCAACTTACACTACACTGACACTAAAGGTAGGGTAGGGTAGGCAATTTCGCAGAGGCAAGCTAGCTTTGTAAGCATAAGATCCCACCCTCCCTTCAGTAGGCTACGCTTGCCAAAGCCATGTCTCCTTTAAAACACAGGAACATTCAGAGCAGAGTCTGCAAGCATCACGAGAGACAGCATTAAATTACCTCATGTCTCAAAGCACATAACATTACAATAATAATGAACGTAAACAACTTAAATAGCGCTGACTTGTACCACCTGACTGCTACATATTCATTGCGGCTTTGATAGTGCACAGAAATGCATAAATCCGAGTCTGAGGACATGAACAACTCCGGGTAGAATGTCACAGGTTGCTATCTCGTAATTACGGTTATGACATGGCATTAATGCAGCATAAGCTGGTTGTTTTGGTTCAGGAGGAACAGTAAAAAGTGTCTGCTATTTGTTTGTGGCGTTCGGTAACCGTCTGTCTAGAACTCTGCATAGTCTCATGAAACTTGCTGATGACGTGTGATGTCTGCGCGAGCAGGGTGTGCGGAGATATTCAAATACGTTAACAGGCAGGTTGGACGTCTTATTATTGCAGTTGGACAAACTTTAGTTTTAGTCAAACTTTTAGTTCTGTGACTTCCACAGAAGATATATGTACATTTTTAAATATTTAGACCACTCCTGTTTTTGATTACCATCAGGATGTAAAAAGTTTCAACCAATATAACAAAAAGTGTTTATGAAAAACATTGCTTACATTACCTTCATTTCATCCTTAAAGGGATAGTTCACCCAAAAATGAAAATTTGACGTTTATCTGCTTACCCCCAGGGCATCCAAGATGTAGGTGACTTTTTGTCTTCAGTTGAACACAAATGAAGATTTTTTACTCCAACCGTTGCAGTCTGTCAGTCACATAATGCATGTGAATGGGGTCAAATTTTATGAGAGTAAAAAAAATGCACAGACAACTTCAAATTAAACCCTGCGGCTCGTGACGACACACTGATGTCTTAAGATACGAAACGATCGGTTTGTGTGAGAAACTGAACAGTATTTATATAATTTTTTACCATAAATACAACACTATGTCCAACAGCCTTGAACGCGCATCACTTCCGGTATGGGAGGTCAATGTACACGATCTGGCGTAAACTACCGTACATACCGGAAGTGATGTCTGTACACGTAAACGACGGCAGATCATGTATATTGACCTCCCTTACCAGAAGTGATGCACGTTCAAGGCTGTTGGACATAGTGTTGTATTTGAGGTAAAAAATTATATAAATACTGTTCGATTTCTCACACAAACCGATCATTAGACATCAATGTGTCGTCACAAGCCGCAGGGTTTAATTTGAAGTTGTCTGTGCATGTTTTTTTTACTCTCATAGAATTTGACCCCATTCACATGCATTATATGACTGACAGACTGCAATGGTTGGAGTTAAAAATCTTCATTTGTGTTCTACTGAAGACACAAAGTCACCTACATCTTGGATGCCCTGGGGGTAAGCAGATAAACGTCAAATTTTCATTTTTGGCTGAACTATCCCTTTAATATGATCTCAATCTAAATTTCAGTCACATCTTATCCTCAGTTTCAACTCATCCTTAATTTCCTCTCACTCTAAATATCAGTCATATTTCTTCTCATTTCAATTTAATTTAATCTCACCCTTCATTTTATCTCAATCTCTGTGTAATCTCACCTCATCTTCCATCTTATCTCAACTGTCTCATCACAATTAAGCTCCATCTTATATTATCATTCATCTTAAATCTAAATCTCAGTCATCTCACCTCATCCTTTATCTAATTTTATTTAAACTAAAAATCATCTCAACTCCACCTCACTTAATCTTTTTCTTAATCTAAATCTCAGTCTGACCTCATCCTCAATCTCAACTCATCCACAATCGCCATCGTTATCTCATCCAACTCTTCATCTCAGCTAATCTTTCTAGATCTCATCATCTCGTCTCATCTCAATCTCATATTATCTTATTTCAATCTCAATTCAAGCTCATCTCATCTCATTCCACCTCATCTCATCCTTAGTCTCAAATTATCCTCAATCTCATCTTAATTTTATAGTCATCTCATCAACATCTCATTTTAACTGAAGCTCATCTTCATTACTTTTAATTGCATATACCCCATCTTTTATGTCTTAAACCTGGACTATCAGTGGGGTAATTATGTGAAAGATGGAAACAAATTACAGTTAATTTCTGCAAACGATGGCACTGGCAGCTGGCTGTCGGCCACCCAGGCAATGATTTCACACAGCTCACAATCAAATGACCAAATGCCTTCACACTCCCTACACACACGTCTGTGCCAACCGAGCCTTCTCTGTATTTGAGATGTAGTCTCTCCCACATATGAAATATGGCAAACATTACAGTGATACAGAGGAGCTCCATATGCCCACAGAGATTTTTGGGGTGTTAAAATCTCCGCCAACATAAAAGCGAGTTAACCAGAGAACTTATGATGACCGTGGTTGTTAATGATGAGAAAATCACAAGAAACAAATGTTAAATGAACTTGAATCCTATTACAGTTTATTCAATGTTAATCTAATACACAAATCTGATTTTAAAGTGCAAGCTTATATAAAGGAAATGACTAATACTGGATCATGTCACCTTCAGAGGTACAGTGTACATGACTGCAAATTAGATCTTAGATATTGAAAAATTGACATGTTTTTATACTCATAGCCAGGCCATCAACTCCATAATACATAATCCCCTTTTCATTTTCCCTGCATCTCTTCATTTATTTTCCTCCCATTCATCTGTTTTTCACACATTATTGACTCATCTGCTTTAATACTCTGTTACTCTCCCCAGGCTGAGACTGTGGCCTCTCTCCCATTCTCCATCTTTTGTGTGATGTCCCCATAGAGCCCAGATGAATATAAATGTGAAATGTCAGGGAGTCGCCTCTCAGCTGTGTTGGACAACTTTTGTCACTCTGCTCTGGCAGAGCAACATTCGCCTGCTCCCAGCCAGATATCCGCCCCTCCTTGGGTGTTTATGGTCTTGCCAAAAGACGCGCTGGAACCAGAGCCGACTAATGAATGTGGGCACCACATGTTGGCCTGTCCTCCAGTCTTATCCTTCAGTACACGGAAGCATATAATCCAATCAAATATCAAGAAAACTGCTACATTTTGTTTTTTATTATAGGCTTCTAGATCAAATGTATCCATCTTCACCCCGAACCAGGAGCCTCATATCATGTTTTACATAACAAACACTATATAGCCTAGCCTATCAATTGCTACACACTGGCAAAATCCAAATATATTTGAAAAATAAATGATATATACATAAATTATAGATTACAGCAGTTAGTTTCTGTCCACAAATTTGATTGGTTGAGTGACTAGATTTATGTACATTATTAAAAGGCTGGTGGTGACAAGTTTTATGAGTCACTGAATCATTCATTTAGACGATTCGTTTAAAAACTACTAAACAACTTTGTGAGTGAGTCATTGAATCATTCACTTAACCGATCCATTTAAAACATTGATTCATTCAGAAACTAACCACCGCCACTGTGCGTTTCTCGGAGACGCAGGACATTTGATACTTATGCGGCTTTATTTGGAACTATTTACGGAGTGAAAATAGACAAGTTATCTGCCACTTTAAAAGGTAAGTTACTTGATTTCTTGTTTGTTTAACTTTTGTTTGAAAGCAATATCACTCACAGTTGTGGTGATGGTATGAATATCACATTAACAGCGCTCTTACGCATATAATAGGCTTACAGTTAAATTTTAAGATTTTGTGTATGTAGGCTATGAATTAACACTGTTACATATGGTTACATATTCTAAACAGTAATTTCAATTCGTTGTGTAGGCTACTTATATAGCCTACAAATCACCGACTCAACATCCAGCTGTTTGCTTGTTTATTTGACATGAAATGTAGGTTATAGGCCAATAGTCATGGCATTTCTTCTCTAATTTGTCAGTCTTATACAAATTCTTTTTAGAAAAACATTTTATAGAAAGTACATTTTTAATTCTAAACACAGTCACATAGCCTACCTAACAAGGAACACTCTTAGAACTTTGGCTAGTGTTCTGGCAAAAGTTCGCTTAAATGTATATTAATTTATGTTAAACGTTAATAATTTGTTCAGAGTTCTTTGGTTTTTAATAATGTTCCCACAATGTTAGCAAAAACAAATCAAATCACTTGATTGCCGCAACGTTATGATCGTTAATGGAATGTTTTATTTCTGAAAAGTTGTTGGAAAGTTAAAGTTTTTTTTTTTTATGTTAGCTACCTGTTTCAGGACACTCAGAGAACATTCAAAAGTAACATTCTCATAAATGTTTGCAAAATTATAAAATGGAATCTTTCCTTAAAGGGATAGTTTACCCAAAAATGAAAATTTGATGTTTATCTGCTTACCCCCAGGGCATCCAAGATGTAGGTGACTTTGTTTCTTCAGTAGAAATACAAATGATGATTGAACTCCAACCGTTGCGGTCTGCCAGTCATATAATGCATGTCAATGGCAACATTTAAGAGTATGAGAGCTATGAGAGTAAAAAAACATACATATACAAATCCATATTAAACCCTGCGGCTCGTGATGACACATTGATGTCTTAAGACACGAAACGATCGGTTTGTGCGAGAAACCGAACAGTATTTATATAATTTTTTTTACCTCAAATACAACACTGTACATCAGTTTGCAGCGCGCCATCACTTCCGGTACAAAATACACTATATGGTGTAGAGATACGCACGAGAGATCGCTGTATGTATCCAATTAAGATAAGACATATCGTGTACATTTGACCTCATCTACCCGAAGTGATTGTGCGCAGTGAAGGCTGTTGTACATAGATCGCATTTGAGGTAAAAAAATTATATAAATACTGTTATTTAGTTACATTAGTTACATTCAAGCTACCCGTTTGAAAAAGTAGTTAGCTGCACTACAAGTTACTATCAAAAAGTAGCTAGCTACATTGAAACTACTTTTCTTTCTTTTTTTTTTACAATGACATCGTTACAAATAACTGAATAATTGTTAATGAAGAATGTTAGAATATTTGGGGTTTCAAGCAACATAATGCAATATAATTATGATTCAAAGAGTATAGGGTGAATTCAGGTTGATTGGGACACTCATTTCAATGGCAAAAACTGTCAGAATCATTTGATTTGTAAACTTTCCGATACACACAAAACTCAAAAAATTAAGCCTATCTCAAAATGACTGTCAAAGTGGAAAATGGCTACACATTTAACAAAATGTATGCAACTTAAATTAAATACTCAGGAGTCAGGTTAAACTCACAGCACATGCAGTGATGGAGCGCGCAGCATTTTGAACAGAAACACTCTGCTCGCGTGAACAGTGCACATTGCTTGACTATTTCTTTTAGTTTCGAATTGTTTCATTTAAAAGTGAGTGGACATTTCAAGCTTTCTATACACATATTTCACATGTCTGTGAGGCAAGTAGCCTGCTGAGTTTTGGTTTATTTATGAGACGCGCTCCAGTTCATGTGCAATGCAAGTGATCGCTCCGGTGCCTCCATGTCCCGATTATTGTCTGCTATAGTCTATTTGCTTCTTATTTATTAAATCCAGGCAGTTGGCTGATGAAACATTGATTAAATTAAGATGCAATTTATGCAAAAACGAAATTCACTTTAAAGAAAGGCTTTCTACAAAACAAATCTTAATGAAGTGGTCAAAATCATTTCGGACCCTATGTCTTTGACATATATTACGCATCTCTGCATAATCAATATATCCTAGATGAAATTTAAAAATAAACATTATAATATTTAAACATAAATATGAAACAAAATACATTGTTTAATGGCTACAACAATTATAGTAGGCTACAGTACAGAAACATTTTAATGTCGGAGTGGGATTTGAGCGAACGTTGTTTTACCGGTGAGTGGTGAGTGGATCGTGCTGGCATAGAGCTTATTATTGAGATGAACGTTCATCACACTGCTCTGCTTCGCTCATTACAGGCGTGCTACATCCCTACTTGCTGGTTAAAGTACTTAGCTACTGGAAAAGCTACACTGTTTTAAAAGTAACTGAGCTACTGACAAGCTACTGAAAAATGTAGTTAAGCTAGTAGTGTCGCTACTTGTAGCCCTCTACTGCCCAGCACTGCCAAAATTTATTCAGACACCTTTAACATTTTCTCACATTATCACAATTTATTCACTATAGTTTATAAAATGGTAATAAAATATGACAAGAACTCAGAACAGTTGTCAGAACAAATTCATCTTGATAATGTCAGATAACTTTGATAGAAAGGTATGTAATGGATTACAATCAACCAATCAGCTGTTAAATTTAAGTACACAATTAGATAATCAATTAGATCATACCAATTTAGGTCAACCAGTTATTAAGCAATGCTTAATTTTGTTCAGTCTGTGGTGTAAAAAGTTGCATTAACAATTAAAGAAAAAACACTTGAGCAAAACATGGTCAGGTCAAAGTGTCTGAATAATTTTGGTCCCAAATCTTTATAAATTTTACTGGTAGTCCACTGTATGAAGAATTTTTGGATATAATGTGTCACAGTTTACTTTATTTTGCTATCCTCACTTACATAAATGAACTATAGTGTCCTGCACCCACTAGTAAAAAAATATATCTGGTGTCTGAATAATTTTTGGTTTGACTGTATATAAAACAAATTAATGATGCTCAATTATTCACTTAATAGGCTATTATTATTATTATTTATTAACAGTTAATGAAGTGTAAGAAATTACTTTCAACTGGTTTTATTATGCACTATAATGTGTTTCCGTATGCATTATATAGTAAGCAATGCATATTTTAAATGTTATAATTTGTATATACTTAGGATAATCATTAACTGACAGTTTAGGGTGACCCGATTTCGAGGGAGGACCCGATTTGTCATGGCACCGGGGCAGACTGTGTGTGCCTTTTACAGAGCAGACTCGCGCCAAATGCGTATGACTATAGTATAGACTAAACACATAATATGCATGCACATGAAGTCACCGTTTTCACAGATTCACGTTTTTGTTGTTTGCACAGAGACATTAACGGTCTCGTTTTCCAAAACTTTTCAAAAGTTTGTGGCAGTGCTGAGTGACTGTTTGTAGATGTTTTATACAGTTTCCCAATATCATAGGACTTTCCAGCCAACTCACCATCACTCCTCATACCCAGTCATGGTCTTCCTGTTTTAATTAGTGGTGCTGATGGCAGCTGCACTGAGTACCTACAGAACAGTGAGTGAATCAGGGTGAAGGAGGGTTAACTGATTGGAAAAGCAATCACAACCCACCGTAGCTGCCTGATTAGATGATTATCTGCAGGGGTTGGGAGCTCCAGGAGCAATCAGCCATGGCTGAGGGGGAGACGAGAGCAGGTGCGAGGAAGCCACTTTCATGGGAGATGTGAACATGGAAGCTGCTGAGGCCTGGAATACCAAACATCAAAAATGTGTCGTGATCGAGGGAACTGCCTTCAACTGGCAGTGATGTAACAAGTTGTTGGATTAGAACACTAATGGGAGGCAAACAGGCAGGAGAAGGTAATGTGAACACACACACAAAAGACCAAATGGCATATAGATAGCAAACAAACATAGAATCAACCCTGCAACTTCCATTAAACTACATTACGTTACACAAGTTAACTACATCTTTATTAGCGGTACAACAGTCATTTTGAAAATGTGTAGCTTCCAGTAACAAGCTATTTTTAGCATCACTGCATTTTATGGCATATTATTAGGCACATAGCTGTACAACCGGAGGAGTTTAGATAACGAGACACTGAACGAATGTCTCAAATAGCTTTGGAAAATAGGCTCCAGCTCATTTAAGTGAATTGGTTCGATCAGATGGTTCAATGAAGCTGTTAAAAAGTAATTTTTTTTCTCGACCCATTCTTATTTACATCAGTGTAATAAAGTCCCTGCAGAGGATTTTGCATCTATGGAAAACATTATCTAGATTTTTTAAAGATTATTTGTATTAATTTAATATGATACTAAAATTGAAATCCATTTTAATTTGTACAAAATTCTGTTTTATTTAAAAAACATTTAACTGTCCACGTATATGGACAACATACAACAAAGGTGTAAAATGGGACAAAAAGCCACAGATGACAATATGGAATATTGTGTTTTTATTATGTCATGTTATGCTTTGTATATCAGCTCAGTTATTAAAAACATTAATATTTTTATATTAAGCTTTAAGCTTTAGCTTTGCTGGCACATAATCCTCATCACTGCTGTCACTGTCACTTCCACTGTCCTCTGGGATATTATCTATTATTCTGTACTGAGTGCTTGACCTATGCTATCCCTGTTTGGAAGGCAAAATGCTGATTTGTCTCAGTACGTATGTGTAAAGTTGCCATTTAATGCCAGAATATGTAATTTTGAATGGTTATTTATGTTGATATATTTGTTAAATGTCTGTTTTATTACAATAAAAGACAATTCAAAACATATTTGCAAAAATAGAACAGATATAATAGCAGGTTAAAGAAATCAGACTTTATGCAATCTGACTTTACTGTTGCATGACGTCCACATACGTGGACAGTTCGTTTTTGGTGTATAAAAACTACATTTTACTCTAAATTTTACTTTATAAAATACTAACATATTCATCATACTTTACTCTACATACTAATATTATTTTTTAGCTCAATTTGAAAAGTTTTTCATAGATATGCCTGGGGCATTTGGCACATGGCTATCACTGTCAGACATCTTGGATTAATGATGTCATCAAGCAATGAATATTTGGAATGCAAGACAGTAGCCACAGTTACAATATTGCAATATCTACTGACACTGCCCTCAAGTGGTTTGGAGAAAATTACCATGATAAATGAACCCTAAATGGAGTTAAATTATCTGCATCACACTGCCTCCGCCGGCTTGCCTTCTTCCCATAGTGCATCCTGGTGTCATGTGTTCCTCAGGTAAGCGAAGCACCGCAGCCCCATACACAACAAACTGCAATGCACTGAGTATTCTGACACCTTTCTATCAGAACCAGCATTAACTTCTTGAGCAATTTGAGCTACAGTAGCTCGTCTGATCGGATCACACAGGCCAGCCTTTGCTCCCCACGTGCATCAATGAGCCTTGGCCGCCCATGACCCTGTCGCCGGTTCAGCACTGTTCCTTCCTTGGACCACTTTTGATAGATACTGACCACTGCAGACCGGGGACACCTCACAAGAGCTGCAGTTTTGGAGATGCTCTGTCCCAGTCATCTAGCCATCACAGTTTAGTCCTTGTCAAACTCGCTCAAATTGAAACATGAATTAACATCTGAAGGTATGTTGAGGATACATTACAACTTACTTGTTATTTGAGTGTTGATTATTATATCTAAAAATTAATAGCAACTGAATTTAGGCTAATAGTTTGGGCTCTGTTGTTAACCTTTAATATTATAGTTATGTGCAAGTAAGGGCTCCCTATATACACTCACCTAAAGGATTATTAGGAAAAATGTTGCCTGGTCTGATGAGTCTCGATTTCTGTTGAGACATTCAGATGGTAGAGTCAGAATTTGGCGTAAACAGAATGAGAACATAGATCCATCGTGCCTTGTTACCACTGTGCAGGCTGGTGGTGGTGGTGTAATGGTGTGGGGGATGTTTTCTTGGCCCCTTAGTGCCAATTGGGCATCGTTTAAATGCCACGGCCTACCTGAGCATTGTTTCTGACCATGTCCATCCCTTTATGACCACCATGTACCCATCCTCTGATGGCTACTTCCAGCAGGATAATGCACCATGTCACAAAACTCGAATCACTTTCAAATTGGTTTCTTGAACATGACAATGAGTTCACTGTACTAAAATGGCCCCCACAGTCACCAGATCTCAACCCAATAGAGCATCTTTGGGATGTGGTGGAACGGGAGCTTCGTGCCCTGGATGTGCATCCCACAAATCTCCATCAACTGCAAGATGCTATCCTATCAATATGGGCCAACATTTCTAAAGAATGCTTTCAGCACCTTGTTGAATCAATGCCATGTAGAATTAAGGCAGTTCTGAAGGTGAAATGGGGTCAAACACAGTATTAGTATGGTGTTCCTAATAATCCTTTAGGTGAGTGTAGTTTACAGCATTAGTAGAGATATTTTTTTCTTTATCTTTAAGAACTTTTAAGTTATAGTTAGTTTAAGGACAGACAAAATTTGTTCAGTAAACCACTGTTTAATAAAAAAAAAAGCAATTTAATTTTTAGTTTTCTCTCCTCTGCTGTACCGAACCATGAATTCAAAACCGAGGTACGTACCAAACCGTCAGTTTTGTGTACCGTTACACCCCTAATATTAATATTAATATATATATATATATATAGCTGGACTGCAGTTTAACTACTTCTATTTACATTTTAACACTGAAACTGAGACACCGGTAAACTGTGCCACTCCTGAGAAATACGAGGAAACGTGACGTTCCATCGGTCACTTCTAAATGGATTTGCTGGGAAAGCTATTGACTGGCACCAGGGGATTTTTAAATGCCTGTCAATATCTCCAGCACAGGAGGACGACTAATGGACATTGTGGGGTGCAAACACCATTTGGAAACTCATAAAATGTATTCTGCCACAGTAATGATTGGCCAAAGAAAAAAAACCCTGCACGTTAATGACTAGACTGCCATGATTGACATTTTTTGTGCAAGTAATGAATGAATAAACCCAGTGGGCCGCTGAGGGTCATACAGCTCCTTATTAGAGGTATCACTGAATAGGAATATTGAGAAACAAGTACATTCAATTAAATTCATCATAACTGAAAGGCACTCTCATGGGACTAACAGCAACAATTATTATTCAGATAGTCATCATGGCCATCAGTGTACCTCAGCTTAATATACTCTCAATAACTTTAAAAAAAAAAAGTGAATAGATGGTTGTTAAACGGAACTAATGTTTAGTTGTTTGAAGTCGCTGTGATATGTCCCTTAATGAATGATAATTATTAAGCAACATAATAAGAAATGGTGGCAGTAGTGACACCATATGCACCCTTTGTGCCTACTTTTTGATATAACAAAATAATTTACATGGCATTTAAGTACTTGGTGAAATGGTGCAACAAATGTAATCATTTTTGGCATTTTAGATTTTTCAAGTATATTACAAGTGTATTACTGCTTTTAGCAAATGAATGGTGTCCATCATCTTATATAGCTATAACACTAATGTACCCTTCAAAAGTTTGGAAAGTCCTTTTCCTTAAAAAAATATATGTGATTTATTTCATGATCTACAAAAAACTGAAACATTAAAACAAATATCTTAAATACAGTGTTTTGTCTTCTTTGCACAAAATAAAATAAAATAAAATCTCATGCATCTGGAACATACTGCTGATGTTTAGTGCTTTGAAAGAAAATAAAAAAAATATTGGACTTTTAGCCCTGTTGTACCATATATAAGATATTGGACTTATTTTAAAGAGAGATGAGAATTGGCTCAGGAAATTACAGCTGTCCCTTCTCTCTGAGCTCTAAAATTCCATTTCACAGTCCGAGTCTAATCCAGATGCCGTCATCCAGGGCCTAGTCACGTTCTGAGTCACCAACTCCATGACTTCGGCTGTTACCTATGTGTGAGTCTCTACTTGAGACCCACACAAATAGCACCTACTCTATGAGTTATGAGAGCAGAGCTTTAGTGGGAACAGTGCTGTATCCAGGCATCAGCTTTAGCTACAAAGCTTTTAAACATCTTGGCTACCAAAGTTCAGAGCAGTCGGTAAGTTTGTGAAGTAGTTTTTGATCCATGAAGTGATATTTCTCCATTTACCTCTCTCTTGCTCTTTATCACCTTCACTGAAACCATTTTTAATGTCACACTGTCACACCAGTTTTTTTTCTTCTCTTCACACACGCTCGGCTTTAAAAAGTGTGCTAATTATTGCTCCCTTGCTGAAGAATCAAATAAGCCCATCTGTGCGGTTTAACAGATGGGAGCCCAATTTTGTATGAATGCTGAAATGCAAAGTGTTTTTTATTCATCAATTGGACAAATTCACAGCTGAACATCACACAAAAATTCTGCAGTAATTTCCTTATTGCGTGAATAAAAAAAAAACTAAACAAACCTGCTGTGCTTTGCCAGAGATCAGTAAACGTCAAACATCTGTGGATGTTGCTCACATGCTTTAAGAAGCCAGATTTGCTTTAAATAAAACACCAAAGAGAGAAATCTACCCGCAAAGTGCATAAAGCGGAATCTTTAACCGCTTTAGTCTTGAGCCTGCATTACAATGAGTGGGTGATGCCACTTTTCTATTCTTTTGGTCATATACCAAAAGTACTATCAAAGCCAATATTGCAGATACTGATACCAAAACATCTATTAAATGGAACGTTTGTTAATTATGTGAACAAGATGGGTAGTCATTTAACATTAAATCCTAAATTGACTAATTGTCAATTGAAAAGCAAATTATATTATTATTATTATTATTATTATTTATTATATATATTTATTATTATAATATATATGTATGTATGTGTGTATTATTATATTATATTATATATTTATTATATATATTTGAACTACTGTTCAAAAGCTGATATTTGTTTTGAATAAATGAACACGTTTATTAAGCAAGGATGAATTAAATTGATAAAAAATGACAGTACAGACATTTGCAATTTTACTAATGATTTCCATTTCAAAGAAATGCTGTTCTACTGAACTTTCTATTCATCAAATTTAAGCAGCACAACTGATTTCAACATTGATAATAATAAATGTTCCCTTTCAGTCGGTCACGTTCGACGTACGTCCGAACTGACCGACGAACTGGGGATAATTTTCAGAGACCAATCTACTTCGAGTGTATAAAAACGAGCCAATAACGTTGGCATGCGGTCCACGCACTGCCCCGCAGCGGGGGTATAAATACGGAAGTGTAATACCGCATCCTCGCTTTCAACTTCGGAGCCAAACGGTTTGCTGTCAAGCTGTTTTCTACGAAGGGTGTTTCAACGAGTCTCGGAGGAAGATCCACCCCAGAGACTGCCATATGGTACTACCCTGACAGGTTAGTTCTTATGGGTTTCCACCTCTCCTCTTTGAGGACGTGGCTCCGCAGCATCCCGTCTTCCTGACGGGCACGCTTTCCCAGTGTTATCCAATAGTCTCGCTGAGTGGGTCTTGCAGAAACAGCTGTGACGGACCTTTCCTGCCCTGACTCCTGCTCCAACCTAGGAGCACTTCAGCAAGCCCAAGCAGGGCGCTGGAAGGGCCAGCCTTCCTGGCGTGTTGGTAGGGATCCCCAATTCATCGGTCAGTTCCGACGAACGTCGAACGCAACTGACTGAAAGGGAATGTCTCGGTTACGTATGTAACCCTCGTTCCCTGAAGCAGGGAACGGAGACGTACGTCCCGTCGCCAGGAGCTGTGCTTCCGCTGAAGGGCCGAGCCACTTTTTTTGGCTCCTCAGTTGGAAAAGCGAGGATGCGGTATTACACTTCCGTATTTATACCCCCGCTGCGGGGCGGTGCGTGGACCGCATGCCAACGTTATTGGCTCGTTTTTATACACTCGCAGTAGATTGGTCTCTGAAAATGATCCCCAATTTGTCGGTTAGTTCCGACGTACGTCTCCGTTCCCTTCTTCAGGGAACGAGGGTTACATACGTAACCGCAACGTTTTTTGAGCTCCAGATTAGGATAATAAAATGATTTCTGAAGGATCATGTGACAGAAGACTGGAGCAATGATGTTGAAAAACTGTTTAAACTGTTTAGTTTACCATTTTTGGGCAGAAAATGTCTAGTCATGTCTAGTACACGTCATCACAATGTCTAGTATTCACATTTCCTGCTGGATTTTTGTGGCATAACCAGATAAATGGTCCTCTAAATGCTACATAAAAACAAAATAAACTGTGGTTGTTCGCTTCACATGTCATCAGATGTCTTTGGCCAGAATAAGCTAACAGTCAAACAGTGTCACAAACTCAGATTTGTTAAGTTTGAAGCACTAAAGTAGCAATACAATTTCACTGTGAGCAGGTCATGAATGTCACCACAAAGAGCTGAAGTTAAAGGGTCAGAAGAGGCCCTTCAGAACAGATATGAGGATAATATGATTACCATTGAATGCTTCACAGAAACAACTCACACACGTATTGTCTTAATGTTTTCTATGTTAGTTGTGCAACTTTTTATCTTTTATTGAAGCAGAAAATCATTGCTAAATAAGTGGCATTTGTGGCATAATGTTACTACCAATAATAATTTCGATCAGTTCCTCGTTTTCATAACTGAACTGAGGTTACGGTGAGGCATTTACAATGGCAGATTTTTGTAGTATTTAATAGCAGAAATGTGCTTATAATTTTATAAAAGCATGTATATTATTTTGTATTTTTTCTATCCACGTATTAATGAATAAATCAATATTTTAACAATGTCTAGTTTTTGGGCAGACAAAAATTCTGATCACAATGTCTAGTATTGACATTTCCTGCTGGTTGATTTTTTTGTGTGGAATAACTAGATAAACCAACCTCTAAATGCTACATAAAAACAAAATAAACTGTGGTTGGTCGCTTCACATGTCTTCTCTATAAGTCTGGCTATGTGGGGCTCTATCAAACAGCTCAAAAACCTGTTATAATAAATGCCAGCATTTTGCGATATGTAGTGGAGTGAAATAGCTCAACTTGATGCTTCTTTTCTCTGTTTTGACTTGTGGCTACTGTTTTCTCTGTTTGAATGCATGCTGTGGTTAAACGTTGTTTGTGACTGCTGAGTTTCTGAGTGTCAAGATGAGCACAAAGAGAAATAGTTGCTATGTGAGGATCCTCTTGACATTACAGCAGTATTGTTATTTCAGGATTGATCCACCCATCCCTACATCAAAATGTATGCCTTTTTCATTACTCAATCAACAGCACTTGTGACAATGCTGATTACCACAAATTATATTTGATGTGTCCCAGTGAAAGTGAATGGGGTCAATCTTTAAACGTTTAAATACTCAGTTTCAATCGTAATTTAGTGTGAAAAAGGTCACTAACCTTTCTGTTCTAAAGTTATATCACAATTTAATGTTCTTTGCCATGACAATGTGATGCCTAAAACCCTAAAATTACAAAAACAACTTTACATATTTACACAAGTATTAAAAATAGAATTAAAGCAAATGCTTTTATAAAAATAACCTTCATATTTCTTCATTTAAACCCTCCAAATATGGTTCCCTTTTACTTCCACTGTACCTCCATTAAAGAAGATGAGTCAAAATGATTTTTTTTTGTGCTAATAAACATGATGGGGCTAAAGCTGTTGATTGCACTTAACTTGTACTGAACAATAAATATTCCTTTAAATATACATAAATTGTAGATAAGAAAGTCCAGAATCATGTAATGTCCTCTTTTGCTCATTGTACACACATAATCATATTAATACGATGAAATGAGAAGATAAGAGTCATGGTAAACCATTAGAGGATGGTCTTTATGAGGGTCATGGTATTAAACATGAACATTTTAGCCTATTGCTGAGGGCAGTAAAACCCACTGTTTTTTTCCCGTCTTTTTTAGTGAGGCTGGAGTTCAGTGCCAGATGTTCCCACTTAATGACGACTAAAGTGGCAACCTGTTTTTGACTGAATGCACATCTTGCCTGTGCACTTTATGGCTTTTCTGTATATGCGCATGTGAGTGTCTGTTCACAGATGACATTTTGTGTCCTCCCTGTATAAGTGTGGGTTTCTCAAACTTGACTAGAGCTGCTTTCTGTGTTGCCAGAGCCACCTGCTCATCTGCTTTCCCCCTCAGTGCTACTGATAGCCTTGGCTGGGTGTCCTGAAGGGATAAGTACATTTCCAGTCCATAGTTGTCTAAATCTTTCCATTTACTCTCTCCATTTCACACCATCACAGGTGCACCATCAGTCCAAATTTGCTGTTTGGAAGTCCCTGGGCAGTCACAGCTACAGGGATGCAATATTACATTTAGCAATGCTATATTAGCCTAATCTTAAAAATTTGCAAGAATTCGTATGTATATGCATACATTTTTGGGCTTTACCCTGAAATGGTACATGTATAACACGTATTTATGTAAGCACAATTTAAGAATCATAATGTTTACAAATTCTTTATATTATATTCATATTATGAATTATGTGCGCAAAGTTCAAATCTTTATGAAATTCTTCATATTGTATTCATTTTTTTTTTTTGTATACTAGGTACACGTTACAATTGTACATTTTTACATTGTAACAACCTATAATTTAATACACAGATAAATGTACAATGATTAAAATTTTAGTCACAATATAGGTATTTTCTTATATCCCATGGCAAACAAAATAAAAATTAAGTAAAGTAAATACATAATGACTAAATGATGACAGAATTGCCATTTATTTAAAATTCAGGCCCGAGGGAAGATGTTGGAATCCTTTGAAACGAGTTGAATACCATAACTAAAATCAAATAGAATAGAATAAAAATAACGTAGGTAAAATAAATGTGATGCCATCAAACATATAAAATATTATTGATTCATTACAATCAAGTTATTAATAGCGACTGGTATTAGAGGCTGCAGCCTTTAGTGTCCTTGTTAGCACGCCCGCCTCCCATGCCGGAAATGCTGGTTCGAATCCCTCTCTGAGCAGTGCAAGTAGAACTGGAGGGGTTGAGGCTGACACTAGAGGCTGCAATTTTTAGCGTCCTTGTTAGTGCCCTCCTCCCATGCTGGAAATGTCGGAAATTCTCTGGAAATTCTCTGACCGATGCGGGTAGAACCGGAGGGGTTACACTGGTGTCGTGACCCAGATGGGAGTGAGGTTTTAGGGTGTTAGTGTAATGGAGTCCAGTTAGTAAGAGCTGTGCGAGTAAATCTCACAATTCTGGCCTCAAGAGGTGAACTAGTGACAGCCGTTAGAGGCTGCAGTCTTTAGCGTCCTTATTAGTGCCCTCCTCCCATGCTGGAAACACTGTTTCTAATTTCAGAACAGTGTGAGTAGAACTGGAGGTGTTACAATGAGACAGAGATTTTTACTCATATTTTTCTCCAAGTAGAATTTTCTCCTTGAGAGTTCTTAGAAGAGATTACAACAGTGCTATAGTCTCAGATTTGTCAAGATACCAAGCACTAAAGTAGCAGTAAAATTTCATGATGAGCAGGTCACAGATGTCATGTTTTCAGACACGCTTTGAAATCCATACTCTAAAAACCTTTTTGTCTTTTTTTAAGAGTGCTTAAAAATTCATAATAGATCAGTGCATGTTTTCCTTTGATTCTGAAACTCTCCAGCCTCTCCATTTATGTAGATGATATCAAAGAAATCAATTTGCTTGCTTTGCAGTCATCGCTGGTGTGCAACAATTTCAGTCTGACTTTGGCATTTCTAAGATCAAAGTGGAGGATTGAGATTCTTTTGTTTGAGTGTTTCATGACTGCTCTGTGATCTTCAGGAGGGCTGTTCGTTCAGCTCACACAGAGCGTTCCCGCCGAGCGTTCTCATCATCTTCATTTAGTGTGCAGGGGAACCACCAAGAGCTCTCAGGCTTCCAGGCTGAATGAAGTTAAAGGGTCAGAAAAGGACCTTTAGAACAGATGTGAAGGATAATGCAATTACCATTGAATGCTTTTTAGAAATTACACACTCGTATTGTCTTTAATGTTTTGCATGTCAGTTGTGTAGCCTTTTATCTTTTATTGGTAAATCTTTGTGTTGTCCATTCTACTTTGCTGGAACAGCTTGTAGACTCCATGGATAAAGGAATAGTCAATACAAGTTTAACTCAATCAGCGGCATAATGTTACTACACATTTTTTTTCTCGATTAGTTCCTTGTTTTCATACATAAACAGAGGTTACAGGGAGGCTTTTACAATTTTTTGTAGTATTTAATAGCAGAAATGTGAGTTGTTCTTATCATTTTTATGGTTGTTTTAAGGTTTACAGTAAATTAACACAATATTACATTGCGTTGTTGTGGCAACAAAGTTATAAAATTGAAAAAAAAAAAACAAAAAAAACGTTACCCAGAAAAGGTTAGTAAATATTTTTTTCACTAAAACCACGTTAACACATATTGTTTACATCTTGTGGCTATAATAGTAAAACAATTTATATTTTAATGATGATGAATATTGTAACCCACACTTTTTTAAGAAAGTGAGGGAAGAGTCAGAATAAAATTTACATAATTAACATAATTGTAATTAACATTATGCTGTAGAAGTGCTATTGATTGTGCTTAAAGATGCAGTGTGTGAATTTTAGCGGCATCTAGTGGTGAGGTTGTGAATTGCAATCACACAACGCTCACCTCCCCTTTCGAAGCACAAGGGGGCCGACACAGGACAAAAATGTCCTTGTCAGAGGGAGCAGAGAGTGACTAGCGCTCTGTAGAGGGCTACTGTAGAAACACGACTGCGCAAAATGGCAATTTCACTGTAAGGGGACCCGTGGTGTATGTAGATATAAATGGCTCATTCTAAAGTAATAAAAACATTTAGCAACAGTTCATTATGTAAGGTCTTTACACACCACTGAAAACATAGTTATGTATATCATATTGCATTTCTGTCAATAGATCCTCATAAATACTACACACTGCACCTTTTACTTGTATTGGAATATTTATTTACCAAAATGTAATCTTGCTATATCATATGCTATGACACTTCTGTGTAAAATGTGAGATAATGTGATAATAATAAAAACATTTTGAGCTCCAGATTAGGATAATAAAATGATTTCTGAAGGATCATGTGAGAGAAGACTGGAGTAATTATGTTAAAAATGTAACTTTGACATCCCAAGAAATTGCTTTTTATGATATATTAAAATAGAAAACCAAAACAGAACTGTATTTTTTTCTATCCATTTATTAATAAATAAATAAAACTTAGTTTACTGCTTTTGGGCAGACAAAAATTCACAATGTCTAGTATTCACATTTCCTGCTGGATTTTTGTGGCATAACCAGATAAACGATCCTCTAAATGCTACATAAAAACAAAATAAACTGTGGTTGTTCGTTTCCCATGTCATCAGATGTCTTTGGCCAGAATAAGCTAACAGTCAAACAGTATCACAAACTCAGATTTGTTAAGTTTGAAGCACTAAAGTAGCAATAAAATGTCTCTGTGAGCAGGTCATGAATGTCACCACAAAGAGCTGAAGTTAAAGGGTCAGAAGAGGCCCTTCAGAACAGATATGAGGATAATATGATTACCATTGAATGCTTCTCAGAAACAACTCACACACGTATTGTCTTAATGTTTTCTATGTTAGTTGTGCAACCTTTTATCTTTTATTGAAGCAGAAAATCATTGCTTAAGGAATAGTCAATACAAGTTTAACTCAATCAGTGGCATTTGTGGCATAATGTTACTACAAAAAATTATTTCATTTTCATATATGAACTGAGGTTACGTTGAGGCATTTACAATGGCAGATTTTTGTAGTATTTAATAGCAGAAATGTGCTTATAATTTTATAAAAGCATGTACATTTTGTATATTTTCTATCCATGTATTAATGAATAAATCAATATTTTACCAATGTCTAGTTTTTGGGCAGACAAAAATTCTGATCACAGTATTGTCATTTCTGCTGGTTGATTTTTTTTTTTTTGTGGAATAACCAGTTAAACCAACCTCTAAATGCTACATAAAAACAAAATGAACTATGGTTGGTCACTTCACATGTTGTCTCTATAAGTCTGGCTATGTGAGGCTCTATCAAACAGCACAAAAATTATAATAAAGTTATAATAAATGCCAGCATTTTGCGATATGTAGTGGAGTGAAATAGCTCAACTTGAAGCTTCTTTTCTCTGTGTTGACTTGTGGCTACTGTTTTCTCTGTTTGAATGCATGCTATGGTTGAACGAATTATTTGAAAGAAGTGGTTAAAGGAATAAAATTGTCATCATTTACTCACCTTCATGTCATTCCAAGCCTATATGACTTTTTGCTATTGAACACATAAGGAAAGATGATGTTAGGTTAAGTAAATGATAACAAAAAAAAATGTTTTGCACCTCGTATTTTGCAAGTCATCTACAATACATGTTGTGTCTCAAGATGGTATTCAAAAACTCAGATAAACACTAGATGAACATTGCACATAATTAGGCTTCCTGCAGAACCAACGTCCTCTTTCTTGAAAGGCTGCAGAAGTGCAATAAACAAACCTTAACATAGCTTGCACACCCTACAGCCATTATAAAAATTTCAGCTGAAAACTTTTATCTCTGCACTCATGCAGACTGTTAGTGCCTTCATTGAAGATTGTATGCGTTAGCCTGCTGTTTTGGCACTAGATTCAACCTTAGACAATTTTCTTCTTCTGCACCAGAGGAGATACTCCAGTAAACTTCCCTTTATGCATCGTGCATCCCTTTCAAAACACTTCTAAGATGTGAAAATTATATCTTTCCATTTTTGCTCTTTTATCCTCCAAACTTGTATTCTAGTGATGTTTACCTGAGCCTTTGAGCAGCTGTTTAACCAGAAGCTGTTTTCTTCATGAGACAAGTTTATTTGGGGGATCCTAGCGGGCTGTATAATTTCGCTCAGAAGTCAACTTGTGACTTGCTTATAAATACCTGCACAGCGATCATTAATGGAGTTTGTGTGTGTGAGAGATTGAGTTTTGCACAAACCTGCCCTTGCTTTCAGTATTGTAACTATAATTGAATTGCTTTACTGAAATAAATTGGGTAGAATTGCGAAGATACCATTGCATCATTTTCAAATGTTTCTTTTCATAAATGAAAGCACAAGTCATCATAAATAGGAAATAATAGAGTAGGTGCCATGACCTAGTAGTTAACGTGACATTGAGCATTGACTTTTTTTGTTACCCTGCTGAAAATACCCAGCAACTAGCTTGAATTCCAATGCTGGTCCAGGCTGGTATATTCTGGTTAGAGCTGATATACAATAGTGTTGACTTCCGCTTCTCATGCTGGATACCAGCATCCCATGCTGGTCCCTGAATGTAAAACATAGCTATCTTATGCTGGTGACCAGCAATGCTGGATTTTTCAGAAGGGATATTACCCAGTCAACAATTTGATCTCAAAGTAAGCTAAAAGTGTAACCTCACAGCTCACTCACTGTGTGCTCATACTGTGAGCTCACCATGTGAGACCACTGTGATATCATTGTGTTAAACTCTCATTCTGTTAGTTTAGTGTGAGTTCACTGTGATCTAAAATTTCCCTAATATTGGTCAGTTATATCACACACATCATGTAGAAGTTCATATTTTATTTCCATCAACAAAGTATTTCAAAAATTCAGTTTCCTTGTTTTTGTATTCTTTTCAGCCTGATATTGGCATTTGACACAAATATTTCTATTTGATGGATGCATTCAGATTCTGGTGTTGTTTTGGTGACTCCTTTTCACTTCTTAAATGATTAGTTTACTTTAAAATGAAAATTACCCCATGATTTACTCACCCTCAAGACATCCTAGGTGCATATGACACTCTTCTTTTTCACTCTTCCTCTATGAACACAATCAGAGTTATATTAATAAATATCCTGATGTTTCCAAGCTTTATAATCGCAGTGAATGGGTCCCATGAGTTTAAAGCTCAAAAAAGTGCATCCATCCATCATAAAAGTATTAAAAGGGTTAATAAAGGCCTTCTAAAGTCTGGGTTGTTTGGTTCAAATATGGACAAACCCAACTGTTGACATTGAAACAACCCAGCATTTTTTTTTGTGTTTGCTTCAGAAATGCTGCCTCAGTGTGTTTTTGTGAGGATCATAAGTTGATGCTCCAGTATATAATATGATGTAGTTTCAGTCTCAGACATTATTTCAGTACTCTCACAGTAAGTGTCATTTGATCGTATGAGGCCTTGATGAACCTCATTAACTAATTGTCTTCGTCAGGGGACTAAATGCCGTTTCAGATAGTAGAAGAGCCCTCTCACACCCTGAAAGATTATTTTGATGCTCAATAAAAGTAAAGGGCAGCTCATAGCTGTTTAGAGATGCTGTTTTATCTACAGCTGTTTTTAAATGTTGTGTTTGGGAAGCACGTAATTGTCACAATTCATTTCATTATATCTATAGGCTGCAGGTAAAATGTAGACAGACAAACACTATTGGCCAGATGCCAAACCAGAAAACAACTTGAAAAGTTACTAACCTCTTTATTTTCTTCCGCCAGGTGTAGCATGAAATGGTAGATATAAATTCTGAATCATCTTTGTGATAGATGCCAACATCATTTACTGCTCTCTCCGCCTCATTGTTACATATTTAGAGGGTTGTGATTCAAAGCGCCCCTTGAGGTATGTTTTTGTTTCCCAACCTGGAGTAAACCAGAGGCTTTAAGCATTCTGGGAAATGTTTTGCTTTCACGTACAGGTCTTATTCAGAATACGTTTTGATGAGGAACAATGTGTCTTCAGGTGCAAATTATCCTACAAAATGTCTGTTTTGCATTGATATTGAATACACAGCAAACACAAAATGCTGGTAAACACTGAATAAAATGGAATAGCTCTCCAGTTGCCTGTAATTTTATTATTGCAACATTACATTAAATCAAATTATACTGTATAATAATAGTTTGACCATTGCTGGTGTAAGTAACAAGCACAATTAAACTAAAGCTAAATAAACAAACAAAATTTAAACTTAATCTTAAATTTATTTTAACTCTGAGGCTGATATGTGTTCTAAATGCCAGTTCAATGCACGAGTCAATTCAAAAGTAATTATAAAGGACATTAGTCCTGGTGGGTGTATATGAATGACATTTGGCTGCATATGAGCTCAATAGCAATGTACACAGAGCACCATTTAATGGCAAGTCACTCACAATGATGGTCATGGACTACATAGAACTGACTGATTGGAGATTAAGATTGCAGGTGACAGATGAACTCAGACATGGTGAATTCCACACTCTCTGGATGAGTATTTTAAATGAGGTGGTGAAGGGCTGACAGCTGACATGAGCGATGCCGTATATGACAGCAAGTGATTGAAACCTCAGATGTGGTGTGTTTCTGAGCTTTTGCAGATGATTTTTCTCTTCTAAAGTAATTTTTAAAATATAAAATCACAGCTTTAAGCACCATTTGAACAGTTATACATATTTCTTTAATACAAAGATGTTATTTATATAATATAAATATTGTATTTTCTGTATGTATTTAAAAAAAATCTTTTAAATTATAACATTTATTTTTTCCTGTGATGGCAAAGCTGGATTTCATATAGTAATTAAAATAGCAATTGCAATAATATTTCATAATATTGCTGTTTTACTGTATTTTTGATCAAATACATGGAGCCTTGGTGACCTTGGTGCCTAGTTTTTTTTTAATGTCTCACAATAGAACAAAAGTGCAGAAGAAACTGCAAAATGCTCAGCATCACTGTGATTAGCACATGAAAAGGTGATATTAATGTGTGAAACAATTTAAAGTTCAGGTACTAACTACTAGGTTGTGCATATAGGCACGGCCGTCACTAAATCACACGGTTGATTTCATTCAGAAGACGTCATTAGCAGGCTTATTTTTAACTCTCCCATCTGAAGTTTAGGCTCTCACATCTGATGTTTTGTCAGAAAAAAGACAGCACGAGGCTGGGACATCTATTCCTGTGTGCCAGAGAGAACAGCTGTTTCATCCACATTGTGCAAGTCCAACGGCACTGGTCTCTTCATAATATCACAGCTCAGGACCAATAGAACTATTTTTGACAAACAAAAAGCAGTTAGTTCATGTGATGCATTTCAGCCTTTATATTGATATTCAATACATTTTTATGTGTATATTGTTTTGTAGCCAAGAACTTTGTTAGCAACTTTTGTAAACAATTAACTTAAAATGATATCCACAAACCAGATGAAACCAAGGTTACAGCATGAGCCTCTGTTTGTCTCTTTTTTCTCTTTTCTTTTTTTACAACTACATTTTTACTGTTGCTATATGATGAAATCTCTTGTACCCTGGGGAGATTTTTTTCTTTAGGTGATCTTAAATTTAAGACAATGGGCCCATGAGAACCTCTTCAAACTCTACAGTAAAACCTCTACTACACCTTATTGGATTGGATAAGGTGTTGTGGTAGTCAAAGTGTAAAAAAAATGCTTTCGGTGACAGTGAGCTGCATACACGCGGGATTGAAATGGTGGCTACAAAGAATTCTCTAGAGCTCATTTTGGTCATGGTTTGTCTTGAAAAACTAAGATAATTTTACGGTCACACTGCAGGACTGTTCATCTGAGGTAAAATTTGATCGCGGCGGTCATTAATCGGCTGCCGGTGAACAAGACTTCAGATTTTAGCCTAGGATCAGAGGAATCTCTTAGGATTTGCAAAATTTGTCTCAGACGGCCAAATCATGGCCAAAATCACACAGTGTGCACCTGGCTTAATGCCAAGTTCACACTGCATAATTTTAGCCCTGATTTTGACTCGCCAACAGGTTTTGCGAAATCGCCGACAAATGACCGAAATCATAGGCAAATCGGTGCTCATGCACGTGAGTGACAATCAAGCAGTGTGAATGATCAAAGACGCGTTCAGAGACAATTACTATTGAGTCGCAGACGCCCGTGAGATATTTGGCATGCTAAATATCTGGACCTGTCTGCAATTCAAAATCCTGCTGTGTGAAATGTGATATCCGTATTTTAATAGATATATTTACAATTATATCAAACAGAAACAAAGCACAAACATTTGCTTGACCAGCCGCAACAGCAGCACATTGCAAAATTATTTATGCAATGTGCCGTCCTTCGGATGAGACGTTAAACCGAGGTTTTGACTCTCTGAGGTTTTGGCCTCTGTCCATCACGGTCTTCTAATAATCCCCATATACTGATTGGCTTCATCACTTGGTCTCCTCTTCACCAATCAGCTGGTGTGTGGTGGGCATTCTGGTGCAATATGGCTGCTGTCGCATCATCCAGGTGGATGCTGCACATTGGTGGTGTTTGAGGAGATTCCCCCCTTCTATATGTAAAGCGCTTTGAGTACCCAGAAAAGTGCTATATAAATGTAACAAATTATTATTATTTATTTACCTCCAACTCTCTTTGCAGAACACTATCATTGCTCCCTGTGTCTCCAACCATTTCCTTTGCAATAATTTTGTTTCTTTTTCTCCCTTTTGCTGCAAATCAGTGCACAGACAATTTGGATCACAAGCTTTTTGCAGTCTATATTTTTAATAACAATTCCAGTCTCGCATGAGAACTCTGGTCTGATGCACCCATGATGGTGAGCGAGCCCGCTCGAGCCCGCCAAAATGCCTTAAAAGGCTCTAAGGTCATCCTGAAACCTAGATATGAATATGTTTCAAAAATCCTATCTACCCATTTTAGGGCGCAGATGGTAGTTCACTCTGCCCTTCCTCCTTCTCAGGATGAATAGGAGCTGAAACTTCTCTTTCCTGTCAGAGCCCTGAGGACGTACATTAATCGATCCGCCTCTTTTCGACAGGCGGAGCAGCTTTGTTTGCTTTGGCGACCGCACGAAAGGTCTTCTGGTCACAAAGCCTAGACTATCTAGATGGATAGTAGATGCCATAGCTCTTGCATACTCCTCCTTGGGCCTTCAATGTCCCTTGGGAGTCAGAGCACACTCCACGAGAGGCATGACCTCCTCATGGGCGTGGTCATCTGGCGTTTCCATTGATGACAACTGTGCGGCGGCCGGCTGGGCCTCACCGTCCACATTTGTTAGATTTTATAATCTAGAGGTCCCTGCGCTTCAATGGCAGGTTCTTTCTGCATAAACTATTGCACTTATGTGCCTTGTTATATCCCCGACTTAGTCTGGGAGTAACCACTGTCTGCCTCATATATTCATGAACTAGGCCCCTAGAGGTCCTGGTGATGGGGTTTTGATGTATGACTATTACTTGTGTCTTGGAGCCCTTGGTCAAGCGCTTCCCACTGTATTTAGTCATCATCTTACATAGCACGGCGTGATTGTATTATCCCTGTAGCGTCTTGTCTTATTTATATTAATAAGATGAACGACGCAGTACTCGTGTAGTATCACAAGGGAACATAATCGGTTACTAACATAACCACGGTTCCCTTTCGTTCAGTCACTCCGAGTAACGTCAGTGACTGACGAATGGGGGTTTCGCCTAGAAGCCTATCATCTTCGAGATCTTAGAAAACGCCCAATGGCAGGCCAATGCCATGGGCATGCGGAATTTGCATAGCGTAGCTCCGCCCCACAGCGTGGGTATATAAGGAAGTACGCTGGCAACATCGCATTATGTTTCTGCTTCGGAGCCAAGAGTTTCTCTTCACTCCTCAAGCCTTCTGAGTATCATCAGCTTCTTCGAGACGAGCAGCTTTCCACTCGGTGTTGGTGTTACGGCGCGTTCCAGCGATCGTTTACTGCCTGCCTGCTGATCTGTGCAGTGGTCTGCATTCAGCTGGTATTCGGTCCCTGGGCGCTTCGGCATCACTGCGAACTTCCTCTCACAAAAGAGCTTACACGTGGCACGTCTTTTTAAAGATGTCTCGCCCGTGTACTTCTGTGTGCGGTCGGTCTCTGCCGCCCTCTGATGGGCATGAACCTTGTCTGACGTGTTTGGGCTTACAGCACGCTCAGGCAGCGGCACGCTCATCTCGGTGCTGCGGTCGAGACTCAATGAGCTCCGTTCCGGAGCGAGAGTCCCCTCTGCCACATGCCAATCTGTTGTCTCCTCGCGAGGCAACACTTTGGCTGGTGGCCAGGGTGACCTGAGGGTGACGGTGTGGAATAAAGCCCCGACACTCATGCCTCGGGCCACACCCCCCTCTAGCGCACCGCTCCCCCCGTGCGCACAAACTGTAGCAACGGAGCCGGCTCCTGCTGTTACGTCTGTTGCGTTTGGGCCCGCAGAGGACGAGGAGATGTCGATCGCCGCATCTCAAGGTGGGCTATCATCCTCTGAGGATGATGATTCGGCTATGCTGCTGCCTTCCGGTGTGCCAGCATTGCCTGAGTCGGACCCAGAGTTGACAGCCATGCTTTCCCGGGCAGCCGCGAGTCTCGGGTTGGAGTGGAACCCTCAGCCCCGACCTGAGCGCTCGCGGCTGGACGATTGGTTTTTGGGGGCGCCGCGCTCTGACACCCGTCAGACCCCGCCCCAATACCTTTTTTCCCGGAGGTGCATGAGGAGGTCACGCGGTCCTGGAAGACCCCGCTGTCTTCCCGCGACCGTTCGGCGGCCTCCTCCGCCTTCTCTGCCCTCGATGGGGCTGCGGCCAAAGGGTACACTGGGGTTCCCCCGGTTGAACGCTCTGTTGCGATGCAACTGTGTCCTCAGAGTGCTTCAACCTGGCGTGGCGACCCTAAGCACCCCTCCAAAGCCTGTAGATTCACATCAACATTGGTGTCGAAGACCTACAGAGCTGCGGGGCAGGCTGCCGCCTCTTTGCATGCCATGGCTATCTTGCAGGCCTACCAGGCCCGGATACTATGCGACATGCACGAGGCTAGAGCTGACCCAAGGCTCAGAAATGAGCTGCGTGCCGCCACCGACGAAGGTGACCGCACGCTCCCTGGGCCAGGTGATGTCCACAGCTGTGGTCCAGGAGAGACACTTATGGCTCAACCTGGCCGATATGCAGGACGCCGAGCGGACCCGGTTCCTCAACGCTCCCATATCCCAGGCTGGGCTATTCGGCGGCGCGGTTGAGATCTTCGCCCAACAGTTCTCAACCGCCCAAAAGCAGACTGAGGCTATTAAACATATACTGCCCCGGCGGCCAGCTGTTGCTGGCGAAGGGTGCAATCGAGCCTGTCCCTCCAGCCGAAATGAAGTCCGGCTTTTACAGCCCCTACTTCATTGTACCCTAGAAAACCGGTGGGTTTACGACCAATCCTGGACCTGCGCGTCTTGAACCGATCCCTACACAGGCTTCCGTTCAGGATGTTGACAGCGAAACCCCTTTTCGAATGCGTTCGTCCAGCCGATTGGTTTGCAGCGATTGACCTGAAGGACGCCTACTTCCATGTCTCCATCCTTCCTCGACACAGACCGTTCCTACGGTTTGCTTTCGAGGGGCGGGCATATCAGTACGCGGTCCTCCCATTCGGGCTAGCTCTGTCCCCTCGCGTCTTTACGAAGATCGTCGAGGCAGCCCTTGTGCCACTCAGGCAACACGGGGTTCGCATTCTGAACTACCTCGACGACTGGCTCATATTGGGTCACTCTCGAGACCAGGTGTGCGAACACAGAGACCTAGTGCTCCGGCACTTAGCCCGTCTGGACCTTCGGGTCAACTGGGAGAAGAGCAAACTCTGCCCCGTGCAGAGGATCTCTTTTCTCGGTATGGATATCGACTCGGTCGCCATGTGCGCGCAGCTTACGAGCGAGCGCGCACAGTCACTGCTGACTTGCCTCCGTCAAATCGAGAGCAAGAGTGCGGTTCTACTTAAATTATTTCAGAGGCTCCTGGGGCATATGGCCCGCGGTAATGGCGCTCGGATTGCTTCATATGAGACCGCTTCAGCACTGGCTTCGCGATCGAGTCCCGAGATGGGCATGACAGTTGGGCACGCTCCGGGTCCCAGTGACTCGGGCCTGCCTGCAGACCCTCACCCCGTGGTTGAACCTCAGCTTTCTACGGACCGGAGTGTCCTTAGAGCGAGTTTCCAGGCATATTGTTGTATCAACAGATGCCTCCACCATGGGCTGGGGTGCCATGTGCAATGGACATGCTGCCACGGGCTCCTGGACAGGACCCCAGCGCCTCCTGCATGTTAATTGCCTCGAGTTGCTGGCAGTACGGTTCGCCCTGCACCGCTTCCTAGCGTTGCTCAGGGGTCAACACGTACTAGTCCGGTCAGACAACACAGCCATAGTAGCGTACATCAACCGCCAAGGTGGTCTACGTTCCCGCCGTATGTCTCAACTCGCCTGCCATCTCGTTTTATGGAGTCAGAAGCATCTGAGGTCCCTTCGTGCTGTCCATATCCCAGGAACCCTGAACCGTGCAGCCGACGAGCTCTCAAGGCTTCAGCCTCCTCGGCATGGATGCTCTGGCGCACAGCTGGCCGCGGGGCCTCCGCAAATATGCGTTCCCCCCAGTGAGCCTTCTCGCACAGGTTCTGTGCAAGATCAGGGAGGACAAGGAGCAGGTCCTTTTGGTCGCCCCATATTGGCCCGGCCGGACCTGGTTCTCCAAACTTTTACTCCTTGCGACAGCCCCTCCCTGGTCCATACCTCTGAGGAAGGACCTCCTTTCTCAGAGACGGGGCACCCTCTGGCACCCGCATCCCGATCTTTGGAACCTCCACGTGTGGCTCCTGGATGGGACACGGTAGGTTTGAGTACCCTACCACCTCAGGTGGTGGCTACCATCACTTCCGCTAGGGCCTTGTCTACCAGACACGCCTATGCGTTGAAGTGGAACCTCTTCGTCACCTGGTGTTCTTCTCGCCAAGAAGACCCCTGGAAATGCCCGATCGGGTCTGTGCTCTCATTCCTCCAAGAAGGGTTGGAACGAAGGCTGTCTCCTTCCACCCTCAAGGTGTATGTGGCCACGATATCCGCCTACCACGACCTTATGGAGACGAAACAGGTAAGTCAGCACGACCTGATCATCAGGTTCCTGAGGGGAGCGAGGAGACTGAATCCTCCTCGCTCTCCCCTCGTACCCTCTTGGGACCTCTCAGTAGTTTTAGATGCTCTGCAGAGGGCTCCCTTCGAGCCATTGCGATCAGTCGAGCTTAAGTTCCTGTCTATGAAGACAGCGCTCCTGATTGCCTTGGCCTCCATCAAGAGGGTAGGGGACCTGCAGGCATTTTCGGTTGACGAAAAGTGCCTAGAATTCGGGCCGGCCGACTCTCACGTGATCCTGAGACCCCGGCCTGGATAGTGGACACCATTGTCTTGGCTTACCAGACGCAGGGGCGCCCATGCCCCCTTGGGGTCAGGGCACACTCCATCAGGAGTGTGGCCTCCTCTTGGGCTCTAGCGCATGGCGCCTCGCTGACAGACATCTGCAGAGCTGCAGGCTGGGCGACACCCAACACATTCGCCAGATTCTATAATCTCCGAGTGGAGCCAGTGTCCTCTCATGTACTCGCCTCTACAAGTGGCCGGTAATGGGCTAGGCTCAGGTGTCTTCGCTTGCTCGCCATTCCTCTCCACAAACGGGATACGTGCGATATTTTCCTCAGGTAGTTTCCCCGAAACCCTGGGTTCCTCCAGCACTGTCGATGCCGACACCAGTGCGTCTGCCCACTCGCTCAGGCTAGGTGCCACCGTGTGCATGGTTCCCCCTATGGGCGACCCCCACATGTGTATTTCCACTGTAAGCCTCTCCGAGCATGTGTATTTCCCTCGGCAAGCCCTTGCCTCTCCTGGGGGTAAAATTTCCACCTTTGGCTGGTTACCCCAGAGTTCCTCCATATGCTCGCGGGTCATATGTGTCTCCTTAAGTCCTCCCTACTGGTAGGCACTTTGGCGCATACTTCCACCTGGAATATGCTTCCCAGTGTACCTTGGTATTCCTGTGCTAAGTTGGAGTCCTTCGTCCGTACTAGCTTACGACAGGGAGCTCACACTTACGCAGGGCACTGAACGTCAGCCGAGTGGTGTGATTGAATTGGGACCCCCATTCGTCAGTCACTGACGTTACTCAGAGTGACTGAACGAAAGGGAACGTCTCGGTTACGTATGTAACCCTCGTTCCCTGAGGAGGGAACGCGGCCGTTTACTTCCAATCGAGGAAAACTCAAGCAGACGATCATCCAGAACCAGGCAGAAAACTGGAGCCCAGGACACAGAAGACAGATGACACTGCAAGGGAGATAGCGTGAGCAAACACAACGATCGTACAATAAACAAACAAACACAGAGACAATATATAGCAGGGCTGATGAGCCGCAGCTGCACCTGATCACTAATCAGCGATCATTGGTTGCCCAGCAACACACGTGACAGACACAACATACACACACAGACAACAGGAGATTCCACAGACCTGCTAACCGTGACAAATGATACCCCAGATAGTCATGCAGTGTGAAAAGAACTGTGATCCGACCAATTTGAAAATCATTCAGTCTGAACTTGGCATTAGGCAACAGTAACTAAGGCAACTAGGGAGTAATCAGGGACTAAACTGAAAGGGAATACAAGAAATAGAAGCATAAAAAACAAAATGACAACTAAACTGAACATAACTCTTAAAGACTGTTGAATATGTGTTGGCTTTTTTTCATACAGACTATCTAACTCTAAACTGTCAAATCTAAACAAAGTGCCTTTCAAAGTCAAACTAAGCATGCATTTACAATTTTCAGTTTCTGAATTTGAATTCAATTGAGGTAGCAAACAGGATGTAGAATTGTCATAACTTTTTACAGTAAGGACACATTAAATCAAAAGTGACATTTACTAGGGATGCACCGATATGAACATTTTGGCCGATACCGATAACCAATAGTTCTTTATATTTGAAAGTCGATAACCAATATATTGGCAGATAAATCGAAATACATTTTTTAAAAATATATTATTTGAGAGCCTAATTACAAAAACAAAAGTCTCACCATTAAAGGGGTAATGAATTGAGAAATCAACTTTTCATTCAGCCTTTGATATATAAAAGTTCATCGTGATATAAGAATATCCTGTAAGTTTCTGACCTGAAAACTTCCTTGTTAGTCAAAGAAAAGCTTTTATTGACACCAGGCCCAGCAAACACTCAATCTCAGAATGTGCCAAGCTGTGACGTCAGAGTGTGGTCAAACACCGCCTTAACCGAAGAAGAATGATGCCTGATTCTGTAGCCCCGCCCACTGATTTGTGCATGGCATGTTATAGATAAATAACATAGGCCTACGTGGAGCTAAACCGGATCGAACTTCCAAGCAATAAACATGTTTCATAAGCTTAATTTTGGATTACAATATTATGAATGCAGGGATGAACTTTATTTTTAATGAATGTCAGGCTCATGTGGGTAAGACATTGCACGTTTGTTCCTTCATTTCACCACAGATTTGTTTGTAAAGAAGAGACTGGATTTGCAGACAGGATGAGATTACATGAATGAATGAAGCAACACACTTATGTGAGTAAAACATTTAGTATTGTATTGCATTGTTACAGATCGCTTGATATCTATTAATTATGTGTACGTGTCTAACTGAACATAACTTAGCACGCTGTCACAGGCTGGAGAATCCTTTATTTGAGGTGTTGTTTGTTCATTGTGCTGCGATTCGGGATCAGACTCGGACATGTATGTGTCAGGGCTCGCAAAGCCCAATGTCCCGGGGCTATGTGTTTTTCAGACAGGCTACCAAAACGTATCACAGGCCTGCCAACGGGCTATCTTAAATAGTGAAATAACATTGCTTTCTTGATGTGCGTTGTTCACTCTATTGACTTGATATTTGAAGGAAAAATACAATCGCAAAAGTTTTGATCATGCTGATTTGTCTGACTCTTAAGTGAGCTTGTGTGTGCGTGTGTGTGTGTGTGTGTGTGTGTGTGTGTGTTAGTGATGCACGGTTTGTGTTATATCCATGGATTGGGCGGGCCAAGTAATAAAAAATAACATTCCAATTAATTGTGGGTGGATGAGAGATAAATCATTGTGTTTGTGTGATGAAGACATTTTGCGAGCCCTGTGGGCGAATCATTCCGGTTGCCGTTTTTCCACACGCTTTCAAAACAATTCCTCACGTGTATTCACGGGGCAGCCAAAGCTCATTATAATATGCAAAGCTTATCCAATCATAGCAGTGGCTGTTTACTTCCAAGTCTTCAGTGCGGAAATGCCCATAAAAACCGAGCGTTCCAGGAGAGAGGTTATAGAGAGCAAATAGCATATACCAGGCCCGGCGATCTCAAGCCCCTTCTGCCATGATCTGGATGATGATGATGATAATTAGGCTACTTTTAGAATTAAATTAATATTTTAATTTGCCCTGCAATAATTGATAGCGCCTCATGCATAACCGACGCACTGTAATAAGATTAGCTAACTCCTCATTTAAAAAACAAAACAAAAAAACTATTTTATGGGCCACAAGGGAAATATTAAGAAATAAATGAAGGTTAAATAGTGTTATCAGAACATGTCGAAGTAGAGAGTTTTTAGTTTCACTTTCTGCAGTGAATAATTGACTGGGATCTGAGACATGAAATCAAGTAAATTATTAAAAAAATATATTATTTATTATTAATAATTTATTAATATTTTTTTTCACGCAAAATAATACCCCTCCAAATCGTCTGGCACAGACCACAACGAAAGTGTTATAAGGGAACACTAACAAGTAACGTACCTGGCTGGGATCGCTGGCTGGGATTATTCAATGTTTACTGTTAAGTTTTTTTTGTTTTGTTTATCTTAACATTCATTATGAGCAGGCCTATTGCAGCGCGTTTTTGTAGCTATTTGCATGTGAGTATTTGCAGCGCGTTTTTGTATTTGCACGTGTTGTGTACTTTTGCAGCGTTTCTGTATGTGCATGTGTTGTCAAACTGATGAAGATGTTTTCTTTATTTGCTGGTGTTTTTTCTTTTTGCATGTGTTTTTCAGTTACAAGGCATTGAGCTCTCTCGGCCACCTTATTACTTATTCATTATGATGTTTTTGAATGTAAAAACCACGCGAACGTCAGAAGTTGACCTCAGACAACAGTATTTAAAAAAAAAAAGCCAGTTCATGACCCCTTTAAAATGTCCCAAGCACACAATTATAATGTTCTCATTATAATTTTATGTAGCCTATATGAAAGACTTGCACTGCATATTTTGCACTTAACTGTGTTTTCCTTTTTTGAAGTGATTTCAATCATATTTCAAGCAATTCAAAAACATCATGGTGTCATGGTGCTTTAATATATCAGCCAAATTTTCTTATCTGGTCGATAATGATAACATAAAATTTTTTTTTTTTTTTTAAATTAAAATTAAAACTATATATATAGCAAGACTGTAACATTGTTAATAAGAATAACAACAACATTGATCATAATAATATTGATAAGAAATAACTCAACAAAGTTAATCTGAATAATGATGCTTTTAAGAGCCGCTTTACAGCATACTTAATGTTTGTTTGCATCATTGATTCATTATTGTCCTGTTTATTTTGATCAAATATGCAGCCTTGGTGAGCATAAGACAAAAACATTGAAGCAACAAATATCAGAAAAAAACTTTATGCAAATGAGTAATGACTTGTGAGTGGTAGTGCAAACAGTGATCAGCCACCATATACAGTTGGATACCACACCAAAATAGGAACGTCTACTAGAAATCAACAGCCCACTGACAATTTCATCACTGTCAGTGTGAGCAGACAGACCTTATGTAATGTGGACATTTGCTGTACCCATTCCTTCTCTATTAAAACAGTCTGTCAATATCAGACACCAAGTCAACAGCAATAGTGCAGATAGCCATCAATATCTTGATTGTTGTCTTTGCACTCTCAATCTCTGGCTATTTCAGTGCTATTTTCGTCTTGCTGTTGCAAAATAAAAAACTACAAGGCATCATAACAGCCTGATTAGGTTTAATGTTGTATGTAATTAAGTGACTGAAATTTTTTTTGTCTTCCACCATTTTCTCGGCCTCCCACCTCTCTCCCTCTCCAGACTGTAAAATCGTTGCAAAAGAGACATTAAAACACCGGTAACATGCTCAATGGATGGCTGGATATTAGGCATTAAGACAGTTATTCTGAGTGAAATATTGGCACACTGTGGCCACTTAAAATGTATAAGCACCTTTCAGTATGCTGCAAAGTCTGACTGAGAGAGCTGTATATACAGAGGAGCTGAGCTCGCATCACCTTTCTCATTGCTCTCTCTGTGACTGCAGCCAACACATGCTCTGCATGCATCACCTGCATAGGATAAAAGCTTCCATGGAACATAACACTTCTTTAGTGCGCAATCAGACATGTTTTTAGAGAAGGTTTAGACAACTTCTAGCTTATGTTACAGATTTAAAAAAATTGGTAACACTTTATTTTAAGGGTCCAGAATAATGCATTAGTTAAGCATTAATTAATGGTTAACTTGTTCACAATTAAGCATTAGTTAAGCACAAGTAATTAATGATTAACTTTACATTTTAAGGCTCCGGAATTATGCATTAGTTAAACTAGTAATTAATGTTTTGCTTGTTCACAATTATGCATTAGTTAAGCATGGACACAATAGTAATTAATGATTAACTTAACATTATAGTAAGGGCATATTAGCCATTATTTACAACTTAATAAGCCATATATTATATTTCTGTGCCATTCTGTTAAGTTAACTGAACAATAAGCTAGTAATTATGTTTAACTACTGCTGATTTTGCCACTAGAATAGTGTAATAAAGACAATTTGACCCCCTATTCTAAAGTGAAAGTTTTATCCTCATTAATTATGGCACTTATTGAGTGATATTTAAGCTTATTGACCAGAATAAGCCAATAATTAAGTCTAACTACCATTTAATACAGTACTAATAAAGGCAATTTGACCCCTATTCTAAAGTGAAAGTTTTATCCTCATTAATTATGACACTTATTGAGTGATATTTAAGTTTATTGACCAGAATAAGTCACTAATTAAGGCTAAACTGCCACTAATTCAGTACAAATAAAGCCAATTTGACCCCCTGTTCTAAAGATGTTCTTATTTACATTATTGGTTTGTTTAACAGTTATTCTGCAACGTGATCTCACGAGAATGTATTTTAATTGTCCGTCTTTCCTCACGTTTTGAGCTATTATTCATGTCTGTCACATGTAGCATTGAAGTTCAATAAATAGGATTGCAGTATACAGAATACAGGTAAAATCATCTTGCAGACCTGCACAACCTTAAGTGCTATCCTATAGTTCTGTTTGATACTTACTTTAATTAAAAATGTACTAAAGTGCAGAACTGTCATAACTTCTTATGGGTTCTGTCAATAAAATCTAATTTATTAAATACAATGAAATGTGTATACTATTCAAAGGTTTAGGGTCAGTAAGTTTCCTTTCTTTTCCTTTCCTTTCCTTTCCTTTCCTTTCCTTTCCTCTCCTCTCCTCTCCACGTCCTGAAATAGCCTTGGTGATTACAAGATACTTCTTTCTAAAACATTCTTCTTTCAAAAGATCTCAGTACAATCATGCTGACTGCGACAATTTATATTATCATATTGTTTAATATATTATTTTAAAAAATATATTAAAATAAAGTAAAAATAATAAAAAAAACTAAAAATTAAAGATATGAACTCCTTTAGTTGCTGCAAGGCCAATAAAAACAAAGCAGATCTGTCTTTTTAGTGCCTGCAGCAGTCATTTCTGTTTCCACTGAAAATAAAGCAAAATGTGCAAACATTTGAGCAGAGAGTGTGCCTCTGGCCCGTATTAGGTCAGTATCCCCCTATGAAAATGGCAACAAGGTTTTAACCTTTAGCTCTGCTGGGTTTTGCTGGTGCATATTGAATTAGAGCAGTCAGATGGACATGGTCGAGCAGAAGCACTGCACTTCCTGTCTGTTTGAGTGGCACCACACTGGCAGAAGACTATCATCTGGGCCCAAATCACACTGGTAAAAAATCTTTCCACTAAAAACAATTTTTTGTATGTGTGTGTACAGTGCATCTGGAAAGCACTTTTTCCACATTTTGTTAGGTTACAGCCCTATTTCAAAATGGATTAAATTCATTATTTTTTCCCCAAATTTGACAAACAATACCTCATAATGACAATGCGAAAGAAGTTTGTTTAAAATCTTTGCAAATTTATTAAAAATAAAAAACGAAAATGGCTGTGTGTCGGTGCACAGCCATTTTCGGATCTCTCCAGAAATGTTCAATCAGGTTCAAGTCTCTGGCTGGCCCAAACAAGGACATTCACAGAATTGTCCCGTAGCCACTCCTTTGTTATCTTGTGATTAGGGTCGTTGTCCTGTTGGAAGATGAACCTTTGCCCCAGTCTGAGGTCCAGAGCGCTGGAGCAGGTTTTCATCAAGGATGTCTCTATACATTGCTGCATTCATCTTTCACTCAATCCTGACTCCCAGTTCCTGCCGCTGAAAAACATCCCCACAGCACGATGCTGCCACCACCATGCTTCACAGTAGGGATGGTATTGGCCAGGTGATGAGCGGTGCCTGGTTTTCTCCAGACATGATGTTTGCCATTCAGGCCAAAGAGTTCAATCTTTGTTTCATCAGACCAGAGAATTTTGTTTCTTATGGTCTGAGAGTCCTTCAGGTGCCTTTTGGCAAACTCCAGACGGGCTGTCATGTGTCATCTGGCCACTCTACCATACAGGCCTAATTGGTGGAGTGCTGCAGAGATGGTTGTTCTTCTGGAAGGTTCTCCTCTCTCCACAGAGAAATGCTGGAGCTATGTTAGAGTGACCATCAGGTTCTTGGTCACCCCCCTGACTATGGCCCTTCTTCCCGATCGCTCAGTTTGGCCAGGCGGCCAGCTCTGGTTCCAGACGGCCATCTCAGGTTCCAAACTTCTTCCATTTACGGATGATGGTGCAGAAATATCTCTGTACCCTTTCCTAGATCTGTGCCTCGATACAATCCTGTCTCGGAGGTCTACAGACAATTCCTTGGACTTCATGGCTTGGTTTGTGCTCTGACATGCACTATTAACTGTCTGACCTAGGTGTGTGCCTTTCCAAATCATGTCCAATGAACTGAATTTACCACAGGTGGACTCCAGTCAAGTTGTAGAAACATCTCAAGGATGATCAGTGGAAACAGGATGCACCTGAGCTCAATTGAGTGTTGTGGCAAAGGCTGTGAATATTTATGTATATAAAATAATTTTTAATAAATTTGCAAAGATTTCAAACAAACTTCTTTCACGTTGTCTTATGGGGTATTGTTTGTAGAATTGAGGAAAAAATTATGAATTTAATCCATTTTGGAATAAGGCTGTAACCTAAAAAAAATGTGGGAAAAGTGAAGCGCTGTGAATACTTTCCGGATGCACTGTAAAGCGGGGTTTGTTCAAGGAGTCAAAATAGGCTGTGCCTATTATAAAAAATAATAAATTAATTGATATTGCAGAAATAACTAATTAATTAACAAATAAAAACAAACATTACATAACATGAGAGGAAGCATTGCCTGTGATTGGTTGATTAACCTGTCAATCATTTTGCACAACATGTCCGCAAATCCACATTATTGGGGCAAACTGGTGTAAAGGATGGACTGATGCTGGGTTCCAGACATACTTCAAAATTATGACTCGGATATCCTCGGCGAGAAACGTAATTTCAAAGATAGCAGCAACTACCAAGCATAGTGCGACTATAAGTTTGTAATGTATTATATTGTATTATATGGCTGTTTTCAAACTGACAGTGCATTTTGTGTTCATAATTTTTCTTTTTTTTTCTTTTTTTTGCCATAATTTGCTTAAGAACACAGTGTTCTCGTTAAGTCATGGCACCATCTTCCGGTGTGTACATGTGATCATGATGCGCAATTTAACGCTTTGAGGTCAGAAAGGGGAAGTTAATGCCCACATTAATTTGTCAAGTGAACACTGAGCTTTTTGAAGATAAAGTGGATGAATTTGAAAAAACTGTTTTCACATTGTAGTGTGGACATGTTTAGTCATGTGACACATATTGTGCCCATATATATTTATGGTTGTACTAGCATTGTTTTGCCCGCATGGGGTTGCTAAAGCTAAATGCTACTTTACGCAATCTTCATATCACATGATATGATAGATAACACTCTTCATATCCCTGGGAATCAAACCCACAACCTTGATGTTGCTAACATCATGCTCTACTGCTTTTGCCCGCAATTCATTTTCATAGGGTTGCTAAAGCTAAATGCTACTTTATGCAATCTTCATATCACATGATATGATAGATAACACACTTCATATCCCTGGGAATCAAACCCACAACCTTGCTGTTGCTAACATCATGCTCTACTGCTTGAGCTAAAGGAAGGCTCCATACATTTTTTTAAGAAATGTATTTTTTTTTTTTACTTTGATCATGTGACTTGGTTTTAATAAATAGTATGTTAATCTGTTGTCTGTGTGTGTGTGTGTGTACAATGACTCAGTGGCCGGTAATCACTATCTATCACATGGTCTCCATACCTTGTTTATCTCGGCGCACCAGCCATGAAGTCTGGATTAATCTCCCCTGCTTGCCCCAGGAAACGGGACAGGAAATAGGATACAATGGAAATGGAGTGTATGTGTGCATGTGTGACGGAGTGAGTAAGTGTGGGTGTGTGTAAAGAAGGGTCATATGTGTTTTGAATCTCTTATTCACTCATGGAGTCAATACAATAGATGACACTTAAATACCATTAAGTGCCCCCGCCGCACCCCCTTTCGAATGCTCTCTCTGCGCTCACAAAGAACTCTGGAGGTCAGTCAAACCATGCTATGTGTGACAGCGAATGACAACCCGAATCTCAGCCTCGCATTCACATGCTGATCTTCTCTTGCGTGCAGCATAATGGGAACATTTTTTTGAGTGATGTGGCAAATGAAACTGTGCCGTTTCCAGGTGGCTTGAAGAAGCAGAGAGGCCACGTCAGCAGGGCACCTGCGTAGAAAGAGACGTGCGCTTTTCACAAGGGCCACTGATTGAAACACAATAGTCGAAGGGAGGTCAATTGCACACACACACACACGCACACAGCAACAGGGGCTAAGAGATGCAGGTTTATCTGTAGTGTCCTTCAGATACAAGGATTGAGTGATAGATGACACAGACGTGTGACTTTGACTTTTCCCAACCTATTGTGTCCTTCAGTAGTCATCAGTGAAAACGTGTGTGTGTGTGTGTGTATGTGTGTGTGTGATCTCAAACAGATTGAACAAGCTTAAACACCATTTTCTTACTATGAAACTATTTTTTGCACCCTAACATGAAAACAGATTAATTTAATAGATTCATGTTTATATATATATATATATATATATATATATATATATATATATATATATATATATATATACGTATATATGTATATATATAACATTATGACCTAATATTGTGTTGGTCCCCCTTTTGCTGCCAAAACAGCGCTGTAGGTGTGCTGTGGTATCTGGCACCAAGATGCATATCCCAAAGCATCACACTGCCTCCGCCGACTTGCCTTCTTCCCATAGTGCATCCTGGTGCCATGTGTTCCCCAGGGAAGCAACACACATGCACCCGGCCGTCCATGTGATGTAAAAGAAAACATGATTCATCAGACCAGGCCACCTTCTTCCATTGCTCCGTGGTCCAGTTCTGATGCTCACGTGCCCACTGTTGCCGCTTTCGGCAGTGGACAGGGGTCAGCCTGGGCACCCTGACTGGTCTGCGGCTATGCACAGTGTATTCTGAAACCTTTCTATCAGAACCAGCATTCACTTCTTGAGCAATTTGAGCTACAGTAGCTCGTCTGTTTGATCGGACCACACGGGCCAGCCTTCGCTCCCCACGTGCATCAATGAGCCGTGGCTGACTTTTTGAGCTAAGTGGAATTTTAATCCAACAAAATGCAAACTGCATTTTAATTATTTTAATTATTAAGGGTAAGACTTTATTTCGATAGTCCACTTAGACATTCTACTAATAAGTAACTTTGCAACTACATGTCACTAGCAAATTAGTAGACTGTATGCTTAAAATCTGCCAACACTTTATTTTGATATTCTACAGTAAGTAACTTTGAAAGTATGTCAACTTTTATGTCAACTATCCCTCACCCTAAACTATGTCTGAACGGGAAAGTCTACTAATACTCTGAAAGTTAGTTGACATGTAGTTGCTTCTAATATAGAATGTCTAAAGTGGACTATCGAAATAAAGTGTTAACTCATTAATATTTTAACTTTTGTGGGTAAAAAAAAAAAAAAGAATTTAGATAGATAGACCAGTCACACTAAACTAGGCACACACAACCTGTTGACCTCTAATGTCACATTCAAGGGCATATTGCAGGTAAAAAAATTTACCTTGTATGAAAATACAATATGAAAAGTTAATGCAGGGTTTAAAATGTTTTAAAAAGACAGGAGGGCACAATTTAGTTGATAAAGTGACAGTTTTTTTTTTTACCGCATCATTTTACAGTGCAGAGTAGGTTGGTATTCAGTAGGTGTCAGTAGTTTTTGTATTTCAATTTATCATCGTCATGGTAAATGATTGCATTTGTGGTGGTTGCACAAACTCCCGCCTATCAGGACATTGAGTCCACGGGTTTCCTAACAAGAAAAAGGATGGTGCTATATCTTCCATGCCTGGGTGGCGTTTTGTGCAGGTGAAGAGATGGGACTTCACTTCTGCATCTGCTTCAAAAAACATGGTGGTGTGTAGCGTTCACTTTAGACTGGAGGATTAACATCCCGGCAATATGATGGAGTTCAACACTGTTATACTCCTGTAAAGGATGATATTAAATGAATAAACATCCACACGTGATGCTTCTTCACCGTTGTTTTTACATGAATCAGTTTCAACACTGATGAATACAAATTATGTACATTAACTTAAATGCATACAGTCTCACACTTTTCAAAACAGTTTTGAATTATGTGCTGGTAATGTAAATATTCTAATTTTATTCATGCCATGTATGTACATTCAAGTTCACTCAACTACATAATCATGATATCATATACAGTACATCCTCACACTATCTGTGAATCGGCACAAGATAAACTCATAACACAGAATTAATGAATAAAGGATAACATGAAACACATACAATAACACTCCACTGTGGTGATCACGGATCCGTCAGAGATGCAACTCAACGAATACGTGAACTGTGCACCGTAAGTCTTGTTTTTTAAACATTTGCTAACTACAAAATCATGATAAGAAACCGCTAACGTTAGGGTAAATATACCTATTAAGCTCACCAAAGTCTGCTTCGAGACATTTTAGTGCATTGGTTTCAGTACAAGAAGTTATGTTAAAATATTAATCTCTCACACAATAATATTTTATTTTATTTTAAATGACAAAAGCATTTCAATTAAGGTGTACATCATTAAATGCACAAAGTCTGGCTGTGCTTAATGGCTACATGTTTGTACCCTTTAAGCACACCCCTGTTGCCATTAAGCTCACAACATGTTTTTTTTAAAATTTTATTTCTTGTTGAAGACATAATCAGTGTTATTCACTTCACTTGTCAGTGGTCAAAATGTTATGCCTGATTGGTGTGTGTGTGTATATATACACTCACCTAAAGGATTATTAGGAACACCTGTTCAATTTCTCATTAATGCAATTATCTAATCAACCAATCACATGGCAGTTGCTTCAATGCATTTAGGGGTGTGGTCCTGGTCAAGACAATCTCCTGAACTCCAAACTGAATGTCAGAATGGGAAAGAAAGGTGATTTAAGCAATTTTGAGCGTGGCATGGTTGTTGGTGCCAGACGGGCCGGTCTGAGTATTTCACAATCTGCTCAGTTACTGGGATTTTCACGCACAACCATTTCTAGAGTTTACAAAGAATGGTGTGAAAAGGGAAAAACATCTAGTGTGCGTCAGTCCTGTTGGCGAAAATGCCTTGTTGATGCTAGAGGTCAGAGGAGAATGGGCCGACTGATTCAAGCTGATGGAAGAGCAACTTTGACTGAAATAACCACTCGTTACAACCGAGGTATGCAGCAAAGCATTTGTGAAGCCACAACACGCACAACCTTGAGGCGGATGGGCTACAACAGCAGAAGACCCCACCGGGTACCACTCATCTCCACTACAAATAGGAAAAAGAGGCTACAATTTGCACGAGCTCACCAAAATTGGACAGTTGAAGACTGGAAAAATGTTGCCTGGTCTGATGAGTCTCGATTTCTGTTGAGACATTCAGATGGTAGAGTCAGAATTTGTGCAACATTAGTATGGTGTTCCTAATAATCCTTTAGGTGAGTGTATATAAAAAATCATATAAACAATCACACCTTCTGTTTTGTCTTTTTTAACACATCTGTCTATGTAATGATTATGGGCACTGACAGGCAGCAAAAATCAAAGCAAATATGGAAGATCTTTCACCCTTTGTTATTTTTTCTTACCATTTTCCTTCTGTCTTCATACAGATCACATCATTCTTCCTCATTGTGCAGCAGTTGGATTGATTTGAGCCATGAAGTGAGAGAAATCATAAAAAGGACTGGAAGTGTCGTGGCCCCTCTAAGTGGAATTTTAATCCAACAAAATGTTGCCCTGTTGCCATTAAACTCACAACATGTTTTTTTTTTTTAATTTTATTTCTTGTTTATTTGAAACAACATTTTTAAAGAATAATTTTCTAAAGATTAACTTGAAGTGACAACCATCAGTTAATATTTAAAGTTTGTTTATGACGTATTTACATAGACGTTCAATGTGGATGAGCTTAAAGGGAGCACACTGAGCTTAATTGAAACAGCAAACATTTTTTTTCATTAATAAATATTATTACATTTAAAAGGACAATTTTGCTAAATAAATCATCTAGGTCATGTATTAAGTTCATACATATTTAAATATGAACATAATATGATAAAACAAAATATGAATTTCAAATATCTATGAAATTATACTTAGTAGTGCACCCTTTAAGCTCACTATGAAGTCTTTAAAAATTACAGCAGTGTAAAACCACAGAACATCAATAAACTGTAAATTTATAATATAATGGATTTAAAAGTACAAGCCAGTAATGCCTGTGAAGTAATATATTAGTGTAGCACACAGTCTTATACAGCTAGTAAGCGAACTATGTTCTGCAGCACCTGCGCTATGTTGCTAAAACTATATTTTGGATCTAACTTTAATTATTTCCCACATCCAGGTTCTAGCTTAATAGGTACGTTTGCCCTATATCACGTTACGTTAGAGTGGACAGATATTAGCGAATGTGACATACGCCTGATCGAAGCTTATTAGTTTCTGTTATTATTGGTGAGTATCAATACTCCTAGGTGATCAATACTAGCTATTCTATTGCCTGATACATGATAATAATCTGTACAGTATTGTGATCTGAACACAGTGTTACATATAATTAGCTAACATGTATATATCTATAATCTAACACTGGTCTCTCACCAAGACACCTGCCCTGTTTTCCACTGGTTCTTCTCACACCATTGTTTTCCTATTGTTGAAATTGGCCGCACTCCCTCCCGTTACATCACTTCCGTTTTGGCATTTTCAGATGCGGAAGTAAATTTTTCTCACAAAAATGACTCCAGAAGCCTTAGTAGCGCATTTATTTTTCTATACATTGACTCACTGGGGGCTCTAACCTGCAGTATGCCCTTTAAGTCACAATAAAACGCCAGCGCACTCTGCCTGCTGGGCTCTCAAAACCCAGTCACCCAATTAAGGCCTGCTGTGTGTCTGTGTGAGAGACTTAATGGTGGATGCTGAGAGCGTGTCAAAGAGTGAAAGTGTGAGAAATGCTTGAATTCACTGTCTTTTTTGGGTCCCTGCCATTATCAGTGTTAGGTCAAAGACAGAAAAAAGATGAGAAAAGAAAGAGGGAGTGAGAAACTGCGGAAACTGCCTGAGTGCACAAATGAAAGAGTCAGAGACCGTCAAAATGAATGAGCATAGGTGAAGGTGAAGTGATCAAGCCTCCTCTTGCCTCTCCTTTTCCTCTTTCTTCTCGTCTTGCCTCCTTGTCTCATATCCTCTCCTCACATCGTTTTGCCTGGTCTCCTGGTCTCCTTGTCTCCTTGTCTCATTTTCTTGTTTCTCTCTTAATTTGACCTCTCCTCTCATCAATTTTTCTTTTCTCCTCCATCGCTGTCTCTTCTTTTCTCTTCTTGTCTCATATCGTCCCATCTCCTTTCCTTCATCTTTGTCCTCTTCTTGTCTTCTCGTCTCACTTTCTTGTCTCTCCTCATTGCTCCTTTCATCATCTATCATCAATTATCCTCTTCTCTTTAGTCTTTCCTCTCCTCTTCTCTTCATCTATCATCTGCTCTCTTTTCCCTTTTCCTTGTCATCTCCTTTTAACTTTCCTTTTCTCTCATCATCTCCTTTCTCCTTGTCTTTCGTCCTCGTCTCTCTTCTCCTCATATATCCGCTCCTCTACTCGTCTCTATACTCCTGCTTTACCTCTGCTTTCCTCTCCACATCTCTTTTTTGTCTTCTCATCCACCCTCTCCTATTCTTTCCACTCCTTTCCTCCTCTCATTGCTCCCTTCCCTGCCCCTTCTCTCCTCATCCCTCTCCCATCTGTCTTTATGTGGTCTCTTCTCTCCTCAACACTTCTCCTCCATCTCTGTCTTGTCCTTGTCTCTTCTCTATATTCTCCTCTCCCTACCTTGTCTTGTCACCTTGTCTTATTTTCTTGTTTCTCCTCTCCTAATCTAGCCTATCCTTGTCTCATCTCTCCTCTACTCCATCTCTGTCTCACCTTGTCTTTCTTCTCCTAGTTTTCCTGGTCTCCTAATTTCATTGTCTCATTATTGTCTTATATCTCCTCTCATAATCTACAGTATGCTCTTCTTGTCTCTCCTCTCTTTTCTCTTTAACTTCTCTCGCCTCATCTTCTAGTTTCTCCTCTTGAATCTATCCTCTCCTCAAAGAATTAAAGACGTTCATTTGTGGTTTTAAATATTCCCAGAGCCGCAAGTATCAATGTCAGGGGTTTACTCTTTACTGTTTTATATTAGGTCAGGCAAAATGGCGATTTATACATCACAAGAAAGGAGAAAGTTGTTTAAGGTGTATGTAATAGTTTAGAAGCTGTGTTTGGTAATTCGGTGAAATCTAGAATCCTAATATATTTTAATTATTATAAAGCAATGGATGACCTTATAAAATTGGAATTTATTTGATATTGTGTGAAATTGTTAATGATGAATATTTTTTTCTTATTTAAGGAAAAGTTTGGGGGGCTTTTAGTGATTGATGCTTGATTAAAATGTTGATTAAATGATTTGTTTATTGTAATAAAGGTGTTTAAAAATCTACATTTTAAAATCGTCTCTCCTCTCCTCATCATTTCTCATCTCCTCCATTTCTGTATCTCCTTGTCTCTCCTCTCTCTTCTCCTCTCCTTAATTGTTTTGTGTGATCTTGTCTCCTTTTCTCACATTCTTGTCTATCTTCATTGCTCCTTTCATCTTCTCTCATCATTTATCCTCTTCTCTCTTTGTAATTAGTCTCCTCTTCTCTTTATCTATCCACTTATCTCCTTTCCTTTTCTCCCCCCATCTATTTTCTCCTTCTCTTATGTCCTTGTCTCATCTGTCCTCATCTATTCTCTCCTCAACATGTCTTCTATTTTTTTCTCTCTCATCATCTCTTTTCTTCATTTCTCCTCAACTCTTTTCTACTTTCCTCAACTTGTCTCTCTTTTGCATTGTCAAAGAGATACTGAGAGGAAACATGATGGGAGGAAAGAAGAAAAGAGGATAGATGGAAGACAATAGATGGACAGACAAATAGTGGACAGAATATGTGACAAGAAACAAGGAGCAATGAGGAGAGGAACGGAGTAGAAGAGGACAGGAGAGGATAGATGAGAATGTTGTAACCACAATACCAAATGAAAGATTTAGAAAATGTCTTTCTCCAAATGTCAAATGTCTCTTTCCCTCTTTTTTATGTCTCTTTCCCTCATTAGCGTTATTAATTATTATTTATTTATTATAAATTGTTCCTCTCAGTATGCTTAACAAGAGCAAAACTACTCCACAAATGACACGTCTTTGCTGAAATTATAATGGCAGTTCCAAATTAAACAAGGCAAAAAGTGTGCAGATAGCATGTGCAGTCTGACTGATTAAGCCTTCAAATGTCTGCTTAAAGAATGGCATCTGTCTCTGCACCGCTGCATCTGCCTGGGAGAGACAAACACATATACACACTCATACTCCATTACAGGTATTTCTCATCACACAACATAATTAAGCAACAAATAAACTGTGACCCTGAAAACAACATTATGGCACACATTATGGTCTCTTTCCAATGTAGTATATGGGAAAGGATGCTTAAGGTATACGCAGCTTCACACTTGCTCTTCTTCACACGTACTGAAATGGCAACAGCGTCAAAACCTCTGCCAGATTTGAAGTACAGGAAGAAAACTCAATTAATTTTTCACGAAAGAACAGGGTGGAAGGAGAGAGAGAAAGATGAGAGAGGTTTGATAAAAGTAGATCTGTTAGGAGGTGTGTGCAGATGGGATGACAACTACTTTCAGCTTTTTAGAGAACAAGAATGAGTCATGTGGTGGAAAAATTTAATCATAGAGGAAGATTAATTAAGATATATATTTGAGATCATACAGGAGCTAACATGTGTTTCTGCCATGCGGGACACCTTATTTGAGGGCTCTCTTGTACCAAAGGTGTCGGGCAGAACTAATTCTAAATCTGTGTTTCTTACTTTTACCATGTGTGGAAAACTACTGAGAAGGATTGTTTACACTTTGGGGGGTATAAGAGATTGTGGCTTCTGTTATGTCTTCAGTTAGCACTCTACAGACATTCAGGATGGCTGTATGACTGTGACTCTTTTCTTGCAAGAAAATAAATCTTTATAAAGACGATTGGCTAAGGTTTGTCTCTTATTCAGTGGTGCAACTGAGAGTAATTTTTTTGCCATGACAGTCACTTCAAATGCTAAGAGGCAACACTGTCCATAAAAAGTACAAAACAGAGGCAAAGAAAAGAGAAGAAAAAGAAGAAACTGTGTAAACGTTTTCTGTGTATGTTCTCAAAGTCCATGAATGACTTGTTGAATGCTTATTATGAATGCCAAGCACCAAATTATTAATATTCTTTCGTTTCTTCTTCCACTCAGGTAGTCGATGGCTTTTTTCTTGGCTCAAGACGATTTACCATATGACGTATTCTGACCAAACTTGGTTTGTGTTATGACAACCATGACCTGAGGGTACCTGCACGGTGCAGTGCCACCTAGTGGTCAGGAGATATGAAAAATATATATTTTTTGCTGATAACTTCTGAACGGTTAAATCGGGTCTATTTAGATCCGGTGCAGCATTCTGAGTCGAACAATGCACTATATTGGCCATTTAGAATTGTATTGTAAAATGCTATATTTTATGAACACATTGGCATATTATGAAACTCTGCACCATGCCCTGGCAGTATGCAAAAAAGATTCAGGGCAGCGCCACCTTGTGGTAAAAAAAGTTATAATGAAATTTTCAAAAATGCTAATAACTTCTGATCAGTGGCGGTGTGCTTTACACCACTGCATCCGAGGCTTTGCATTGCACTTGGTGATGTAAGGCTTGGTTGCAGCTGCTCGACCATGGAAGCCTATTCCATGAAGCTCTCTACGCACTGTTCTTGTCTAATTGACTAGTCTGAAGGCCACATGAAGTTTGGTATGTGCTGACCCTGCTCTTTGATTTTACGTGGCCTACCTCTTCGTGGCTGAGTTGCTGTTGTTCCCAATTGCTTCCACTTTTTTATAATACCACTAACAGTTGACTGTGGAATATTTAGTAGTGAGGAAATTTTTACGAATGGACTTATTGCACAGGTGGCAACCTATCACAGTACCACGCTTGAATTCACTGAGCTCCTGAGAGAGACTCATTCTTTCACAAATGTTTGTAGAAGCAGTCTGCATGCCTAGGTGCTTGATTTTATACACCTTTGGCCATGGAAGTGATTGGAACACCTGAATTCAATAATTTGGAGGGGTGTCCTAATAATTTTGGCAATATAGTGCATCCATGTATCATCTTTTATTAAAATTAAAACTGTTTTAATTTAAGCTTGTTTTTATTTTTGGTTATGATTTTATTTATTTTTGGTTGGTCTGGTTGGGAGAGTTGAGAAGGTGAGTTTACGCACGCACTCAGATGTGTGTGTGTGGGACACCAGGTCCATGGATGCAGGCTGGTGTATTACCAAAAGCCATCAGAGGCAGAAGGTGAGACGATGAGTTTACGTACACACTCAGACATGTGGGTCACCAGGTCCTTGGATGTAGGCTGGTGTATTGCCGAAAGCCATCAGAGGCAGAAGGTGTTGGAAAAACTCCTCCCTATTGAAGGGTAGGAGGTCATAGGAAGCCAGGTTGCTACTAGTGTGTCTCACAAACCGAAGATCTCTGACTCTTCTATTCAGACAGGGGTGTTCCGAATTTGGTAATGCGGGTAGTCAAGAATAGTATTTTAGCCTTTAGTTAAATACGATTGTTATTTTTATTTCTTATGCATGGTATTTTTATTTCTCGCATACTTTGCACATGCATATGTTGTGATTATTTTATCATTATTTTAATACATTTTCTATGTAAACCACTTTGAATTACCATTGTGTATGAGATGTGCTATATAAATAAATTTGCCTTGCCTTAAATGAAAACCTTAAATAGTTTGAAATAATCATTGTTTTTTTTAGTACAATAAATATTTGATTTTTTTTTTCTTTTTCAAAACACATCTTTGTCTCTTTTTTATATTGATGCTTTGGTAATGTAAAGTTAATATAAAAGAAAGACTATATAAAATAAAAATATTAAAACATGTTTTATAAATAAAAAAGAAAAAAAGAAATAATTGTCAAGCACAATTATAGGGCTTTAATTTATGTATTTATTTATTTATTTGGTAACACTTTTTATTCATAAGGTGACATAGTTACTCATTACTACATGTACTTACTATAGTAATAACAGTAAATTATTACAAATAACTAACCCTAAACCAAACCCTAACTGTAACTCTGTAGTAAGTTCATGTTGTTAATTAATATTACTCAGTACTTATTTGAGTAAGTACAATGTAACTACATCACCTTAAAATAAAGTGCAACCATTTATTTAATAATAAGATAATCAGGATATATCACATGACAAGAAGGTTAGTCAAACCCAAACAGGTTTATTGAATACGGAAGGGTAAGGGGATGAGCAGGTGAGTAAATGCAGTGAAGACAGTGAAGACAGTTCGTGGAATGAAGGCAAAGGCTGATGTATTTCTTACAGGTTTCCAGAGGATGTGTGAAATGGATAAAGTGGAGGTTTTTGTATGTGTGTGTGGGGGGGGGGGGGGTACCACCACTTATATTTTTAGTACTACACCACTGGTGGAGACGGTATCAAATTCACAGTGAAGATACAAGAGAGAAACACAGTTAAGATTAGCTTGGAAGTATCACAGGAAAGACAAAGAGTGAACTGAGTTGTGATCATCAGGTGCCGGTGATTAGTACTCTGGGGATTGAGATCGCTGAGTGTTAGTGTTGGGAGAGCCTGGTGAGACAGTGACAGATGTGCAAAGATCAGACATCAAATGTCAGATACCTCTGTGAAATCACAGAGTAACACAAACTGGAATATGTTTTGAAACTGTGCTTCAAACTCTCTCACTTCCTCTGCTAAAGCCTGAGCTTAGTTAGTCTCTCTCTAAAATGTGTTAACCAGGGAGGAGTGATTATCCAATCAGTGTAATTAGTGGGTAAAGAATTACGCAAGTTGTTTATTGCAGTAGCTTAACTGAACTTGGGAAGCTGTCTCAAGGAGAAACAAATCACACACTGCATTGTGCAAGCAAATATATAGTTTGATCAATTAAGGACGACAGGAAGAATATTTAATGTTTGCAAAACAGGGTGTTTTAGCTAACCGTAATTAAATAAGGTGGAAAAAAAAGACAGGCCCTGAATATCTCTAAAAAGTGTAACTCTTTACTATAGGGTTCCATTTGTTAACATTAGTTATATATTAGTTAACCTAACAATGAATATGTCTAAAGCATCTATCCTATCTCCTATCCTATCTATCCTATCTGATATCTAATTTCAACATTTACTACATACTTAAAATAAAAAGTTGTAATATTATTTAACGGGCCTAAGCTAACATGAACTAACAATGAAGACTTGTATTTTTATTAATTAACCTTAACAAAGACTAATAAATACTGTACCAAATATATTGTTAGTTAATGCGGTAACACTTTAAAATAACATAGTATAGTCACTTATACGTTATTAGTTAATGATGAACTAATCATTTACAAAACATGCCTATAAATTCATACATGATTAATAAGTGATATGCTAACATTTTATAAATGTTTTGTTAATTCAGTTATAAGTCATTTATTAATTATTAGTTAATACATTCATAAATGATTAATAAGTGGTATGCTATACCGTATATCTGTATATATAAGTGATGAATAGTTTACACTTTAGATTAGGGATGCAGAAAGTGTTGTAAATGACTTGTATACACATACACACAATGTAAAAAAAGGTAAGAAAGATCTACAAATGATGTGCAAAACATTTACAAGTGATGAATGGTTTACCCTTTGGATTAGGGGATGCAGAAAGCTTTGTAAATGATTTATTCATGCGTTTACACATCGTCGAACATTGCAGTGTGTACTGCAGTGTAAGTGCTGACTGGTGAGGGTATAGAATGCTGTCTTCTCTGAGACACATGGAGTCTTTAACCGCTGTGCACCTGATGTGAGCTTCAGTGGTGAAACTGGTTCACATTAAGCCATTTATAAATGGTTATCCCCTTGAAAACAAATAAATTGCTCTTTTTAAAAAATGCTGTTTTAGCATCCTGCATGTTTGTGTTCCTGCAACTTATACTGATCATTTACTAATGGTCTGTTCATAATTTGTTCAAGATTAACCATTATTTATTGAGATTATACTAAAACAAGTTTGACATATATACTTCAATAATTTATAAGTGATAAATAGTGTAACAACTAATAACTCATCAACATGATCTGTTTGATTTATTTCATGATAACTTACAGCACATTTGTATATTGTTAGCATACCACTTATTAATTAGTCATTTTCATATAGTCATGTTTTGTAAATGATTAGTTCATAATTAACTAATAACTTATAAGTGACTTATAACTGAATTAACAAAACATTTATAAAATGTTAGCATACCATTTATTAATCATTTATGAATGTATAGTCATGTTTTGTAAATTATTAGTTCATCATTAACTAATAACTTATAAGTGACGTATAACTGAATTTTATTATAAAGTGTTACCCGGTGTTCTGCTATATTCTGTACTCTGCTGCTGTGTGTAAGCATAACCAGCATTTTACCCAATCCCAATCCTTTCCCAAAAACTGTGACCTTATCTTAGGTAATATTGATGGGTCAAAGTGCTGTCCTTTTTTTATTTGGGGTCTCCTGCAGCTCATATTTGATAGAATTACTGTGCTTTATCAGCAGGCAGCAAATGTTCAGCAATGCATGTTTTCCTTATCTGTGTTTAAAGAGGTTTAGAGATTCCTTTATGTTGATTCCTGCATCCAAAACCAGCGAAAACTCAAATATCTAAACACCAATACATCTACACATATGCACAAAGTGGTCCTCACTTGCACAACCTGCAGGGTCTTTCATATTGCCAGCAATTTGTGCCAACAAAGGGGCTGGAAGTCATTTGAGGCAACAATAACCGACTGTCGAGTACAAAGTTGAGTAGCGTTATAATGTAAATGTGCATATATGCAGTGCAGTGGCTCTAAAAGTAACATTGTCCAATGCTGATAGCAGTGAGCAAAGTTCCAGATGCAGGTGAAAAATCAAAAGAGGAGGCTCATTACCCAGTCAATTCAATAACGCGTTTCATGTTCCCATACTGTCCACATAATGGATCATCATTTTGGAAATGGATAAACTAATTACAGAGTAAACAACTCTATTTTCACTTTCAGTCACGTCAGAAAAATGTACTTGAAATGACTTGAAACGTGAAATGATCTGTAAGTCATTTTTCAGTGAGCACTCAGCTCTCTTGAATTAAAGCTGCACCTCTGAGCCTGCAATCCTTTTGACACGTGCAGTGTTTACAGAGGATTTGTTGATTAATGGTCTGAAAAGGTGGTGGCTAGCCGAAAAACTGTTAGAAGCAACAAATAAAATTTTTTTTTTATTAAAAATAACTGCCAATATAGAAGTATATAAAATGTTATAAAAAATATAAAATATAAAATATAACATATAATTTATGAATTAAAAAAAAATATATATATATATACATATATATATATATATATATAAGACTTTGATTTGATTTTAATAAATAGTATAGCAACTTACAAAAATATATTGGCAACATTTGTTAGCATAAGGAAATATTATCTAGGAAACAGTATGAACATCAAATAAAACAAGAAATTCATCAATAAGCACTACTGTTCAAAAGTTTGAGGTCAGTACGATTTTTAAAAAAGAAATGTAACTCTGCAAGGACACAATAAATTGATCAAAAGTGATGAAATAAATGAAATATTTATAACGTTATAAAAATATGTTTCTATTGCTGTTTTGAACTTTCTATCAAAGAATTCTGAAAAAAGTACTACGTTTTCCACTAAAATATTAAACTATTTTCAACATTGATAATAAATATATATATATATATAATTTAATTTAATTTAATTTAAAATGTTATTAGAAATTAAATTAATAACACAATTTCATACATTTTACTTTACACAAACAAACAACTAGAATACCGACTGTGAACATGGGAAAAACTTGACTTTAGAGTAAACAACATGCCGTACGGCAAGAAGAAATGGCGATAATAGTGTTTAGACTGCTTTTTACAGAAAATTTGTGGGGAAAAAAGTTGAAAGAAAATAGGAATCGGATGAAGTCATGTTATGTTTCCGTTATCTGCCAGCTCGCTTTCTGATTGGGTATAGTTTCATTTCACGTGACTACAGAGTGTGTGCACATTTCCCCCCCCCCCCACACAACAGGATTTCTGATCGTAAATTTTGGATATTTACGATTTGAGATCGATGCAGCACCGACGGGGCCAAAATCGGCCCGATTATCTTGTAGTGTGTGGGTGCCTTAAGACATTTTGTTGGCAAAGATAAAGGTTGTGGGCAGGTATTACCCTGACAAATGCATTTGTTGGAAGGCAATGGGTTCACCACCCACCCATTTGCTTTCTCTGATCCATGTATCTCACACTTTTACACAACATACCTCATACGCACATACATTTTCATCTGTCCCTTAAAATATCCACTCAAGGGTAAATAAGCCCAATTGTGTTTGCATTACGGGTCATACCCCAAGCTCAGGAACATTTATTGTTCTAAAAGCTCAAACAGTTCTAAATAAAAGCAACCAAAAAGGGTCACGACAGGGCCGTCCGCCAGAACCAAAGCAAACAAAACCTAATTGCTTGTAATGTTATCAGATAGGTAATGCAACTGAACACTGGAGTCAAAAAGCCATCCCTCTCTCTTCCCTTTGAGCATATTTACCAGCGATACATGAAGGACACGCCTCAGCCTCACATTTAGTACCCTCTGTCCTGGGCTCAAATTGAGCAGTTTTCCGTGTCAATGATTGGTCAACAGCTGTTCTGAGACACACATCACAAAGAGGGAGCTCAAGTCATTCATCTGTCAACCAATCACAGCCACAGGTGCACCACGGCCAATTGAACATGGGCAGAGAGAAAGAGAGACAGACATAAAGCATGAGACAGAGTGAAAATAGAAGAAAAAGAAAGAAAGAGACAGGTGTTAAGATAACCTGTGAGAGAAAGAAGAAAATATACACATAAATACACCAAGAAAGGAGTCACAAGGTAAGAAGTAAGAGAGAGAGAGAGAGGTGAGAGAGAGAGAGAGTAACTGAAAGAGAAGCAGAGAGCATGTGGCTCGCAGATAGAAGAGCTGAGAGAATGAGAGCACTCTCTCACCCCGCTGACAGCAGCTAATGAACGTATAAAACTAGAGATCCGATACCTGAGGAAACTTTTGGACACATAAGAGACGATCAGAAAAAAAAAACCTAGCTGGATGATGTGCTTCTCTCATGGAGAATAACATAAAAGCGGAGACATTGTGAGACAGAAAGGGACACTCTTTTGACCTCTGAGCTGACACCTTTAGGACGGAAGAGTTTAATGGATTTCTGACATTTTCCTGTGACAGTTTTCTGTCAATTATGAATTTCAGGTAAGAACATTTGTCTCTTTCATAACTGTGAAGTTTTTCTATTTAGCTACTTGTATGTTAGACTCAACCATAATAACCTAAACTGAGGCAAATAAACTAAATGAGGCAAACATGACAAGATAAATGGTGGTCTGTTCGTGTTAGATTTTACATTTTGTGAACCAGAAAACATTTGCCTTTTAAATTATGCAAATGACAAACAAAATGCATGAATATGAATGAACGCAGTCTTATCTGCACAGAATTGAGACTCACGGTGTATCAGTACAAAGCTTTTCTGCTTGAGTGAATTCTCCCTTTTTTCTGCATTTGATCTACATATGAGACTAATAGACATAACCTGAACCAAAATGCTGACAAGTGACAACCAAATTATGCTGAAATCCCCAGACTGCTTAAAGCTGCAATTTTGTTCATGCTTATATGATAATAATAATAATAATAATATTATATATATATATATATGAAAGCATAAATGACAAACTAAAATAATATACAGAGACGCATTCATTAGATATTCACATGTGAAAAAAGACAAAATGGACAGAGAAGAACTGCACACAAATTTAAGACAAAAAACAACTAAAATTAACAAAACATCTAAGCCAAGTGAAGAGAGACAATGATTACATGAATGAAGAAAAATTACAGGTGTGTTTTGAAAAAAGTTATTTAAACTAAAGCTACTATAAAAGGGAACTATCGAAAAACAGAAACTGGATGCTGGTGAAAGATTTGTATTTATTTTTGCATAACTGTATTCACAATAAATCATAGTGATTCTTTTTTTTAGTAGTGGCTCTGTTCTCCAATGCCCTTTCCTACAGCAAATCTAAATCTCCACTGAGATCATTCCAACACAATCTCATGGCAATTTGTAACCATATTATATTTTGATGATTTGGCTAATTTGTAGGAATTTGTACAATTTACTTACACCTTGCTGATGGTTAGTTTTAGGGGTTGACCTGCTTACTTTTTTCTAAAAATCATACGTTTTCGTATGAATCACATCATACAAATTCATACAAATTGTAAAATACTTATGTTTTCTCTTGAGGATCATTCACACCCTACATATGAGCATAGAAACCATAGAAACCATAGCAACTAACTCAACACACACAGACACTCAATGCCCGACTGTGGTCCAGTGCCAGATCAATCTTTCCCCTCCGCCCCCACCGCTGTCACGCTGTTGTTGCTGTGCATACAGCTGGTCAGAAAGACACATTTATGTTGTCTTTTCCTGTGGGGACTGACATTCAGTGGAGCGGGTCCAACAGCACCATGCTGTGGTGCTGCTGGATCCAGACAGGTGGCTGTAATGCAGTCAGGGTTGTTTAGCACCTGTTGCTCAGTACGTACAAACAGAAACACGCTGACGGCATGTCAGCATTCACAGAAGACAGCTATGACTCTCACGCCTCTGCTCAGCATCTGCAGAACATTGATCAAGTCTATTGCACTCATGCAAACGTTCATCTAATGACCCCATCAGTGCCTTTAAGGAAACCTGTGACTTTTAATGGCATCTATGGTCTTTTAATGCCACCCGCCGTGAGATGTTATGGTTTAAATGATTGGTAAGAAACAAAGGCAGTTAAATTCCTTATGACCATCTGGCACTGAAAACCATAGGTTGGTTGCTATGGTACTGTGGACTGCAAGTGGGTGGACTTTTTATTTATTGCCCAACCTACCCCTATGGCAGCCTTCAATTGTTTAGTGTAATATACACAATTATGCTGCATGTCTGAAGAATCTCTTGAGAGGTGCAGGAAGTAGATCGGTATGCTATTTCAGGCCCTTGGTGATGACTGTCAAACGCCCCTCAGCACTGTGTGTTGAGAATGGATTATATAATTACCATATGCTTGAGTGTGAAATACATTGGTCACATTCAGTATGTAAAAACACCTGAAACTGGAGAGACTGAGGTCAGGAATATACAAACCACAACCAATAGAGAAAATGCACGGTGGCCAAGTAGGATAATTTTTTGGCAGATTTTTCTGAGAACAATGTGGTCCTGAAACAACACTCCTGTCAAACACTGTCCAACCCTATTCTTAACTCAAACTCAGTTCTTAACCATTTGTTTTGGGTAACTCTCTATGAAATTGTAGTTTGCTAAGCTTATAATTTGAAGTAGTTAAACTACATTTAAGTAATTTAAGATGGCAGCATGTTTTTTTTATAAATAATAATATTACTTATATCTAGTGATGTAATTAATCTGTATTTGTGAATAATTCAAATTGAATTCGAAAGAACGAATGAATCTCAATTAGAGTAACAATATTAAACAGATGAACTACATTAGCCTGACAAGCCAGACCCACATCAAGATGTTGGGTCTGGGAACACACCATTGGCAGGGCTTAATCGTAGGGGCAGGATAAACGGTTGTCTTACAAATTCCCTCTGCATGCAATAGGATAGCGCTACAACCAACTAGAGCAACGAAGAAGGTGAAGTGGAGCTAGTTGATAGATTAAACTTTTGCCGTATCCGGTCGGCAAAACTCTGAACACATCTTCCTTTTTTAAGAATGACTTAAGTGCCGTTCTTTGTTCTATTCTCAAAGAAAAGCTTAACTCCAAGTCTTCCAGAGTCGTGGCCAAAGCCGATTCAAAAGACTGCTGTTCACCAGCTTCTTTGTTTTCAAGTAGCACACGGAACCGTCGCAACTCTGCTGTCATTATGTTAAGCCCGCCCACCGACTCTATACACAATGTGATTGGCCTGACTAGAGTTTGGTTTTTCAAGCATGCAAGCCAAAGTAGAGTTGCTAGACAACCCTGAATTTGAATTATTTACAAATACAGATTAATTACATCACTAGATATAAGTAATATTATTATTTATAAAAAAACATGCTGCCATCTTAAGTTACTTAAATGTAGTTTAACTACTGCAAATTACATTTGCTGTCGCTAGGGTGCGTCTAGATTTCCAGGCTAGAACTACAAAGTACTGAGAGTCGCATCAGTGAATCGTTTTTCATTGTTGATTCAATAGAATGAATCAGACTTTCCAGTTCATACATAAGATCATTTAGGATGAAATGATTCACTATAATGTGCTGTTAAGAGTGAGAGAGTGCTGACAGAGAGAGAGAGAATCATATACGATTCATTTGGAATGAATCAGATTCACTACAATGAATCAGACCTTTCAGTGCTACATTTGAGAGAGAGAGAGAGAGAGAGAGAGAGAGCGACAGAGAAGGAGAGAGAGACCATTTAGGATTCACTAGAATGAATCAGATTGACTACAATAAATCACTTTTCAGTGCTACATATGAGATAGACAAGGTAATTTAAGATTTACTAGAATGAATCAGATACAAAATGAATCAGTCTTTCCAGCATTACATATGAAAGAGAGAGAGAGAAAGAGCATTCTTTAAGATTTACTACATCAGACTTTCTAGAGAGTGAGCCATTCAGATGAGCACGTTTATTTATTCCCTCAGTTTGCACAAATTAAAACATTTGCACAGGCATGAGTGGGTGACTTTAAACTGGGGATCCAGCCTGGGTGCTTCTTCTGAACTTAGTTAGAGATAAAACAAAGCTGAATCTAAATCCTGGTTAAAAGGGCAACTCACATTGCTGGATGCCAGGTCTGTAAATCCATTGAGAAGCCGAGATCAAGCAGGAAAAGGTCAATCATATCTTGTACTTATAAGCCACTTGGCTCCATCTAGCAGAAAGCCGACGGGACGTAAATACCTGGCATTGGGAAACATTGAAGCTGGGGTATTCGTTAGTAATCTGACCATGGAGAAGAGTGTCTTATGTGAGCGTTTGAGTGTGATAGAAAAGACTTCACTCATTCAAGAGCCATCCAGGCAGATAGTCCCTAGATCACAGCAGGGGCCGCTCTCATGGAGGAAAACAAGACTTGGTCGTGATGAAAAAGAGGAAAGAGAGAAATAGATAAAAACAACATGGGTAAAATAAATAGAAGGAATTCTTCAATCTAGCCCCTCAAATATGATGATCAACTCCCTTTTTTATATATATATAGCTGTCTATGTTCAAAGACTTCCATTAGAAAAACAGTAAGCTTGATATTATAGATAACATGACCACCCCCCACACACACAAAAAACCCTCTAAAACATTATCTTGATTACCAAATGAATTTATAAGATACTATAAAATAGCGCCCGCTGTTCCTCAGACTGATTCCAGCCCATTTTATATCTAATCTCCTTCTGCCATCAGTATAATTATTTCACTTTAAAATTGCTTTGTCCCATCATTTCTCATTTTTTCTTTTTCTCCATCTCAGACCTTCTAATTGGCAGTCTGAGGGCGCTGTCTAATAGAGTGTGACCTCACGCTAATCACAGCTGTGCAGACTCTAACTCTAATGATATTTCACCATGTGGGTGCCAACCAAATTTCCCTAACTGGCATAGGAGAGATCTCTGTTTGCTTTCTTAAAAAAGGTTTACAAAATATGTGTTGGTTGTCTCCGTAACTCTTCACAATGACAGCACGGCAAAACCTATAGGACCTGAATTGTTCAGAATTGTTTGATTGTGTGTTGAATGCTAATTGGCCAAACGAGAGAGTGAGATTGTGAGAGCTGGGGCTCTAGATAAGCTGGCAGTTGATCTACAAGATTTAAAACATGAAAATCAATTACCAAGATCTTACAGCAGGGCAATTGTTATGAGGCACACATGGTGGATGAAGTACATTTGACAGTCTTTGTTCATATATTTGTCAGCTTGAAATAAATTGAAGCTTATCAGGATCTATCTTAGGGTGATGCCATTTAACAAAGTGAATGACCATTGACATCTTTTGTCGATTATGTCAGAAGCATGTTCAATTAACCCATGACATTTCACAGTGATTAGCTCATTATTTTCTTAATGCATAGACTGTTTACATTCCCAGGTGTTCACACTGTGTACATGTAAGATATGTCAATTGGTGAAGCCATGGACACACATACACATTGATTTGTGGGAAATAAGCACAGCTGAACACATACCAAATTAAACTTGATTTGCTAGTTGCGCTACCTGCTAATGCTGCTATACTGCCTATCATTAATTTTATTAACTTTTAAGACTACCCTGGCTAGCATATCAATGGCCTCAATGCTAAAATTTGCCTGGTTAGTGTAGCAGGTAAAGGGAGGGGGCAGAAAAGAGAGAGAGAGAGGGAGAAAAAGAAAGAGCTGACTACGCCACCCTGGTCACTAAACCAGGGAAATATCCTAGTTCACACAGGTTAAATTTCCCCTTACACAGAAACTCTGAGACGTGGATATAAAAAAATACAAAAATCTTTATTAAGCAAAGATAAAATGTTGGAGTGAATCGATTATATCTTGAACATCAAAGGGTCAATCACTGCTGGCACAGAAACACACCCACACAACAAGAATAACACAATGACATTAATAACTCACAGGGCTCGTGGTTACCAGAAGCAAGGTGAGCTAGTGCCACGCGTCGCTAAATTCAGCGATGATCAAGGAGCACCCACACGTGCACTACACTTTACACACACACTCACTTCAACCAAGGGTCAAGCACTATAGATTGTAAACTACGCTCGGTGTCTCATAAGGACCCACCACCAAATAGAGCAACTAGCCCTCCTGCTCCGGACCCACGGCACCTGAAACGCAAGAAACACAAATTACCAAACAAAATAAATGTTCATAAATGCTCATAAAGATGGGTACCCACTTTAAAGAAAAGAATATATACAAGAGACAAGAATTAACCAAATGTAAACAAAGAAAAAGACCACAAACCACTCAAACCTGCAATCATTGGTTTCAGTGAAGGTTAATGGAGCATTGCAACAAACCGGCCCAGGCCGGGTACAATTCACCACACTATTACTTGAGCAGTGACATGGCAAAGAGGGTTACAGTGGTCAAATAAGGAAAAACACAGAAACATGCAAATGACCAAAAATAAGAGAACCACTCCAACCTGAGAATCAGTAATTATTAATGGAATAATGCCACACCACAAACCTCAGACAAACCGAGGATCACTCAGTGACATAACTACCAGAGCGGTAGAGAAATATAGTTGGAAAAAGAAAAAGGAAAATATAATTCCATACAAAAGGTTGCAATCAAAAATTACAAAGAAACCAAAACAGGCAAAAGTGGAAAACAAAATAATAACAAAGCACAAAAAACGTAAACAAAAGAAAGTAACGCTCATGCATGCATTACTGCAAACAACGCACATGGGCATGCTGAGCAAACAAACAAAAACAAAACATTAAAGTAATAAGAACAAAACAGCAGCAATGAACGTCCTAAGCCAGGCAGCCCAGTCTTCGAATGCCCTTAAACAGACAAATTTGACCAAGCATGCGAAGATCACATCGTTCGTCCGGCAGCCAACAGATAAAACGAGTTCACAAAGACGAGCAGGAAGTCAAGCAAACCCCCCCCCCTAACTACACACATACTAATAAAATGAATACAGCCCCAGAGCTAGGAATGAACCTACCAGGAAGTCAAGCAGCAATCCACCGGCGATGCTCAGTGCAATACACACAACATGCGCTTTTATCTGCTAAACAGCATTGCGACAGCAAGGGCAAACCTTCAGCACAGCGCGGCCTATCAGCAAACCGCACAGCACCGATGAGGGTAACACTGCACAACGTAACAGTAACCAGGTTAACATCCCGTAAGCCCGAGCATAAATCACAACCGGAAACAGCACTCACCTCCCACAAAGAAAACCAGGGCACTGTAAAGTTAGTCGCACAATGACGCCACCTCTGGCAGCAAAACAGCCACCTTAGGTCTGAACCAAGGTCTGAACACCACAGTTACAGAACGGGACACTGGAAGCGTTACCTCCAACAAAGGCCTAGGAAGACGATGGGGATTTGTGTGTCGACCTACAGTCACCCTTCCAGTCCGTCGCAACACAACTTCACTCCCACCAGGTTCATCCACTGACATGACAGATTCAGCTACCAAACTGGTTTCTACCCCACCGGTTTCATTAGGAATAATCACCAGTCTTATGGGGATGGAGTTTAAAGACACTGTTGCTCTTGATGGAGCAATCTGCTCAGGTGAAACTAGTCTTCATCCTCCAGAACCAAGGCCACCTGAGGAACTCTCAGGAACCACCCCCACCAAATCAAGTTCCTCTTCCTCCTCTTCCTGCAGTGATACAGGAACCAAGGGATCACTCAAGTTACTGGGGAGCACAGGGCCAAAAGGCTCCTTCTGGATCCGACTCTTAAGAAGGGAGCGGTGCACAGTTTTTAACATGCTGCGATTTTCCACTGGTGCTATAGTATAAACCGCACCTCCCTCTCGAGGAACTCTGAGGAACAGTATGTTTTCCTTGTGGGGCCCAACCAAATGGACCATTTGGTCCTCACAATGTAGGTTAAACAAGAACAAGCACACACACACACACTTGCAGCCATTTGCTCCCTTGTGACCTAATCCGCTTGTTTTCACATTTTCCCCTCACACAAGAAACACATACTTTAATACGCGATCCCCTCCCTTAACACAGATCATTGCCTCGCCTCCCTGTGGAGCTTTTATTGTTGCAGTGAATATCTCCCCATTTATCTCTCCTCATGCTCCCTCTCGAGGAACTCTCACTACCTGGTAAACAACTGGGCTCCATAAATCCTGGATCTGTTGGCGACCCCTTACCCCATAGTCACGGAGGTACACCAACTGGACCTCCACCATCTGATCGTGCCTTTCCTTACGTTTAGTAGCTACTGTCTGTAAACACTCCTGTGCTCCTTCAAATGCTACTTGCAGCCTGGTTTGGTGCTCTATGACCTATTCATGCACACCCCCTGCCACAAGATCCTGCACCCTACCCAACAGGAAATCAACTGGCAAATGGGGTTCTTCTCCAAACATTAAAAAATGCGGAGACTCCCCGGTGACTTGATGAGGGGTGGTATCATAGCAGAAGAGGAGCTGGGGAAGACAAGCTACCCAGTCCCTTTTTCTGGAAGCTGACAGTGTGCGCAACAAGTTTTGTAATGTTCAATTAAAGCACTCACACTGGCCATTGCCAGCTGGGTGGTAAGGTGTTGTGCGAGACTTACCCACCTCATACAGACTACAAAGCTGACGAAGTAAGAGCGATTCAAAATTCCGTCTCTGGTCCGAGTGGAGGCGACCAGGCACCCCAAATTTATAGAACCACTGAGTTACTAAGGCCTGGGCCACAGTTTCCGCTCTCTGGTCCCTAGTTGGCACAGCAAGAGTGTATTTGCTAAACACATCGGTCATTACCAACACATTTTCGATTGCGGACCTGGAAGGTTCCAGCACTGTAAAGTCTATGGCCAAAATCTTGTTAGGCCTAGAGGCCAACAAATGACCCATGAAGCTTTGAGCCAATGGGTGCGAATCTTTAGCCACCTGACGTCTGACGAAAAGCCAGGTCAATAACATCGCTGTCTGACTAATTCCGTTGTGCGCTTGATGCCCTGATGCCCGTGTTGTTGATGTAACTGCATCAGGACCTCTGACCTCAGCACGGCGGGCAACAGTAACTGACAAACCTCCTCTCCCCCACTTGGAGTTCCAACTCTACAATAGACTACACTCTCCCTCTCTACCAGGCAATCCCACTGATGGAGCAACGTCAAGGCTGGAATAGACATGCGTCGCCGTTCCTCAGGCCCAGGACGGGCCTTACGTCTCCAAAAAGTCAAAACCTTAGAAATCACAGAGTCTTCTTCCTGCAACAAGCCCAAATCAACAGTTGAATAACCAGGCAATGTAGTAACCATGCACTGTAATGCTTCAAAAACTGGCTCTGCCTCCACAGCTTGCCGTAATGACACCGGTAATACAGTCCCTGGAAATAAGACGCTAAATTACCTGCACCTAGGGAAGAGTAATCAAACCCAGAGAGGATGCCACTAAATAGTGGCACTCCACTACATTAGCATGGCTTAGTTATCCCTAGCTGGTGGTCAGATTGGCCAAATTTTGAATGAAATTTTGCAGACAAAAAAAAGGTCTGTTGTCAATAATGTAGCAATGTATGACGCAGGGTACACACAGAAGTCATTTTCAAACCAAGCAGCTTTCTGTTGGTCAACATGGCAAATTCACAAGACAAACTTGAACACAAGCAAAATCTGTGAGTGGAAATGCGCGAAACTCCATATAGGGTGGATTTCTATTGAAATAACTATTTTGCAGAACAACAGTAAATGTGACCACATCTATGGGGATCCTATTTTTTAGTGGATCCTGATTGATTAGTCAAATTACATTTTTAACCGTATGGCTGGTGCATCGAGTGACACGAGTCCCCGTGAGTCAGTGTGCATATCCCACCGGGATAGAAAAACATGAACACACACGTTGTGTTTTCCATGTTTTATGGAAACACATAAAACACATTGAATTATTTCCCATAGACATAATAATTTTTATACTGTACAACTGTATCTATACCTTAAACCTACCCATCACAGAAACATTTCTGAATTTTTACATTTTCAAAAAAACTACAGTATGTTTTCCTTGTGGGGCCCAACCAAATGGACCATTTGGTCCTCACAATGTAGGTTAAACAAGAACAAGCACACACACACACACTTGCAGCCATTTGCTCCCTTGTTGAACTAATCCGCTTGTTTTCACATTTTCCCCTCACACAAGAAACACATACTTTAATACGCGATCCCCTCCCTTAACACAGATCATTGCCTCGCCTCCCTGTGGAGCTTTTATTGTTGCAGTGAATATCTCCCCATTTATCTCTCCTCATGCTCCCTCAATGTTTTCCTGTAGAGCCTCATGGTTATAAATCTTCAAAAAGACATTTGGCCACAAAAAGGAAATGCCACAGGCCATCACCTGATCTGCCACCTCTCAAGACTTCTCATGAATCAAACCATTTAAAGGTGAAAAATACTTTCTGTCAAGATTTTTCCCGAACCTTGACATAAAAAGATGACCAGCTCAAATACTGAGGCATTGACAGGCGAAATGCTTCAGCCTGGCTTATCAGGTTCACTGTCTTTATTCTCTGCTGCTATTTAAAAAGAAGTCGATAAAAGACACTTTACAAACCTCCACCAATAAGGCAGAACTTATACTATGCAAACATAATTATTGGACTAAATGATCACAAAAGTTTTGAACACCTACAGAAGACTGGTGATCTCTGATTAGCTTAGAAAAAATAACTATAATTAAGAGAGAGAGGAAAGGCAGTAATTACCTTGATCACTCTTCATTGTTCCTGTTATGGATGAATGTAGCAGCTCTGAATTTCCTTGTCTATAATTAAAACCGGCTGCCATCGCTGGTGATGGAAACTTCTTGGAGGTGAGGACAATATCTCAATACTAAAAGACGCTTTTAACTGAGCATAACCAAGAAAGGGAAATCAGTAGTGGAAGTCCAAATAAATAGGGAGAGATAAATTAATGCAACAGTGGTCTTTACACGGCCATAAATACACATTTCCCTAACAGAAAACATTATATATATTATGGAAGCTTGTTTCCGCCACAGAATAAAACATTTGAAAAGATAATTGTGACTTTTTATCTCACAATTGTAAGTGTAATTGTGAGGAAAAAGTCAGAATTGCGAGATATGGGTTTCCATGGCCGAGCAGCTGCATCCAAGCCTTACATCACCAAGTGCAATGCAAAGTTTGGTAGAGGGGGGATTATGGTGTGGGGTTGTTTTTCAAGGGTTTGGTCCCTTAGTTCCAGTGAAAGGAACTCTTAATGCTTCAGCATACCAAGACATTTTGGACAATTTCATGCTCCCAACTTTGTGGGAACAGTTTGGGGATGGCCCCTTCCTGTTCCAACATGACTGCGCACCAGTGCACAAAGCAAGGTCCATAAAGACATGGATGAGCGAGTTTGGTGTGGAGGAACTTGACTAGTCCTGACCTCAACCTGATAGAACACCTTTGGGATGAATTAGAGCAGAGACAGTGAGCCAGGCCTCCTAGTCCAACATCAGTGCCTGACCAAAAACTCCATATTAAACCCTACAGATTAAGAATGGGATGTCATTAAAGTTCACGTGCATGTAAAGGCAGGCGTCCCAAAAAGTTTTTTTTTGTGTTTGTTTTTTAACAAGTGAGGACATCCCTGAATATCCCTAAATCTAATGTTAACTGGATTGTATGAAAAGTCTGGGACAGAGCTAAATATTATCAAATTTTTATAATAAAGATATGTTAAATGGTTTATATAATATACAGGTGCTGGTCATATAATTAGAATATCATCAAAAAGTTGATTTATTTCACTAAATCCATTCAAAAAGTGAAACTTGTATATTATATTCATTCATTACACACAGACTGATATATTTCAAATGTTTATTTCTTTTAATTTTGATGATTATAACTGACAACTAAGGAAAATCCCAAATTCAGTATCTCAGAAAATTAGAATATTACTTAAGACTAATACAAAGAAAGGATTTTTAGAAATCTTGGCCAACTAAAAAGTATGAACATGAAAAGTATGAGCATGTATAGCACTCAATACTTAGTTGGGGCTCTTTTTGCCTGAATTACTGCAGCAATGCGCCGTGGCATGGAGTTGATCAATCTGTGACACTGCTCAGGTGTTATGAGAGCCCAGGTTGCTCTGATAGTGGCCTTCAGCTCTTCTGCATTGTTGGGTCTGGCATATCGCATCTTCCTCTTCACAATACCCCATAGAGTTTCTATGGGGTTAAGGTCAGGTGAGTTTGCTGGCCAATTAAGAACAGGGATACTATTGTCCTTAAACCAGGTACTGGTTGCTTTGGCACTGTGTGCAGAGGCCAAGTCCTGTTGGAAAATGAAATCTGCAACTCCATAAAGTTGGTCAGCAGCAGGAAGCATGAAGTGCTCTAAAACTTCCTGGTATACGGCTGCGTTGACCTTGGACCTCAGAAAACACAGTGGACCAACACCAGCAGATGACATGGCACCCCAAACCATCACTGACTCTGGAAACTTTACACTGGACCTCAAGCAACGTGGATTGTGTGCCTCTCCTCTCTTCCTCCAGACTCTGGGACCCTGATTTCCAAAGGAAATGCAAAATTTACTTTCATCAGAGAACATAACTTTGGACCACTCAGCAGCAGTCCAGTCCTTTTTGTCTTTAGCTCAGGCGAGACGCTTCTGACGCTGTCTGTTATTCAAGAGTGGCTTGACACAAGGAATGCGACAGCTGAAACCTATGTCTTGCATACGTCTGTGCGTAGTGGTTCTTGAAGCACTGACTCCAGCTGCAGTCCACTCTTTGTGAATCTCCCCCACATTTTTGAATGGGTTTTGTTTCACAATCCTCTCCAGGGTGCGGTTATCCCTATTGCTTGTACACTTTTTTCTACCACATCTTTTCCTTCCCTTCGCCTCTCTATTAATGTGCTTGGACACAGAGCTCTGTGAACAGCCAGCCTCTTTTGCAATGACCTTTTGTGTCTTGCCCTCCTTGTGCAAGGTGTCAATGGTCATCTTTTGGACAACTGTCAAGTCAGCAGTCATCCCCATGATTGTGTAGCCTACAGAACTAGACTGAGAGACCATTTAAAGGCCTTTGCAGGTGTTTTGAGTTAATTAGCTGATTAGAGTGTGGCACCAGGTGTCTTCAATATTGAACCTTTTCACAATATTCAAATTTTCTGAGATACTGAATTTTACTGGGATTTCCCTTAGTTGTCAGTTATAATCATCAAAATTAAAAGAAATAAACATTAGAAATATATCAGTCTGTGTGTAATGAATGAATATAATATACAAGTTTCACTTTAATGGAATTAGTGAAATAAATCAACTTTTTTATGATATTCTAATTATATGACCAGCACCTGTAATTACTGTAGTGAATTAAATATCAGACAGGATAGGATACAGACATTTGACATCTAATAGTTTTAAACACGGAGTTTGCATTTCCAGTTAAGGGACGTCAAGGGAGACATAAATGAGTACTGTACTCTTGAAAAGTGCAGAACACAAACGTTCTCAGAAGGTTAGAGAATGTGAAGCCTCTAAAGGGCGCTTCCGCTAAAGAGACTAATTCTTAAATCATTCCACCTGCAATGAAACGACCTTTCTGCATGAACTTAATCCCAATAAAGGGTTTCATATTGGCCTCATACGTGGAAAATCAAACAGTTCATGCTTAAAGGTGGAACGTAATGAGATGCAACCTTCTGAGTCCTTCTGCTCTAGGGCGGACATCAATGTGACAATGGCATTTTAAACTTTCTAATGAAATTATTTTAGGTGTCCTCTGGCAACTAGACAGATGGAAGCTATTTGTGCTTTGACGGCTCTCGGGGAGAGATGTTCTAGGACAGGGGGTGAGATGGCTGTTGCTGGTTTTGTTATCCATGTGTATTGTCTGAAACGTTCTGGTCCGGCAGACTTACACCAGGGTGTGTTAGTCACTTTTTCTTTTTTCCCCTGCTGTTCCCATTACTCAGGGATGTCCTGCATGGGATGACATTTACAACCAGAACGCAGGGTACGAGAGGCATGGGGATAGATTACCAGACTGACAACTGCCAGTGGCACGCTGTGTTTGTTTACCTTTGTACTTTGGGAGATTAAAGAGTCATCACACAGTGCTTTTTAGATTTCTGTTAATACCCGCACAATGACGGGCTACGTGATCCATGCAGCAAGAAAACTGTGTGGTGCATGGACACAACCTGAACAGGATATTAATCTGATACTTTTACAAATCAACTGACAGTAAAGTCATGAATGTGCATTTGAATTGAAATTGGCCAAAACTCACAGCATGTTCATTCTCAGAAAAAAAATGGTACAAAAGCTGTGACTGGGACGTAAAAGGGTTCTAATATGTACATTTTTGGTACCAATATGTACCTTTGAGGTATTAATAAATACTTTTTAGGTACAAAGGTGTAACTTTGAAAGGCTACAGCCCCAGTGACAGCTTTTGTACCTTTTTTCTGAGAGTTTTGTGACAGTGACGGGAAGAAAATTTATTTGACTGATATTCTGAAAAATTCAAAATTCAAATAAAAAAATTCTAAATTTACCACAATCACAGGATATATAATAAGTATTATAATAACATAATGATAAATTATAATTATTCATTGATATTTAGAATTAAATTAAACCGAATTGTCTTTATTTCTAAGAACTGTGACGTTATTTCTAATTGTGACTATTTTTCAGAATTGTGACTTTATTTCTAATTGTGACTTTATTTCTCAGAATTGACTTTATTTCTAATTGTGACTTTATATTTCAGAATTTTGACTATTTCTCAGAATTGTCTTTATATCTTAGAATTGGTACTATTTCTCAGAATTGTGACTTCATTTCTAATTGTGACTTTATTTCTCAGAATTGCGACTTTATATCTCAGAATTGACTTTATTTCTAATTGTGACTTTATATTTCAGAATTTTGACTATTTCTCAGAATTGTCTTTATATCTTAGAATTGGTACTATTTCTCAGAATTGTGACTTTATTTCTAAGAATTACGAATTTATTTCTTAGAATGTTGACTTTATATCTCAGAATTGTGACTTTATTTCTAAGAATTGCGACTTTATATCTTGCAATTTAAAACTTTTTTTCTCAGAACTGTAAAACATAAACTCGCAATTGAAAGCCATGAAGTCTGAATTGCGAGATATAAACTCAGTTCTTTGGGGAGGGGCTGGGGGATAATTATGAGATAATAAGTCACTTTTTTATTATTCCATGGCAGAAACAAGCTTCCATACAATGTCCACCAAATAGTTTTCAGAAAACTATTGACTATTATTGATCTAAATCTGGGGTAAATTAAAGCATCTTCCACCATTTCCCATAAAATTCAATTATATTAAATATATATAAACTATCTATAGGTTGCATTTCAAAAATGTATCCTTAATATCATCTAATATTTCTGTAAATACCTCACATGTGATTCATGCTGACAATACATTTTATATTAATAAAAACTTCATAAACATTTCTAATTTGAATTTCTTCCAGTTTCATTCAATTTAATTCTACTTCCTTGATTTCAAATTAGAATTACAAATCGGAATCATGTTTCCTAGGAATTCAATTGGAATTTAAAAGGCGTTCTCAATTTAATCCGCAAAAGCGTACACCCTGCTATAACTACTAGACCTCTATGAGAAGAGGCTAGAGAGGAAGAAACGATAACATCGACCTGAGAGGAGACTTCTCTAATTGAACATTTTCATTAGTTGCCAAAGGGTGATGTGAACTGGAACGGGTTTGATTGGGTTTTTATTTATGTACATGCTCACAAGTGCCTCCCGTCTTTATTGTGGCACACACACACACACACAAAAACACACACTGGAAGTTGTTATGGCAACCTTCACCTGTTGTTGCGAGAGGGGAGAATTTCAAACAGTCCGTTATCACAGAAGCAGAGCATCCTCTGATCCCATACTCCAACGTGTCTCACAGGGAATAAAGAAACCCAGGAAAATGACATGATAGCAGACAATTCTATGTGGTCTTTTTTTTACTTTATTTAAATTGGCCCATACATTTAATTAATGCTATATTATATGCCTTTGCACCTCTTGAAATACTGAATGACACAATGATATAATCAGCTATTAAACAAGCAATTATACCTGCAGTTATTGACCAGACCAAAATAAAATGAGTAAAAAAAGTATTTTCAACACTGTGAGGTTTGATAACAAGTCAAGTCAAGTCAAGTCAACTTTATTTATATAGCGCTTTTTACAATGCAGATTGTTTCAAAGCAGCTTCACAGTGTTAAACAGGAAAATAATGAACAGAATTTGATTCGGCTGTACAGCCGCTGTGGAGAAAACGGTGATGTTATCATATATATTCAAGTAATGTAGTTGATATAATTTAGTTTAGTAATTAAATTTATTTGGATATTTATTTGAAAATTTAGTGTCCCCAACTGAGCAAGCCAGAGGCGACAACTGCAAATCAGTTTTGCCACATTTTACCTTGTGTGTGAAACCACACAACCTTATGACAGCAAAATGTGTAGTCTTCACCGATCTTCTGTAATTTAAGGGTGTCAAACTCAATCTTGAACACGTTCCTTTTTAACTTGTTTATCACATCTACATCATGTGCATTGCTGACGATGCCTATATAAAGCATAAAGATAAAATTCAATTATCACCTTTCTTCATTCAGCTCTATCAGATCGCATGAATGAATTGTTAACACATTCAACATGGCTGCTGTGTACCTTGACGGAGAGAATCAACTTTATCCCACACACTTCCAGAATGTGTTTAGAACACTCTCAGACACCAGACACGGCAACAGACTCTACGATCCCCAACAAACCTGTCTGTTTGTGACAGTTTCAAGGTAAGAACTTTGACTAGAATGAATGCGAACCAGGTGAATCAAACATCAGAATACATTTACACCATAAAAAATTACAGTATATTGTTTGCATTAGATTCAAAAAGATGACAAATGGAGAGAGAATGTGTTACTGTCAAAAATAAGAAGACATATGACAGCATCTCCAAGCACTCTGCATATAAACAACTGTGAAATGAGGGTGTTTGTTCATATTTAAGGCTTCATCTTGTCATAATTCCTCTCCTAGTAACATATGGGCAAGAACACAGACACATATTAGCATACATTACACACACTAAAACCCATTCATCTATATAAACAGCCCCCAATGTGCCAATCTTTACAGATGTTGAATCCGGGTTGGCAGCTGAACTTCGGGGCACCATGGTCAATGTGACGCCCAGTATAGACCCAGCGGCAGCCCATGAGGGGTATAACTACTTCGCATTGATATGCGGCGTGCCTCTTATCCTCATCATCATCTTGGGGAACATCTTAGTGTGCCTCAGTGTGTTGACTGAACGCTCCCTCAAAACCGCGACTAACTACTTTATCGTCAGTCTGGCTGTGGCGGACCTCCTGCTGGCCGTGCTGGTCCTCCCGCTCTACGTCTACTCTGAGGTGAGTGCCAATGACAGATGGTAGACAGTCTAAACCCCTCCTCTATATCTCAGACTGCTGATTTACTGATGCTTTTATCCATGTGAACCTCAGTACACTTATTAAGCCTGGAGCAATTGGGATTAAGTGTCTCGCTCAAAGCCAAAATCGGGATATGGAACAAATTGGGTGTATGGAGTGTATTGTTCAGGATTTCTGAGAAGTCACAAGTCATTCAGGTGATGTTGAACTTGTAATGATCGCTCAGTGTAGTGGTACTAGTAGACAAGTGCAAGTTTTAAGCAGAATATGAATGAAATGAATAAGACTTCTTCTCTAACATAATTGAAACTGAAAACAAGCTGTTGAACTTGAACTTGGGGACGTGAGCTCACCAATGTTCAAATGAAACATACGGCTCTGGCGATGGCTCACAGATCATCTGTTTTTAGGTTTGAACTTTCTGATTATCAATCTAGATCTTTAAAATCAACATGAAACAGCCTGTGCAGCCTGTATTACATACACTCACCTAAAGGATTATTAGGAACACCTGTTCAATTTCTCATTAATGCAATTATCTAATCAACCAATCACATGGCAGTTGCTTCAATGCATTTAGGGGTGTGGTCCTGGTCAAGACAATCTCCTGAACTCCAAACTGAATGTCAGAATGGGAAAGAAAGGTAATTTAAGCAATTTTGAGCGTGGCATGGTTGTTGGTGCCAGGCGGGCCGGTCTGAGTATTTCACAATCTGCTCAGTTACTGGGATTTTCACGCACAACCATTTCTAGAGTTTACAAAGAATAGTGTGAAAAGGGAAAAACATCCAGTATGCGGCAGTCCTGTGGTCCTTGTTGATGCTAGAGGTCAGAGGAGAATGGGCCGACTGATTCAAGCTGAGAGAAGAGCAACTTTGACTGAAATAACCACTCGTTACAACCGAGGTATGCAGCAAAGCATTTGTGAAGTCACAACACGCACAACCTTGAGGCGGATGGGCTACAACAGCAGAAGACCCCACCGGGTACCACTCATCTCCACTACAAATTAGAAAAAGAGGCTACAATTTGCACAAGCTCACCAAAAGAAAGAAAGGAAGGGAACGGAGACAATACGTCAGTTACTGACGAAATGGGGGTTTTGCTTAGAAGCCAATCGCCTTTGAGATCTACAAAACGAGCCAATGGCATGAAAATGCCATGGGTCTGCGGAATTTGCATAACGCAACCCCGCCCCACCGCGTGGGTATAAAGGGCGTTGCGTGGCAATCTTGCATTATGTTACCTGCTGAAGAGCCGAGGCATGAGCGCCCAGCCGCTCCAGCGGTACAGCGGAAGTGGCATGGGGATGTAACATCTCCGTTCCCTTCCTTCAGGGAACGAGGGTTACAACGTAACCAAGACGTTCCCTTTCAGTCAGTACACTACGATTTACGTCAGTTACTGCAATCTCGCCACGACAGCTGTCTTCCAGCAGCCTGCGCTGACCACAGCTCACTGCCGTGAGTGTTAGCACGAACGAGGGGCTAGGCTCAACGGCAATACCAAGGTACACTGGGAAGCATATCCCACGTGGAGAAATGCAACACAATGCCTGCCCGAAGGGAGGACTTAAGAATACACATATGACACCTGTAGGGACTGTATATGGAACACACTGGGGTATCCAGCCGCAGGTGGAATTTTTCAACCCCAGTGGTACCCCAGTGGTACCGCACTCTTACCCTCGAAATGATGGAAGCAAGTCAGCATTGACTGTGCACACTTGCACTGTGTGCACATAGCGACCGAGCTGAGAAAGGGGAGAGTTTGCTCTTTTCCCAGATGACCCAAGGCCCAAACGGGTGAGGTGCCGGAGCACTAGATCCCTGTGTCCGCAATCCTGGTCTCGAGAGATTGAGCTAATTTAGCCAGTCATCGAGATAGCTCAGGATGCGAACCCCGTGTGCCTGAGTGGCACAAGGGCTGCCTCGACAGCTTTGAGAAGCCGCAAAGTGACAGGGCTACCCGAATGGGAAAGCCACGTACTGGGATGCCCGCCATCCGAAGGCAGACCGAATGGGCGGTCTGGGTCGGGGAGAAGCGGGGACAAAGAGTACGGGTCCTTCAGGTCAACGCTGCAAACCAGACCGGGGACGAACGCATCTGAAGAGGCGTTCGGGTGCAACATCCTGGAAGAAGCCTGAGAAGGGTTCAGTTCAAGACTTGCACCAGGGCTGGCCGTAACCCATCGCTTCTGCTAGGTGCAATGAAGTCAAGGCTGTGAAGCCGGACCTCATCTCGGCTGGAGGGACGACCTCGACCGCACCCCTCGCCAGTAGGGTGACAGCCTCCGCACGCATGACAGGGGCGTTGCCGCCCAACATGGTATAGCGGACTCCCAGAGAGCGGGGAGGAGATCGTGCAAACTGAATCGCAAGCCGAGCCTGTGGCGGACCAGCTGGCCAGTCTGGGAGCCGTAACCCGGCCCCCAGAACTGAACCAGTGGTTGTGCGAGCCACAGACGCACCCACGATGGGGCAGCGAGCGGAATGACCGGCCCAGACATAGGGAGGCGTGGAAATGTCCCAAAGTGTGGGTGGGGTCGAATTCCGCGCCCTGACAGAGGAGACCAGGGAAGGACTAGCGTTCCACGGGGGTCTCGTCTGACAGGGGCTGGCGACAGAGGGGGCTAAGAGTGGCGAGGCTGTGCGTTGCACACTGCCAGCCACGCCCTCTGGGAGCTCAGAGATGAACGTCAGTTCTTTCAGTTAAGGAAAGCAAAGATTCTCCCCTGGCCCTCCACCAGGAGAAGGAGTGGCCCTGTCACCATCTCCAGAAAAGAACTGAATTCATGTCAGAGGGGCCCGTGTTAGGCGCGCCACTTAACCTGCTGTTAGCAGGGCGGGAGGGGCGGGAGGCACAGGAGGGCAGCCCTGGCGGGGAGCAGGCTGAGGCGTCTGTGCCGGTGGCTGGATGGGGCAGCAGCGGGCCACCGGGGCAGAATGTTCCATAGCCCCAGTCTGCTTTTGTGCAGTCGAGAACTGTTGGGCAAAGCTCCCGACTGCCCCGCCAAATAGCCCAGCCTGGGAGATAGGGTAGTTGAGGAAACGTGTTCGCTCAAACTCCTGCCCATCTGTCAGACTGAGCCATAAATAGCGTTCCTGGACCACGGCAGTGGACATCACCTGACCGAGAGAGCGTGCAGTAACCTTCGTCGCCCGTAGGACGAGGTCGGCAGCCGCATGCATGCTGCCGAGCACCCTGGCCCAATAGGCTTGAGGGATGGTCGAAGCGTGCAGGTGGACACGGCCTGGCCCGCGGCTCTGTGGTTCTCTGCCACTAAGTAGACGTAACCCACAAGCCTTGGATGGGTGCTTTGGGTTCCAGCGCGCTGCTGAAAAGCTCTGCAGGCACAATTGCCATGCAACAGAACGTTCAACAGGGGGAACCCCAGTGTACCCTTACACCGTGCCACTATCGAGGGCAGTAAGGCGGAACAGGCTGCCGATGGGCCGCGAAAAGTCAAGGGAGACTCCCACGACTTCGACACCTCCTCATGCACTTCCAGGAAGAAGGGCACTGAGGGTTGGCAGGCGCTTTCAGCGTGGGCCGCCCCCAGATACCAATTATCACTGGGAAAGCATGGCTGTGAGCTCCGGATCAAACTCGGGCAGCGCTGAAGCTCCCAGAGGAGGCAGCACATTCATCTCCAGAGGAATCCAGCCCACCTTGTGATGCAGCGATCGATGTGATGTCATCCGCCGGCGTCCCAAATGAGATGCTGAGCCCAGAACGGGAACACCAGCACCTTCATCTGGCAACACCACAGGTTGCAGTGTGCTAGAGGGGGGTGTGGCCCGAGGAATAGAAACATAATGCGAGATTGCCACGCAACGCCCTTTATACCCAAGTGGTGGGGCGGGGTTGCTCTTATGCAAATTCCTCAGACCCATGGCATTTTCATGCCATTGGCTCGTTTTGTAGATCTCAAAGGCGATTGGCTTCTAAGCGAAACCCCCATTTCGTCAGTAACTGACGTAACTCGTAGTGTACTGACTGAAAGGGAACCTTTTTTTTCTTTGGAATATACCGTGCATCTATTAAATTTTCACAATAAACCAAATTAATACAGGGTCGATTTTCTTTTCATGTTGATTTTATGCCATACTGGTGTTAATTTTGTACTTCAGGAAAAGATTTCTAACGTCTGAATTGCTGCCCTTGAAGTTTGTGTGTCTGTGAAGTGAATCTTAATGCAGTGAGTGATTTCCCTCAGAGACTTCTTCTCTTTATTGTATGGTTAGTGTGAATCAACAATGGATTTGGTTTGTTCTTTGAATGAATTCAAACTTTAATTGCAGTCAATCAAGACCATAGAGTGAAAAACACCTACCATCTGCTTCCATATGATCCCTCAAGACTAACTAATGTGACCTTAATTGAATCTGACTTTCTTAAATATTATAATATTCATTATCTATATTTAGTATTATAATTACATTTTTTGAACAGTTTTGGGTGAGTATATGGGTGAGTATTCCTGGACAGAATGAGAGAATCATTGTCTTAAAAATAATAAATTTAAAACTAATTTAAGAAATTCACGTTTTGATTAAAATATATTCTTTTGCATTTAATATGCAACCTACCCTGCATGCAATTGACTCCCCCTGACAGGTATGGATCAGTGTGTGTGTGTGTGTGTGTGTGCGTGTCCTGTTGCCTTACACTGTCTCTCTTCTCTGTTTATATGTGTGTTGGTGGCTGTGTTTTAGTTCCTGGGAGGCATGTGGACCCTGAGTTTGTACATCTGTGATGCCCTAATGACTATGGACGTGATGCTGTGCACTGCTTCCATTTTGAATCTATGTGCAATTAGTGTGGACAGGTGAGAGATGCAGCCCACACACACACACACACCTGCTCACCCACCGCTTTCTATTAAAAATAGCTCAAACTTTAACTCAAACTTGCTGGAAATGAGACCCACCCCCTCAACAGCATTACAAATTCATTGCACACTCCGGCTGCAGTAAATTATAAAAATAGACAGGCTGAACAGGGTGAAGAGTTATTTACAGTGTGTTCTGTCGGAATTGTATTTGTCAGTAAATACAACAAATATAAAAAGTAACATTAAAAAAACGTAACGTGCATATTATGGGTATACATTTTGCTCAATACTTGAAAAAAAAAAATTATCTTACTACGTTACCTTTATGGAAGCCCATTTTCTCCACATAAAAAAAAGTTATACTTTGACATTAAAAGTCAAAATTATGAGACAAAATGATATAATTATGACGTAGTTGACATGAATTGAAATGAAAAGTCGAGATAAAGTAAAAATTATAATGACATAAAGTAATAATTATGAATATAATCAAGTCATAATTATGAGATAACATTTAAAATGATGAAATACTAAGTCATAATTGTGACAAATTATTATAATGACTTTTTTATGCCAAAGTTATGACTTAGTATCACATAACTTTAGATGGTATCTCATAATTATGACTTGGTATTGCAGAACTTCAACCTTTTATCTCTTAGTATCTCATAATTTTGACTTTTTTATGTCATAATTTTGATTTATCAAAGCATGTTTGTTTTCTCATGTGGCGGAAATGGGTTTCCATATTATATACCCACAACATTGCACAAAAGATTTTAACAAAAGAATAGCTTGTGCATCCAGATTATCTACACTTGTGGTGGTCCCTAATCTTTCAGATGAATTTGTAATGATTTTTTAACATTCAGCAGGTCTGTTTTGTGCCTCTCTGAATGCTCACACATTGAATCTTAACTCGGTGGTTATGTGTGATTGGGTATCCAGTGGGATGCTTAATGAGACCACAACGTGGAGCTGAATTTCATTACTTACACAGTGCATCAAGCATCACCGTTTCACATTAACAATATGAAACAACTTAAAGAGGTCACAGACCACGGCAAAGCAGGGTTACTCCGTCTTTGACGCATAGGCTACTAAAACAAAAGCGAGCTTGTCTCTGAAGATGAAAACAAAGGTTTGGGTGGAAAGGATGTAGATGACTGAAATGATAAATCAGACTTATGAGGTCTCATGCAATTTAAAATGATTGCGCTAGAATTTTAAGGACTTGAATTTTTTAACTTTAAGGACCTGTCAATCATGATTTTGCACATAAAAAAAGCTTTTAGAAGACAAATAAAAGGTAGAAAAGTAATGTCTAACTGAATATTTTATCAATCTCAACCTTCTCTGTGTGCAATTATAACACGTCAAAACACATTCTCTACTATCCCGTCCTAAGGGGATAGTTCACCCAAAAATTAAAATACTGTCATCATTTATTTACCCTCATGTAGTTCCAAACTTGTACGTCTTTGCCCTTAAGTTTTTTTATTTCATACAAATGTTCTTTTGTTTTGTTTCAATGAATAACAAAATGTTTTGAACCTTCATTTTAACACTGAGTAAAGCCAAAAGTATACTTTCTGTTTCTGTGACTCACATGACATAATTTTCATCATCAGCACAGTCTTCTGATGTCAACAATACATGTGCAAGAGATATGAATGTTTAACTCTTTGCCCGCCATTGACACAATTTTCTGCCTTTTCATGTTTTCACTGTTATACGGTAGGGGGGCGCTATTAGGCATCTTCTGAAAGAGTACAGAATCTCCAGATCAAAATGAAGAAGCAGAAACAAGTGATAGCATATGTAAATAGATGCATATATAAAATAATGCGATCAATGACATTAAACAGCATATTAATCAAAACTGCCTACAACAAATGAAATGTTGAGCCTATGAAGAGGTATAGGATTGTGCAAGCTTAGGGGGTTTTAATGGAAGTGATTTACTCCATCTGGATCTGGATGTAGTTTTTGATTTTTTACTTGATTTTCTCAGCTTTTTGCTCAAAATGTTGCTTTTTTTTAATTAAACTTACCCACATTCAAGTATTGATTAAAAAAAAGAATGCACAAAGCTAGAATAAAACTTTTTTTTTTTTTAAGGAGAACAAAAATATACGTTCAGAAATATTCTGAGGGCCATGAAACTATTGTGAAAATTATCAAAAATACTGACAACTTATTTCAAAACCGCTGTTGAGGAAAGAGTTAAAAATAGAGGTCTACTAGTGCATGTGTCAAATGCATCAATCTGCGCTCATGGTCAATGGAGTGCACTTTGGCTGGCTTTCTCAACCACCAAAAGTGGAATGTGAAAAGCAAAGTATCCAGGCCTTAAACCTTCTCTACATATCTGTTACAGGTACATTGCAGTGGTTGTCCCTCTGAAGTACAACAGGAACCAGTTTAGTGTTCGTCAGTTGGTCTTGATCACAGCCACCTGGGTGCTTTCCCTGGGCGTAGCCAGTCCTGTCATATTTGGCTTGAACCAGGTTCCCAACAGGAACCCTCACGTGTGTAAGCTGGAGGACAACCAGTTTGTGGTCTACTCATCCATCTGCTCCTTCTTCGTCCCCTGCCCTGTCATGCTCCTCTTGTACTATTGGATGTTCAGGGGACTAAAGCGATGGAGCTCTGGTCGTAGCCGCTCGCACCTCCGCCGGCCACCCAGAGGGCGTAGAAGCCTGTCTTTGCGTCTGGGAGCAGTTCTACAGAAGGAGAAGGGACGGGCGAGGGAGAAGGTGGTGTACCTCATGCCTGCAGGTCTCAGTCCGACATCTCTCACCGCTACCCCAACTACTCCTGTCTCCTCAACCAGTCCGGTTACCATTATCATGGACGAGCAGGCAGAAGGTCAGATGCCGGCAGCAGAGAGTGACCCCATGACCACCCAGATGGACAGTGTTTCGGACGCAGAGAACCCTGAGCGGGCCACAGAGGATGAGAACGGCCGGGAGAACGGTGTGGGGAAGAGCCATCGGTCTCATACGGGACGCCGCCACAGCAAGAGCAACAGGGTGAGCGGACGGGAGCGGAAGGCAATGAAGGTGCTGCCTGTGGTTGTGGGTAAGTATCCATTCATCAGCTTTTGTATTGTGCTTATCCCAATACAAATTTCTAAATTAGCTTTAAAAACAATAGTATCTTTAAATTCTCAGTGAACAAGCTAAAGGTACCAGTGGCAATGTAAATCTCCCTGAATAGCATACACATGCCCCCAGTTTCACAGACAAGGTTTAAGCCTAGTCCCAAACTAAAATGCATATTTGACATATTTTGATAGACTCTTGCTTTGGTTTCTCAGTGTGCGGACAACTTTTGCTATTTAGCTGTTTTAACTGAAAGCAACTTGAACTGACGTATCTTAAAATATACTAGTGCCATTGTTTTGTCTCAAGTTTTTTCTAAGGCATGTTTATAAATGTTATTTAAAGGGCACCTATTATGCCCCTTTTTACAAGATGTAATATTAGTCTCAGGTGTCCCCAGAGTGTGTCTGTGAAGTTTCAGATCAAAATTTCTAACAAATCATTTAATATACCATTTTGAAAATGGCAATTTTTGGATTTGAGAAAAATGAGCTGTTTTGTGTGTGTCTCCTTTAAATGCAAATGAGCTGCTGCTCCCCACCGCAGAGGGCGCAGCCTTCACAGCTCGTGAACACCAGTGAACACACGAATGAAAACTGAAACATTATATATCTGTTTGGGTTTGATTATCATCTCTATCGCGTGGACACGCTCACGTGACTTTGCAGTTCTTCATCATCATCAAATATTATTATCTCCATGCGTTTTAAAGCCATATCACTCTCAACCTTACAGTTTATGCACTAGTTCTCTTTTATGTGTTATTGCGATTAAACTGTTAAATGCACACAAGGTTATGTCAGAAACACACAAAGTTCACATGAAAACAGTTGGTTATGTCTGTGCACGTATTGTCTGGCTATCACCAGACCAAGCTCAATTTAAGATTGAACATTGGTCTGGGGAGTCTGCTATGTATTTTCTACTGCACAAGAGGCGTGATTAAACGAGAATAATTCAAATGACTCTGTATGCAATTGGATAGTCCTTCAACCAATCAGACCACAAGAGGCGTGATCAACAAGCAACGACCTATCGTCATCGTGTTAAACCCGCCAATAGCACGCCAGGTGGATAAGCCAGTCTGTGATTGGTTCCCGCAAAAGTGTAACAGAAGCAGTAGAAATTAATGTACAGGTTTCCAGACTGAGTTGAAGGGCGAAATCAAATTGCTGGCAGATCAGGCTGGGTTTACCCAGTCTAGTGCACGTATGCAGCAAGTACAGCAATCCTGTGTGTATATTAGATCTCTGTGTAACATTACTAAAGTGAAAGCAGTGTAATATACAGTACCTACTGCTATATCTGCTGTTAATATGAATCAAACAACAAAAGATAAACAGAAAATCACTCACTGCTCTTGACTGAATGAACTTTAGTAGCTTTATTAAAGTATATTTCTTACTTGAATGCTGCTGTTAAATTCTCTGGCGAAGAGATAAACATGGCGGACTGTGTACAGCTCTCTGAGGGCGGGGTCTATGCTAATACGGCAGTGTCCATCAACACTCGTGGGCGGGGCCTGTGAAATATGACGCCATTTTACCAGGAATCTGCAAATGGCTTGTTCTGAGACATTAAAGATAGCAAATGCAATAATACATTTTTCAGATGTTTGATTCATTGCCCTGCAACATTTCGAAGTAAATACTTTTGGAACAATTTTGACAATATTAATTTGGGATTGATTTGGACTTATAATAACAAATACTGTGTTAATGTTAAGTTAATGAAATATACTTTTAAATTATACATACAGTTTATCCAACAAACCAGTTTTTAAAAATATATAAAAACAATCTTTCTGAATGCTGTGTATTTTGTAAAATGGATACAGAAACTATTTAGCATCTTTTTTCTTTTCTTTTTTGAATGTATGTATATTAAATTCTTTTGGATTGATGTAGAATATTTATTTAATATGTTAAGTGGAACCAAAATTAACATAGAGAAAAGAGGTGCTATTTTTTATTATGACAAAAAATATATAGAAAAGAGTCATGTTTTTATATTAAATCTTATAATTACTTGGTAAGTTCTACATACACAAATGTAAATGGTCTGATAGGATTCCCAATATCACCCATTTCAAGGCTGACATGAAGATTTATTTTGAAACTTTACAAGGCCTCTCAAACCGCAAAGCAATAAGAACTATGGACATTTACAAAGAATTCCTCCTCTTCTTTAATTTGAGTACACACGTATACCCTTTTTTGTTATTTTTCTTCTTCCCTTTCTCTTCAATATTCAATATCTTTGATATGAATGTTATCCTTAAAGTTCATTTTACGATACCTGATGTTAAACATTTTATTAATGTTTCATGATGTTATGGAATTTTTCAAAGAATTATATGTGAAACATTTGTATCTTCTGAAATGTTAAATCTATATTTTTGGAAATAAATAAATAAAATAAATGGGGATTTAAAAAAAAGGAGTGGATGGATTTGTACCAGGTGGTTGTGTACACACACTGCCAACACACATTTATGTTCAAACACCATGTAAAAGTGAATTTTGTATAATAGGTGCCCTTTAAATGTCTTAATTTAACTAAGGCCTACTCCTGGCTTAATCTAAGCCCTGTCTGTAAAACTGAGCCATTAAAATGTAATACTTACAGCCACATGAAACAACTTCTCCACTATAGACCAAGAGATCATCATTCAAATATACAAATATTTATATTTATAGGTCCACAATAAGAACGCTTTTATATATTAATATTAATATGAATATATTGTGATATATATTAACTAAAGCTTACTTATTATTAAAAAGATATTCATTTAAATTTTATATTAATTCTCAAAATATAAAATTACCCAGGTTTAATGCAGGGTTTTTAGCCTAACCTATGTCATAGTTTGTATACTTGTATACACTAGATTTTCATGTTTTTTGTTGTTGTTGTTGTTGTTGTTGTTTTTTGTCACATTTTTTATTTGTCACAATGGTACTGGGTACTCTAACATTTAAATAAACACAACAAACTAATATAATTTTAATATGCAGCTTTAAATGCAAATTATATAATATAAATAAAATATACTGCTTAAAAACCTAAATTATATATCATATAATAAATAAATTATTGTTACAGATAAAGTGTAAATAAATTGTAAATTATAATGTAAATATTAATATAAATACATATATTTGTCTAAAGATCTGAATAAATAATCATCACTTTTGACTAAGGATGTTTTGCTTAGGGGTATACATATAAATTCTGTCATCATTTACTCACCCTTATGTTGTTCTACACCCAAAAATAGAATTTTAGCATATTTTGGAATCGTCCCAGGTGCTTGTAAACATCTCGGGGGCCTCATGAACATTCTTCTAAACATCTCCACTTGTGTTCCACAAGTTCATACTATTTTAAATCAGACAGAGTAAATTATGACATCCATTTTATTTTTTAGTGAACTATCCCTTTAAGACACCTTTAGGCAGGGGTGTCCAAACTCGGTCCTTGAGGGCCACTGTCCTGCAGAGTTTAGCTCCAACACACCTGCCTGTAATTTTCTAGCAGAGATAGTCTTATTATTGGGAGAAACGAGGGTCCATGGCTCTACCACTGGAGAAAGCGTAACAGCTAACTTGGATCATGTGTGCCTTGATAACCAAACAGCCTTGGTATCATTGAATTTCGTTGTTTCGAGTTGTGCGACAGTCAATCATTGTTCCCTTTCGTTCAGTCACTCCGAGTAACGTCAGTGACTGACGAAATGGGGGTTTTCGCCTAGAAGCCTATCATCTTCGAGATCTTAGAAAACGCCCAATGGCAGGCAGATGCCATGGGCATGCAGAATTTGCATAGCGTAGCTCCGCCCCACAGCGTGGGTATATAAGGAAGTACACTGGCAACATCGCATTATGTTTCTGCTTCAGAGCCAAGAGTATCTCTCTCTTCACTCCTCAAGCCTTCTGAGTTATCGTCAGCTTCTTCGACGAGCAGCTCTCCAGTCGGTGTTGGTGTTACGGCGCATTCCAGCGATCTCACATTGCCTACCTGCTGATCTGTGCAGTGATCTGCAACAGCTGTGTGTGTGTTTCCCTGGGCGCTTCGGCACTCTACAGAGCTTTCTCTCACAAAAAGAGCTTGCGCGTGGCACGTCTTTTTAAAAACGGTTCGCCCGTGCACTTCTGGGTGCGGTCGATGTCTGTTGCTATCTGATGGGCGCAATCACTGCTTGACGTGTTTGGGCTTCAGAACGCTCAAGCAGCGTTTGTGGATGAGTCATGTTCTCTGCCCTCGCTCAGGCCCTCGTGTCAGGCTAGGTGCCACCGTGTGCATGGTTCCCCCTATGGGCGACCCCCACATGTGTATTTCCACTGTAAGCCTCTCTGAGCATGTGTATTTCCCTCGGCAAGCCCTTGCCTCCCCTGGGGGTAAAATTTTCCACCTTCGGCTGGTTACCCCAGGGTTCCTCCATATGCAGCCCCTCGCGGGTCATATGTGTCTCCTTAAGTCCTCCCTACGGGTAGGCACTTTGGCGCATACTTCCACCTGGAATATGCTTCCCAGTGTACCTTGGTATTCCTGTGCTAAGTTGGAGTCCTTCGTTCATACTAGCTTACGACAGGGAGCTCACACTTACGCAGGGCACTGGACGACAGCCGAGTGGCGTGATTGAATTAGGAGCAGGTAAACATAATGCGATGTTGCCAGCGTACTTCCTTATATACCCACGCTGTGGGGCGGAGCTACGCTATGCAAATTCCACATGCCCATGGCATCTGCCTGCCATTGGCCGTTTTTCTAAGATCTCGAAGATGATAGGCTTCTAGGCGAAACCCCCATTTCGTCAGTCACTGACGTTACGTCTCCGTTCCCTCCTCAGGGAACAAGGGTTACATACGTAACCGAGACATTTGCGGATACCATAGAAATTAAGTGCTGTAAACTGAATCATACCTGTCGCACAATTGTCCATGACTTCTCTTATAAAACAGCATTTTTTCCCCGGTATAAACTCTAAATATAACATTAGCAGGCCTAATGCCTAATATGACCTTGATTAGCTGGTTCAGGTGTGTTTAACTGGGGATGGAGCTAAACTTTGCAGGACTGTGGCCCTCCAGGAGCAGGATTGGACACCCTTGCCTTTAGGGAACTCCAGCATCCAAAACAAATGCTGGTGAGCTGCCATGCTGGTCTTTTCAAACACTCAAAGTGGCTTGCCATGATCTGAGGCTTTTGAAACGCAAACTGTGCAGGTATACATCAATGGATACAATGTTTGTTTGAATGTTAATTTCTGTGAAAAATATTTAATCAAGTCATGAATAAATGCATGAGCACAAATGGTCAAGTATAATGAGAACGCTGTTAGAATCTCACGCTCTGCAATACATAAAAACTTTATTGTGACACCTACTGCTCTCTGATTATTAACATGACAATTGATTTTCTAACAGAAGTCCTCTTAAGTATAAAATATATAAGGCTGTTGCACTGTGATTGTGACCATATGGTTACCATTGTTCCCCTCACAGACTGAAATGTGGTGTTAGATTAGCTTGCTCTAATACAATAGTACAAATGAAAAAAATACAAAAGCAGAACTAAAAGGTAACTGACACTATTATCAAGGTGCCCAGAGAGAACAAAACAGACACATTGGGCAACGGTCGCTCTTTTTGCTGCATGAAGTCTGTTCAATCATGTACCAATGTAAGAATATACATAAACTCTTAATTTCTAACTCCTTCCCAGGTGTTTTTCTGGCCTGCTGGACTCCTTTCTTCGTGGTCCATGTGACTAAGGCGCTGTGCGAGTCATGTGACATTGGGCCAACGCTGATCAGCGTGGTCACATGGCTTGGTTATGTGAACAGCGCCGTCAACCCCATCATCTACACTGCCTTCAATGTGGAGTTCAGGAATGTCTTTCACAAAATACTTTGCTGTCGCTCCTGAGACCGAACGCTTTTTGTAGTTCAAGGCTAATTCATGATGATAATTAAATAACTCAAACAATAATGATTAAAAAACACCTGGATGATCTGAACACACAATGGTCTCCAAGCGAAGGAATGCTCTAAGGAAATCGAACATTACAGTGGATTACCGAATGGACAAAGACTGGAATGTACTATTGGAATGTACCATTGAGGAAAACTTTAATGCCTTAGTTAACCAAACTTGTAAAATGATTGCTTGAACACTACAGTAGATAAGAATACTGTTGATTTCATAGCCCAGAGGCATAAAAAATGTGAAACCGTCCACAATGAATATAACAGTCGTCTGTGTTTAAGTGATTGGTATCAGTGTTGATTTAATTATTTTTTCTAAGGTGTTGTTTGTTTTGAATAGATATGCAGAGTGGACAGGCAGCTTTTTGTCATGGTTTAAGAGAAAGTTGACATTCAGATGCGGTCATGAGCTGTGTTTGGAATGACATACTACACTGTAAACCCAAATAAGTTGGCAAAAATCAGTTGCCTCAAATTTGTTAAGTTAAGAAATTTAAATTTAAGTAAGCAGAACTGGCAGATTTTTATTTTGTAATCATGCATTTTAATTGCTCTAAACTTGAAATATTTGAGTAAGCTAATTCATACATTTAACTTAAAAATATCATGTAATCTCTTCCGCTTTTAGTAGTGGAAACTTGACTAGTTTTAACTATCTAATTCAATAAATGCCACCTTGCTAATTGGTTACACAATGCTTTGGTAGCATTAGCATAGCACTTGCTGAATGAGGACTGCCATATAATGCATTTAACAAGTAACTAAGCTCCACTCGTCGCCATGATGGTAACCCTACAAAAACAACAACAACAGAAACTCTTCTAAACTAGCATAACAAAACATTAAACACTACTAAATCTCCCACTTAACGTTAATCTTGAACAAAAAATAAAACATAATATAACACTTATTTTTGATATTTACTGTCCCTTTTGAGTGTCATGGCAAAGCATGCTGGGAAATAGAAATTTCGGTTAAATTTAAGTTAGTCTAAATTAAAAGAAACACATTCATAAAACTCAAAACAATGAAACAGTTCAGATTACTTAAAATGTGTCAGTTTTGTGAACTCAAAAGAAAAAGAAAGTTCTAAACAATAAAAGTTCATTTGTTTAAACTAATTTGTTTAATTTGAGTTGACTCTACTCAAACCAATTCATTATTTTGAGCGTTAGGGTTTACAGTGTAGCATACTGCACACTGAGCAGTATATTGTCTAATATTTAAAAAAACAAAATGCATGCATTATGGAATGATAAACTTAAAGAAGAAGTTGCATTCTAGATTGTTGACCTTGACATATAGTTTACTACAAGTACATTCAGTTATCATCTCGTATACGGTTATTGTGCACATTTCTTTCAAGTATGTGTTAATGCATTAAGCACACAGAGAATTTGCATACTGCACACAGTATGCATATTATATAATAGAACACTTCTATACTGTATACTAGAAATATGTTGTCTACTAGAAGTATGGTAGTATGCTTATGTTATTCTGAACGCAGCCATTGATTTAAAAGTGCACATGGTAAGAGTTATTACTAATATTTTAAGCCATATAAACCATGCAAACATTGCCAGGGAAAGAGTGGCCTGTTAATCAGAAATCTAATTTTCTTACCTACATCACCTTTAAACTCTGTTAGGTAGAACAAATGATGTTAAGAAGTTAATCCTGTGGCTTCATACAAAGAGGAAAATGTGCCAGTTGTTGGGGGTGTATATACATTTGCCAAAATCAGTGGATGCCTTTTTCTGCCTTAGTGCACACAGTCTGCCAATTTAGTTTTGTTGCAAGTGTGATTCACAAAATGTGTATATGTGCTCAGCAGTGACTGATAATAAAACTGCATAATAGCATGGGGGGGTTGTGGGTATTATCTGGGGTGAATTACAGTAGATTGTAGTAATTGTGCTTCAAAGAATCAGTGTTGTAAAGAGACTTGTGTAATGAGTATTGCTGTTATTGTACAGGATCATCACTGTCACATTGTATGTTTTCCTGCTTAAATTGTACAAAAACATATGCAGTAGGCTTCATATGTCTGCGGCCACAGTGACAATCTAGTATTCAAAATCTGGCAAACAAAGATTTATGATTTTCAGATTTGTGTAATTCATCTTAATTTTTCCTCTTCTGTGCTTCATTTAACTATTTTATTTTAATTTATTTATCCTTTAATTTTACAGGAAGGTCCCATTGAGATGAAATAAAATCTCTTCTCCCAAGGAGGGCTGGCCAAGATGGCCGTACTAAAATTTCACATAAAATTCCACATAAACATATAACACACAAGACAAATTCTAAACCTTTAAAGCAAAAACATTAATCATAAATCAAAAAATTTATTAAAACAGTGACATGCTTCATTAATTTTACACTGTAAATACATTTTTAAACTTATTCAAAGAAGGAATTTTTTTCTAGTGGAATAATGGTTTGAAAATCATTCCACATCCATGGAGCATAATAAGAAAAAAAGTGGATTTTCCGTGTTCTGAGTGTATCCCAGACACTTCTAATTGAATCCCATTTGCTGTACTATAGTTTTTTTACGTAAGCATAAAAGACTAGTGATGTAATATAATATAATATAATATAATTTGTAAAGAATTATAAATGAAAAATTACGTTTATATGAGGTCTCAGACTTTTGGATGCCCATATATACATACTGTACACTATTGTTTAAAAGTTTGGGGTCAGTAAGATTTTTTTTTTTTAACTATACTTTTATTCAGTAAGGACACATTAAATTGATCAAAAGTGACTGTAAAATCATGTCTAAAGTTACAAAATAGAAATTCGATTTCAAATAAATGCTGTTCTTTTGAACTGTATATTCATCAAAGAATGCTGGGGGGAAAATGAGCAGCATAACGGTTTTGAAGATTGCTAAATCAGCATATTACAATGATTTCTGAAGGATCATGTGACATGTAATGATGCTGAAAATTATCTTTGCTAACAGGAATAAATTACAGTTTACAATATACTAACACTTTTTAAAATTGCAACAATATTTTTTTTTATTATTTTTGATCAAATAAATGCAGCCCTGTAGACTAGAGCATAAGAGACTTTTAAAAAAAATCACACCAACCCCCAAATTTTTTATGATAGTGTATATATACAACCATTCAAAGTTCTTTATAATAAATGTGAATTTCATAAGGCAGGAATTTAAATTGCAACCACAGCCCAAATTTTTTGCAGTGTTGCCACAAGTCTCCACAGTCAATGGAAACAGCTCTACTGCCTGTTTGCAATAAAAACTGCAGGATGACATTCCGAAAAGCACTCCATAATTTTCACACCCTTTGAGCTGAACACTGATTCATAATCATAAATAGACTCGAGACACCATGTATCCTGGGATGCCCCAAGGAGCTACAGGTGGTGAACTATATCTGTAATCACCAGATAAATAGTTCCTCAAAATGAAAATTCGGCATTATTTTCTCAGCCTTATGTCATTCCAAACCCATACAATGTCAGTTCATAGAGACCAGGGGCTCCAAAAAGCACAAAATGATGATTTTAAAGATGAGTGAATGATGACAGAACTTTAATTTTGGGTGAACTGTTCCTTTAAATTTGTCTTGTTTGTCAGTGGGAATGAATATGGCACCATCCACAAGCAGATATACCATCAAATCATGCAATTCCCCCCCAAGCATTATGCTACAACCCTCTATTAGACAACTGTCTCTTTCTGCCCTATAAACACAGCTGTCAAAGCCCAAATGAGAACACAACAAAGAGTGACGGAGGAAATGAGGGCAATTTGTGTTCTATAGAGTGCCACAAGACAGGAAATTCAGATCAAGAAATCTTCATAACTTTGGGTTGTGAAGAAGGATGTTCTAATAGCTGGAGCAAATGTACTGTTGGAAAAGATCTCCAGCTGACATGACAAGTTCCTCATGATGTAAACATTCAGCTTGTATTCATTGTTTTAGATGCGTACATGCGTTGGGAATAAGCCCCATGCTGGTCTGTTTAACCAGGGTTGATGACACTTCCATGCCTCATGTGGAAAGTGGGTGTCCACACTCTCAGCGGCACACAAAAATAGATTAAAAAAGATTGTGTAAGCGACATGCAAACCCTCAAGTAACCACGGAAACAAGGCACAGCAAGGTGGAGCAGAGGCCATGCTGAAGGGCAGGTTGGGAGTCAGAGCTTTCTAGCCGCTTAGTGCCTGCCGTGCCCAAATTAAATGTCAAATCATCCGTTAATGAGAATTGGTTAATGAGCTCGAAGTTTACAAGTGACGTTAATTCACCAGAAATACTGTGCTGGATTATGGATATTTGGAGTCAAGAGTACACTGCTGCATTACAGGGAACCGGATTTAATATGTGCAAGAGAGTCAAACTCCACAGGAGGGTTTAAATTGAAAACCAGTAACTGTGCCATTTAAAAACCATATTGGTTTTGTGATTTTTAGGGTATGTTTACAAGACAATGATGTCAAAACAATCCCTGTTCACACAGATCTGTGAAAATGACTAAAAAGGCTGTATTATGCATGCCAGGTCAGTAGTTGACGATGTCACTAAACACATAATATGCATGCGTGAACATGAAATACTCATGCGCATTATGTCACCGTTTTCACAAAATCAACTTTGAAACCAGTTTTCAAAAGCTTGTGTTTTCAGGACCCCAAAATCCCATTGTTGTGTAAATGAACGGCCAAAACGCATACAAAGTTTTCCATTTTCATTTAAAAACGGTGCCATGTAAACATAAGCTTTAAGGTAATATGCTAGTGTACTGCTAAAAATGAACTTTTAACAGAAAAAGTAGCAGTTTTTGCATTCTTTCTCTTCAGGAAAAGCTAAGCAAAGTATTGATGACTCATCCTGCGCTACACAAAGTGTTGTCCAATCAAATGCGTTTTGTGAGAATGCCCCTCCCCCTTATACCCTTACATCTAGGACACGTTCAAGGTCAAACCGGTGCGCAACGTTTTGCCACGGTTTCTGGGTTGAACGACATGTTACCTGGAAACGGTGTGAAACGATGTGCAATGGGGTTTGAGATAAGTTTTCTCTTGTTTGGTGGGTGTGTCAAAAATGTCAGACCAATCAGCAGCAACATGTATATAAAGAGACACTGATTAATGTAACATAAAAATACTATACATATTTATATATTTTGCTATTGTATTGTGGAGTGACACTTTTACAAACTTTTATATACTCCTCGGATTATATAATGGTAAATATTACAATACCATAGCACAACAACAGTAATCAGCAATAATGATAAGCCTAATACTCATAATAAAAATAATAAGGATAGATCATAACACAGTCTCGGGGGTAAGAAGTGGATTATCATTCACCTGAAATGTTTGTCTTTTCATCCTGAAATGCGAGGCAAATGTTGGATCACAATAATTAGGAACCACAGTTTCCACAAATCCCTTCACTCGATTGGGATGTTACTCTTTTATTCTCCTTTATTCAAGGGCAGTGGCTGTAACATTGAGTGTATTTTGCAGTATTAAACACGTATTTATACCGATTTCATCAGGCTCCGAAAATTCTTCAAAAACAACACAAAGAATGGCCTCCTCAGCTGCCATAGTTGCAACTCTTGAGTCATCAGAACAGGGTGTTTTGCAATGTTTTGTCGGGGCTGAACGCAGCCCTGCTGCCAACTAGGAAATTGTGGCTGACTGTTGAGACAAATTAAAACCTGCTAGTTTTGAAGTTGTGATGAAACGGAATTTCCTTTCTTCTGTGTTGTGTACATCCGAGTGAAATGGATTATCAAAAAAGAAAAAATGTAGGGTGGAAACTTGATTCTACCATTGGCTGTTATGGGACGGGGTTTAAGCAGACTATATGATTGGAGAAGTCCGGCATGCATCACAACAAGTCATTTATGACAAACTGATTACAATTACGAGGTCAAAACACACAATAAAAAAATGAAAAAAACATATACATGGATGAATTGTTCACAATAAGGTCAATAACATGTATTTAGAAAAAGGGTAAATTTACATTCCATTCCAACTTTAAAAAAGGAGACAACACTTTCAATATAGCCAGTGTAAAGTGATGTATTGGGTCCTATTGCATGGCTTATTTATGCAACATAAAGTCACAAATTTGATTCAAATGTAGGAATGAATTAGTACAATGTAGCTACGATTTACCCAAAATAAGTTGGGTTGAGGGAAGGAATTCTTAATTAGTCACGATCTCATTGATATTTCATGACGTCATGTGAGTGATTCTATAATTGGTGATACATTTTGCATTTCAAAAAGTTAAGGAAAAAGAAAAAGAGTTACTTCCTTTTTTACATTTAACAAGAGAAAACAGATTGCTTTATAGTATTGTTATAGTATTGTTACAAACAATAGTATTGTTTGTCAACTCTGTTACTGTCAATTCTGTTAAATACTGTGAACATTGTTACTCTACCTTGGTAACAGAGTATGACAGTAACAGAATTGACCATTTCAAACTTTGTAGCCAAAAACTCCACTTGATAGCTTAAATGCTAAGAGCACATGGCACTAATAGTGCTAATAAAGATTAAAAGACTTTTAAACAACCCATTGTGTAAATAATAATAATAATAATAATAATGATACATTCTGTTTTCCTTTTGATATTGCAGTAACAATTTTTACTTTTTACAAAATAAATCTTGGTACTCTTGGAACTTTAAAGATGATTTTTTTTTTCTCAGAGAGAGCAAACATACCTTTCAGTGCTTCAGATCTTATCAGTGATGGAAAGTGACATTTCCTGTATTTTACATAGTTGTGGGAGATAATTCCGACAATTTAAAGGCAAATATGGTTTAAAGGCAATTTAATGTTGTAAAATTAGGAAAATTACTATTTAGGGCTTTTATAAATAAAATATTAACAAAAGAAAAGTAAAATAAAATATTTTGATTACACAATGATACTGTTACACTTACGTGTGGGAGATAAGCGCATGGAGGCAAAGGAGAACAGGTAGCAGGAACTTTTAATAACAAAACTCAGGAACACGTAAAACATGAACGAGAACCGACAAACACTGAGGGCAAACTGAGGGCTTAAATACACAGAGCAAATGAGGATAACGAGGAGCAGGTGAAGGACGAGGCACAGGTGAAAGACATAACCGATTAATCAAACTGGGGACAACAAAGTAACAGAGACTAAATCAAAACACATAAGACAGGGCATACATGTAACATATCGCCCCCTCCCGGAAAGGCGCGTCCTCGCGCCGTAAACAAGAACAACTAAGGAGGGAGGGTGGGGGCTTAGGAGGAGGGCGCGGAGCAAAAGGAAACAGACAGTCTGGGGAAGTAAACAGAGTCCAAGGGGAAAAGTGGAAAGGGAGGAGCCAGAGGGAAGCCAGGAGCAGGAGCCAGATGGTGTGCCAGAAACCAGCCAGGACGAGGCCCCAGGGCGGAGTCGATGGTGGGAGGAGCCATGGAGGAGTCGACTGGGAGGTAGATGACACCCTGGGGACGACCAACGGAGAAAGGGCCACTGATAGAGCCGATGAGCCGATGAGCCCCCGCGAGGCAGAAGGTCCTGGAGACCGAGGTGGCACCGCAGCGACGAGCACCCGAGGTGGATCCGGGGAACCAGAGGGCAGCGGCTGAACTGGTGGGACCGAGGACAAAGGCGGAGCTGAAGGGAAGGCGGAGCCAGACGAAGCCGCAGGTGAAGGCAGGTCGACGACTGACCAAGGCAGAGCCGGAGAGACGAGGGAGCCTGGAGAAGCCGTATGACCGCTGGTTTCCGGTGGAGCCGAGGGAGGGAGGAGCCAAGGGGGCACCGAAGTGTCGACGGGCTGAGGCGAAGCAGGGGGCACAGAGGCTGGAGGCGAAGACAGGGTAACCTCAGTGCGGGACAGAGCTGGTGGCCTGAAGACACTAGGCGTGTCCACACCGCGTGTGGGCGGAGCAGAGGGGCGGAAGGACAGCAGCGAAGTGAGGACTGAGGAATAGACCGACAGAGGAGGTGGGAGAGGGAGGCTGGGTGGGAATTCAGAGGCAGGAGACACTAGAGAAACAGGGGTCGCTGGAGAGACAGGGGCCACAGGAAAAACCTCTCCAAAAAAGTCTATCAGGTCTACCTCAAAAACACTGCCCAGTTCTTCAATATAGTTGCCAGTTACTTCCTGCAACTCAACCACAGCGGCGGTGTTGTGGGCGGGGCTTTCCTCCCAGCCCTCGAACCCCACAATAACTCCCTCTGCGATATACGGCGTTGTCGGCTCACGCACCTGGTCAGACCTTGTTGGTGGTTCGGGCTCCGAGGCGATGACACACTCCGTCCTTGTCCTCGGTACGGGCTCGTCTCTCACGGGTGGCCGGTCCCCACGGTCTGCGGTGGGCTCGTGCAACTCCTCCGTTGCGTCACTCGCTGGTGGTGGTTGGCTGGTCTCTGGCAGTGGTGGAGTGGGACTGGTAACGCTGTCCTCCTCAGCGGGGCCGATGGTACATGGCGAGTGGTTATTTACCAGTACCCACTCCACGAATGCGGCGAAATCTTCCTTTGGACCGCCCGCTGGAATGCGTGCCTTCGACCGCTCGCTCAGGCCGGTGTGGTAGAAAACACAGAGCGAGCGGTCCGGGAAACAGGTAAGGCACGCGAGCTGTAGGAAATCCTGAGTGTGTGCCTCCAGCGGACGGTCTCCCTGCTCCAGGCAGAGAAGCTGAACTTCGGGAAGGGCCATGGGGAAACGGGGAAAACTCAAACAAAACAGAGGGAAAAAAACGCCGCAAAAAACAACTTTTTCGGTCGGTTCTTCTGTTACACTTACGTGTGGGAGATAAGCGCATGGAGGCAAAGGAGAACAGGTAGCAGGAACTTTTAATAACAAAACTCAGGAACACGTAAAACATGAACGAGAACCGACAAACACTGACGGCAAACTGAGGGCTTAAATACACAGAGCAAATGAGGATAACGAGGAGCAGGTGAAGGACGAGGCACAGGTGAAAGACATAACCGATTAATCAAACTGGGGACAACAAAGTAACAGAGACTAAATCAAAACACATAAGACAGGGCATACATGTAACAGATACATGATGAAAAAGATACACTGACTAATTCGGACAAAAAGAAATAATGATTTTCAGCTATATAAGACATTTAAAAAATAAATAAATAAATAAATAAAAATCCATGGCAATAAGTAACATATTATTACAATAATAAAAAAATCAAACCATTTGAAAAAAGCTGAAAAATAATGACTTTGGACACCAAATGTACCTGCAATTATAGAATCACCCATGTGCGATGACTCTGTACTTACCACTTGAAACTAGAAAAATTTAATTTGTTGAAAGTTGAAGGAGAATGTTTTTATTATTGCATGTGTTTGAAATTGACTGCACTAATTAGTGGACACATTAGGTGGCAACACTTCTATTTAGGCCATTGCTTGCAAGAACTACTCCAAGAAGAAGATCAAAAATGGCTATTAAAACAACAGAAGATGGAAACATCAAAGAACAGGAGAGGAGGTCAGAAGATTCTCACATTTTAATAACATATAAAGTGAGTACAAAGAGCACAAAACAGTAGTGAACATGCTCCAAATGCATCTGATTTTATAAGACTAGAACACTCAACTGTGTCCAAGATTTATAGCAAGCATGTAGCAGGGCTACACAACTGAAATAACCTACAATATAGTCTGACAGCAACGTTATATAAAAGCATCCGAACAAGATTCTTCCAACAAGGATGCGTTTTTACATCCTTTGTAAGCCTGGATGCACTTACACACATCAGCTGTATACTAGCTGTTAAGATCAGGTGTATAATATATTAGTGTATAAAGGATGACCTTGACATTATTATCCTGACACAAATCAGACCTATTGATAGAGAATAATACAAAAGAATCAAAACCATTCTCAGGATTATTCACACATGCAGTGTCATAATGACTGACAGTGTCAGTTCACTCATGTCAGGGCTTTTGTGATTTGGTTCCATTTAATGCAAGATGATATAAAATAATCGTAGTCCTCGTTTTCTCTCTCCTGTGATGGTACTGTGGTACAGTGATCATACCAGACCTCCACTTTTTTGAGTAGCTCTGATATTTACTTGAAATAGAGAAGAAAAGATGATTTCTGTTTCATGCCGACTTTAATAACCTTAGCCTATACTATATTAGTGGGACAGTTTTGTGCTAGCTACATCACACTGTATTGCATGTGTTTAGTTTTTATTTCAGCATTACTTGCATTATTAAAGGTGCAGTGTGTGAATTCTGGTGGTACAATTCTTAAAATTCTACATTTTTAATTATAAGTTCGGCGAGGACGCTTTTTGCAAGTCGATAAACCTGCATGACATGAAACAACAACCGACAGAGAACCAAAGAAAACAAGGGCTAAATATACACACAGGGAAGACGAGCTTAACAAGATAACAAGGGGTGTGGTAAATGGGAAACACCTGGGGAGACTAATCGACATGAAAAACTACAAGGAACTACAAAAACTCCACAGAAAACAGGACACAGAAAAAAACACAGAAACTAGGCACAGATAATACAACATAAAAGTCCCACCGAACGCCAGACACAGAAACAGATGTGACATTACCCCCCCTCAAAGGAGCGGCTTCCAGGCGCTCCAAAACCAGTCACAGAGGGAGGTGAAGTGGTGGCTGAACAGGGGGAGGGATGGAGGGTCAGGAGCGGACACTGGAAGCAGGATGGGACCTGGGGCGGATCGGGTGGCCTGGGTGGAACAGGCTGATCAGGTGGCTGGGGTGGAACAGGCTGGTCAGGTGGCTTTGGTGGCACAGGCTGATCAGGTGGCTGGGGTGGAACACGCTGGTCAGGTGGCTTGGGTGGCACAGGCTGGTCACGGATCTGTGCAGACAACAGGCCACTGGGCTGGGAACACAGACTGGTAGTTGGCTTGTGCTGACTGCAGATCACTGGGCTGGGACACAGACTGGTAGCTGGCTTGTGCTGACAGCAGGCCACTGGGCTGGGATACAGACTGGTAGCTGGCTTGTGCTGACAGCAGGCCACTGGGCTGGGACACAGACTGGTAGCTGGCTTGTGCTGACAGCAGGCCACTGGGCTGGGATACAGACTGGTAGCTGGCTTGTACTGACTGCAGAGTGCTGGGTTGGGATACAATCTGATCCGGAGCCCTCTCTGGACTCTGTATAGGGGACGGAGTCCTCTCTGGGCTCTGTGCAGGGGACGGAGTCCTCTCTGGGCTCTGTGCAGGGGACGGAGTCCTCTCTGGGCTCGGTGCAGGGGACGGAGTCCTCTCTGGGCTCTGTGCAGGGGACGGAGTCCTCTCTGGGCTCTGTGTAGGCTCTGTGTTTCAGTGTCTGTTTTCATTCTACAGCAGAAGAAGAAGGAGAAGGAAAAGTAAAGATATCATAAGAAAAGTAGAAACTGAGATTAGAGAAATAATTACAGTGTAGCAGATGAGAAAAAAAAATTCCGAGAATAAATGCTACTGCTGTAATAACACGCTTTTTCCCATTCTAAAAATATCTAAATGTCTTGATTAGTTTTGTGTCATTAATTTACTCATGATCTCTGGGTGTGAGCACAGAAATGTGTGCTTTAGATATTATTGTCATTTTAAATTTAATCATCTGATCCTTTTTTAAGCCAAGAACTTTTAACTACTTTCCAGTTTTCTACAGTATAGTATAGTATATATATAGTATAGTATAGTATAGTATATAGTCGTATACTCTGTGTCGAAGGAGAATGCCCCTGTGCTTCAGGCGGAGATCGCAGTCCTACTGGCGTCCCTCCAGCCGATATGAAGACCGGCTTCTACAGCCCGTACTTCATTGTACCCAAGAAAGGCGGCGGGTTAACGGCCGATCTTGGATCTGCGATTCCTGAACCGGTCCCTTCACAGGCTACTGTTCAGAATGCTAACGCAGAAACGCATCTTCAGGTGCATCCGTCCCCAAGATTGGTTTGCAGCGATCGACCTGAAGGACACGTACTTTCATGTCTCGATTCTCCCTCGACACAGACCGTTTCTACGCTTTGCGTTCGACGGATGAGCATATCAGTACAAAGTCCTACCCTTCGGGCTGGCCCTGTCGCCCCGTGTCTTCACGAAAGTCGTGGAGGCGGCCATTGCTCCCATGAGAGAGCGTGGAGTCCGCATCCTCAACTATCTCGACGACTGGCTGATCCTTGCCCAGTCGCGAGAACAGTTGTGCGAACACAGGGACATGGTGCTCAGTCACCTCAGCCGGTTGGGTCTTCGGGTCAACTGGGAAAAGAGCAAACTCTGCCCCACGCAGAGGATCTCTTTTCTCGGTATGGAGCTGGATTCGGTCGGCCTGACAGCGCGCCTCACAGAGGAGCGCGTCCAGTCGGTGTTGAACTGCTTGAATTCGTTCAAATGCAGGACAGCGGTACCACTGAAACATTTTCAGAGGCTCCTGGGGCATATGGCATCCGCAGCTGCAGTAACGCCGCTCGGGTTGCTTCATATGAGACCGCTTCAACGCTGGCTACACGGCCGAGTCCCGAGATGGGCGTGGCACAGCGGATCCCTCCGTGTCCCTGTGACTCTGAGGTGCCGCCAAACCTTCAGCCCGTGGTCGGACTCTTCATTTCTACGGGCAGGAGTTCCCCTAGAACAAGTGTCCAGGCATGCTGTTGTCTCCACGGATGCCTCATCCACCGGCTGGGGTGCCACGTACAACGGGCTTGCAGTTTTGGGTCTGTGGACGGGGCCTCAACTGCAATGGCATATCAATTGCCTCGAGTTGTTAGCAGTTCGTCTTGCGCTGGGCCGCTTCAAAACGCCGCTACTAGGCAAGCACGTTCTGGTCCGTACGGACAACACTGCGGCCGTTGCGTACATCAACAAACAGGGTGGTCTACGCTCCCGTCGCATGTCACAACTCGCCCGCCATCTCCTCCTATGGACTCAGAAGCATCTGAGGTCGCTTCGTGCCATTCACATTCCGGGCCTGCTCAATCGTGCAGCCGACGAGCTCTCACGACAGCCAGTGCTCCCCGGAGAGTGGAGACTCCATCCCCAGGTGGTCCAGCTGATTTGGAGTCGCTTCGGGACCGCACAGGTAGACCTGTTTGCCGCCCCGGACACGACCCACTGCCAGTTGTTTTATTCCCTGACCGAGGGGACCCTCGGCTCGGATGCGCTGGCACACAGCTGGCCCCGGGGCCTACGCAAGTATGCGTTTCCCCCAGTGAGTCTTCTTGCACAGACTCTGTGCAAGGTCAGGGAGGACGAGAAACAAGTCCTGTTGGTCGCTAGTGCTTCTCGCAACAGCACCTCCCTGGCCCATTCCTCTGAGGAAGGACCTCCTGACTCAGAGACGGGGCACCCTATGGCACCCGCGTCCGGACCTCTGGAAACTCCATGTCTGGTCCCTAAACGGGACGCGGAGGTTCTAGGTGGCCTACCACAGGCTGTGGTAGACACCATCACTTCCGCTAGAGCTCCCTCTATGAGGCGCCTCTATGCGTTGAAGTGGAACCTGTTCGTCGGCTGGTGTTCTTCTCGCCGAGAAGACCCCCGGAGATATTCGATCGGTTCCGTGCTTTCCTTCCTACAGGATGGGCTGGAGCGAAGGCTGTCTCCCTCCACCCTCAAAGTCTATGTTGCCGCTATCGCCGCTAATCATGACATGGTAGGTGGTAAGTCTCTAGGGAAGCACGATCTGATCGTCAGGTTCCTGAGGGGGGCGAGGAGACTAAATCCCCCTCGCCCTCCCTCTATACCCTCTTGGGACTTAACTCTGGTGCTAACCGCACTGCAGAGGGCGCCCTTTGAGCCTTTGCAGTCAGTTGAGTTAAAAATCCTGTCTCTGAAGACAGTACTCCTGACTGCATTGGCCTCTATCAAGAGGGTAGGGGACCTGCAGGCATTTTCGGTTGACGAATCGTGCCTGGAATTCGGGCCCGGTAACTCTTATGTAATCCTGAGACCCCGGCCTGGATATGTGCCCAAGGTTCCCACCACTCCCTTCCGGGACCAGGTGGTGAGCCTGCAAGCGCTGCCTTCGGAGGAGGCAGACCCAGCCCTAGCTTTTCTCTGTCCAGTCCGCGCTCTGCGGACTTACGTGGACAGAACGCAAAGCTTCAGGACCTCAGAGCAGCTCTTCGTCTGTTATGGAGGCCAGCAGAAGGGAAAGGCTGTCTCCAAGCAGAGGATGGCCCACTGGATAGTGGATGGGTTTGATACGCCAAGACGTGCCCTGCCCACTCGGGTTAAGAGCCCACTCCACTAGGGGTGTAGCTTCTTCCTGGGCGTTGGCTCGTGGCGCCTTGCTGACAGATATTTGTAGAGCTGCGGGCTGGGCGACACCTAACACGTTCGCTAGATTTTATAGCCTCCGTGTAGAGCCGGTATCTTCCTGTGTGCTCGCTTCCCATTGTCAGTAACACCGAAGTGCCCGTTCTAAGTGTCGGCTTGCTGCGCCACTCCCTTCCCTATGGAACGGATACGTGCGCTTATATGCTCCAGTCGAGTTCCCCAGAACGGCGAACCCTGTTGAGTCCTCCGCAACCCGTCTAACACTCGTATGCATTGGTGGAACTTGTGTTAGGCTGGGTTCCATATGTTGTGACCCCCGACGTACGTCAAACGTGACCGACTGAAAGGAAACGTCTCGGTTACGTATGGTAACCCTCGTTCCCCGAAGGAGGGAACGGAGACGTACGTCCCGTCGCCACAGTTGCTGTACCATCACTGCATGGCCGAGTCACTAGTTCGGCTCCTCAGTGAAAAACAACAGTGCGCTGCATTCGCTTCCGCTTTATACCCGCGCTGCGGGGCGGAGCGCGAGATGCAAATCTCGCACGCCAATAGTCATTGGCCGGTTCTCTATATCTCGAAGCTGATAGGGGCTCCCTGAAGTGATCCCAATTCGTCGGTGACGTCCGACGTACGTCTCCGTTCCCTCCTTCAGGGAACGAGGGTTACCATACGTAACCGAGACGTTTTCCACACATGGTAAAAGTAGGAGGCACAGCACACAGATTTAGAATTAGTTCTGCGCAATCAGCTCTCCCTCTGATTGAGACCGCACCTGTTCCTCTTTGTCTTCATCTTTCAGGCTATTTAGTGCCTACCTGTTTTTGGCTTCTTTGCCAGATTATTGTTGTATGCGTTTTGCTCATGTTCACATCTCTCGTTTGCTCTACACCCTTTGCTAAGAAGCCGTTTGCCTTGCCTAGTCGGATCTGTATTGTCGTGTTGGTCTCACCTGTTTTCTGTCCAGTCTTCTGCTGTACATGAGTTGACGTTCCGGACGCTGTCTGTGGTGCTGTGTGTTTTTACTGGTGCTGTTCTCCTCGCCTCTGCCTCCCGCTACGAGCACAAGACATCTGCCGGTTTCTAAAGACATTCTTCTTTGATTGATTCCTGTGTTATGCACCAGATCTGCATCACCTTTTGCTATAAACATTACTATTCAGCACCTTTGCATTTGGATCCTCTTTCCGTTCTGTGACAAATACAAGTAATAATGAGTAATTAAAGAATACAAGTAATAAAAATAATAAATTATGAAAAATAGAATTAATAATAATAAAATAAGCAAATTTAAGTCACTCATCACACTTATACCCTTCATTTCTGATTTTCGTATAAATGATCACTCTCTTAAATTTGTGAAAGAAGAAAGAAAACGCTTAGGCTGTTTTTGTGGGTAAAGTCCCTTAAACTTAGCAAGCAAAAACACTTTTTCAATCTCTTGGGGCATTTCTAAAGGCTTCTCATTCCCAAATTTAAAGTAGGAAAGTCTTAATGCATTTCCCTATCACCGCTGGTTGTATTGTCATCAAATGCACCTGGAGATTCATCACCATCATTGTAAATAGACATTTTAACCATCTGGTGTGACATGCTGGATTTCACCAGTCTCTGTACTGAGCTGGACATACACTGGAAAATACATTGCAGACACATCAATATCAACATTACTATTTCAAGGATTGGCAACACGGTGAAACATAACCAATATCCTCATCCTTTCGGATTTGTTAACCACCCAACCCATTATTCGTCAGCTTTCTCAGGTTCTCTTACGGCCTTTCTCATAAAGTTTGTTGTCATCCCGCTGATTGTCACTGTACAGTTCTCTGTGGTTTCATTCTCGTCTTTTCACAGTGACTGCTGCCTGTGATCTCACCACTCTGAAGGTTTGGTGACCTTGTGTGAACTGATAACTGCATCTGTTGTTTAAACAGGATTTCGGCATACGCTGACATGTGCCTCTGACTCCTTTCCTCTCTGTTCGTCCTCCTCCTCGATCGCTGGTGAGACTCTCCTGTCGTGGCTCGCGTGAACCCACATCACCCTCTCAGCTACCTTGACGGTCATATGAGTCGCACACAGACCTTAGATAACAGAGAAGACATTTCTTTGCAGTAATTCAACATTCTGTGGACGGAAGCTGTTGGTTACCCCTTTCCATTCCCATGAATGATGTTCTTCCAAAAAAAACAATCTCATACGGCCTCAGATTTGCTCTAGGCCTCTTCCTGTTCTCATGTAAACTAATCTTTCATTTACCATTCCCCCTTTGGCTGCATGATCGCCCATGCAGCCATTTAGCATAATTAACGAAAAAATTGTCGGGGGACCAAAGCTTGCCATCACCACTTGTCCACACGCCATTTTGAACAGTGCATGTCACACTGTTCCCATCGTTGTTTCTCTGGCCCTGTGGTGAAAGACTGCATAATCTGTAAAGAAGACAAAGCATTCTTGTTTATTTCAGATACTAAAAAACAATCAGATTCTTTTGTCTCCTGCGCTGCCGCGGCCTTCGCAGCAGCGTCTGCTCTCAAGTTTCCTGTTGAAATAAAATCTTTGTTGTTAGTATACGCTGCGCATTTACAGATAGCAACCTGGCCAGGCAAGAGAGTTGCGTCTAGCAGATTAGACACAATAGAAGCATTCAAAATTGGACGTCCATCAGATTTCAAAAAATGTTCTGTGTTTCCACAGCGCCCCAATCATGTGCAACCCCGAACGCATACCGCGAGTCTGTGTAAATCGTTACACTTTTACCCTCCATCAGCTTGCATACTTCTGTCGGGGCTACAATCTCCAGTCCAAACCAGAACGTTTCACAAAACATACTGAAAATATCCTATAAAATAAAAGACAAATCCATATTTCATATCTGGAAGCCGGGCTAGGTGAGCAAGCACTGTCACTGCACTCCTGTCATATTAGGGGTGTGTGATAGCTCCAAAATCCAAAACACCCGACAACTTGTCGCTATCAAGTGTTTAGTGACACATCACACATCCCTAGGCCAGACCCTCAGTCACTCCTCAGAGACCAAATACACACTTTAGAAAACATACATTCATATCATCCTTTCCACCAAAACATAGACTTACTCAAGAACCCTTTTGTTAAACTTACTATTTCCAACCGACCCATTTTCAATCCTCATAGCCTACATCATTTTTAACTTCAATCAGCTTGTTCACTCATCTTTATCTCGCGACATTATGCTTAATCAATTAATTAGGATTTCCTTTAAAGTACATTTTTCTTTCAATGTTTTGTGAACCTCTTAATTCATGTCATTTGGCAGCTCTTTATCAAATCCTCACTAGCCTTACCTTGCCACACCAAAATTGTTATAATATTACAAAGAACTTAAAATTTTTCATAATCTCCCCTATCATTTTAATATCATTATAAGGCATCATCAGTTTCTTTTAAAGCTGTTTTAACCCAATCTGTATTTTGAAGAGCATTCATAGTTAAATATATATTAACTTAATTTGCTTCATGTGTTTATAAATTCTGTCAGAAGTTTTATTTTCACAACATTAATCTTTGGGGCTATTTCTCTCATTTAACTTTCTTGTCACATTATTCCTCTATCAAATAGTCAGTCTGCAGATGCACCATATAATCATTATTGTTTCAGTCTTATCTCTACTGCTCATCAGACACCAAAATATTATTTCTCAATCCCAGTCACACAGAAAGCCTTATAGCCACTTGCTTCTTCAACATTAATTGTAGTTCTCTATATAATTCAAATGTCATGCCTCCATTTAATGGAGGAAACACCAAATAAAATAAAACTTTTCTTTTTAGAAGTTATCCCTTTGTTCGCCCTCTGGCCTTTCATAAATATTAGGGAGTCTCTGGAAATTTTGGGTAATAACATTTGTTAATTTGTCACTTTGTCTTTGCTGTCCAGTCTATAAAATTTACCTCAGACCCTCTGTTGAATTTAGACAAGGGTGTTAACCCCATGATGGACGGCAGTCTTATCTCTTAATTCAAATCATATCATAAATGACAAAAGTAGTCATAATTACCAGTGACAGACAGAGCTGGATACCCAATCCACTTAAAGCTCGTCCCATGTTCTGGATCATCTTTTCACCAGATTCCTTCAGAAGTATAAGCTTCTTTAAAGTTGTAGTTTCACTTAACCCATCTGTAATGATAAACGCTCATTCCAGAGGTGAATGACCCCATACACTCAATCAGGACAGAACGGTTTCACTAATCTACACATACAAAACATAAAGTTCAGTCACCAACGTACACACACATAACCATTAACTGCTCATTTTCAAATTTTCCTTTTAGTTTAAAATGATTTAAGCCTAGCTTTTACATGGTCTCTTAACCAATGTAAAATGTCTGTTCATTATTCATTTGTCTTCACACAAGTCATCTGGTTTGTTTTGGTTCTTTGTTTTGTTTCAGCTTTAACAGGGCGATAGCAGACACAGTACAATCCCTGCTTCCACTCATGCAGTCTCTCCCTCTCTCTCTCTCTCTCTCCAAACCAAATAATCTTTTCACAGCCTCCTAAGACTTTACTCAGACAACTGTAAAATTAAATTCCTTGAAAACGTTTAGAAAATTAAAATGTTTAACTTTCCAAATTAGAGCTTTAGTTTAAATACCTTTTGTTATCCAGACCTTCTCTTTAAACTTCAAAAGCTGTCCTCATCTTTAGGCGCCACCATGTCTCATGTCATATCTAATGACCTGCAGGAGTAAAAAACTCACAATAACATTAGTTCCTGATCACACAGTTTTACTGATACCAATTAATACATTTTGTTCTGCTCTCCACAAAAGTTAATGACAATCACCACATGGTCTCAGCCGGCTCTTGAAAGCCCTTTCCCACTCTTTTCCTCAGGGTCTTCCCTGACATTCTATTCACTAAATGCGGTTCCTGGGTGAGTGGTATGGAGGAACATTTCTGGGGCAGACTGCTGTATCTGTCACAGCTCTCCCCTGATGATGCTGCTGGCCTCACAGACATCTGCTTCACACACATACACACCTCACATAAAACACCCCCCTTTTGGAGGTGCCCAGTAGCGGCGATGACCCTCTGTCTTAGGTTGCTCTCTATCTGGCCAAAGAAAGTCTTACCCGTCTTTGAGAAATCACCTCATGCACACTGGTAACCGCTCAAGATCTTTGACCATTTCCTTTAACAGGATCAGATGTTTTCTGGAGCTTTGGGGAAAGTGCATTCAAGAGTCACCAGAGCCATTTGGTCTGCTTACTATTGGTAGAACATGGAGACAGGTTAATTACAACATAACTTAATCACTAAAATCCATCATACCTCTTCAAGGCCGCAACCAGTGCGTAGATTATACTCAGTGAATTTAACCATAACAGCTGTCAATTCAATTTAATGTTTGGCTATCTCTATAACCCATCGGTTCTATACATGGTGGAGGCTAAGATCAGACAAAGATGTTACTGGTCCTGGAATAAATTAATCAAAAAATTTCCGTTCATTTAAAGTCTGTATTTTAAGATGTTTAAAGACATCACATTTCATTTTACCTGAAATATTTATCATTGCCCTCTTAATGGCAATCCTCTTTTAACAAATCACTGTCTATTATTTTCACTGATGCCCTGTGCGTTACTATAAATATCTTATCACCTATGACACAGGCTCAGATAACAGCTTTGAGCTGATTTTGAATGAGAGAGAGACTCTGAGGCATTCAGGACCTGTACCGAATTTTCATAAACGTTTTCAAATAAACATAATTTAAAATTTTTCTTTTGTCCATACAATAAATTTAGAAACTATACATTTCCACTCAGATTTAGTTTCTGTTACACAGCACCAGAAAGCTAAGCCCGAGCTTATCTTTTGAAACCAAAACATCATCTTCTAGGGTTTTCAACATTTTAACACCAATTATCTTACAATGAATTTTCAGAGTTAGAGGAATTTTCTCATAAATTTGTCATTTAAAACCCTCTACATAACTATTTGTATATCCTTACCACTTTTTATTACCATTGTCTTTAATTTTAACCTCATAATTTATATTAACATCATCATAGATCATAGAAAAAGAATTAAAGACTCCAATTTATTGACCTTATTATTATCTCATTAGTTTCTTAGACAGAGTTTAAGTCTCTTCTTTGTTTGTAGCCAATCAAATTGTTGTTCAACTTTCCAATCAAAATTAAAACATTGCTGCCCATTTCCTTAATAAGTTCTACAAATTTCTTTGAAGTGAGGGCTTCAGAGCAGAGCTGCTTACAGCGTTTGCTCTCGTTCGTCTCAAAATCTTTATCCCGACTGATCAAGTTACTGACCATGTCACTCAAATTGTTAGCCATAATTTAGTCAAAGTTCATACTCACCTAAAGTTATACCAGCAGAGATGGAAGCAGCGATCTTTAAACACAGCTGTTGCTTCTGCGTGATAATACTACATTTTCCTTTCCCTGTTATCTGCCTCTTTCACCCAACATTTCAATGTTTGTTTGCATTTCACACACACGTTTTCCACAACAGCCCTTCTGAAATTATACTTTCACCACTTTCAGTCTGGTGACACTCAGCATTCCCTCTTTTGGGAACCCATCATATTTAATTAACTATACCTTGCATGCATTTTTGGCCATATCATTTTCTCATTTGACAAAATACCGGTGTATCATATTCAGCTAGCTTGCTTTGAGATTTCCCCATGTTGGCAGTCTGTCTCTGTGGATTTTCGCGCACGCGCTATAATCTGTCGTACGTCTCCGTTCAGATCTGATTTCTTCACCCAAGACCAGAAGGTTAGAGACTCGCAATAGCGTCCCAATTTTTGATGGCCCGCGTGACTACTTTTTCTACAAAGTAAGCATTTCACGCTCCCTAGCCCACGTGATTGCAGCCTCTTATCAGCAAGAGGTCAACCCCGCCGCTTTTTAAAATGGCCCACGTGATTACTTTTCCTGCACAGTAAGCATTTCACGCCGCCTAGCCCACGTGATTGCAGCCTCCTATCAGCAAGAGGTCAATCACGCCGCTTTTGAAATGGCCCACGTGACTACTTTTTCTACAGTAAGCTTTTCACGCCGCCTAGCCCACGTGATTGCAGCCTCTTATCAGCAAGAGGCCAATCACGCCGCTTGCCACAGAATCAGACCCCCCCCACATGGTTTATTCCCTTAACTTCCAATTTTAATTCAACCAAAAATTCTTCCCCGAATTTTAAGTTTGTCTCTTACCAGAAGCGTCCCGTTGCCACCTCGGGTTCGTTTTCTCTAATTCCAGTGGTCGGACTCCCGTACCGACTGAGCGGTCGGCCCCTCTCCCTCAATCTGTCGGGGTAGGGCTGTGACTCTAACGTCCAGGATGATCAGTCACTGTCCGCTCTCGGGGTCCAGAAGGCACATCCAAGGAATCCCAACTTCTGACACCAAAATTGTCATGGCAAAAAATTCACTCTCAGTTGCACCACTAACTGAAGACATAACAGAAGCCACAATCTCGTATACCCCCCAAAGTGTAAACAATCCTTCTCAGTAGTTTTCCACACATGGTAAAAGTAAGAAACACAGATTTAGAATTAGTTCTGCCCGACACCTTTGGTACAGGAGAGCCCTCAAATAAGGTGTCCCGCATGGCAGAAACACATGTTAGCTCCTGTATGATCTCAAACATATGTCTTAATTAATCTTCCTCTGTGATTACATTTTTCCACCACAGGCTGTTATATTGACCTAGGGTCGTATTGATCTGGTTGCCTTGTTTCGTAATTTGTCATAAACTATTCTATATCTAATCTAATATATCTAATCTATTCCTCAATTTTGATCAGGCAACAGGCACCTTGGATCTATACAACAAAGTCTTAAAAAGGACACAGGGGCAGATAGCTTCTCAAATGCTGGTGCAACACTGACAGGCTATTTTTTAGTTATCAGTGTCTAGTTGAGCATATTAATTATAGATTATGAAGGGGTACCTTGTAGGTCTATTAGGGCTGTCAAAGTTAATGTGTTATGATTAATTAAATATGTTTGATGTTATGGACTATTTTCTCCCTAGCGTTATTAATGCATTTATTACATTTGATATTAAAATGTTTTCACTCTGTTCTAAGAGATTACTAAAAATGGTTTGGAACATTTTAAAAAGTTGCTAGTGGAGCACCCATTCTTAAGTAAATGATGGAGAATTAAATAAATTCCTCATCACAAGTAATTTATTTATAAATTAAACCCAGGCAATATGTTTAACAAAAGCCATTTGCATTTGTTGTTTGGTGAAATTTATTCATCATGAAAGAACTGAACTGAAACACTAAATGGAAACTAAACGGAAGCTAAATGTGAGAGTAGGTCCATAAAGTGCTGAATCTAATAATTACACATAGGCCTATTATTTACATTTTATAAAAATGGAATGCAATTAATTATAGTTAATTGATTGATGGTCATAAATTATGTGCGCTCTCAAAATGTCTAGTAGATTTTCTAGACACAGCGTCTGATTAAAAACATTAGGAAATATATGGCATTGAGACCTGAAACCTGAAACCAGAAAACAGCTAGACATGAGTGAAGGATAAAGCAGGATTATAATGTCTTGTTTTAGTCATTTGAGATTTAAATCTTAAATCTTATTTGAGTGCTAATCTTGAGAATCAATGTTAGGATGTGTAAGGAGAAAACAAGAACTGTCAAAGGGTGGGAAGAGAGAGAGAGAGAGAGAGAGAGAGAGAGAGAGGTTATTGTGAGGAAAAGCATGATTGTAGGCAATTTTGAAGTCAAATAAGACAAGAAAAGATCACAATGTAATCAATACATAATTATACTCCTCCACAAGCTGTCTCTCACACACAATCTCTAATGCTCACACTCACACATCAGCACTTGACAACTTCATAACATCACCATAATAATTAGTAATTGCTGAACTTAAAATCATTTTGTTCACCCTTGCATGAAAAAAAGGAATAGTTCACCCAGAAATTGCTTAATATCAAGCACATCATTGCATTTCACTGAATGTTTGTATTTCTGTGGATTTGAAGTGTAGAAGTCGTTCAACAATGAAATGCAATCCCTATGCAGTCACATGCCAATCATAACACAAGCTGAGCACATAAACACAAGAAATCACCCACATTTCACCAATTACATTCATTAATTCATTACATTCATGATGGCATAAAAAAATCACAGACATGCTAAGATTGCACAAGTATGACTTGCAGCACAGCTCAAATGATTTGTTTTAAAGCATGATCCAGACTAAAAGTGTTTGGAACTGACAGGGTCCTGGACTCCCCAGTAAGAGTTCCAGTGGGACCCCCAATAGGAACATCATGAAATAAATAAAGTAAGTATGTTTGGAGAAATATTTAGCTTTTAATCAGTGATCTCGAATTGATCTAAGACCTCTAAGTTCCCAAATGAAGTAGTCGGTTTTTTTTTTTTACAGGTACTTTTGTAGGTAACTATAACAGTGAAGGTTACTAATTAAAATGGAACCAAATTTATTGTAAAATATGGATATCTGCGCATATAATGTGCATGGGATTGGGTCAGATAAACCTCATCTGGTAATTGGATATTTCTTATGATGCACAATGTCATGCACAGTATGTAAGTTTCGCTAGAGGTTGCTTATTCAAAATAAAAAGTTGTAGCTTTATGAAGCCGTGAATGAGTGTGGAATGGGGGGTCACGCTTCACCTCCCAAGAAAATGGAAAGAAATCCGACAGACTCGGGCAGAAATCATGTTCATGAATGAGCGAATGTATCAAAGTTTTATTAATGAAGCAGGATGCGGCGAGAGCCCTTGGGAGCGAATGCTAATGAGCTAATGCTAATGAGCAAAACACCGGTCTCTGAGCTTTTATTATGCTTATGCTGCCGCTTCCACTATTTTCGTTGTGTATTTGGGGTAACGCAGCGCTGTTTTACATGGTTAAAACAATCATACTAAATACATTTGAGTGTGTTAAAAGATATGTTATAACATTACGCTGTAACGTTACTCAATTTGTTACTCTGTTACTCACATTTGCTCGGTGGCTGGTATGAGAGACTTCTTGCAATAATCTAGATCGATATAGAATATCATATTAATAAAAACAGGATGGATAAATGACTGTTGCAAAATGACAAGCAATTCATTTTAAAATATATTGTATGATGAAGAAAGCTCTCTCTGATTGTGCTATGTTAGCCACTTGACAAAATAGTGTTTTCTTTGAGGCATGGTAAAAACAATACTCTATGTGAATCAAGAAAACAAGCGATTCAAATAATAAGACTAACTGCGTTGTGCTGTATAACAATTATTTGTTTTACAAATAATAATAAAATACATACTATATTCAAATTAGGGCTGTTGTACTATTGTACTTCTGCGCCGTCTGGCTTGCAGATGGAGCAGGATTTACTACTGATCTCAGCCGTGCTTCACTGAGAAGCTGCGCATTAAATAATCGCAGCCTTTGCCAAATCGCATGTGATTTAATTGCGTTTTATTGTGCAGCTCTAATTAAAATGTCTTTGGTGTTTTCATGGTTTCTATGGAAATCAAGGGTAGCGCGGATATGATGTCATTGACAGGCGACACAAGGACACGGTCCGTAACACTGGTTAAAATGGTTGATTTCTCTGGATTTAAATGTTGAAAACTTTGGGAAAATGTATGATGCACACAGGCAGGTCAACAAAATATATAACATTGTTCTAGTCGTTTTTGGATATTTTAATCTAAAAATCTTACATATTGTGCCTTTAAATAAATCTAAGTTCACAAAGGTTTTAATATGTAATATTTATTTAGCAGGACTGTGTGTTAACTAAGTAAAAAAAAATATTTTTTTTGGTGATATGCAACACTGAAGCAAAATTGATTTGCTTATTTCTTAGGCTTATTATTCAAACACTGGCTTCACTGAGGCATAAACGCGACAAAATAAATGCTTAGTCCCTGATAAGTGAGCAAAACAGGAATTAATGCAGGAATGTTATGCTTCAGGTGCAGGTTTGTTTTATTAGAAATTTTAGCATATAAATCTTTCGGCGCGCCTGCAGCACTATTAACCTAACTTCATAGATTAAACACAAATCACATCGGTCACACACTCAAAGCGATTCTAAATGTGAAGTTGAGTCTGGTTGAAGTGAAATTAAACAGTTTATTTCCCTCCTCAAGAAAAGCAGTGAAGGGCAATTTTCCAGTGGCCAGATCCAGAATAATATTACCCGCTTCAGAAGTTCTGCTCAGGAAAGTGTCTGAAATCGCTGAGGATTTTGAGGTGTTCCTGCCACACGTGGGGAAAGTACTAAATGCCCTTAAATTCTGATGGAGGGCATATTTCATCAAAATAACTGCTGCTCAGAGAGAGATTTTCCTGACGTGTGCCCACAGTCTTATTTAATTGTGCATCCAGCACTGAAGGAAAGGTCAGTGGAGCTCTGCGGCCACTAAACCAAATCAAACCAACTGAAGAAATTGGCCTTTACGGAGACAAATGACAGGAGATAGCGGCAGACAGAAGAGTATAAGAAGAAAAGACAAATAAATAGAAAAGAACAGGAAATGTTAAGGAGTAAGAGACAGAAAAATTGAGAGAAGAGAATAATTTTTGGTGAAATCTTTATTCATTCATTTTGGACTGGTGAAATAGTGCAAAGCAACAGTGCGATTGGAGAAATGCTCTATACGCAGTGAAACTTTACAAAAATAAGTGTTTACTGAGAATATAGTATTTGGCTGGTCATGTGATCTCAATACTCAATCCATGTAAACCACTGACATGACTGAAGGTTATCTTATGTGATTGTACATGATTTAAAATATTTTTAAGTACTATTAAAGTTACTGACTGCACCTTTACTTGTATTTTGTGCATAGTGCCCCCTGGTGGTAAACATATTAGTGCACCTCTGAGGGGAGCAAGTTCATGCAGCATAAACCTGCCAATCAAAAAAAAAAAAAAAGAGTCTCACGTCAGTCATATAATAATTCTTCCTCTTCACACCAACTCCCATGGGCCCTAACACATCTATTAAAATAATCTCAAATAAACCTGGATTCCAGATGAATTTAGTTTAGAGTTCAACTCAAACAAGCAGTAATACCACAATCTCAAGAAAACACAAGAATGTTACCTTCAGTTCTCTGTGCTGTGAACACGGTCTAGTTGCATGGCAACAGGTTCTATATGACACAACACAACTCGGATAGGAGTAAAAGCAGTACTGCATGCACAATGAACTGTATAACAGAGGATCAGCAGCACAGTACAACTAATCCAATGCTGAATCATTGAGCGGTCTGTACACAAAGCTCTTTCATTCAGAGGTCTGATCAAATTCATGACGCAATAATAAATTAAAACTCATTTACATTATGTAAAACTTTTTAAGAGATCGAATAGAGTTCCCCGGGGAAACGAAATGCAGTCTTGAAGGTGAAGTGTCATGTTTTAATGATAAAATGTTTTTTTTTTTCTATCCCAGTTTAATATGCAGAGACTGTGGCTGCGTCCGAAATTGCATACTTCCTTGAGTAGGTGCTTATTTTGAATAATTAATTACTTCAGGACTGCTAAAAAAGTATGTTCTATTGTTAGGGGAATAACAGTTTAGGACGCATGAGCAGTTGTGAAGAATGAAGACCAAGAGTGTAATTAATTAAAGAAAAAATTACTAAAGAATAGTTAGCAGTTTCATCGGCAGAAGCCAGCTTCAAGTCTCACAAGGAGTTCGTAGGCCGCACTCTCCCTCTACCTTTTCGTACATACAATTTCTCAACAGTTGTACTCTTTTCAAGGTCTAGCCACGTCGTTACTGCAGGTTGAATGTTTCTGATTGGCTAAGAGAAAAATAGATAGTCACAGTAAATTTTCACACATTGTCAATTAATCAGATTCACGTGTCCATAGATCACTTGTCACCTCCCGTCGTACACTTTCAACACTGATCTGTAACACAGAATACTGTGCACATACACAGATACACAGTCTCTCCAAGGTTGGAGTTGGTTGAGCTCCAGTTCTGACCAGAAAGATACATACTGATAGCATGTGCTTTCTCTCAGTAAGAGGTACAGACAGTATTCACCATAACTCTTTAGTGTTTCAGTAAAAGAAAATATAAAATGAATAAAATATCAAATGAAAGACAAATCTATATTTCATCTCTGGTAGCCGGGCTAAGTGAATAAGCACTGTTACTGCACTCCTGGCATGTTAGGGGTGTGTGATACCTCCAAAATCCAAACACACGACAACATGTTCTGCTATCAAGTGTTTAGCGACACATCACACATCCCTAGGCCAGACCCTCAGTCACTCCTCGGAGACCAACTACAAACTTTAGAAAACATATATGAAGAAACAATAAACAATCACTGGTTCTATTGATTAAGTAATATCATGGAAACTGGAAAGAATCATTAAATCATTAAAAATTATTATAATAGTATAAGAGGATAAATATTGATTAATTATTTTATTATAAATTTAATTAGGAGATTTAATTATCCGAGTACTGTGAATTCAGACACATTTTCTTTTGTCACATGCTGTTTTTCGCCTACTATATGGTAGGGAAGTATGCGATTTCGGATCCAGACTGTGTCTTTTTGGGGCAGTGCTATTTGTTTGTCCAACCAATGAGAGATGGGGGAGTGTTAGGGGGAAACCCTTTTAAAATAATTTTCAATTAACCTTGTTATTATTTCTGCAACTGGTGATGCTATAGTTGTCTAGAAATTACACAGATCAGGCATAACATTATAACCTAATATTGTGTTGGTCCTCCTTTTGCTGCCAAAACAGCCCTGACCCGTCAAGGCTTGGACTCCACTAGACCCCTGAAGTTGTGCTGTAGTATCTGGCACCAAGAGTAGTAGTATCCATGGTCCAGTTCTGATGCTCACGTGCCCACTGTTGGCAATTACGGTGGTGAACAGGAGTCAGCATGGGCACCCTGACTGGTCTGCGGCTATGCAGCCCCATATGCAACAAACTGCGATGCACTGTGTATTCTAACACCTTTATATCAGAACCGTCTATCATTAACTTCTTGAGCAATTTGAGCTACAGTAGCTCGTCTGTTTGATCGGACCACACGGGCCAGCCTTCGCTCCCCACGTGCATCAGTGAGCCTTGGCCAACCATGGCCCTGTCGCCGGTTCACCACTGTTCCTTCCTTGGACCACTTTTGATAGATACTGACCACTGCAGACCGGGAACACCCCACAGGAGCTGCAGTTTTGGAGATGCTCGGACCCAGTCATCTAGCCATCACAATTTGGCCCTTGTCAAACTGGCTCAAATACTTATGCTTGCCTATTTTTCCTGCTTCTAACACAAATTTTGAGGACTAAATGTTCACTTGCTGCCTAATGTATCCCACCCACTAACAGGTGCCGTGATGACGAGATAATCAGTGTTATTCACTTCACCTGTCAGAGGTCCTAATGTTATGCCTGATTGGTGTAGACACTTTAATTAAATTAAATTACATAAAAAATAAATGTTTCAGTGTAAGCCCTTTGTAACCATAGTTTCCACCAAAACTATTAAAAATTGTTTTCCATAATTGACATAAAGTAAGAACTTCAACACTAATGTTATCCCATGCCTTCTGCAAATGAAGCCAAAGGCTTTCCTTTGAATGTACAATAGATCTGTCCAGTTTATTTTCCAATTCGCCCCAAATGTGCTCGATGGAGTTGAGGTCTGGATTTTGAGGAGGGCCAGTCCATCATTTTCAATGTTCCAGCAGATTCCTTTCATTGCAGGTAGTTCCGGCAATAGTTAGAAGAATGTTTTGGGTCATTGTCTTCTTGGAAAATAACTCCAGGCCCAAATGACGACTCCCAGATATCAAGTGTTCTAATAATTTTGGCCACCACTTTAAATGTTTAAAAACTTCAACAAAAATTCTAACTAAAATAAGTTGAAGTACTAAAATTACTAAAATTAAAACTGAAGTAACAATTTAATTAAACATATAAAGAAATATAAAAAGATACAAAATGACAAAATGACAAATCACAACTTAAACTAAAATTAAAATATAAAAATAAAAGCTAATAAAAAAATACTCTAATAGTATATAAATAATGCTGTAATAGATAAAAATCACAAGTTTTCCTCCAAACAATGTCAGATTTTTTGTTTTAATTTATGACCCTATTGAAAACAGAAATATTAAACCAACCTAGGAGTTTTTATCTAGTCTCCCAGACCAGGCAATGGTCAGCTGGCTAAACCAGCTGAACACCATCTTGGCCAGTGTAGGAGACCATCTAAGATCTGCAAATCATATTAAGAAAGTGTGACTCATATATATCCTTGATTAGTCTATGAGTTTATGCTGATGAAAAATAACATTAGTATACAATAGGCGGTAGAGTGCAATAGTGTGCATATTGTTTAATATTTCAATGCATATATGATTGAAAATGAATTAAAAGTGCTTGCACACATAATTTTTTAAGTGTATATATTTGAATGCATGCACTATAGCTTGTCAGCATGTGAGCTGCATGTGCACGCTGAGCTCTCCTCATCAGGACAACCAGAAGGAGCTCTAGAGGTAAACTCAGTCTAAGTGACGTCAATTCCCATACAAACAAGAAAATCTCCAGTGGCCCTGCAGCCCTGCAAATCATCACCGAGCAGCTAGGTGCTGAAGCTGACAAGGAAGGACATGGATCAGAAAGCAGTGCTGGAAGATAATTAACTCCTCTGTGAGCCTGCTGATCAATGCAAACATGCCTCTGATTGATCGTAAGACTGCGAAAGCAGAAACTGAAGGGGTGTTGTTAGAATTTGCTACATCCCTTGAGCACCCACAGGTGTGCTAACCTGCGCTCGTGTATGAGAAGTGAATGTCAAAGTGTTTAATCCACAGTGGTGCGTTATCATGGCAAGAGGTCTAAGCCAATTATCTCCCCTCATACATGGCATTAAGGAGTGGTCCCAATGAAAGCAGATCAGCCTGTTATCTCATACACTCACCTAAAGGATTATTAGGAACACCTGTTCAATTTCTCATTAATGCAATTATCTAATCAACCAATCACATGGCAGTTGCTTCAATGCATTTAGGGGTGTGGTCCTGGTCAAGACAATCTCCTGAACTCCAAACTGAATGTCAGAATGGGAAAGAAAGGTGATTTAAGCAATTTTGAGTGTGGCATGGTTGTTGGTGCCAGACGGGCCGGTCTGAGTATTTCACAATATGCTCAGTTACTGGGATTTTCACGCACAACCATTTCTAGAGTTTACAAAGAATGGTGTGAAAAGGGAAAAACATCCAGTATGCGGCAGTCCTGTGGGGGAAAATGCCTTGTTGATGCTAGAGGTCAGAGGAGAATGGGCCGACTGATTCAAGCTGATAGAAGAGCAACTTTGACTGAAATAACCACTCGTTACAACCGAGGTATGCAGCAAAGCATTTGTGAAGCCACAACACGCACAACCTTGAGGCGGATGGGCTACAACAGCAGAAGACCCCACCGGGTACCACTCATCTCCACTACAAATAGGAAAAAGAGGCTACAATTTGCACAAGCTCACCAAAATTGGACAGTTGAAGACTGGAAAAATGTTGCCTGGTCTGATGAGTCTCGATTTCTGTTGAGACATTCAGATGGTAGAGTCAGAATTTGGCGTAAACAGAATGAGAACATGGATCCATCATGCCTTGTTACCACCGTGCAGGCTGGTGGTGTAATGGTGTGGGGGATGTTTTCTTGGCACACTTTAGGCCCCTTAGTGCCAATTGGGCATCGTTTAAATGCCACAGCCTACCTGAGCATTGTTTCTGACCATGTCCATCCCTTTATGACCACCATGTACCCATCCTCTAATGGCTACTTCCAGCAGGATAATGCACCATGTCACAAAGCTCGAATCATTTCAAAAACCCAATAGAGCATTTTGGGATGTGGTGGAACGGGAGCTTCGTGCCCTGGATGTGCATCCCACAAATCTCCATCAACTGCAAGATGCTATCCTATCAATATGGGCCAATATTTCTAAAGAATGCTTTCAGCACCTTGTTGAATCAATGCCACATAGAATTAAGGCAGTTCTGAAGGCGAAAGGGGGTCAAACACAGTATTAGTATGGTGTTCCTAATAATCCTTTAGGTGAGTGTATAGAGAGAGGAAGGGCGGAAGATTGCAGGTCAATTGACTCTTCCTTAAGCTCCTTCCCCTGGGGTTACTACGGAAGCCCATTTTCACCAAATAAGAAAAAAGGTCTTGGTCTTGGTGATAATGTGAATCATAATTATCAAAAAATCTAAATTATGAGCTACTAAGACATGCTTATGTGAAGAAAGTTGAAATTGACAAAAAAAGTGAGAATCGAAACTGAGATGAAAAGTCTTACTAAACACATACTGTCATCATTAAGAAAAAAACTAAATTATGAGATAAAAAGTTGAAATTGATAAGTCGAAATTGTGATATGAAAGTCTTAATATCACAAAAAAGACTAAATTATGAGATAAGTGATCATTTTGAGATAAAAAGTTGAAATTGACACAAAAAGGCAAAATTATGAGTTCCCTTTCAGTCGGTCACGTTCGACGTACGTCGGAACTGACCGACGAATTGGGATCTGTTTTCAGAGACCAATCTACTTCGAGTGATTAAAAACGAGCCAATGGACATTGGCATGCATTCACGCATTCCACGCACCGCCCCGCAGCGCGGGTATAAATACGGAAGTGGAACACCGCATCATTGCTTTTAACTTCGGAGCCGAACGGTTTGCTGTATCAAGCTGTTTCTACGAAGAGTGTTTAGACGAGTCTCGAGGAGGATCGCTCTCTTACCTGGGTGCTGGTGTGACGGCGCGAGTCAGCGAGTGGCCGCTGCAACATACACTTGTTCCTGTGTTGGTTGGCTGGGCGTTACCGTTCTTTGAGTGCTCACGCAGGCTTGCAATCGGACTGCTGTGAGCCGCGGCCATCTCCCTGAGTGCTTCAGCACTTCTAAAAGAGCATTTCCTTCTAAAAGAGCAACACGGTTTGACCCTGCGTCTTTTTCAAGATGTCATTCAAAGCGTGTGTTTCTGGATGCGGTTGTTTCCTGTCCTCATTTGACGGCCACGATCTCTCTCGCATATAAACATGTGTGATTGCGTTCGTGGGTGATTCATGTTCTCTCAGGAGAATGTGATCACGTCGGCGCGTTTTTCGTCTCACCTTTCTCGTAATGGCTTGAGCATTCAGCGCGCTGTGTGCCGTCGAGCGCCTGCTGACAGCGGGGTTGTCACGGCAACCCAGCGCGTCACTCGGCGCTCTAGATGCGCGGTCAAGACTATGAAACCTCAAACGGGGTTGAGTCCCTTCGCCTATTCCCCGATCTAGTTTATTTTCTGGTGCACCAGAAAAGGGCTACTTCGGCTAATAAGCCTTGGTGACCTGAGGATTACAGTGGGGCTTCCCCGCCGGGTACATCTCCTCGGGCCCCCACTCCTCTATCGCATCACGTGCGTGCTGAGACTTTGTTCGTGGGTGGTTCATGTTCTCTCATGAGAACATGGCCACGTCGGCGCGTTGTTCATCTTGCCTTTTTTCATAGGGGCTTGAGTGTTCAGCGCGTCGTGTGCCGTCTGACGGCCACGCTCACTGTCTCACATGCCTGCTGGTAGCTTACAGATGGGATTGCTGGTCCTAAAAAAAAAAAAAAAAAAAAAAAAAAAGGGGGTCCAGCGTTTCGTTTAGGGCTCTGGCAGAGGACAGATGTCAATTGCTGCATCGGAGAGAGGGCTGTTATGCGCTGGAAATGGTAATGCTGAGTCTCACACTATAATAGTGTGTGCTCGTGCTGAATCAGATTCAGAGTTGACAGCCATGCTTTCCTGGGCGGCTGAGGCGTAGTGCAACGCGTAAATCGCCTTGCCTTCCCCTGTGCCTTTTTTCCCCGGATGTGCATCGGAAAAGTTTAGCAGTGTGGAACTATTTGGTGTCAAAATATGGAACACCAAAAGGGCCATAAACTGTATAAATTTTTTCCCTCTCTCACTACCCTCTGTCCTGCATGCACGAGGGTAGTCCCGGCCCAGGGGTTATGCAGGAACTGCGTGCAGTGATGGACCTCGCTCTCTGGGTGACGAAAGTCACTGCACGCTCCCTGGGTCAGGCGATGTCCACACTAGTGGTCCAGGAATGTCACCTGGGGCTAAACCTGGCAGATATGCGTGAGCCCGACTAAGTGTGGTTCCTCAACGCCCCTGTCTGTCAGGCTGGCCTCTTCGGCGACGCCATCGAGAACTTCGCCCAGCAGTTCTTGGTGGCCCAGAGGCCAAAAAAAAGCAGCGCCTCCGCCTGCTTGTCGCCGAGGGCGTCCCCCTGCGTCTGCCTCCGCCCCTGCTAAGCCAAGCAGCAGCCTCCACCTAGGCAGCAGGTGGCCAGGCGCAAGGGAGGCACCCAACCCGTTCAGGGTCCCGCGAAGTCCGCTGGCAAGCGCAAGCGCAAGGGCAAGCGGCCCTGAAACAGGCAGCCCAGTGAAAAGGGGATCTGCTCTTTGGGAGACGGTGTCCACACCCCTCCCTCCCCCGGAGGAGGTCCGAATATTTTTCGGTTTCGGTCCTGCCGCTTGCTCTCCGGAGTCCAGCGGTACCCACATTCTCAGAGCAGTTTCTTCCCTTCCTGGGCCCCAAAGAGGGCCAGGTTGGCAGTGTGCGACGCCCCCGGGCCTTGCCGCTCCTTTCCTCTCCTCTCCCCCTCGCCAGGGGGCAGCAGTGTGGGCACCGAGAACGCCCCCGGGCCTTCTCACCCACACTCTGCCCCACCCTGGAGTACTCAGGCAACACTTCGGGCCGCCTCCGGGCCTCCCGAGTCGGGTCTGCGTACTCCACCTCGCTGCCCCACCCCGGGTACATCTGTGGTGCCGTTGGTCCCGCTTGTTCAGTCTCTGGGGGCCTGGCTAGGTCCCCCAGACCGTCTCGCTGGCCATCAGACTCGGCTACGCGATTCAGTACGCTTGCCGGCCTCCCAAGTACAGGGGCATCCTCTTCACCACCGTATGGAGCAGCGATGCCCATGTCTTGCGGTCAGAGACCGATGTCCTGCTGGCGAAGGACGCGATCGAGCCGGTTTCTCCAGCCGATATGAGGTCGGGGTTCTACAGCCCCTACTTCATTGTGCCCAAGAAAGGGGGTGGGTTAAGACCAATCTTGGACCTGCGTGTCCTGAATCGGGCCCTGCACAAGCTCCCATTCAGAATGCTAACGCAGAAACGCATTTTCGAATGCATCTGTCCCCAGGATTTGTTCGCAGCGATCGACCTGAAGGACGCGTACTTTCATGTCTCCATTCTCCCTCGACACAGACCGTTCCTTCGCTTTGTGTTCGAGGGGAGGGCATTTCAGTACAAAGTCCTGCCCTTCGGGCTGTCCCTGTCGCCTCGCGTCTTCACGAAAGTCGCAGAGGCAGCCATTTTTCCGCTCAGAGAACGCGGCGTTCGTATTCTCAACTATCTCGACGACTGACTCATACTGGCCCAGTCCCGGGAGCAGTTGTGCGAACACAGGGACCTGGTGCTACGTCACCTCAGCCTGTTGGGCCTTCGGGTCAACCGAGAGAAGAGCAAACTCTGTCCCACGCAGAGGATCTCTTATCTCGGTATGGAGCTGGACTCGGTCAACCAGACTGCGCACCTCACAGAGGAGCGAGTCCGGTCAGTGTTGAACTGCTTGAATACGTTCAAAGGCAGGACAGCGGTCCCCCTGAAATTCTTTCAGAGGCTCCTGGGGCATATGGCATCTGCAGCCGCGGTAACGCCGCTCGGATTGCTTCATATGAGACCGCTTCAACGCTGGCTTCATGACCGGGTCCCGAGAAGGGCGTGGCAGCGCGGCAAGTACCGGGTCTCAGTTACTCCTTACTGTCGCCAAACCTTCAACCCGTGGGCGGACCCTGCCTTTCTACGGGCCGGAGTGTCCCTAGAACAGGTGTCCAGGCATGCTGTGGTCTTCACGGATGCCTCTTCCACGGGTTGGGGGGCCACGTACAACGGGCACTCAGTTGCGGGTCTGTGGACGGGGCCCCAACTGCGTTGGCATATCAATTGCCTAGAGCTTCTGGCAGTACGTCTCGCCCTGGGCCGCTTCAAAAAGCCGCTACAGGGAAAACATGTTCTGGTCCGTACGGACAGCACTGCGGCCGTTGCGTACATCAACCGTCAGGGTGGTCTACGCTCCCGTTGCATGCTCCGGCTCGCCCGCCATCTCCTCCTGTGGAGTCAGAAGCGTCTGAGGTCGCTTCGGGCCATTCACATCCCAGGTGCGCTGAACCAGACAGCTGACGAGCTCTCTCGTCAGCCGACACCTCCGGGAGAGTGGCGACTCCACCCCCGGAGCGTCCAGCTGATATGGGACCTCTTCGGAGCCGCGCAGGTAGACCTGTTCGCCTCTCCAAACTCGACCCATTGCCAGTTGTATTACTCCCTGTCCGGGGGCACCCTCGGTACAGATGCACTGGCGCACAGCTGGCCCCGGGACCTACGCAAGTATGCGTTTCCCCCAGTGAGCCTTTTCGCACAGGTTCTGTGCAAGGTCAGGGAGGACGTGGAGCAGGTCTTGTTAGTTGCGCCCTACTGGCCCAACCGGACCTGGTTCTCCGAACTCTCACTCCTCGCAACAGCCCCTCCCTGGCCGATCCCCCTGAGGAAGGACCTTCTTTCTCAGGGGCGGGGAACTCTATGGCACCCGCGTCCAGACCTCTGGAGACTCCATGTCTGGTCCCTGGACGGGACGCGGAGGTTCTAGGTGGCCTGCCGCAGGCAGTGACAGACACCATCGCTTCAGCTAGAGCCCCCTCTACTAGGCGCCTCTATGCTCTGAAGTGAAACCTGTTCGTTGAGTGGTGTTCTTCCCGCCGGGAAGACCCCCGAAGGTGTTCGATTAATGTCGTGCTTTCTTTTCTGCAAGATGAGTTGGAGAGAAGGCTGTCTCCCTCCACCCTCAAAGTGTACGTCGCCGCAATAGCGGCGTATCACAATGTAGTTGAAGGTAAGTCCTTAGGTAAGCACGACTTAATTGTCAGGTTCCTTAGAGGTGCGAGGAGACTGAATCCTCCTCGTCCAACCTCGGTACCCTCTTGGGACTTAGCCCTGGTGCTTAGAGCGCTCCAGGGCCCTCCCTTCGAGCCTTTGCAGTCAACAGAGCTAAACATCCTGTCCATGAAGACAGTGCTCCTGACTGCATTGGCCTCAAGCAAGAGGGTAGGGGACCTGCATGCACTTTCGGTCAATGAATCGTGCCTAGAATTCGGGCCGGCCAACTCTCACGTTGTCCTGAGACCCCGGCCTGGATATGTGCCCAAGGTTCCCACCACTCCCTTCCGGGACCAGGTGGAGAACCTGCAAGCGCTGCCTTCGGAGGAGGCAGACCCAGCCCTAGCTTTGCTCTGTCCCGTCCGCGCTCTCCGCGCCTACGTGGACCGAACTCAAAGCTTTAGAACCTCAGAGCAGCTCTTAATCTGTTACGGAGGCCAGCAGAAGGGAAAGGCTGTCTCCAAGCAGAGGTTAGCCCACTGGATAGTGGATGCTATCGTCTTGGCTTACCAGTCCCAAGATGTGCCTTGCCCGTTCGGGGTGCGAGCTCACTCCACTAGGAGTGTAGCCTCCTCCTGGGCGCTGGCTCATGGCGCCTCGCTGACAGATATATGTAGAGCTGCGGGCTGGGCGACACCTAACACGTTCGCTAGATTCTATAGCCTCCATGTAGAGCCGGTATCTTCCCGCATCCTCGCCCCCAGTGGCCAGTAGCGCTAAGTACCCGTTCTAGTGTCGGCTTGCATACGCCACTCCCGCCTCCGGGCCGGATACGTGCGTCTATTGTCTCCAGTTGTGTTCCCCGGAAACGGCTAACCCTATCGAGCTCCTCCGTCACCCCTTCGGTGTCAGACGTTGCGGCCGTTTGACACCAGGCCTGCACCCGTATGCTTGTGGAACGTGTGTGTAGGCTGGGTTCCATATGTAGCGGTTCCCTAACGTCAACCCCATATGTGTATTCTCCATGGTACCAGCTACCCTACTCGGCTAGCCCCGTGTCTTTCCCTTGACAGAGCTCGCTCTGTCGTCTCTGGTGGTGTTCTTTCCCCCTTGGGACCAGGTTGGATCCACCCCAGAGACTGCCTTAGGTAGCACTACCCTGCTAGGTTAGTCCTTATGAGTATTTCCACCTCTCCTTCCACTGAAGGAAGTGGCTCCGCAGCGTACCATCTCCCCGAGGCGGGCACGCTTCCCAGCGTTATCCAATAGTCACGCTTAGTGGGTCTTGCAGGAACAGCTGTGACTGGCCTCCCTGCCCGGAGCCCTGACTCCCGCACCAACGTAGGTGTGGTCCAGCGTGCTTGGGCAGGGCGCTGGAAGGGCCAGCATCTCTAGCGTGTTAGTAGGGATCCCAATTCGTCTGTCAGTTCCGACGTACGTCGAACGTGACCGACTGAAAGGGAACGTCTCGGTTACGTATGTAACCCTCGTTCCCTGAAGGAGGGAACGGAGACGTACATCCCGTCGCCAGGTGCTGTGCTTCAGCTGAAGGCCGAGTCACCTATCTCGGCTCCTCAGTTGAAAAGCAATGATGCGGTGTTCCACTTCCGTATTTATACCCGCGGTGCGTGGCGGTGCGTGGAATGCGTGAACCGCATGCCAATGTCTATTGGCTTGTTTTTAATCACTCGAAGTAGATTGGTCTCTGAAAACAGATCCCAATTCGTCGGTCAGTTCCGACGTACGTCTCCGTTCCCTCCTTCAGGGAACGAGGGTTACATAGGTAACCGAGACGATAAGAAGTAATAATTATGAGATTAAAATGACTTAATATCATAATTGAGACAAAAAACTAAATAATGAGATAAAAAGTTTAAATTATGAGATAAAATCAATCACATAAAATATAAAATTATGTGATAATAATAATTATAGATAAATGGTAAAAGTATGACACTGAGTTATAATTAAGATAAAAAAAAGTGAAATTGTGAGATAAGTAATAATTATGACATAAAAAGTCAAAATTGACACATTGAGATTAAAATATTTATGGCAGTCAAAATTGTAAGATAAATAAGTAAATTATCCAAAAAAAAAACTAAATTATAAGATGTCATGAAGAGAAGTCAAAATTATGACACTAATAGATATAAATTTTTTTGTCATAATTATGAGTTCTTACAGTAGGTCATAATTATGACCTCATAATTTAGACTTTTTATGCTATAACTATGACTTTTTAAGTCATAATAATGATTTGCCAAAGCATGCTTTATCTTCTTATGTTGCGGAAATGGGCTAGCATAGATTACTGTTGCTTGATTAGATGAGAATTACAGAATTTTCAGATTTTCAGTAAATGTGTTGATAAAGTGGTTCATTTAAATGGATTCTATTTGTAGATAAGTTGGAATGAAGTATGACATTGCAAATGATTTTAATGAAACTATTAAATTATGTAGTGACATTGCTTAGGTAAGACTGATGAATACAATTTTTTTAGGTTTAGTAAAGTGTCAACTGTGTACTATACAGACAGGGTAAAATAGAGCAAGAAAGTGCTTTGGTATCGTAATGCCTTGTCAGAGGGAATTAAAGACGTGTGTTCACCCTGCATCCTAGGCAGTGTAGATAGGCAGGGGTGACATTCTCTCACTTAAGCTCATAGATAAAAGCTTGGCAGTTGGCACTTAAGTTGATTTCAGTGATCAATCCCAGCAGCTATAGTGCGCATTGACTCCTTACACAGCATCAGTACATGAAACCTCTCAAAAACATGTACAGGTCACATTTCAAAATGAAAAACAAAAATAAAATCAAACAATCATGATGCTTTTAGGGTGAAATTTTACCTAGAGAAATTTTCATGAGATTCACCCACACATATACCAGCTATACAGCACTTAGGACAGGCCTTGTGACCCTCTTGACCCCATAGACATCTACTCAAACTAATGAGTTCTCAAGCTGAATTCTACATCATGAAGCATCAGATCATGTGTAGTGGCAAACTAGCAACATTTGCACACCTTGGACTGCATTAGCATCAGCGCGTGAGCTAATGTTCTCAGTTTAACCTCCCTCTCAGCAGCCAGAGTTATCCTGTTCTGGAAATGCTGTCTAAGCCCTCGCTCTGCTGTGTGTGAGAGCTCTTAATTCCCTCCAGCTAAACACATTGTGATCCCTCTCTCCCTCTCTCTCTCTCTCTCTCTCTCTCTCTGAGCAGCCCTGACTTAACTAGCCAGAGAAATCTGTTGCGTTTTGCACTGTGGCAACCCGCTGTTCCCTGTGGTGCAGGTTTCAGCCTCCTGCACAGGACAGACATGTGGCAAAGGACAGGAGCAGCCACCGCAGGAAGTGACAGCAGGATCCCCTGAGCTCAAAAACAAAGGATAACCACCACCGAGCAACGGTGAGGAAATACTGAGGGAATCTAAGTGTGTGTGTGTTTGGTCTAGATTTGGTCTAGTGAGTGATTGTGTTGTTTACACTTCAAAGGACATTGACAACTGTTGCTTTCTTGTTATGACTGTAGTGAAAGCATTTTACCAGCATGTCGTAGCTGCCTGGGTTTTGTAAACTGTCCCGTTTAGACCAGTTTTTGTGATTAAGTGAATGTTTGATGCAAACGAAAGTGTATTTTTTCCAGCTGTATTGATAGACCGCAGTGTAGATGTTCAGTGACCTCTTTAGATCAGCCTCAAAGCAATCTGATTACTGAAGCATCCAGTCAGCATAGTTTGGGCCTGATCTTATAAACATGACAGGAATACAGATAAATGGTTTTGTGACTTTGACGAGAACATTGCATTTGTCTTTGCTTTTTCTTTTAAAAAGACCTGTAACAGAAAGTCTGTTATTTTTCTGGTTTACCGACTGGCCATGCTTCATGCTAATTGCCTTGCTATGCTTGAGTCCATTTCCAAAGCAGCTCTAATGAGTCTGATGTTCTCATCTAAGGAGACAGCATTAATCATTATGCTTCTAAACATGCTGGACCTCGCCTGAGTTGCCGGTCTCTCTTTCCGTAGTGTTTATTGGTGTGTTTCTACAGATTTAGCTACAAAACATTGTTAAACTTTGAAAAAAAGGTGTTTTACTTTGTTTTACTTTGAAACGGTTTATACACAGAAAGTGTTACTCCAATAACTGTGTTTAATCGTTGTTTTATTTACAACGTTAAAAAATACTTTTTTAAAGTAAAACTTTTTTAAATGATACACACCAGCTTACTTCAACTTCAACTAAAATGTGCTTTGTACTCTACATTGTTATTTGTACCCGGCATTGCTAATTGGTACATTTTACTTTACAGTACTTACTTCAGTGAATTACTAGAAGATTATTACTTTAATAATTTAACCATTAACTCAATTTTACAATTTCTATCATAAATTATATGGTGACTTGTCATTTTTTCTTTATAAAATTCTATATAGTCAGTAAACATATACAAAGAGTAAACGGTTATAAGCAAAACTCTATATACATCATCAAAGTTGATGTGTTAGAAGCAGGAAAAATGGGCAAGCGTAAGGATTTGAGCGAGTTTGACAAGGGCCAAATTGTGATGGCTAGACGACTGGGACAGAGCATCTCCAAAACTGCAGCTCTTGTGGGGTGTTCCCGGGTCTGCAGTGGTCGGTATCTATCAAAAGTGGTCCAAGGAAGGAACAGTGGTGAACCGGCGACAGGGTCATGGGCGGCCAAAGCTCAATGATGCATTTGGGGAGTGAAGGCTAGCCCGTGTGGTCCGATCAAACAGACGAGCTACTGTAGCTCAAATTGCTCAAGAAGTTAATGCTGGTTCTGATAGAAAGGTGTCAGTTTATTGTGTATGGGGCTGTATAGCCGCAGACCAGTCAGGGTGCCCAGACTGACCACTGTCCACCAGTGGGCACGTGAGCATCAGAACTGGACTACAGAGCAATGGAAGAAGGTGGCCTGGTCTGATGAATCATGTTTTCTGAATCACGTGGATGTCCAGGTGCGTGTGCGTTGCTTACCTGGGGGACACATGGCACCAGGATGCACTATGGGAAGAAGGCAAGCCGGCGGAGGCAGTGTGATGCGTTGGGTAATGTTCTGCTGGGAAACCTTGGGTCCTGCCATCCATGTGGATGTTACTTTGACATGTACCACCTTCCTAAGCCTTGTTGCAGACCATGTACACCCTTTCATGGAAACAGTATTCCTTGGTGGCTGTGGCCTCTTTCAGCAGGATAATGCACCCTGCCACAAAGCAAAAATGGTTCAGGATTGGTTTAAGGGGCAAAACAACGAGTTTGAAGTGTTGACTTGGCCTCTGAATTCCCCATATCTCAATCCAATCGAGCATCTGTAGGATGTTCTGAACAAACAAGTCCGATCCATGGTGGCTCGCAATTTACAGGACTTAAAGGATCTGCTGCTAACATCTTGGTGCCAGATACCACAGCACACCTACAGGGGTCTAGTGGAGTCTATGCTTCGACGGGTTAGGGCTGTTTTATCAGCAAAAGGGGGACCAACACAATATTAGGACATAATGTTATGCCTGATCCATATATTAGTCTTGGTGTGTAGAGAGTAGACATATATTAATGTCTGGTAAAGTCTCTTTATTATTACAATATTACATGCATATACATTTTTTACATTCTTAAAGGGATAGTTCCCTCATTTACTCACCTGTTGTTCCAAACCTGTATGAATTTCTTTCTTCTGCTGAACACATAAGAAGATATTTTGAAGAATGTCAGTAACCAAACAGTTGATGGACCCCATTGACCTATTTTTTACTATGGAAGTCAATGGGGCCCATCAACTCTTTGGTTAATTTACATTTTTGGATGAATTATCCCTTTAAATAATATTTAAAAATAGTAACACTTTTCACAATCCCTGTTGAGGTCACTATCTCTGCAGATGAGTGCTCTCAAATGTGAGAACAACACAAAACAAATCAAACGCAATCAACGCAAATCAAAACAACACAATACAGCATCATCACTAATGCAAATACTGCAAATACTTCTGCTAAAACTAATTTAGCAAAGTGGTCTTCAGCAACACTTGCATACAAACACGGAGACATGCATAATAAATAACAAGCTATCGTGTGCAGCAAGAATATTAAACCATATTGTGCTGTAATCCCATAATCTTGGTTGTGGCAGAGACCTACTTCCTGTTTCGCATTAATTACTTGATTTAATCCCTAATCACTGCAATCCACATACAGTCATCCTGTATCCAAACAATCATTGATAACATCTGGCATGGCTACACAATAAGGATGAGTTCACCGGAGTTAACATGGCTAGCAAGACCTGTTGAGTCAGGATTCATTTATGGCATATTTTAATCAGGCTGTTCCCCTGAAACATCATGTATTAATTAGTAGACTTTAAACAAGCTGCCTCAAATTTAAACTACTCAATTATGAATTACATTTAGCTTAAATGTGCTATTAAGGGCTTGGCTAGAGAACTGATAAGTAGTGGAAAATTGCAAATTATTATATCTCTAATCTATTCTAATGAAGAAATTCAACCAATGCCAATATTAAGACGTTAAACTTCCCACATTAAAATGTAATGTGCAAGTATATGATTCTTTACATCACTAATGATTTTAATTGCTTTGCAATATAAGCATCATAATGTACAGTAAATACATTATAATAATGGCTATAATATGTTATGGCTAATACGCATGTTATTGTAGGCTAATATATATTTATAGGCTAAAATCAGATATATTGAAATCTAAAATTGGATAAAAGTGTCTGCTAATGTAAATTTAAAATACAATACGTAACAAGGGGTCTCTGGGCCGACTCTCTGTCCACCAAGGTGTCCTTGGGTAAAAAAAAATAATCCTGTCAAATCGATGAATCGCATCCAAAATAAAAGTTTCTGTTTACATAATATATGTGTGTTTATGTGTATAATTATAATGCATGTACAGTATATGTTTAAGAAAATGTTTGCATGTACACTATATATATACTTATATAATTTATATTGTATATAAATATAAATATTTTATATATAAATATAACTATTTTTTCTTAAATTTCTTCTTGACTAACATGAACAAACAATAAACAGCTGTATTTATATTAATACATGAATGAGTGTGTATTTATATATGCATTATAATTATACACATAAACACAAATATATTATGTAAACACAAACTTTTATTCGATTTGACAGGATTATTTTTTTTTTTTTCAGTCTGAAGGACTGTCATTACAATCTTACTCATTGAAGACAAGAGTGATAGTGATGGTTCCCCCTAGTGGTCATGTGATGAATGAACTGTAAAAGAATAAATCACCCAAACATCACAATTGTCATTATTTACTAACCCACATGCTGTTATGTATTTTCTTGTATAGAAAACGGCATACATAAACCATCTACTGTATATATATATATATATATTTATAATTAAAAATAATAGACGAGTACTTTAATTAAAATAATATATAAAATAAATAGTAAAATAATATATATATACACTCATATACACTGGAGATTTGTGGGATGCACATCCAGGGCACGAAGCTCCCGTTCCACCACATCCCAAAGATGCTCTATTGGGTTGAGATCTGGTGACTGTGGGGGCCATTTTAGTGCAGTGAACTCATTGTCATGTTCAAGAAACCAATTTGAAATAATTCGAGCTTTGTGACATGGTGCATTATCCTGCTGGAAGTAGCCATCAGAGGATGGGTACATGGTGGTCATAAAGGGATGGACATGGTCAGAAACAATGCTCAGGTAGGCCGTGGCATTTAAACGATGCCCAATTGGCACTTAGGGGCCTAAAGTGTGCCAAGAAAACAGGGCATGATGGATCCATGTTCTCATTCTGTTTACGGCAAATTCTGACTCTACCATCTGAATGTCTCAACAGAAATCGAGACTCATCAGACCAGGCAACATTTTTCCAGTCTTCAACTGTTCAATTTTGGTGAGCTCGTGCAAATTGTAGCCTCTTTTTCCTATTTGTAGTGGAGATGAGTGGTACCCGGTGGGGTCTTCTGCTGTTGTAGCCCATCCGCCTCAAGGTTGTGCGTGTTGTGGCTTCACAAATGCTTTGCTGCATACCTCGGTTGTAACGAGTGGTTATTTCAGTCAAAGTTGCTCTTCTATCAGCTTGAATCAGTCGGCCCATTCTCCTCTGACCTCTAGCATCAACAAGGCATTTTCCCCCACAGGACTGCCGCATACTGGATGTTTTTCCCCTTTTCACACCATTCTTTGTAAACTCTAGAAATGGTTGTGCGTGAAAATCCCAGTAACTGAGCAGATTGTGAAATACTCAGACCGGCCCGTCTGGCACCAACAACCATGCCACGCTCAAAATTGCTTAAATCACCTTTCTTTCCCATTCTGACATTCAGTTTGGAGTTCAGGAGATTGTCTTGACCAGGACCACACCCCTAAATGCATTGAAGCAACTGCCATGTGATTGGTTGATTAGATAATTGCATTAATGAGAAATTGAACAGGTGTTCCTAATAATCCTTTAGGTGAGTGTATTTTTGTGTTAAAAAAAATTCAGCATAGCCTACATGTTTTGAAACAATTACATCATAAATATTTAGTATGAACTATCCCAATAAATCCCCCAAAATGATCTGTAATTGAACAGGAAACATGTAATTTTGTATTGTGGTGTACAAAATGCGGCCGGACGGAAATAATGTAATCCTCATGCATGATAAAACAACAAAAAATGATTTGATTAGTTTCGCTTGGGAAGCAGCAGAACGTAAATGGGAAACAACAGTTCTTAGGCAGCTTTGCAGGTATTATGTGAGGATTTGGAAAAAGCTCTCATGTGGAGGGGTGTGTCGAGGTGAAATGTAGAGGATCAAAAGAGCGGCCTGGAGGTCACGTAACCGACATCACTGTCTGGCTGGTGGCTTTACACTAGCTCAAGACATCATAATAGGTTTCAAGTACACTGAGGTGAAGACTACACACGACTAAAGCCTAAACAGAAGTAAACAAACACTGTTTTGGTGAGAGACTGTATGAGGTTCTAGTAATTCAATTAGCAGTTTGATTTGACTCATTTGAGTAACTCGACTGATGAATTTCAAATGGTGACAGTATAAATATGCTTTGTTAATCTTCTGATTTAATTGACCTTTGGTTTGAATAAGAAAGTCTGCTCTTTCTGACAGGTAATATGTGCACTCTAAATCCTTCAGAGCAATTGACTGTCAGGGTTTGGCATTTCTTTTACAGCTGGGACAAGGAGACGTGAGCCCAGGGGAATATCAACCATGTTGACGCCATGGAGATTGTTCCTCTGCCAGATGGCACTGAACGTATTCTATCACATCGCAAAAGGTAAACACCTCTCTGAAATCAGGATCTGCAACGACAGAGGCAAATTTTCACGAATCACTGCTCTGTGATATAGGCTAGTGAATGTTAACATATGTGCCAGAAATGGTTATGAGGTTGTTGGAAATGATAATGAGTCTCTGAATGACTCTCTTCTATAGTATTGAGAGTTCGGATTCACTCAACCTGTCGGAATAAAAAATGTCACAATTGAGATTAATTTTAATATCTCAATTGTTTTTGTTTTTTTTCTTGGCAGAAATGAGATTAAAGAAAGAGCCAATGGAGTCTCTTGCTTAAAGTCAACTTGAAACTGTGTTTGCAACCCATTTTACTTATATAACATGGCTAATTTCAGGATTTGACAACAAAAGAAGTAGGATGGCATATGATTTTATCCATCGGAATTGATTGTCTCCCCAATGTTGTGCACGAACCACAATTTTTTGTGAAGTTTAAAAGATTGTAGTGTGTCCCATTTATAATTTTACATTTCGCAAGGTGAGAGGTTAAAAAAATAATAGGTCGTAAGAAAAAACAAAGAATTGGAACAGGTCAAATGTTACGAAGGGAAACCTCAGAATAACATGCACAAATGAATCGGTCACATGTATTAAGAAAGTAAATATGGTCCATTTCCATGCCACATTGACTTAATTCACCAAGACACCAAAGTTTGCAATCAGAAGTCAGTGATTTCATTCATTAAGATCAAATTCTCTGGACAGTCTGTATGAATTTTATAGCACTGTTTTGTTTTTTTGTTTTTTTAGATTTCAACAATTGTTTCATTTGTTACTCATTTGAATGTCACATGAATGTAATGTGTAATTTTGTGTATTAATATGAATATTAAATGAAATGTACCGAAACATTTCTTGAACAAAATGTGCTTTTTGTGAGAGGCCGTTTGCAAACGTTTGTTCACTTCAAAGAGATATAAACTCAGAATTCATATTGAAAAGGAATAAAAATTGCGATGTTACCTTGCGAATCTGAGAAGAAAAGTCTAAATTGTGAGATGTTAACTCAAAATTGCGACATATGTGAGAAATAAAGCCAGAATTCTGTGAAACTTGCACTTCAGAGAAAAAATTTCTAAATTGCGAGATATAAATACAGAATTGTGAGAATTAAAGTTAAAATGGTCAGATCAATTTTTTTTTTTCCTTGGCAGAAATGGGTTTCCATAGTTTTCCTCCTCCTAAAGCTTAAATTAAGGTAGATATAATATATCTACATGGCATTGAAATAATAGTGACTCCCCTATGTGTTTTATTAATGAGTGATCAGTGTGAGCAGCAGAAATATTTGTGGAAAATCCAATACTTCTTACAATTATCCCTGCTCTCCCTATTATGAAGGTGCTGTTTTATAAATTAGCTGTGCAATCTGTGATTTTATGGATGATTTATGTTTATCCTCATAATCTAATCAATCTCTCACCTGAACGGCAGCCAGTTTATGCCTTGGAGGTCAAGATATATTTGCCACGGTCAGAGAGAACAGTCCCATTGGAGAGTTCATAGCCAACCTCAGTATCAACGGAGACCCCGGAGCCAGTAGCATCCGTCTGTGTCTCACAGGAGAAAACGCTGACTGGTTTTACCTTGAAGGCCGAACAATCCGACTCAACTCGTCGTTTTCAAGGACCTTGGATCGAGAGGTGATTAGCATGAATAGTGGATGTTAGCATGTGGAGGGAAGCCAGAATAACACTGAAGCATTAGGATTTTAAAACAGCCAGCCAACACATTGGAGGCATTTTAAGCCATAGTTTAGGGTTTTAAAATAGAAAGTCTATAAATTATTATCAGTATTAATTATATAACCTTAATTTTACCAGATTTGTCTGTTGCAAAAATAGCATAAAACATAACACAGTAACACTTTATTTTACAGTGTCCTTGTTACATATGTTACATGTATTTACCATAGTAATAACAGTAAATTATGCAGAATTACATGCAACTAACCCTTAAACAAACCCTAATCCTACATTATCCCTATAGTACATGTTGTTAATTAATATTACTCAGTACTTAAATATATAATTACATTGTAACAATGACACCTTAAAATAAAGTGTAACCCATACATTTTTTTAAATACACTTATTTATTATTATACACTTATACACTTAAATTAATTTTAGTAAATTTTTCTGTTTCTGTTTTAAATTGTTAAAAAATTGCTAAAATAATTAAAATAAATAATCTAAAATGCAATAGAGTTTGTAAATTTTGTTGAATGAAGTGATGCACATATCAGCTGATCGTAATATGTAATTTAAGTGTTTAAATATGACTAAATATAAATATACATTGTTAGATATGAAGGCAACAAACCAATTAAGTTTTTGTAAGAAATCTCTTAAGGCCGCATTGATTTGATTAGAATACAGTAAAAACAGTAATTTTGTGAAATTATTACAATTTAGAATAACATATTTATATTTTTAAAATGTAATTTATTTCTGTGATGGCAAAGCTGAATTGTCTTTAGTGTCACATGATCCTTCTAATAAATAATTCTAATATACTGACTTGGTTTTTCTGAATATAAAGTTTAAAAGAACAGCATTAATTTAAAACTGAAATCTTTTGTAACATTATAAATATTTTCACTGTCACTTTTTCAATTTAATGCATCCTTTATGAATAAAAGTATTGATTTCAAAAAGTTAATTTCTTATTGACCCCAAACTTTTGAAGGATAGTGTAAATAAAGGTGTACCAATGGAACAGTGATAATCTGAGGTGAATAATTTTGTGTGAATTAAAATGACTATAAATACTGTAAGAAAAGATGATGATGGACATGGACAATCGTGATGAAGAAGTTTATTGCAGCATAGCAGTGACAAAGTACATGTGGGTTAACCGTCATCAGAATGAACCCAGAACATCCAAATCTCATACCTTTTATCCTGTTACAGTTTACCACTCTTAATGTAAATGAAGTTGATCCTGTGGTAACAGCTGTGTTCTGTATGTTAATGAATTTGAGGCTGTTCTCGGTGTCCCACACCCATTCCCATTCTACTAATTGAATGAACATTTGCTCAGTATGTGATGAACACAAATGGTACATAAACAATGTAACTTGACTTTCTTCTTCTCTATGATAATTAAGCCATTTTGGGGATGAGCTCATTCTAAAATATATTCTGGAGTGGAATCAGAGTCGGGGCAGACTACAATTTCTTAAAATACTAACCTCCCTATGTGATCTAATGTTTTTCTTTTTCCTGTGGTAATTTACAGGTGCTGGGATCAGTCCTGATAGCTACTTTGACATGTTATGAAGATGAAATAATAAGGGTATGGTGCACTGCAAAAATAAAGATACTAAATGATACTGGAGTACAATTAACCCAGAGGTTCTTATTTCAGAGTCGGTATCGAATCATGGTGGAGATATTGAATGAAAACGACAACATGCCATATTTCCTTGAAGACACCATTCAACCACGATATATAAGTGAGGTAAACTAATGTTGGTCGGTTTTACTCCAGATTTTATTTGGAATGAACCTTTTACTGATCAGTTTAAAGAATCATGAGTCATTATATCTTAGACCACTGACATCTGAATCCTGACTCTCTTCCCACAGTTGCTGACTGTAAACTCGATGGTGTTCACAGTGAAAGCCAGAGACGGCGATGGAGACACGATCACTTATATGACCGACAAATCTACAGTGAGTGGCGCATTCAATAGGGCCAAAATTACAGATTAAAGGCTGAATTAAAGGTTTTGCAGGAGCCTCTATCAGTATGTCTGCATTGACTGACTACTTCTCATGGCTCCTTATTTTGTATAAACCTGCTCTATACAGAGGCCTCAAAGTGTATTTGTTATTAGAGAACCACCTTCTTCCTTTCCGCAATCTAAGAGAACACCACCAGCACTGTGTGTCTCTCTCATTCAGGATGATGCCAGCTATTTTAGGATCGATCTGCCCAACAGTGGGATGGTGATCCTGGATAAACCTTTGGACTATGAGACTAAAACCCAGCTGCATGTGGTCATATTTGCTGTGGTATGTGAAACATCTATGAAAAGTTTACTATTTACATATGATGTGCTCAAAAGGAATCATAATTAAAAACTGCCCTTCTTGCTCTTTAAATCAACAGGAAATGACCACAAAAGATAAGTACAGCACAACTGCTACGGTCACCGTGAATGTTCTAGACGGCGATGACCAGTATCCACAGTTTCAGCCGTGCGCACCTGTTTATGAAGATGGAGATAATAATATCTGCACCAACCCTGTGTACAGCGTCAACATCACAGAAACAGATGAGGTATGTGGTGGCAGTACAGGTTAGAGGTAGTAGTCTCGCGTAGCCAGAACTTCAGACTGACGGGCGGCAAAAGGTCTAGACTCTATGGCAGCTTTCATTGCAAAAACCAAAACCCCAACAGTCTCGGGGGGCGGTCTTGGGGGAGGGATGGCGGGCCAGGCCCGTGCAGGGGGACCGTGCATGGACCTTGGCACAACTTGGCCTGGGAACATGGATGGACCTGGACCGTGGGGCATGGGCAGACCTGGACCCTGAGGCGTGGGCGGACCTGGACCATGGGGCGTGGGCGGACCTGGACCATGGAGCGTGGGCGGACCTGGACAATGGAGCATGGGCGGACCTGGACCATGGAGCGTGGGCGGACGTGGACCATAGAGCGTGGGCAGACCTGGACCATGGAGCGTGGGCAGACTTGGCTCATGGAGCGTGGGCGGACTTGGATCGTGGGGTATGGGCGGACTTGGATCACGGAGTGTGGCCTTCCAGGCCTTCTCCAGGTATCCACTGCCCCCCCCCCCCCCCTTGGCTTGGGACATGGACAGGAGACATGGCTTGGCTCTTGACGTGGACAGGAGACATGGCTTGGCTCTGGACTTGAACAGGAGACATGGCTTGGCTCAGGACGTGGACAGGAGACATGGCTTGGCTCTTGACACGGACAGGAGACCTGGCTTGGCTCTTGACGTGGACAGGAGACATGGCTTGGCTCTGGACGTGAACAGGAGACATGGCTTGGCTTGGGACATGGACAGGAGACATGGCTTGGCTCTTGACGTGGACAGGAGACATGGCTTGGCTCTGGACGTGAACAGGAGACATGGCTTGGCTCAGGACGTGGACAGGAGACATGGCTTGGCTCTTGACACGGACAGGAAACCTGGCTTAGCTCTTGACGTGGACAGGAGACATGGCTTGGCTCTGGACGTGAACAGGAGACATGGCTTGGCTTGGGACATGGACAGGAGACATGGCTTGGCTCTTGACACGGACAGGAGACCTGGCTTGGCTCTTGACATGGACAGGAGACATGGCTTGGCTCTGGACGTGAACAGGAGACATGGCTTGGCTCAGGACGTGGACAGGAGACATGGCTTGGCTCTTGACACGGACAGGAGACCTGGCTTGGCTCTTGACGTGGACAGGAGACATGGCTTGGCTCTGGACGTGAACAGGAGACATGGCTTGGCTCAGGACATGGACAGGAGACATGGCTTGGCTCTGGACGTGGGCTGGACTCTGGACATGGGCCGGAGACGTGGCTTGGCTCTGGAAGTGGATGAACCCAGAAATGGAAATGGGGGAATGGAGGCCCTCTGGTGTGGTGGGTACTGTGGAATGGCATGGCTCCTCCGCCATTCCCACAGTAAATGCCGAGCCACTCAACAGAAGGGCGTGGTCGATGTACTGGGCCAGGGAAAGATGATTCTTTCCCCCAGGCAGCTGTGAGCAAATGGGCTCATTCATCCAAATCTAAAAATGTCCTTAAGCGCAATGTCATTAAAATCTACTTGGCAGCACAGTCCACATAACTTCTGTACATAGTCCTCAATGGGACGCTGGCCTTGACGAAGGCGAAGGATACAAACTGCTGGGTCCATGTTTGTGGGTCTGATATTCTGTAACACTAAGTCCACTGGAAGGCATGTTTGCTAAACCCAAGTGCAGTTTTTATTAAACTTAAATCTTAACATAAATCAAAGACATGGCTTGGCATAAACTAGAACCAAAAACATGGCAGGGCAGGGCAGGGCAGGGCAGGGCAGGGCAGGGCAGGGCAGGGCAGGGCAGGGCAAACCATAAAACTCACCAACCAGCAGGTTACACATACAATATCAGACAAGGACCATGACAATCATGAGGGTATAAATACACAAGGACTAATGACAAGACAAGGGACACCTGTGAACAATGATTAACCCATAAATCAATGACAACACAATAACAGAACACAAGACAAAGGAGCACATGGCAGGATCACATGAGGGCAAGGGAATCACATGACAAGACCAGGAAGTGCATGGCAAGACATGACAGTGGCGGAAATGCACCAAAGCTGGTTTGCCAACCGCCATTCAAATACAGAAGAAGAAGAAGAAGACATGACAGTGAACATGGCAAACTAAACACATAAAACATAACCAAAAACACCCTGTGACACTGTGAATAAAATTCATATTTTAAAATCCCATATTGTGTTGAAGTCATTGTTATTTGGCACTTAAACATACAGTGTCAGTGATACAAGTTACGAAATCTTACATATTAATGCATAAATTCAATCTTATTTAATCCTCCACATTAAGGTTTATGTGCTTGGATTATTTTTATTGATTAAATAAGTTCAAAACAAGACATGGTTTGTAGTAGTCTACTGATTATTGACGTCCATTCATCCGTCTTCCATGCTGGTTATACCATATGGGACACGGGAATTGCTGGACAATTACTGACAAACAGCAGGGTAAATGATATTGAAGTAAAGAGGTTAGGGGAACGTTCCAGGAACGTTCTGAGAACGTTCTGGGAAGGTTAGGGGAACGTTCTCCAACCCAACAGGGAATGTTCTATTTACATAAATAAAACTTTCCTGGCTAACCAATAGAGAACGTTAGGATGTCTGTTCTGGGAACATTCTGAGAACGTTCTGGGAACCAGAAACTAGCATTTCCAGGACGTTCTGGGAACCAAAAATTGTTACCTGGGGCAAGTTTACTGCAACAATTCACATACTTTTGAAAATCCAGCCTTTAGTTGAACCTGGTATGCACTCAATGTCACCATTGTAAACACGACAGAGTTCTTCTTCCACAAGGGAGTTTGGCGTCTCGGTATTTGTTTCCAGGCAGACCATTATAGAATGCAACAATTGTCTCGCGGACATCCCGTAGAATTCAACCAATCAGATGACGACTTCAAAACTCCCGAAGTATTTCCAGATAAGTGTGCCATATGCATCAGACGTTCAGCCAATGGTCCGTGGCCGTGACATCTGAGGCTGAGACTAGAGGTAGTAACAGAACTGAACTAAGCCTAATGTTTATGCTCTTTATGATCTAGGATGCTGTGCTTTATTTTTCTCCGGGTCCCATTCATGCTGAAGATGGAGACAAAGACATACTGACCCCTCTGGTCTACACTATCCTGTCAGGTGAGTTTACTGTGTGTTGCATTGATTTATTAACTGTTTAACCCTTTAAATCTACATTATAATTTATTAGCATTGCTCAAAATGACTTTATAGGTGATGATAATGGCAGGTTTACAATCGACACGAAAACAGGAGAGATCTCTCTCAGGAAACGTGTGGAAAACAGACTCCTTACCCCTTCATTCAGGCTCCGGATAATGGTAAGTAATAATGTTTATGAACAACAAAGTGATGGCTGATTTAACACTCTGATCTGCTGGAAGTGCTTCAACTGCCATATTGCAAACCATAACAGTGAATCTTCATATGAAGAAATACTGTACAATGCAATTGCATTCAACATAAATGTGTGGGTTATGTGACAATGATGACATCAATGGTCTCATAATAATTCCCTTTTGCGAACTCCAACAGGCTGCGCAGGTGAACGACCCAAAGAAATATTCGGTGGCGACGGCACTAGTGCACGTGGTGTCGGAGAACCTGTTTCCTCCATTCTTCAACAAGACCGTCTACAAAGGGTTCCTCATCGAAAGCTCCAGCCCTGCTACTCTGGTCACTACTTATGGGAACCAAGTCCTGGTGGTCCAAGCTGTCGACAAAGACTTCAAAGATGTAATCCAAACATTTCCCTTATAGGAAACATTTAACAAAAATTGTCTGCGAACATTCATTTAGAGCATTTTCTTTCTTTTTTCCCCCGCTGTCCTGCAGGGAATAAACCCAAAAATCCGTTACACAATGCAACCCTTGACGGGTAGCAGTAAACTGTATCACATTACCCAGGATGGCATTGTGATTGCAAAGACCGACCGGTTGAGAGCGTTCGACCGACACATCCTAGAGGTTAAAGTCGTGACTTTGACTTAATGATTTACTTGTACTCAGCAAGAGTTTGTATTAAAATAGCTATGAATATGTGCAAAACAGCAGTAACACATGGACCCTGACAGGATTACATTAGTCATGACGTCACTGATGATGTGATGATTTTTTATTTGTTTATGACAGGTGATTGCAACAGACGAAGAGTCAGGTGAGGCTGCAAATGCTTCAGTGGACATTGAAGTTCTACAGAGGGGACTTCCAGGTAAATTCCCTTAACCATCTGTCTGAATTATGTTTTAACAAGGACATTTTGTTTGTTGATATTTTGATATTATATTTTTTTGCTAAAAAAAATATATATATATATATATGTATATGTATATATATATAAATCAAATACTACCAAAAAAAAACAACAACAAGGTCTTCTCTAATTTAATCCATGTTTATAAATACTGATACGTTGCTGCAACTCCTATAAACAGAAATTGCATTAATCATTATAATTGATATTTTAATATTGCTCTTAAAAGTTGAGTTCATCCTCATTATTAGTCATTCATGCACTCTTCTTCTTGTCTATTTGTGTTAATTTTTCAGAAAACCATACTTGTTTTATTGTATTCATAAACCCAATTGCTTTACTATGAACATTTCCAAATAATAACTGCAGTAACATAATTTGTGCCACTTATCAAAGATGCACAGGAAAAAAATCCAGATGTAGAAGAAATGTGTTTAATAGTGCAATGTGGGGTGCAATTCTTCAGCATGTGTCTTTAAAGTGTGAAGGGAAACAATATTTTACCATATGGCTACACCATACCACAGATGGTTAAACACTATGAATGATAATTCACATAGATCGTTCATCTAGTTAATTTGATTACTTGTGGTTGATTTTTTTTATGAGGCATGAATAAGGTGTTAAATTAGATTTATTAGATCACTGCCCTACTTTTGGCAGTCGTTCAAAGCCAAACTAAATGATGAATCACTTAAAGGTGTAAAGACACAACTGTCTTACAAAGAAGAAAAAGAAGGTTTCGTGAGTAATCATAGATTTTTTCCCCCTCTTTAAACTCTCGGACAGTTCCTAGAAGTCCATTTGGAGAAGAACGGCTGTTTGCAGATATGAACGCAGGGATGGCCGGTGGCATTGCTGCCCTTGTTCTTATAGTGGCTGTGACAGCACTATTTATTTGCCTCTGGCTGGCCAAGAGACGAAGAGAGAGACGGGATCCTGAAGACAGGGGCTCAGTAGCCCTAGGGAAACACCCGAATGTGGTAAGAGCTAATATTTTATATCAAAGATGAAAAAATTATTTAGTGACATGAAATAATTAGGCAGAGTCACCTGATTTTTGACGAAAATCAAGGAATTTATTAGGTAAATGTGTTTCCATTATAGTCTTCTTACCGAATAAAAAAATGTATGCACTTGTCAGAGCTGTTAGCCTCATGGGCAGCATGTTACATACAGTTTGGGTCCCAACTCGTTGAAAAATGCCAAAAATTAATGTAACCTCAACCGAAGTTATGCTTATGCACATTTTAAAGATTTTTATTCACATACTGTGGTAGTTCTGGAGTGCCAAGAACCATCTGGTCACTCGGGCATTGGAATCTCTAGCACGGGCCATCCACTGCAGCGGAGCGTGATCTGTGACCAAAGTGAAACTACGACCCGTCAAGTAATACCTCAGCTCCAGGACTGCCCACTTTATGGCCAGGGCTTCTTTTTCCACCACAGCATACCGGGACTCAGCAGGGGAGAGTTTACGGCTGATGTAAACGATGGGGTGCTCCTCTCCTTCTTGGACTTGAGACAGTACTGCACCCACACCTATGTCGGATGCGTCTGTTTGTAAGATAAAGGGGCAGCTGTAGTCTGGGGCGTGCAGCACTGGCGAAGCAGTGAGTGCCTCTTTGAGTTCCTGGAATGCTTGCTCTGCCTCTCTTGTCCATTGTACCTTCTCCGGCTTCCCTTTCTTCATCAGGTCTGTGAGAGGACAGGCTATAGAGGAGAAGTTGGGAATGAAGCACCGGTAATAGCCCGCCAACCCGAGAAAAGCACGTACCTGGGTCTTGGTAGTAGGTGGTTTATACTGCCTTACTGCTTCAACCTTCTGTTCTTGTGGCTTGATAAGGCCTCTGCCGATCCTGTATCCCAGGTACTGTGCTTCTGATAGACCAAGGTGACATTTCTTTGGGTTAGCGGTAAGCCCCGCTCTCTGTAGCTCCCTTAGGACTTTCGCCAGCCGCTCAAGGTGGTCCTCCCAACGTTCCGAACGAAGTACCACATCATCGATGTAGGCTGCAGCATAAGCCCGGTGCGGCCGTAGTACGATGTCCATGAGTCTTTGGAACGTTGCTGCGGCCCCGTGCAGGCCGAAGGGTAGAACCCGATAATGCCAGTGCCCCCCAGGGGTGCTAAAGGCAGTCTTTTCTCTGGCATCCTTAGACAATGGCTCTGTAACTCTGTAATTTACCAAGCCCCACTCTCTCAGACACAGTATATGGCCCCTGCCAGGATGCAAGAAGTTTACAAGCAGCATTTGGGATTAGCAACAATACTTTTTCACCTGGATGAAAATCACGAGCTTGGGTGGGGCGGTTGTACACTTGCTGCTGGGCGCGTTGGGACTCTGTTAGATGCTCTTTTACCAGAGGCATCACTCTGTCTATCCTTGACTTCATCTCCTGTACATGTTCAATCAGAGTTCGATGTGGGGATTGTTGCCCCTCCCAAGCTTCTTTGGCCACATCTAACAACACGTAGGGAATCATGAGGTCCCAGTCGCGCCCATCTTCAGCTACCACTCGCTTCAGCATCCTCTTAAGAGTCTGATTGAAACGTTCGACCAATCCATCTGTCTGGGGGTGGTAGACTGAGGTATGGAGTTGTTTTACCTTTAACAACTTGCACAAGTCCACCATAAGCCGGGAGACAATACCTCCTTGGGGATGCCCACCCGGCTAAACAGGAGGAACAACTCCTTAGCGATGTTCTTGGAGGTGGCCTTCCGGAGTGGAATGGCCTCAGGATACCGGGTGGCATAATCCACTATGACCAAGATGTATTCGTGCCCCCGAGCCGATTTCGGCAACGGCCCCACAAGGTCCATCCAGATGCGTTCAAAGGGCACCTCTATGATAGGCAGTGGGATCAGGGGACTGGGGGTGATTTCGGTGGGGATGTGCGTTGACACACTTTGCAACTTCTACAGAAACGCCTCACCTCTGCATTTATTCCTGGCCTGTGGAACCGATCCCTGATCCGCTGGAGCGTATTCTCGGGACCCAGATGCCCTGCCAATGGATGAGCGTGGGCCAGGGTCAGAACCATTTACATCTTGGTATGGGGCACCACCAGAAGATGCTTTTCCTCACCCCTCCTGATCGCCACGCAGTAGAGCAGACCATTTTCCAATAAAGTGTGGTGTTGGATGAGGTCGGGGTAGGCGCTCTTCTCCATTAATCACTCTGACCTGATCCCAACAGTTTTTAAGACGCTCATCTTCTCTTTGTTCTCTGCCGAACGAACCTCCTGCTGTTACCTGCTGAAACAGATCATAGTACACATTTAACTGGGAGGCGTGTGACTCACCCTCTCGTTCGCTGTCAGTGGCGAGCATCACTGTCTGTCGTTGGGCATCCCTCTTTGCTGCGCCTCTGTTCGGCCGGCGGCGTCTGGCAGACTGCATCGTGGTTAACAGCAGGCGGTCGAACCCAGGCCAGTCGCGACCCAGCAGGAGGGGTACTGGTAAATCCTGTACTACTCCCACATCTATCCTCCAGCTTTCAGGGTCTACGGCAACGGTAACCATACGGGCTGGCACGTATCGGGTGTCCCCATGCACACAAGTGATGGGCATCACTGTTCTACCTCTGCTTTCCGTTTGTACCACATCTGGACGGGCCAGACTCACTGAACTGCCAGAATCCAATAATGCTATCACTGGGCGCCCATCAACCCTCACTCTCCTTTCTGGTGCCCCAGAGGGTATAGCACGGTGCACAATGCACGCCCGCACTTCTGGTGGGTTGGGATCGGTGGGCATGGGCTCATCATGGGGCCCTGTCATGACTGGTCTGCTTACTGGCCTAGAGGTGCCCTCTAGCGGCCGTCGGTCACTCGGCACCCTCCGGAGAAATCCTCCGCTAATTCCACCGCTTGCACCAACTCACCCAGCGATTCTGGATTTCGCATCCCCAAAGCCTTCCGGTGTACTCGGGGAAGAGATCGAAGCAGCTTGTCTACCACCACTTTCTCAGTGACTTGCAATGCAGTGGGTTGGCCAGTAAGAAGCCATAGATGGGCTAGCCTGGAGAGTTGGGTGGCCTGTATTTGAACCGGGACACGAGGGTCGTATGCCCACTCGAAGAAACGTTGTCCTGTGCACACAGGTGAAAGCCCCACCCGAGCCAATATCTCCTGTTTTAACGCTGCATAATCAGTGGCCGATGCGGGGGATAATGAATAATAGGCACGCTGCGCTTCCCCAGTTAGAAAGGGCGCAACAATGCCAGCCCACTCGGTCTCTTCCCATCCCTCGCGCTCGGCCACAATTTCAAATGTGTGGAGGTAGGCCTCTACATCATCAAGATCAGTCAATTTGGTGAGTAGTTGGTTAGCTGTGGTTCGTGGACTGGGTAGTGGAGCTTGCATGGCCACCTCTAGGCGGAGCTGTTCAAACGCATTCTCTGCCCTTTCCTGACGTGCAGCTAACTCTTCTGAAAACCTCTGCTGGCGGAGTGAGACTTCAGTCAGTCGGTGCAAGATGTCCTCCATGTTGAACCAGGGAGGGAACGAGAGAGAGCCGGATCTGTAAGGAGACGAGAGAGAGAGAGGAAAAGAAAAAATGTATTCTCACCAAAATCTGCCCTCAATTCCCAAAATCTGCCCGGATCCACTCCATTTCCATGACAACGCTGGCAAGTGCTTTGGGAGCTTGCCACAATATATACACAATGTGTATGTGTTTTTATTTACAATGTGTTTTTGCAGTATTGAGCAATGTAGCCAATCACAGACATATCTGTTGATTTCTTGAATGCAATGGCCAATCAGAGGTGTTTACAATCCACTCGCCATACAAAACGCTGGCGTTTTTGTTCATTATAACAAACAAAAAGATTAATTGTGCAGTCAGCTTCATTGATTATAACAACTTTGTGAGATTGCGATGAACTAAACTGAGTGACAGCTTTTTATTGATTATAAAGGGAGCACTCATACACATACAGTATGCTTGCTTTTCGGTAAAATTAACAGTGGTTTATGAACAAATGAATGAATGAGGTATATTTGGAGAATTTAACAGTTATGTAGTGCTGTTGTGCTGTGACATAATTTGAAATTATTTCATGTAAATATGTCTCCTAGCCTTACCCTGGAGATGGCATCCTCTATAGACTTACATACTGTACTTGACCTTACTTGGCCTGCTACAGTTCAAGCAAGACATATTAAATCAACTCCATTTCAAACAATAAAATACTGGGAGACTACAGTATTATGAACAAAAAAAAGACTTGAAACTCTTCAGAGATTATATAAAGCATCATTTACACAGTCAAACATTAAGAAACAGCTCCTGCCATTGTCGTCTTCCCCTCACGTTCCTCTTTAATTCCTCTTATGTAGAGCTTAAGATGGTTTCAGCAGGTAAGTACCTGGCATTAAGTAGCTAGACTTGCTCTGCATTGTCACTGTCCCTTGTGAAGGTGAGATGTGTTTTCTGAGTAAATGAAAGCCGTATACTCGATTGGCTGGTTTAAATAGGAGTGTCAGTGTTACAGTTCCTCATAAATGGTGCACCATTTAAGCTGGTCAGTATACGAAGCACAGCCCCTTGTGTCTGATGGTTCACTGTGTATTTGGTCTGATATCATATAGATAGTCGTTTTGTATTTGTGTATGTGTATTTGTATTTGAATTACATTGTCAAGTTTAATAAACACTGTTGAAAATGTTGTTAATTATGTATATTGATTGAGACTGATTCTGATTCTTGAGAGATGAGACAAAACAAAAAACAAAACCCAAACTTTAATTGATATTGAAGATGATCACTAAAAGCATTTGTAGCATTGTAGCAAAAGTTCTGTAGCATTTCATCTTCATTTACTGTTTACTTGATCAAAATTAATAAAACACAGTCAAACCAAAAATTATTCAGACAGCAGATATAATTTTTTACTAGTGAGTGCAGGACACTATAGTTCATTTATGTAAGTGAGGATAGCAAAATAAAGTAAACTGTGACATATTATACCCCAAAATTCTTCATACAGTGAACTACCAGTAAAATTGATAAAAATATGGGAACAAAATTATTCAGACACTTTGACCTGACCATGTTTTGCTTAAGTGCTTTTTCTTTAATTGCTAATGCGACCTTTTACACCACAGACTGAACAAAATGTAGCATTGCATGGTAATTGGTTGACCTAAATTGGTATTATCTAATTGTGTACTTAAATTTAACAGCACAATATTTCACATTAAAGTTTATTTTATTTTTTTCTATCTGACATTGTGCATTACAGCTAAAAAACAACAACACACATGTTGATATGTGATATTATATAAGAGAATAGAAGAAGCAGAAAATGGCATCAAAATGTAAGATTAATCCAAAATAATATATACATAAACAATTTTGTTCCATGTCTTAAGGATCAGTAACACATAAATGCTCTATAATCAGCGCTGGACCTCAGCAGTGGATTTGACCTGTGAATATGTCAAGGTTGTTCGAGGAGACCCTAAATGCCCTTTCTCCGTGGTCAACAGGTCAATTCTGGACGTCCCATATCACTCATAGAGGATGCCTCCTACCACAACGTGTCGTTCATTGACCATGAATACTCCAGTGGACTGTACACCAAAAGAGATGACATGCTTCCTCTGCCAACCAGGATGTTTGAGTCTGACAGACCTGTGCCACTGCCAGACATGCTGCCAATCCTGATGCTTCCAGAAAAAACATCCATAAACATCTCATCTTCAGCTCTGATCAATGGGAAAGGATTTGCAAAATCAGTCACTTTTAAAGACGAAGATGGAATGGCGGAGGACAGTTTGCCCAAAAACGAAGAAGGACAAATTGCGGTTGTATGTAATCAAATAGAAACCAGAGCGGATATTTTGATGCCTGTTGTACAGCAGGAAACTTTCACTATTGCTACAGAAGTGGAGAATCCTGCAGAAAAGGAGGATATTTGTTGTCCAAATCCTTCTGTAGGACCCAGACAGGAATATATCATCACTCATGGCAATATTAATGAGGATGATGAAGATGACAATGATCCATACAAAAACATGGCCTCTGTTATTTACAGCAGTGACGATGAAGACACAGCAGACAATGAGCCAAATGATTTAAGTTACTATTACAAACATGGGCGAAACCAGTTTACAGTAGACCACATGAAGACCATCGGATTGCAAACGGAGGATTCGGATGAATCGCATGCCTGATTCTTTAAGCTCTGTGGATGACTCATTTGATTTTAAACAATTTTTCATTAAAAAAGCCAAATCTTTGCAAGTTTAAACCCATGGACGAGGTTCCAAAGGTATCAAGAAACAGGCTCATTAAGAAGGACATAAATATGTTTTTTTTGTTTTCAAACTCTAAAGGATGTCTGGTGAAGGCCTTGAAATTTAATTGTTTTAAAGAAATAAAGTTAAGTTGCACTTATTTCCAAACATGTTGACATTTTGAGCAGATTGTCTATCTGCTTTTCAACTTTTGTTTTTATTCAATGTTTTCATCAGAGTGGTAAAGAAATATTGTGCACATGATCAGCCTTAATTAAGAATAAGTTTAAATTAAGTTTTGATGACTGTGTCTTAGAGAAAAGAAGATTTTTTTCATCCACCTCTAATGTATTTTAAATTAAAATTCTGCCTGGCACTGCAGTCAAACACTGAAACTACAATGAAGTGTGTGTTGTAAATAAATGTAGAATTTTATGATTACTCATGCCTAGTGTTTTGTAAAAAAAAAATGGTTTTAACAAGGGTGCAAGGTTAATCTTTTATTTAAACATAATATAATAGCTTCTCATGTGTCATTTCTCTGTTTGTCCGCAGGAGGCATCATCACCCATCTCTCCTCGCCCTGTTTCGTAGGACTTAATCATCACAATCATATTTGAGAAAGTTGTATTTTAGACAATATCTGTGCCAGGAGCAAGAACATCATGAGCGATTGAATCGTAGGAGCACATGGAGGTGAACACACAGTGTGCCTACACAAATCTTTTGAAGAACCTGTTTTTGTGGCATTTGTGTGGATGGATACAGTGGAATACAGTCCCATGGCAGCTCATATGTTGAATTTTTTGGAACTCATAGTTCAACTTAAATTAGATATGTAATTTTTAAAGCATGTCCTTCATTTCAAAACTCTCTATAAATATACACAGGTTGGTAAGATTTTTTTAATGTTTTTGAAATAAGTGTCTAATGCTTACCAGCGCTGCATTTATTTGATCAAAAACAAAGTAAAAACAGTAATATTGTGAAATATTATTACAATTTAAAATAAAATGTATTCTTATAATGGCAAAGCTGAATTTTCAGCAGCCATTACTCCAGACTTCAGCGTCACATGATCCTTCAAAAATTAGTTAAATAAACTGATTTGGTGCTCAGGAAACATTTCATATTATACATTTTGAAAACAGTTGTGCGCTGCTTAATATTTTTGTGAAACTTTTAGAGGATACTTTGATAAATATAAATTATTTGAAATCTTTTCTAACATTATAAATGCCTTTACTGTCATTTTTTTCTTCTGTTAATCCAGCCATTTCATAAATCAGAATACTCAGTTTAAGGTTGGCAAGATACAGGAAGTGTCATGTTGATTGTCATAAAAAGGTCCTGTAAAGCAACAAAGCAACAGAAAACTATTTTTACATGTACACAGCAGAAATATATATATATATATATATATATATATATATATATACATACACACACATTCATTATAACTTGTAAATGGTGAATTCATCAAAAAGAAAAAAAAAGAAATGAACATTCTGTCTTTGTTTACTCACTGTCATCGTTTACAAACTCATTACTGGGGAATGTTGTATGCTCTGTTCCATGCAATCTATACATCTTAATATGCACTATATACACTCACCTAAAGGATATTAAGGAACACCTGTTCAATTTCTCATTAATGCAATTATCTAATCAACCAATCACATGGCAGTTGCTTCAATGCATTTAGGGGTGTGGTCCTGGTCAAGACAATCTCCTGAACTGCAAACTGAATGTCAGAATGGGAAAGAAAGGTGATTTAAGCAATTTTGAGCGTGGCATGGTTGTTGGTGCCAGACAGGGCGGTCTGAGTATTTCACAATCTGCTCAGTTACTGGGATTTTCACGCACAACCATTTCTAGAGTTTACAAAGAATGGTGTGAAAAGGGAAAAACATCCAGTATGCGGCAGTCCTGTGGGCGAAAATGCCTTGTTGATGCTAGAGGTCAGAGGAGAATGGGCCAACTGATTCAAGCGGATAGAAGAGCAACTTTGACTGAAATAACCACTCGTTACAACCGAGGTATGCAGCAAAGCATTTGTGAAGCCACAACACGCACAACCTTGAGGCGGATGGGCTACAACAGCAGAAGACCCCACCGGGTACCACTCATCTCCACTACAAATAGGAAAAAGAGGCTACAATTTGCACGAGCTCACCAAAATTGGACAGTTGAAGACTGGAAAAATGTCTGATGAGTCTCGATTTCTGTTGAGACATTCAGATGGTAGAGTCAGAATTTGGCGTAAACAGAATGAGAACATGGATCCATCATGCCTTGTTACCACTGTGCAGGCTGGTGGTGGTGGTGTAATGGTGTGGGGGATGTTTTCTTGGTACACTTTAGGCCCCTTAGTGCCAATTGGGCATCGTTTAAATGCCACGGCCTACCTGAGCATTGTTTCTGACCATGTCCATCCCTTTATGACCACCATGTACCCATCCTCTGATGGCTACTTCCAGCAGGATAATGCACCATGTCACAAAGCTCCAATCATTTCAAATTGGTTTCTTGAACATGACAATGAGTTCACTGTACTAAAATGGCCCCCACAGTCACCAGATATCAACTCAATAGATCATCTTTGGGGTGTGGTGGAACGGGAGCTTCGTGCCCTGGATGTGCATCCCACAAATCTCCATCAACTGCAAGATGCTATCCTATCAATATGGGCCAACATTTCTAAAGAATGCTTTCAGCACCCTGTTGAATCAATGCCACGTAGAATTAAGGCAGTTCTGAAGGCGAAAGGGGGTCAAACACAGTATTAGTATGGTGTTCCTAATAATCCTTTAGGTGAGTGTACATTTTGCCTTTAAAGGGGTCATGAATTCAGAAATCAACTTTTCATTCAGCCTTTGAAATATAAAAGTTTATTATGATATAAGAATATCCTGTAAATTTCAGAGCTGGAAACTTCCTTGTTAGTCAAAGAAAAGCTTTTATTGACACCAGGCCCAGCAAACGCTCAATCTCAGAATGTGCCAAGCTGTGACGTGAGAGTGTGGTGAAACACCGCTTTAACCAAAGAAGAAGAATGCCTGATTCTGTAGCCCCGTCCACCGATTTGTGCATGGCATGTTATAGATAAATAATATAGGCCTACGTGGAGCTAAACCGGATCGAACTTCCAAGCAATAAACATGCTGCATAAGCTTCATTTGGATTACAATATTATGAATGCATGGATGAACTTTATTTTTAATGAATGTCCAGCTCATATAGGTAAGATATTGCACGTTTGTTCCTTCATTTCACCACGGATTCGTTTGTAAAGAAGAGACTGGATTTGCAGACAGGATGAGATTACATGAATGAATGAATGAAGCAACATGCTTATGTGAGTAAAAAAATGTTTTATAGGTAATAGCTATTGCATTGTTACAGATCGTTTGATATCTATTGATTATGTGTACGTGTCTAACTGAACATAACTTAGCACGCTGTCACAGGCTGGAGAATCCTTTATTTGAGGTGTTGTTGGTTCATTGTGCTGCGATTCGTGATCAGACTCGGACATGTAATGTTATGGGCCAGGGCTCGCAAAGCCCAACATCCCAGGGCTATGTGTTTTCCAGACGGGCTACCAAAACGTATCATCGGCCTGCCGACGGGCTATCTTAAATACTGAAATAACATTCCTTTCTTGATGTGCATTGTTCACTCTCTTGACTTGATATCTGAAGGAAAATACAATCGTGGAAGTTTTGATCATGCTGACTCTGCAGTGAGGCTTGTGCATGTATATGTGTGTGTGTGTGTGTTAGTGATGCACGGTTCGCGGTTACATCCACCGATCGGGCGGGTTGTGTTTGTGTGATGAAGACATTTTGCGAGCCCTGTGGGTGAATCGGTTGCCGTTTTCCCATACGCTTTCAAAACTTTCAATACTCACAGAAGAGCCGAAGCTCATTATAATATGCAAAGCTTATCCAATCATAGCAGTGGGCATTTACTTCCAAGTCTTCAGTGCGGACGGCCATTAAACTGAGCGTTCCAGGAGAGAGCCTCAAAACCAGGGTAGAAAATAGCCTATTACTTATTCATTATGATGTTTTTGAATGTACCACGCGAAAGTCAGAAGTTGACCTCAGACAACAGTATAAAAAAATTAAAAGAGCCAGTTCATGACCCCTTTAAAATCTCACAATGGTATACATTTTAGAGCTGGGCTTTTTGCTGTCGTATGAATAGTGACCACAAGAGGGCGCCATTAGATAATGTTCCTTCTGTTGCAACTTAGAAGTAAAAGCTTGATATCTAATAATGCCACAGGAGCCTAAAAGCCGCCAGATAGAAATGTTACAAAAAAAAAGAAAAAATATAGCTGCAAGCAGTGGTTATCAGGGCCAAACACACTAACAACAAAAATGAGTGATTAAAGACAATTGTAGATTTCAGACAATTGTACATGATTGTATCTCTACAAGACATTGTAGAGATACAATCTCTTGTAATATGATTTAATTGCTTATTACTTTCGTCCAATAGGTGTGCTGTCAGTGTGGGGTGACAAAGAAGTAAAATTTTGTCCATTTTATCATGCAACATGCCCTCTGTTGAATAAAATATACAGACTGAATTGCAAAAAGATTGCACCAGTTTGAACATTCATGATATTCCTGCATAGGCAAAGCATATTTTGTACAACACCATATTTTGTACAAATTATTTTTGCGACTATTAGTAGGCTATATCAAAGATCATATGGGTCAAAGGTCAGTGGCAACATACAACATTCGAAATGGTCAAGAAGTAGGCCTATGTCGGTTGAAGGTGGGTGGGACATTCTCATTGTAAAGAGCATTTGATTGGACAAACTGAAACTGTACAATATGTACATAATGTATAAATATAAACGTAATGCAAATACATAAATAAGACTATTTGAATTTGTGGCCTTCTAAAAAAAAATTGAGTACACACATAGATGTAGCATATAGGGTTTGGACAATGAAACTGAAACACTGGCCAATTTAGGTCCTGTCCCAAATGGCACCCTAAACACTTCCTACAGGTCTGCATATTCGTTACGCGACTGACGGGCGTGTCACTGCCAAGGACTACCAAATCATTCTAATGGTTGAAACATTGTTCCCTGAAGGGGGTGCCATGTATCAGCATGACAATGCACCAACACACAGCAAGACTACAGGGGAGTGCAGAATTATTAGGCAAGTTGTATTTTTGAGGATTAATTTTATTATTGAACAACAACCATGTTCTCAATGAACACAAAAAACTCAATATCAAAGCTGAATATTTTTGTATCAATATTTTAAGTAGTTTTTAGTTTTAGCTATTTTAGGGGGATATCTGTGTGTGCAGGTGACTATTACTGTGCATAATTATTAGGCAACTTAACAAAAAACAAATTTATACCCATTTCAATTATTTATTTTTACCAGTGAAACCAATATAACATCTCAACATTCACAAATATACATTTCTGACATTCAAAAACCAAACAAAAACAAATCAGTGACCAATATAGCCACCTTTCTTTGCAAGGACACTCAAAAGCCTGCCATCCATGGATTCTGTCAGTGTTTTGATCTGTTCACCATCAACATTGCGTGCAGCAGCAACCACAGCCTCCCAGACACTGTTCAGAGAGGTGTACCGTTTTCCCTCCTTGTAAATCGCACATTTGATGATGGACCACAGGTTCTCAATGGGGTTCAGATCAGGTGAACAAGGAGGCCATATCATTAGATTTTCTTCTTTTATACCCTTTCTTGCCAGCCACGCTGTGGAGTACTTGGACGCGTGTGATGGAGCATTGTCCTGCATGAAAATCATGTTTTTCTTGAAGGATGCAGACTTCTTCCTGTACCACTGCCTGAAGAAGGTGTCTTCCAGAAACTGGCAGTAGGACTGGGAGTTGAGCTTGACTCCATCCTCAACCCGAAAAGGCCCCACAAGCTCATCTTTGATGATACCAGCCCAAACCAGTACTCCACCTCCACCTTGCTGGCGTCTGAGTCGGACTGGAGCTCTCTGCCCTTTACCAATCCAGCCACGGGCCCATCCATCTGGCCCATCAAGACTCACTCTCATTTCATCGGTCCATAAAACCTTAGAAAAATCAGTCTTGAGATATTTCTTGGCCCAGTCTTGACGTTTCAGCTTGTGTGTCTTGTTCAGTGGTGGTCGACTTTCTGCCTTTCTTACCTTGGCCATGTCTCTGAGTATTGCACACCTTGTGCTTTTGGGCACTCCAGTGATGTTGCAGCTCTGAAATATGGCCAAACTGGTGGCAAGTGGCATCTTGGCAGCTGCACGCTTGACTTTTCTCAGTTCACGGGCAGTTATTTTGCGCCTTGGTTTTTCCACACGCTTCTTGCGACCCTGTTGACTATTTTGAATGAAACGCTTGATTGTTCAATGATCACGCTTCAGAAGCTTGGCTATTTTAAGACTGCTGCATCCCTCTGCAATATATCTCACTATTTTTGACTTTTCTGAGCCTGTCAAGTCCTTCTTTTGACCCATTTTGCCAAAGGAAAGGAAGTTGCCTAATAATTATGCACACCTGATATAGGGTGTTGATGTCATTAGACCACACCCCTTCTCATTACAGAGATGCACATCACCTAATATGCTTAATTGGTAGTAGGCTTTCCAGCCTATACAGCTTGGAGTAAGACAACATGCATAACGAGGATGATGTGGTCAAAATACTCATTTGCCTAATAATTCTGCACTCCCTGTAGTCACAGAACGGTTCGGTGAACTTGAAACTGAAGTTGAACATCCCCTATGGCTTCAACAGTCACCAGATCTAAATATTTTTGAGCCACTTTGGGGTAATTTGGAACAAATCAGAAAACGTTTTCCTTCACTAGTATCACATAGTGACCTGGCCACTGTTCTGGAAAAGGAATGGCACAAAATCCCTCTGGCCACTGTGAAGGACTTGTATCTGTCATTCCCAAGATGAAATGATGCTTATTGGCTGCAAAAAGAAGGCCCTACTAGCCTAGAAATCTAGACGCACCCTAGCGACATGGAATGTAATTCGTCTAGCAACTCTCCGTTGGCTTGCAAGCGTGAAAATCCAAACTCTAGTCAGGCCAGTCACATCGTGTATAGAGTCGGTGGGCGGGCTTAACATAATGACGGCGGTCTTTTGAATCGGCTTTGGCCGCGACTCTGGAAGACTTGGAGTTAAGATTTTCTTTGAGAAAAGAACAAAGAACGGCACTGAAGTCATTCTTAAAAAAGGAAGATGTGTTCGGAGTTTTGCCGACTGGGATACAGCAAAAGTTTAATCTATCAACTAGCTCCGCTTCACATTCTTCGTTGCTCTAGTTGGTTGTAGCGCTATCCTATTGCATGCAGAGGGAATTTGTAAAACAACCGTTTATCCTGCCCCTACGATTAAGCCCTGCCAATGGTGTGTTCCCAGACCCAACATCTTGATGTGGTCTAAAACCAGGTGTTTCAGTTTCATTGTCCAACCCCTGAATCCAGATTAAAGTGACACATATACCAAATCCCACAAAATTGTATTTCATAACATGCTAAGTTTTCATATTAATGTGTTGACAATTAATAAACACAAAAAGCATACAAAACTCAACTTTGTGCTTAGTACATTTTCGGACAAATGTTAGAACTGTGTATTTACATAGTTTGATGCTTGCTGATATGACCGCAGTGACCACTAGAGGGAGCCAGTACATATTTTACGTTTTGATTGAGAGGCTGCTCACTGCAAAGCAATGGGTGGAGTTTGAAGTCCTGCTCCCTCTCTCTAGATGGATGTAATTTGGGCATAATGTGTGGAGCTAAAAGGTCCATCCTCACCCTAACCCTACCAATAACTCTATCCCTCCACCCATTAGATCCAAGAGGTGGAGCTGGACTAGATCAAGCACAACCCATGACATTCGGAGAGGGGGAGTTGGATATCATTTGGCTCTACAGTGACCACCACTTGTTTTGATTACTTCTTGGAAAAGTGTGTCACAGTTCAGTGTTAAATTAGTGCAAAAACTTAATTCAGCCCTATAAGATGCATTGAGTAAATATGTGTGTGTGTGTATTGTTGAGGCAGTACCTCGAGGTTGAATTGCCAGTTTGTTCTGCTTAGCTGACCATGATTGCTTGACTTGATACAGTCATACGCTAACATACAGTCACTTCTCTGCTCACACAGTTTCCTTGTGGTAGGCTATATAAAACCATTAAAAAAGCTCCCTTAATATACCCAGTAATCCTAAGGCACTAAAGCAAATTTAAAAGGTGCTCTGAGTTACAGTAGGCTACAGTGAATATGTGTGATGTGCACGAGTGCATGAATCTGTATTTTTGCATCTCTTAATTCTTTCATGCACATGGATTTTGACAGATTGGAGAGAAATGCTGCCTAATGTGAGGGAGGACGGAACAGGCTGTGAATCAGGCATACTGCACACACACATCTGGTGCACTATATTTGTGGCGACTCTCCATAGATGTAATGGTTTTTATTCTTTACAAATTGTACATTATATCCCCTTACACTAACCCTACCCCTAAACCTACCCATCACACAAAACCTGTATTTTACATTAAAAAAAATAAAAAATAAAAAACTCATTCTGTATGATTTATAAGCTTGATTCCTCATTGGGACCTTAATTTAGGTCCCCACAGTGATATGAGTCCCCATGAGTCAGTGTGCATTCAGGTTGATACCCACTGGGATAAAAAAAGATGTACACACACAAAATGCACTGCTATTACTATACTTGTGGGGACATTTGGTTCCCATAACGTAGGGAATATCAGGACGCACACACACACACACACTGACTGTCATGGCTTAATCAGCTAATAGTGGTGAGTGGGAATGTATCATGCTTGTGGTGCTGAATTAATTTCAACATTTTCACACTTTTGGTCATTTTCAGTGAAGCAGATCGCTCTTGGTTGTAGACACCCTCATGACCTATAAATACACACAGCTACATAACCACATAAACAATGCATTTTACAAAAACACAATACTATCACAATACAACACAATTTAAAGGAATGGACGTCAATGGGGAAAGAAATTATAAAAGATTTAAAAGCAGAAAGGTATGGCATGTTTTTTTATTGAAACGCTTAATTTAGTTCTTCCATACAAAATTGTGTTATTTGAATTGTAAAGTGTTCTTTTAGTTTGCTGGTTACATTACTGATGTAGTCATAACAGGAGTTGGACAGGAATATAACTTGTAAAGGCAAGGTTAGCAAGTGATTTTTGTCCAGTTTTAAGATGTATAATGTCTTGTGGTGATAATTTCAACATGATTCTAAATTGATTCAGATGCAATACCTATGGAAAAAGATGTTTAAGATGGTTTCCAAGCCTGACCAAGCTGGTGTTTAGCTGGTTTCTTCCAGCAAAAGTGCTCTAAATCCAGCCAGCAAACCAACTTACACCAAATATTGTACACACATTTTTTTTCTCTTGTTTTTACATACTGAGGGACAAGTCAAAATGGCGATTCTGAATATATATATCAATAAATCTGGTTGAAGTTCATTTCAAAGTTCAAGATTATTTATAAATTTATAAATGTTGTACCAAAATGCTGTGCAATGCAGAAAAATGCAATCAATACAAAATTAAACAAAATTGTTCAATAATAACAGACTAATAAAACTTGAAAACATACACATAAAACCTCTATAAATCTCAATCAACATCAAATGCAATAGAGAAAAAATGTCTTCACCCTAGATTTTAATACATTTAAGTAAAATGAAATGGCTTATTTATGTAGCAATCAAGTTGTACTGAACATGGAATATTCCTTTATTGCACAATCCAGGAACACTTTATTTTACAGTGTCCTTGTTACATATGTTACATGTACTTACCATAGCAATAACAGTAAATTATGCATAATTACATGCAACTAACCCTAAACCAAACCCTAACCCTATAGTAGGTACATGTATTCTATCTCAAGTAAACTAGCTGTATGTCACAGAATGGAGAGAGGACCCAAATGCAAAGGTGCAGAACAGTAATGTTTATTCAGTCACAAAGGAACTAAGGCAGACTGCCGATCACAGGAAAAGGTGATGCAGATCTGGTGCATAACACAGGAATCAAACAAAGGAGAACATCTTTAGTAACCGGCAGATGTCTTGTGCTCGTAGCGGGAGGCAGAGGCGAGGAAAACAGCCCCAGTAAATACACACAGCACCACTGACAGCGTCCAGAAGGTCAACTCACATACAGCAGGAGACTGGACAGAAAACAGGTGAGACCAACACGACAATACAGATCCGACTAGGCAAGGCAAACGGCTTCTAGCAAAGGTGTAGAGCAAACGAGAGATGTGAACATGAGCGAGATGCATACAACAATAATCTGGCAAAGAAGCCAAAAACAGGTAGGCACTAAATAGCCCGAAAGATGAACACAAAGAGGAACAGGTGCGGTCTCAGAGAGCGCGCTGATAGCAATAGCAAACTGGTGGGAAGGAATAGAGTGGGAAGAGCGAGAGAGTGTCAAACCTAACTCATGACACAGTAACTTGAGTTATGTAATCAGATTACTTTTTTCTAGTAAATCAGATTACTTTTTTCTATTACTGTAACTAGTAAAGTAAAAAATTACTTGTAAATTTACAACAAAAATATCGGAGTTACTTTTTCAAATAAGTAACGCAAGTTATTTTTTTTCTCCATTTATTGACTGGTACCTCTCCTGTCCCTATGTTGAGAGAAATTGTGAGTAAGTGCAGAGCCGTTGTAGGCGCTGCGAGAACATGATAGTTATTATAGTTCTAGACTGAATGAGTAGGGATTTACTCATCGCACTTCCACAAAAACAGATTCAGTATTCTTCAAAATTAATAAAAACAGTGAAATGCAATCTCAGAATATTATGCAAACCTGCAATGATTAAATATATTAAATTACACAAATATACTAATACCAATATGTATTTAATCTCACTTTATTAATCTGATGACCTTCGATGATCCGATCCAACCATACTGTAGTAAGCAAAAATGAGTTTAGATAAACATCACATTTATGTTTAATTTTCTTCTCCTATTCTTCTTCAATCCAGAATTGCAGCATAGCTGAATGGTTTGTTTGTGCTGTGCCCTCTACTGTACAGGGGTGAATTTACATTTCTTTTAGCCTGAGGCTTATTCATTTCATTTTTGGTGTGAATGGGCCTCTACATTTGCCAAAAATAGAACTTTTTTGTTGTTATTAAAAAACAAACAAACAAGCCCAGGTGAGAAAAAGTACCGCAAAAGTAATGTAACTCTCAAGTAATGTTACTTTCCAGAAAAGGCAACTAAGTACAGCAAGTAGTGACTTTTTTAAGGAGAAAACGTTTTTTAAAAGTAACTTTCCCATCACTGGTCGTAAACCAGTTAAACCTGACAATTCATTTATTATTTGGTCTGCTGTTCCCACCTAGGGCCAAAGTTTCACAGGCCTGAGGACAGGTGACAGAGGTTTCCTCCAGCAGACAGGTGTGGGTTGGCACTCTGGGTCTGCCTTGGCCAAGAGCTACCGTGGTGTTCCCAAACTGTGACAGATGTGCAGGTTGTGAGTACCTCGGCGGGGCATCGGACTGCCAGGCCGCCATGATGGATCACACCTCTCTCTCCACCTGCTGCGGCCCAGCGAGCTCCTCTTGTTTATATGCTGCGTCTGCAGCTGGAGTGCGACGCCATCTGTCACCATCAAAGTCTTCCATGATGAGGAATGACGTTTGAGAGCATTTAATCGAAAATAAGACTTAATAAGTGTCCCTTAACCTCAGATGAGGCTTGTTTCTGAATAAATAAATAAAAAGTTAGCAACTCTTTTCAGCCCTAAAGATGTTATTGCCCATAGCACTCTAAATCTTATGGGAAAGATAGAAAGATTCACCTCTCTGAATGAGTGTTTATGTATGCGTGTTGTCTCTATGACACATACCCAAGAGAGCCAGAGGGAGATCGCTGCTTATACAGTGATTCAGGCTCAAGCCAATCTCGTCTTATTCCATGTTAAAGTCATCCATTCTAATGCAGAAAATTGGTTTGTGCTGTATAACCACTACTGTTTCCCGTTGTAATCCGAGGTTCGGTCGACAAGTCCCTCGTCATATGGGACATTTATCTCGCAATGAGATGCTGTGATCTTTATAGTGTAAGATCTGTGATCCTGCGCTTCCTTTGCTGGTGTCTGCCAGACGAGGCACATCTGCTGTTGAGAGCTGCGAGATGCAGACATCTGTCTACAATCAAGAGCTGAAGCACTCAGCCGTATTGTGTGTGTTCTGACTGGAGGAGCATGGAGTCTTAAAACTGTATTTTATGAATGTCATCAAATGCCAAAGTGTTTGTTTAACACGGTCCAGTTTGACGTTTCTCCTTTATAATAGGCCGTAAAAAACATACGCTACGGAAGTAGAAACTCATTGCAAATGCACAGTCCTGTTGTACAGTCATCACTCCAGTACTAAATTGGGCGATAGAGTTTGCTTCAAATGTCTGTGCTACTAAACCTAATGTGTGATTATTCAGGTAGCTAACTATAAACATTTATGGCTTAATGTTTATAGATATGATTAACAAACTTTAACATTCTCTACAAGGATTTCTTCAAACTGATTCTACTCTATGAAAGCAGTTGACCTGATGGAAAAAAAACAGACAATTTTTCATAGTTATAAATTGCGTTCTGACACATTTCTGAGACAACTACAGAACTACACTCACCTAAATGATTATTAGGAACACCTGTTCAATTTCTCATTAATGCAATTATCTAATCCACCAATCACATGGCAGTTGCTTCAATGCATTTAGGGGTGTGGTCCTGGTCAATACAATCTCCTGAACTCCAAACTGAATGTCAGAATGGGAAAGAAAGGTGATTTAAGCAATTTTGAGCGTGGCATGGTTGTTGGTGCCAGACGGGCCGGTCTGAGTATTTCACAATCTGCTCAGTTACTGGGATTTTCATGCACAACCATTTCTAGAGTTTACAAAGAATGGTGTGAAAAGGGAAAAACATCCAGTATGCGGCAGTCCTGTGGGCGAAAATGCCTTGTTGATGCTAGAGGTCAGAGGAGAATGGGCCGACTGATTCAAGCTGATAGAAGAGCAACTTTGACTGAAATAGCCACTCGTTACAACCGAGGTATGCAGCAAAGCATTTGTGAAGCCACAACATGCACAACCTTGAGGCGGATGGGCTACAACAGCAGAAGACCCCACCGGGTACCACTCAACTCCACTACAAATAAGAAAAAAGAGGCTACAATTTGCACGAGCTCACCAAAATTGGACAGTTGAAGACTGGAAAAATGTTGCCTGGTCTGATGAGTCTTGATTTCTGTTGAGACATTCAGATGGTAGAGTCAGAATTTGGCATAAACAGAATGAGAATGGATCCATCATGCCTTGTTACCATTGTGCAGGCTGGTGGTGGTGGTGTAATGGTGTGGGGGATGTTTTCTTGGCACACTTTAGGCCCCTTAGTGCCAATTGGGCATCGTTTAAATGCCACGGCCTACCTGAGCATTGTTTCTGACCATGTCCATCCCTTTGTGACCCCCATGTACCCATCCTCTGATGGCTACTTCCAGCAGGATAATGCACCATGTCACAAAGCTCGAATCATTTCAAATTGGTTTCTTGAACATGACAATGAGTTCACTGTACTAAAATGGCCCCCACAGTCACCAGATCTCAACCCAATAGAGCATCTTTGGGATGTGGTGGAACGGGAGCTTCGTGCCCTGGATGTGCATCCCACAAATCTCCATCAACTGCAAGATGCTATCCTATCAATATGGGCCAACATTTCTAAAGAATGCTTTCAGCACCTTGTTGAATCAATGCCATGTAGAATTAAGGCAGTTCTGAAGGCGAAAGGGGGTCAAACACAGTATTAGTATGGTGTTCCTAATAATCCTTTAGGTGAGTGTATGTAGCTAGAAGCGTTAGCATTAACATACATAAGGTGCATCAGAAATTGCAAACTGCCTGAAGTACTACATTTGACGCAAAATGAACTTCACAAACGTTAAAAAAGCATGTTCTGTATAGTATGAATGTGTGTAGCCTACAACAAATGAAATTGTCATGTAACCATACAGCATAAGTTGTAAAGCTTCGCTGCCCTTCACAACTTCTCTCCAGTGGCCTCATGGGATAGTAAAGGGACCATCAGATGCGCACTTCAGAATCTTGCCGGAGACATCCAGATACTTTTCATATACTGTTTTATAAATTCAGACATACTATTCATTCCACGCTCTGTTTTTCGCCTACTATATAGTCGTGAATACAGGGATATGCTGAAGTCAGAATCGCATACTAGCTTAATATTCATACTATTTTGCTATATAACGATATAGTAAATATACTATGAATTGTAGGCCTATACTAACGAATCTGAATTCAAGAAAGTATTGCGGCAACAGATTTCCCATGGTGCACTGCAATGTTTATTGCTTTGGATATATTAAGGAAAAAGGGTGTATTCAGTTATTGTTATTATTATTTGTTGTCATTTAATCTGACCTTTTTTCGCTACCATTGATGAGAATCCTGTTTGTTTTGATATCTTAATGGTTGTTTGATTGATTATATGGAAGCTGACTCACTGGATGCTTGACTTGACACGGTATATTTTGGATTACACTGCTATTTAATTATTTTATCTTGTGTTTATCTAGAGTGTTCTCGCATGGCAGATTCAGGGCTGTGACTCAATGAAAGACAGTAGCCTCTTGATTTATTCTTATTTTGTTACACAACGAAATATATTTGTCAGAGACGACGAGAGAGACAACAGAGGACAAAGGAGATTTTGTGGGTGTCCACTTTGATCAGGGGACACCTGTCTGTCTCTTTCTTTCATTAGCATTGTGTGTCTTTCTTTAAAGGTTCAGATGTGGACATCTGAAGAGCTGTTTGTTTTTCAAAGATCTGCATTGATGCTCTTCACTTTGGCTTTGATGAGTCACACACACAAACCTCACGCTGCTGACAATTAAAGGCATGTTGTTTCTTTGTTTATGGCCAATATGTTTCTCCACGGTCAACAACCCTGAGTCTCATTAGCTAAGGAACGTTCAAATAGAGGTGACAGAGGTTGTCTCTGCTTAAAAAAAATAAAGTTTAGATCAGTATGAAGATCCATGCTGGCTGGATCTGACTTTAAACCTATGTTTATCTGGCTTGCCACTGCCTTGCATGTCCAGCTGCTCTCCTTTTTCGTTGGCATGTGACTCTCCGTATGAAGTGAGCCATTAGACATAGTAACACAATTACACCTCAGATGCTTGGATAAACAGTCGGCCAATATGGGCTCTTATTGAATTAGCAGACCTTTACTGATGTTTACAGAAAAGTCAGTCTAACATGAGCAGCGGTCAGATACAGTGAGATCTGTGCTTTTTTTTTTTTACGTTTGAGAATGTCAGACATTGCAAATCAAATCTTAAAATAAGATTGTTTCATTCTGATTGACTTGAGTGATGTTTAAAGCTGTTTTGTCAGTGTTGAAATATGCCAGGTGAACATGGACAGAATAGGGGCCCTATCATATTGAGACATTGACCAACAAGAACCTGGTCTAAAGTCAATAGTGCAGTATTTTTTGTGTTATTTAAAGGGCCCGTTAGTAATATGCGCCTATAGGCAGGTGCACAACGTGTGTACACTCTGCTTATTACACACACAGGGACGCGCAACAGCACAAACATTTTTAAATATTAAAAATAAAAGGATTCCTCTCTGGAGAAGCGTTCAGTCTTTATGCTCGCAAATTCCGCCATGGTGCAAGCGCAACTGGCTTTTAAAGGGAATGGGAGATGAGACTGATTGGCTTGTTGCACATTATGCCTAAAACACACCCATGACTCATTAAAAAACTAGGTAACCCTTTTGGACCATGCTCATGGCGCACCGACTGTTTTTTCCATCGTTAAACTAGCAAAAGTAGATTCGGACATGCCCTAGCTGCAGATTGTTAAAATAGGGCCCTAGGTCTGTGATGTCAATCATGCACAAAGTACAATTTAATATGATTAGAATGGCAATGCTGACTAATGACTTTCTGCAGGTCTGAATCCTTAAAATGTGTGATTCTTGTTACTAAGATCTTTTGAAATCCAGAAAATGTTGCATATTGACAAAGTGGCAGTAATGGCACCTGTCATGTGTTGGAAAGTCAGTGCTTTAGAATAGCTGTATGATTCAGATGACAGCTTTTGCAGTACAAGAAGCTTATCTTGTTTTTTCTTCTTCTTTCTGAGAAGAATGAGAGAATGAGAGAAACATTGTAGTGGCAAGCTAAATCATACTGTGTTATTTAAGTGTAAAGTATTAAAGTGCTTTTTCTTTCAGTATGAATATTACTTCCCCAGCATTTACCATCTTTTTGGTGAATTGTAAATGGATCAAAAGCAGACAGGAATCAGCACTACATTAGCCAGGAAGATTTGGTATTCTTTCTTGCCCTGCTGCTGCATCTCTTTTTCTGGTGTCCTGGTTGTGGGTAGAGCTGTTTGACTGCAACCAGGTCACGTCAGGGTAGCCAGCTTCATTTCTGCTAGATTTTCTTCATTATGTGGCTCCATCTGTATTCTCAGAAAAACGATCCAGTCTAACAATTCATATTTTAAGGGCATTAGGATCTCATGGATGAAAAGATTGCATGTTAACCGTGCATTTGTATTTCACATGCATATCTGGCAAAAAAACTGTCAGTTAACACACCCAAACTCTTATGTAACTTATGGGACTCAGTTAAAATGTACAGTAGATGTCCTTAGTTGCCTTGGAAACAATCTCCATGGGACAGATTAATTAATAAATTACACTTGGCAAAAAATCATTCCTTTAATGTTCTTTTAATCTTAAATTGAATTAAGAGAAAATGTTTTACTGCATAAACACAGTATCCTGTGATTATAAATATCGTGAAATGCAAACAAATTCATTTAAACTTTTTTCACAAGGATATATTTGACAGATTATACTACAATCCTGAGGCCTAAAACTGCAAAAAGGGCAGCCAAGTAAAAGGACAGAGATGCCCGTCATCATACACAACTCATGTGTTTCTGGCACGCAAGTCAGTTCATGTCCAAACACTGACATGTTTAATACATTTTCAGATTTTCTTTTTTCTGTCATGCAAAGAAAAAATATAAAGCACTAAAAAGCAGATTTAATTTCTTCTGATATTCAACATTTTAACAACAAAATGAAAGTGTTGGTGTGCAACCCAGTTAATGCAGGCCTGCTTACAGAATTAGATTGGGGTCTTGATTCAGGGGGGGATAAAAGTTATTTGGGGTGACACATGGTGCCCCACATAAATGGCCACAATTGATATTATTTTGGGGAAAGATCTAGGCTAGGGCAGCTTTCACTGGCCAAGGACCGCCCAAGAGGACGTCTGACTGACTGACATGTAAAGTAACCAATCAATTCATTTTGTTCTGCGTCATGTTTAGGGATGTGAAAATGTACTGTGAAGTTGATGACCCTACATAACAGGCCGATGTGCATAAAAAAATTATTAATTCAAGAATGCTGTGCAAATTTTCTGCAACAATGGCGCCGCAAACTTTACATACTTTTGAAAATCCAGTATTTAGTTGATCCTGATAAGAGCTAAAAGTCATAGCTGTAAACACGACGGCTTCCATGACGGCTCCTGGAAATCCTGTAGAATTCAACCAATCAGATGACGACTTCGAAGTGTTTCCTATTTTGTGTGCCACATGCATCAGACGTTCAATCAGTTCAATCAAAGTGTCATTTTATATAATAAATTCAATGTTCTTCCTTCAAAACTGTTCCCAAATGGATCTACCCACACCTAAAGAGCTAATAAAGGAAATTATTAGGCCAATATTAAATATTAACACACAATCATTAGTTACTAGGACAGAGACAGAGCATAAGGCTGATCTGGCCTGCCAAATGACTGTATTAAAAATTAAAGCAACACTCCAGGTCTAAATATATACTGTACTTATTATTATCATCAGAATCACTATTCAGGTTATGATGAACAATGTCAGCTCAAAGTCTTGTTTATTCTTTCCATGTCTGCATTTATAATTTATGACGTTGATAGTATTGCAACAATCTGAACAATGAACTGAAATGTACTGCAGCTACCATCCCCTGAGGAGATCTTTGTAAAACTGACCTGTATCAGATGGAGGCTCAGTTGTGCACTAAAATTCTAAATTGAGAAAGCCTTTTAAATTGCAGTTTAGTTTCTGAATTTAAATTGAGGTAGCAAACAGAAGCAAATTAATTCCTATGATTCTGAATGTCAAGATATTCAATTAAAATAATGTAATTTTTCACTATAAAGGGAAAATTTGTATGTATGAAATTTGAGATTTAAATGTTTTTGTTTACCTGCCTCACAGACAGGGACAGCGATGGATTAAATGAAAGAACATAGCAATTTCATCACAACTGTTTTCAACATTTATAATAATAAGAAATGTTTCTTGAGCAGCAAATCAGCATATTAGAATGATTTCTGAAGGATCATGTGACACTGAAGACTGGAGTAATGATGCTGAAAAAATTCAGCTTTGCCATCTCAAGAATACATTACATAAAATATAAATAAAATAGGAAATGGTTGTTTTTAATTGTAATAATATGTCACAATATTACCGTTTTACTGTATTTTTAATCAAACAAATACAGCCTTGAGACTTACAACATAAAATCTTACCGGTCCCAAACTTTTGAATCCTATAGTGTATATTTCACAATAATTAATGAATTAACTTTTATGGAACAGGGTGGAAGAATTTAGAGGACAGAGTTCCATATTTCATTCATTTGACATTAATGTATTTATTTACATATGTATTTATTTTTGCTTTTAATAAAAGATTTATTTATTGATCTGTCACTCAAAATCTTCCTTGGAAGAACCCTCATTTCTTTGAATTGTAATCTCATGAATTCCTTTTCAATATTGCAATATTGCAATTCAATAAAACCCAATTTCAACTTCCTGTAGGGCGTGGTTCAATTCATATTCCAACTGAATTTAAATACATTTAAATTATAAATTTTACCCAACCCTGCAGGATTGTGTGACGTTAGGGGTCTAATATAGATTATTATAAAGAGTATGAATTACAATACTTTCACTTTTCTATCATACTCATCCATCTAACAGACATCTTGCATGGAAGGGACAGAGAATTAGGGAAACCACAGAGGGAAAAAAACACAAAGTTCTCGCTCATATTTTACTTCCATAACCTCTACCTCCCCCTCCCCCAATTGTACCATTCCTAAGTGGCAGTAAAACCCACCAGCATTACTCAGTGAAATCCCAACAGAGGGATCCATAACAGCACAGCACACCCTGATGTCAGTAAATGCATAACAGTGCTCTCTCTGGCATCGCCTGCTAGGTTGTATGAACTCATTTAGTGCAAGTTGTGTAGACTAACCTCACTGACAGGGCATGTTACCTTTTTCATTTCTTTTCCCCACACACAAAAAAGGCAATCCTCATCGTCCTTTTAACTCTCTGTCCTTCCTGGCTCTTTCTCTCTTTTGCTGACTTACTCATTCATCTCTTCTGCCTTTTAAAGAGCATGCCCTCTTCAGCTTCAGAGTTGAGATAACTCGGGTGACTCTGTGGCTGTGAATAGATAGTGTTGTGTTGCTAGGCGACGTCTGAGATCAGTTAATCTGTGGATAGTGTGTACAGCGTTTACCCTACCTGCCCGCTCTGTAGCTCACATCCTGGGGGGTGAATGAACTCCTGATAACCTCATGCACATAGGAAACAAAAGAAATGCTGTTATGGATGCATGACACATCTGTACCATATTGACTACTGACTGATTATTACTGACTACAAATGCTGGTTCCATTAAAGTGAAACTTGTATATTAAATTCATTCATTACACACAGACTGATATATTTCAAATGTTTATTTCTTTTAATTTTGATGATTATAACTGACAACTAAGGAAACTCTCAAATTCAGTATCTCAGAAAATTAGAATATTACTTAAGACCAATACAAAGAAAAGATTTTTAGAAATCTTGGCCAACTGAAAAGTATGAACATGTATGAGCATGTACAGCACTTAATACTTAGTTGGGGCTCCTTTTGCCTGAATTACTGCAGCAATGCGGCGTGGCATGGAGTCGATCAGTCTGTGACACTGCTCAGGTGTTATGAGAGCCCAGGTTGCTCTGATAGTGGCCTTCAGCTCTTCTGCATTGTTGGGTCTGGCATATCGCATCTTCCTCTTCACAATACCCCATAGATTTTCTATGGGGTTAAGGTCAGGCGAGTTTGCTGGCCAATTAAGAACAGGGATACCATGGTCCTTAAACCAGGTACTGGTTGCTTTGGCACTGTGTGCAGGTACCAAGTCCTGTTGGAAAATGAAATCTGTGGAAACTTTACACTGGACCTCAAGCAACGTGGATTGTGTGCCTCTCCTCTCTTCCACCAGACTCTGGGACCCTGATTTCCAAAGGAAATGCAAAATTTACTTTCATCAGAGAACATAACTTTGGACCACTCAGCAGCAGTCCAGTCCTTTTTGTCTTTAGCCCAGGCGAGACGCTTCTGGCGCTGTCTGTTGTTCAAGAGTGGCTTGACACAAGGAATGCGACAGCTGAAACCTATGTCTTGCATACGTCTGTGCGTAGTGGTTCTTGAAGCACTGACTCCAGCTGCAGTCCACTCTTTGTGAATCTCCCCCACATTTTTGAATGGGTTCACAATCCTCTCCAGGGTGCGGTTATCCCTATTGCTTGTACACTTTTTTCTACCACATCTTTTCCTTCCCTTCGCCTCTCTATTAATGTGCTTGGACACAGAGCTCTGAGAACAGCCAGCCTCTTTTGCAATGACCTTTTGTGTCTTGCCCTCCTTGTGAAAGGTGTCAATGGTCATCTTTTGGACAACTGTCAAGGCAGCAGTCTTCCCTATGATTGTGTAGCCTACAGAACTAGACTGAGAGACCATTTAAAGGCCTTTGCAGGTGTTTTGAGTTAATTAGCTGATTAGAGTGTGGCACCAGGTGTCTTCAATATTGAACCTTTTCACAATATTCTAATTTTCTGAGATACTGAATTTGGGATTTTCCTTAGTTATCAGTTATAATCATCAAAATTAAAAGAAATAAACATTTGAAATATATCAGTCTGTGTGTTTCACTTTTTGAATGGAATTATTGAAATAAATCAACTTTTTGATGATATTCTAATTATATGACCAGCACCTGTATATCAGCCAATATTTAATATTGTGCATGTTTTTTTTTTTGTTTTGTTTTTTTGTTTTGATTACTTTTTACATCTATTGAATAACACTGTTAAATCTATAGCAAATCTCTAAATAAATTTCCATATTTTAGTATACATTATAATGTTGTGATGAGTTTATTTTAATTAATATATTTCCTATGTTTTTTAGGTTACACTTTATTTTAAGGTGTCTGTGTTATACATTTAAGTACTGAATATTAATTAACTACATGTACTTTAGGGTTAGGTTTAGGGTTAGTTAATTGCATGTAATTATGCACAGTTTATAGTAATTACTACAGTAACTAAATGTAACATGTAACAAGGACACTGTAAAATAAAGTGTTACAGGTTTTAGTTTTCAGCATTTTATTTTCAATTTATTTAGACAAAATGGTATAGAATCTTAATAATGGCTATTTATCAGTTAGAAACTGCATGGGGGAAAATAGAAACTTAAAAATGTGTTCTTTATTTCCACCTTTTTATTTTCTGGAGCTCATCCAACACAGACTGTCAACACATGCTCAACAGGTACATTTCTTTCTTAAAATGTCTATAAATTTTAACTTTCAAATTGTAACTGGTTCCAACCAATCTTTTTCAATATCTTTTTCTCTTTTTAGTTGAACAGAACATGTAGTGTACGTGTGAGCAGTTAAGGATACTTCTCTCCTCTTTTATTGAATTTATGATCCATAATGTTCCATTTTTTTAAATATTACTTGGGTTTATGCCCAGTCACACAAACAAACAAACAAAAAACAAACAAACAAAACACATTAAAGCTATTCCATAACTTTATATCACTTTTTATTTTTAAACATTTTGTATGGCTCGCATACTGTTTACTATTTTTTATATATTGGTCTTTACTTTCATTTTTCATTTAATGTAATTGTTTTAACATAAACAAATAAAAGAGATCCCACTGTCAAATCCCACAACCTCATCATCTGCAAAGAGAAACTGTATTTACACCAAAATACACATATAATGATGGACTTAAAAGCATCATAGAAGGACTGTTAAGATATTTCACTTGAACTTGACCTTAATTACATCTATTTTCTGCTTCTGTTTCTGTTTTGTATTTTACTTCTGCATTTATTCATGTTCAATGTCAATTGTCATTTATGTATGCAGCTAAAGTATAATCAGTGGTTCTTGAAGCTGCGCTCACTGTCACTCTGCTGTTTTGGTTGCGTTTGTGTTGGATGTTGCTTCTTGCTAATACCACCTAATCTAACTAAAGCCCTGTAATCCACTTAAAATGAGGTTATGAGGGTGCTGCTGGATCCGTGAAGATGCTTTTATGAGAATGAGTTCTGTCTTATGTACAGCTGCGACCGGGCATCTCACATTGAGAAAAGAAAAACACTTTAAAAGGTGAGTGCAAAACAAATCACCAAAAAAAGCACTGCTTTTGATAGATAAATTAATTTGATTGAAAGTCATATCTGCCATCTGGCCTTATGCATAATCATATAGCTATTAGATGTCTTTGAAGTATCTTTTTCCATTTGTCCCACAGCTGCATTATGTGGTAGCTCCATATCTCCTGCTTTGGTTCAGAATGAACACACCACCTCACATACTGTATTCAAGGTACTAACACACGCACACACAGTTCTTCAAATACGCCCTAGTGTAAATCCTCATATTTGCTGAGATCAGAGTTAGCTGCTCATTTGCTCAGTGAGCTCCCCTCCCCTCCGCTGCATCCAGACAGCAAACACTGCATATCTTTTCCTAACATAGAAATCATAACCTCGGGGAGCAATTATCTAACCTGCAAAAAGTTATTAAAGTTCTATTTATACTGTCATTGAAGATTTATTTCCTCTTCGCCATTTAATGACAGACACCTTTTTTAAGAACTGAGATATTTGCCTAACTGTCAATCTTCAAAAGCATACATTTGTCTTTAGATCTACACTCTTAGAAGAACCTTCAGAAGAAGGGTTCTGTCAGGCGCTTCATAGAACCTTTTAAGGGTTCCCATCATGGGATCATTCATTGTATAGATTTAGTTTTATTTAATAAATTTAGTTTTAATTAATTTTTCATTTTAAATATTTTTTATGAATTAAACCACTTGTAAACATATCAGTATTGAAATAACCCATTAAACATTCTATCTATCTATGACTTGAACATTCACTCTCATTTTGCAATATGTGAGGCTGAGGCTATAAATATACAATCTATTACAAAATGTGAATTTATTTTGCTGAAACACCAATACAAATCTGCTTAATGGCACGTTTCATTGAGAAAATATGTAGTGTACATGTTGTCACAAAATTTCAGCCAGTGTTCAAAAAATGAAATTAAAAAAAAAAAAAAAACCTACCTTGAGAAATATTTACTTCCCTACGATAAATCCAAAATTCAAAAGTCAAAAAATATTTAGTTTTATCTGAAATGTAATTGTTCAATGAAAGAATTTTTACTCTATCTATCTATCTATCTATCTATCTATCTATCTATCTATCTATCTATCTATCTATCTATCTATCTATCTATCAGATGAAACTGTAACTTTCTTGTTGAGCCCATTGATCCCTCGCAGCGCGTATCAACTGTGCGGCTCGGGCTCCTTGTATGGAGCGACACGCGTGATGATGATCGCGCGCAGATGGGTGGGGGGCGTGTGGAAACTGATCCGCCACGGCGCGCACAGTCTAAAACTGACTCTTTAACGTACTGGCAAACCGGAGAGACACGGAAACGGCCCACACCTGACTCCCCATAACAATCTCCACAGAAAGATCTGAACTAATTCAACAGGGCAAAGGCAAAAGTAGCTGAAAGGACCAAAAGCATCTGTGATTTGTTTGTGGAAGTAGCGCGCGCTCATGGAGCAGACTCGGCTGCTTTAGGAGGGTTACTTCAGTGGATTTTAGTGGGAGAAACTAAATGATGTCCGACAGAATAATGGATACGCTCAGATTGTCCGCAGCTCTTCTTCTACTTCTGTCTTTATTCAGCTGTGGAAACGCTATACAGTTTCCCGACTCCCAACTGTAAGTAGACAGCACATAACTTGCTTGTTGTTATTACCGAGTTGTTGCAGTTGTTGACAGTGTTGTTTTTAATAGCAAAAGACTTTAAAGTTATAGTATTTCAAAAGAGGTAGACAGACTGGTACTCTTCCAACCACAAGTTGCATTTAAAAACAGGACGCGTTCCGTATGTGCTATTTTTTTTATTACAGTCGGTCTATGTAGGTACACATGCGTGAGACTGACGTCTTTGGTCGTTGCGTCGCGTTTCTACGGCGGCGTGTGAAGCTAAAGGGATAGTTCATTCCCCGGTATTTTCTTTCTTCTGAGAAAATTTGACATTTTGGAAAATGTATTTACTATTCACTAACATTAAATGGTAGCCTCAAAATATAACACAACCTGACCATAAAAGTATCATAAACGTGGTTCACATAATTACTACACTTCAAAGCGAATATTTGTGTTAGTGAATGAATGAATGAATCATTTGAGTCGGATCTTTTCAATAAATCGCATTGATCCAATTCACAAAAATGTAGCCTATATTTCTGACTAAATCGGTTAAGTTCAACTCACTATCTCAATACTCTAGAGGTGAGCATGACTCTTTAAAAGTAGCTAAATGGATGAGATCGTATAGCCTATACTAATTTTAAAATGCTCAATGTAAATCCCTTAAAGGGATAGTGCACCCAAAAATGAAAATTGTCAATTCATTCCAAACCTGTATGACTTTATTTCTGCTGTGGAACATAAAATAAGGTAGGCCTATTTTGAGAAATGCCTCCATATAATGGAAGTCAACCTTCAATCTTCTTTAAAGTACTGCAGAATAAGGTAAGTCATGTTTGGACAGACATTATAAATGATAAACTTTAAGTGTAATTCTTTAACAAAGCATTCTTACCGCATTTTCGTGTGGTTTTAAAGCACCAAGGCTGCTGGTGCTAGACAAGTGGTCATCAAAACCTGATGTGCCACCTGTGTCCTGTGAGTTATTTTTAGTTGAGCAGCCTGTCACCTGTCCATATAATTTCAAACTCAAACATGTCAAACATTACTGTAATATTATGTATTGAAGCTTACTTCAGATGCTGACAGTAGCAACCGGTATACTGTCCGCTCTCTTGCGAGAGCTGCTTAAAGATCATGTTCGCCATCGAGTAAATATAGTCTCATTTGCTGGCCTTAAACTACAGTTGTCAGGTGTGGTGTGTTTCACAGCATCTTCAAACTGATATAAACCCTCTCTATGACAGATTGAACACAAGAACAGCTCAAGGCATAGAGCAATCATCTGTCAAATGCAACCAATCTGAATCCACTCTTTGCTTGAGATTGTTTTGGGTTTAGACAGAATTTGGTAATATGTAAATCACAGTCTGATGTCCTCAGGCCTGTGTCTGATCTGTGTTGTGAACTTGTACCTGATCTAACAAGTTAAAGTCGACATGAGATTCAAAAATTAGTCAATTAACATTCTTATTGCATGTTTATTAGTAATGATTTGTTGGTTTATGTTATTCCAAATCATAAATTATGGTCCATTCTTATATTGAACATCAATTTTTTCATAAAAAAATCAAGACCTAATGAATAAACTGATGTCCTGCTTTACATTCCTACTTATATCTTGTGAAATATTTCACTTTGTGGAAGTAAAATGGGTTTCGAACAAGTAAAGAAATTTTTTCTTTGCTGCGGTTCCTCTGCCCTTCGTTTTTGTCGTTCTGAGCCTTTGTGCCCAAACCCTAACCTCCTAATGCCAGAGCCTGTATGCTTCAGATGCTCTGTGACTGCGTTCTCCTCCCCAATCTCCCCCACCCTTTCTTAGTGTCTTGTGGCTTTTGCTGTGCTGTGAGGCAAATGATTAATGTCCTCAGATCTGAGTCTGATGTCACCTGTTCCACCCATGAACACTTCTTGAGAGAAGTGCAAAGGAGTTAGCGCATCTGTGCACTTTTGCCATTGTTTAGATGTTTTGAAATGTCATCTTCACTTCTGTGAGGGTTTGGGACCTGTCCTCCTCTTTTTATTTCAACTTTCGTGCCTTTTGTGTTAATAAACAGACTTTTAGCTGTGAAAATAAGTGTTCATAGAATTTAAGTAAACCGTTTGCATGGTTTATTTTGAATTGAGTTCATTTTTTTTCATATTTTCATGCATCTAATAATGTTTTGGTAAAAAAAAATGCGTTAATAAGTGTTTTGGTCTTTTCTGCTCACCAAGGCTGCCATTTTTTTACACTACAGTAAAAACAGCAATATTGTGAAATATTGTTACAGTAATATTACAATTCAAAATAATTATTTTCTATTTTCATATATTTTAAGTCACATGATTTAAGTCCAGTGACATGATCCTGTGGAAATCATTCTAAAATGCTGTCTAAAATGTCTTATCAATTTTGAAAACAGTTGTGCTGATTAAAATGTTTGTGTAATCCATGATCATTTCCCCTCAAATTCTTTGTTGAATAGAAAGTTCAAAGAACTACATTTATTTAAAACATAAGTCTTTCTAATATGTGACCCTGGACCACAAAACCAGTCATAAGTCGTATGGGTATATTTGTGGCAATAGCTAACAATACATTGTATGGGTCAAAATGATCAATTTTTCTTTTATGCCAAAAATCATTAGAATATTAGGTAAAGATCATGTTCCATGAAGATATTTTGTCAATTTCCTACCGTATATATATAAAAAAATTATTCTTATTAGTAATATGCATTGCTAAGGACTTTATTTGGACAACTTTAAAGGCGATTTTCTCAATATTTATATATTTTTTGCACCCTCAGATTCCAGATTTTCAAATAGTTGTATCTCGAAATATTTTCCTATCATAACAAACCATACATCAATGGAAAGCTTATTTATTCACATATTATAAATGTCTTTGCTGTCACTTTTGATCTTTTGATTGCATCCTTGCTGAATAAAAAATGTTACTGACCCCAAAACTTTGAACGGTAGTGTTCATGGAGAACAAAGTGCTTATAAAAAGTGATCATTTTGAGTAGATGACAACATGTTACTAAAAGTGACAAAATCAACAATAACTGTGCAATTCAAATAATGGTCAAAGAATGCAGTGTATGCTAGGAAGAGGGCGATTGGGAATGTGCAAAACCATTTTCTTTGTGTAGTCCTATTTGAATGATATGCTTTGGTTGTTTGTTTGACTTAGAAAACTGGAGCATATCATAATAGAACAACTTTATTGAGATGCATTACTTGTTAAAGAAAGGGTTTGCTAGTATATTATGTTCTTGTGCTGTGCTTATGTGTTTGGGGGCAGTTTTTTAAACATCTTAGTTCAGCAAGGAGCCTTTTTGTAGGTATTTGCTGAGCCCTTTGAAAACAGCTGAGAGCTATTTTTGTCACTCAAATACTCAGGCAAAGTTAAAGCTCAGTCAGATTCAGGGTGAATGGTGGTGGACTAGAATCTCTCCCTGTGTGCAATATATAATATGTGTGTGTGGGTTGTGTTGTGTTGTGTTGATGATGTGTCCAAATGGAGTTTTGACAGAATTAGAGAGGTTTGGACAAATTTGTCCCCAGAGGACAGCTAAAGTAAACCCACACAGTGGCCGTCTTCCTGTTCCCATGCCCACATATAATATACTAAGTCTAATTTTGTTTTCTTGGTCATTTGACTCTCATAATTGTTGGCTTTTAGAGGATTTTAGTAGTATAACAAAATGTTGAATCTACTCCATAATGCGTGATGTTTTAAGAAAGAGAAATAGAAAAAACTGTATGCTGGCTTAAAGTTCTTTGTTCAACCCTGAGAAATTTGACCACGTGGAATACTTTTTTTTCGCGCTCCAATCTTCTCTGACTTTCCCAATGAACTAACTGGAAACTTTGTGGATTGCTCACAGCTGGTTGAATGCTCACCCCCTTCTGTAGGGGAAGCACATCTGCTTCCCACTCCTAATATTATTATGAATGTACAGTGCTGAGCTCCACATGTAGAGAATGCCAGACAGTACATATGCATTTACAGTTAGTGTGCTGTTTCTAAGAGTGTTAATGGAAACTTGTCTGTGGGCTCATATCCCAGCATCCTTCCTCTTGTGTGCTGATGAGTGAATCCATTATAGCTACTCTAAATAACTGATCAGTGGTTTCTTCAGGCTTTTTGTGAGAGCTTGTGGCTTTAAAAACAGGCAGTAAGATTGTGTATTGATGTTTCTATATATATCGTACCGTTCACACGTTTGAGGTGAGTAAGACGTTTTTTTAAAAAGAAATTAATAGTTTTATTCCGCAAGGATGCATTAAATTGATCAAAAGTGAAAGTAATTTTTTTGTGTAAATTTTTTTTTGTGGTAAACCCTACGTTATGGCGAAAAAATTTCCCCACAATATCTGAAATCTGAAATCCTTGACCTTGTGGGGCTACGGTCATAAGAAATTCCCAGAAGCATTTTCTGGCTGTCAGGTTGATGTAGTGATTTATAGTTATTGAATAAGAGTAAATGTACATCGCAGTGTGTCATGGTTGAGGTTAAGGTTCAGTTAAGGTTGGAATATAATACTGTATGTAAACTTGCATTTGTGAACTTGAGACTCTCTGGACTCAACATACATGTGATGTCTGTTTCTAAGACATGTGCTAGTGAGACAGACAGATGTCCTGACCATGAGTGCAGGAAGGAGAACAAGAGGGACAGAAAGGAGGAGAGATATATTTGTAGAGACAGCCATGGTTGCCAGAGGAGATTACTAATGTGTAAAGAAACCCTACACTCTCCTTGATGGACTCGCTCGCGCACATACACACTCCTGCCCCAGTCCTGGGGGAGAAAGATGCAGATTGTATGAGCTAAACAAGACAGGCGTAGAAAATATTAAAATATTACATAAAAAAAAAGGTTAATTGAAAAATACACACCTTATGCTGATTTTAGCCCTGATTTTCACTCGCCGACAGATTTTGCAGAATCGCTGACAAATGCCCAAAATCATAAGCAAATCGGTGCTTATTCACGTAGTGTGTAATATCAAAGACGCGATCTGAGAGAATTGGTGATGCGTTGCCAACACCCGTGAGATATTTGGCATGCGATTCAAAATCCTGCTGTGTGAAATGTGTTCTGACTGAAAATTGACCTACAGCCAATGAGAGAGCAAATACAGGGCAGCAGAAAGTTCGGAGAGGAGTTATAGACCAGAATATCAGAATGAATTAGTGTACACAGCTTTACAATTTTATCAATCAGAATCAAAACACAAACATTTAATTGACCAGCCGCAACAGCAGCACATTGCAAAATGATTTATTTACCTCCAACTCTCTTTGCAGAACACACAATCCTTGCTCCCCGCGTCTCCCCAACATTTCCTCCTCCATTTTCTCCTTTTTCGCTGCAAATCAGCACACAGACAATTTGGATCGCAAACTTCTTGCGGGCTATCATTTTTAGTAACAGTTCCAGGTCTCCGGTCTCATGCATTCGTGATCTTGCATTATTTCCTTATTACTTCTCGCGTGTGTTTGGTTGTGAAACGTAGTTTGTGGACCAGACAGAGTTGTCAGCAATCCTATTGTAAAGTCATGCAATGTGTAACTCCCTTTCGTTGATCCGGCGTGAAATTTGCACACAGCAGCAGAGAGAGAGAGATTTCTGCCCTTCCATTAAAATCTATTTTACCTAAACTTTCATAAAAACATTGTAAAATGAATCAAACAGTTCTATCCAAGTCTTCTAAAAAGACACAATAATTTTATATGATGAACAGAGATTCATTTTAAGCTTTTATAAACAGTAACCAACATTGGTGGAAAAGACTTTCTCAGGTCTTTCAGGTTTCAAAATTTGTGTTGCCAAGATGATGAAAGAATTTTAATTTTGGGGTTAACTATCACTTTAAAGGTATAGTTTTGTCATCCTGTACTGTAATCACCCTCAATTTGTTCCTAAACCTTTAATATATACTTTCACAAGAATGTCCGAGCTGCTCTTTTCCCCTCAATGAAAGAGAAAGGTGAATTTCGACAGCTTAAATCTCTGATTTTTCCTTACACAAATCTATTGAATGGCTTCGAGACTTGGAATACAGTGGTCATATGGACCACTTTTATGATTCTTTTACAGGGCGTTTTCTTCTTTTTGGAGCTTGGCAGTGTAATCACCATCCAGTTTCTTTGGAAAACAGCAGCTTTTGACATACTGGATAAGATTCCTTTTTGTGTCTCAATGAAGTGTTTTATTTGGTGAAGTATTCCTTTAACTGCCCTTTAACTCAAACATATCTCTTTGTGTGCATGAAATGAGTGCCTGAAAGCATGGCTATGCGGGCTGGCTCCATTTCAACAGTTTCTAATAATACAACAGTCTGTATTAGAAAAACATCCTTGGTCGTTCACAATGTCACTGTGACTTTGTTTGGCTCTTGCCCATCCCACCTTGGTACAGTGGGAACGTGAGCTGCGAAAGTCATGCTGACGGTACTGTGCTGAATATAGCGGGCGAACAGAATTTGTGTCGCAGGTGGGTCACAGCGCCCCTCTCAACATTCTCCAGTGTTTTTTTTATCTTGGGTGACATCGCTGGTTAACAGAGCATGCAAATACAACACATACTTGGTTACCTCAGATTAATGTAAGTTCCTAATATGTATTTAGCAAAGTCCAGAAATAGTCCTGCTCACATCAGTTGCCGGTAATGAATGAGTTAATATGAAATATTCATATGCAGTGTTAATTAAATGTTATAAAATCGTGAAAATACAAAATTATTCTCTTTTGTCATTGCAATTTTTCAAAAGGTTGACCCCCCCCCCCCCCCCCCTCTCTTTCACACATATCTCACATAGATGCACAGAAAGAACATGATTTACAGCTCTTGTATCTTACTGAGTGTGACTGAATCAAACATCTTCTGTTTAAGACTCTCCGTCATGCACTGACAGTTAGGTAGAAAAATGAAAAAACATTCCAAGAATGAATTGCAGCAGCTTATTTGCACATGCTCTCTGCATTATTTTAGTATCTGGTTACTAAATGTTTTATTTATTTATTTATTTTAAATATTAGAGTTTCATTAAATTAAAAAATCATACGATTAATAACAGCTATTTCACATTTAATTTGTCTATTGACTGCAAATAAATAAATAATTAAATAAATGAAAATTAAACAAACGTTTAATAATGTTGTTATTACTATTTTATTAACTTCAGAAATCAATTAATCAATTACTTTATTTTATTTATATATTGACAGCCATAGATAGATAGATATTATAAATAGATAGATAGATATTTTACATGTAAAACTTGTATTCTCCAATGTATAAATGGGTCTTTATAATGTCTCTTTATACATGGTTATGATATAAATATAAATAAGTCCACAGTAAATCTTACAGTGTCTTTTGATCATTGTCCTCTACATCTCACCAAATAACAGTGTACTATGCAGTCATCCGCCTTGTTTTTCTATTTACAAATTACAAACATCACCCTCAGAGAAAGCAAGATAGAGACTGACAGACAGGAGAGTGAGAGTGGCAGAAATGGAGCTGAGAAAGCGCTAAACCGATGAAGTGAGAGAGAAAAAGCAGAGGGAGGTGGCTTGTTTATTTCTCGTCTTTTCTGTCAGGTTTACTACTAGTTGTTCCCCAGAAACATAATTAAATCCCACCCTATTGCTTTGTGCTCTACTTAAATACTTGCAGAATGTATTAGAAGACTGAAGAATGACATCTGATTGAAGAGGTTTGACAGATAAGCGGAGATTGAAGTAGCAATTAATTTATAGAGGTCAGTTATACGCAGTGCTTGATGTGGAAAAAATAAAGTGCCGGTACTCCCCAAAGGGGGCGGGGCAGAGCGGGGTGGGGTGGGGTGCGGGTTATGGGCGGGATTGGTTGTCTTCCTCGGTTACAAGGGTGTAGTTTTGATTTACTTGTTTGCTTGTTTGTTTGTTTATTTTTGCAAAATGGTTTCCTTCTTTTTTATCTATAGCATTTATTAAAAACAGCAACCTACACATTAACACATGCCGCAGTTGTAGGCTAATATAAATCTTTAGTGAAAAATCTATCTCCCTAAAAGATTCTCTCTTATAAATTCTACAACAAGTTAGTAAAAATTGACCACAATAAATATAATAAATTCTAGTAAAGGTGGTAATGAGTTTAATTTAGAGCTTTCTAATTTATGTTGGTGCAGGATGATCCCCCCCCCCCCCCCTTTCATCAGCTTTTTCGTGGCTGTTTTAGATGATGTGTGCCTTCCTCCATAGGGTTTTCTCAATAGAATTCAAATGGGTTGCACATTTTATCATCAGTGACGCAATAAAAACGGTGTGACGGTCAGAGTACTGGCAACATGTACTGCATATGTTGCATGTTCCTTTTTTGAGAGGTGGAACAGCTCTGGAATCAGCCCTGAAAACCTAATGCTGTGATTGCGTGAATTGAGCTCAGGTTTAGTCAATGACATAGTGTACAGACCTGTTGCTTGTTGTCAGCAGTGTTGATATTTTTTTCACGAGGATTGTGGGTGGGAAGACTGTATAGAAACGTGTTTGTTTGGACTGTTTTGACATGTGTCGATCCCCATAGCAACATAGGCCCTGTTTCTACCTAAGATGCATTTTCAGTGATCAGATCACAAGTGATCAGCCACGACACATTACCATTTTCACCTGGTATGAACATGTGTTAGATGAACACCACTTTAGATTTCGTTGAGACCCTTCCCTCTTATTTTGTCACGCTACATATCTTTCAATCGTGAGAAAATTGCTATTTTAACCAAGGAACCGGGACGTGTGAGGGAGTCGCCTGTCAATTGCGTCATATCTGCGTTACCCTCGGTTTCCGGTTTTATTTTGCAGAAACGCTTTACTCTTACTGCAGTGTGCAACAAGTGTCATAGCAGCCGCCGAGCGAACGCACAGAATAACGTCATAACATCATTTTCAACACACTCAAATGTATCTAATATGATAAACAGAGCTGCGTTACCTCATACTCATGACCGGAAAAGCGGAAATGGCGCCGGCGACTGTGGCATAATAAAAGTCCCGCTGCTCGCGAGGTGTGTGTTGCGCTCATCTTATTAACAATCACTCCAGCGGCCTTGCTCAGCTCCCACAACACTCAGTCCTGCTCTGCTTCATCCTACAGTAACATTAATAATCGCATCCATGAACATGATTTCTGCCCGAGTCATATCTCGATTCTTTTCCACCGGCTATGAGGTGAAGACCACGTGTCCCAAGATTCTGCGCTCAAACTAGGCATCATCAAACTACGCCTTTGTTTTGAATAGGCGACCTCTAGTGGACGGAAAAGTTACATAGTGCACCTTTAAAAGCAGAAGCTCTGTTCTTTGTTAGTTTGATATATTGACTTATTTTACATACTCATACAACAAAATATTCTGCAGCCATGAAAGATTTGTGAATATGATAAAAAATCCTGCCACTGGCTGGCAACTTAAAAACTTTGGCAGGGAAGGAGTTAAAACCATTTGTTTAATTCATGTTTTAAAATGTAGTTAAGCAGCAATAATTAACTGATAAATCACAATCAAAATAATATGCATCAGTAAAATAATTATTATGAACAATATTAAAAAAATAATTTTTAATTTGTGTTTAAAAACACAAGAGCCAATTGATTTTCTTTATCCAGGTGCTAATCAAGTATGTGCCAAAAGTGATTTATTAGTATTATTTAATGGCACATTTAACTACATTTATGATCTGAATATTAAGTGTGTGTGTGTGGTTCAGGTATACCCTACATTATGGGGACAAAATGTCCTCAAAAAGATGGCAATATCCAAAATCCTTGTCCTTGTGGGGAATTCTTTTTGGTCCCCATGAGAAAAATAAAAAAATGCAGAAAGTTTTCTGTGATATGGAGGTTTAGGAGTAGAATATACAGTTTGTACAGTTTAAAAACCATTACATCTATCCAAACATGGATTAGAAATCCAACATATTTGTGTGTGTGTTCGTCCATGTGTGTTTTTGTAGGAGGGAGGGAACTGCAGCCAGAGGTCAAGATCCAGCCCTGTAAACCTGACTCATGTACTCTATTTTAGGGCTGCTTGATGTGTCACTCATTCTGATTGGATGGATACAGTATGTGTTGTGTGTCTTATCTCATAGGATGTTTACACTGCATATTTGTTCCCAATGAGCAATTCGCTGTGATTGCCTTTTGTCACTAAATGTGTCTTTATTTTTGTCCCACCTGATAATGTTCTGTGCTTTGAACCAACAGCACATGTTTCTCTGACCCCTGATCTGTGACCTTAAGTTGTGGACACATTTGATCCTTGAGGGGTCCATCAAGAGGCCATTTGGCTCAGATTTTAACAACCCACATGGTTTCAGACAGCTGGTCAAGCGATGACATTGTGGCATAAAATGGAAAGATGTTCGGTCTTTCCTGGCTTTGCTGTTAACAAACTATTTTGACAGTTTATGCAGAGCTCCGTAAAGGTCAGAACTGTAAATACTGATTTTACAGGGAACAATTGTGTTGTCACCTCTCTAAATGTTTATATTACAGTCATATAAAGTCATATATTGGGGACATGTAGGTCTAATGTGGCTCTAAACACAAAAACAACCCTAACTTCCTCAGGATGTATAGTTAAAATAGAGAAAGAGGGCAAGAGAAAGCTTGTATTTTGTGTGGTACAGTCTAAGTTTACTTTCAGTTGACAGACATCCACTACTATGTTAGCTGTTCAAGCCACTTTATTTCCCTATGCGTCAATCATTTTACTTACTGATTGCAAAGAAATTCATATATTTACATAAAAATATACTCTACCTGTCAAAGGTTTGGAGTGAGTATGGGGTCAGCACAACTGTTTTCAACGTTGATAATAAGAAATGTTTCCTGAGCTCCAAATCAGCACATTAGAATGATTTCTGAAGGATCATGTGACACTGAAGACTGGAGAAAATTCAGCTTTGCCATCACAGGAATAATGACAGTTTAGAATATATTAAAACAGAAACAGTTATTTTAAATTGTAATATGTATTACCGTCTGACTGTATTTTTGATTAATGAAATGCAGAATTGTTGAGTATAAGAGATGCTTTTAAAAAATACCTTATACCGACCCTAAATTTTCTGGTTATATTCTGATTGTTGTAACAAAAGCAGCTTGTTATGGCCTCAATGCACTTAAGTTCCCTCTAAGCAGAGATCACAGGAACTGATTTTTTAAACCTGTTTCCTAATGTAATTTACAAATATATCTTGAACTGACTCTGAGTACGCAATTTCACAAGGAAATTAAGTTTGGATTCTTAAATGAGTCAAAGTGTTTCCATAAACTATTTGCAGGTCGTAATGTTTTACAGCTCGCTGGGTCACCCCTGCCCCCCGCTTCCCTCTCCAGAGGACTTGTAGGGGGAGGGACCAAAGGGGATCTTATCTCAATTTTCCATTCCCTGCTCCAAGTTTCCGTTACTCTTTTTTTCACCACATCCATTTCCCCCCAAGCCTTAGCACTATACTTAGCATGTATGTGCTCTGTTTTTATGGTTACTGCAGTGGTTATGATCATACTGCTGTTGTAATTTCATTAAGAGAGTTTAAATTGAATTTCATCAGCTAAACTAAGCGGGGCTGGCCGCCTTTTCCCGTCGTCTTGCGTTGTTGAATGAGCCATATTCTGGCACTCTTGATCCATAACAATGATTAGCTGCAATGATTCATCTCACCAGAAGGAATTAGAGAGAGGAATTGATTTGGCATAAGGCTTGGCTGGGTTTGAGCTGGGGGGGTTTTGGACAGAAGAGCATTTTAGTAAAGTAGCTGCTGTTACAGAGCAGATGTGATATTTTACTGTCAGGTTGTTATCTATGGGTAATACCGAGTCTCTTTTCCGATCCAATAGCACATACTGTTGAAGTACCTTTTTTTGAGATATTGGAAGATATTATAGGTAATAATTTAGCTGATATATTTAATTTTATTTATAATTAATTATTATTATTATTATTATAATTATTATTATTATATATATATATATTTTTTTTTTCTTTTTAATTAATTATAATGAATATACAATTTATAAAATACACACAAAAAATGCTGGGTTGTTTCAAACCATGTTTAGGTGCTAGGTTTAAAAATGTAATTAAAAAATGTAAACCAATGTTTGGGTTTGTCTATATTTGACCCAAACATGGGTTGAAACAACCCAGCATTTAGTGTAGTTACATTAAACCACTTCAATAAATTTCGCATTTATCTACATTGTTATTCAGTTATGGAAAAGATATATAATGTTTCTTCTTTCTATCAATCTACGCTCTTGTTTTGAAATAAACCTTTCATGCTAAATAAATAGTAAAATGACTAGTTAAAAATAGTTCAGTAAAATTCAGTAACATGTGACTGGTAGTCTATATATGAACCCAATAGTGTATCAGTGTGTAAGTGTAAGAGTGTATGAGTGACACATATCCAGGCAGTGCTATTCTTTGATATCTTCATATGGCATAAATATGCTCATGCCAGTCTTGCCTGAAGCAGAGGCCTCTGGTGGTTGGCTCTCATGGCTAAATATACTGCTGGTCCACATGTGGTTTCTCTTCTTAGATTACACTGTTTTTTTTTTGTTTTTTTCCAATAAGAAAATGTTCCCACTAGAACCAGCCAAACTCATCACCCTCCAGCAAGAGGGACTTTTCTGCGGCCCTTATTTTGTGTGTGCGGTGGTGTCTGCTTAATGCTGCGGGACATCTCACATACATTCAACGTGCTCTGCTGCCGTGGCTTTGAGTCACACTGATGATATTCATAGTGGTGGTGGTGACAAGATAAGAACCTTGATATGGATTCACTTACATGACACCATATCCCACCCTTCACACCTCTTTTTCTCTCCCTCTACCCCTACTGCACTTGTTCTGCTTTGCTTTACAGGGCTCCAATATAGCTATTAGTGCCCTTAGATGGAGGCTCCATGCATGCTGTCTGCTCAACAGTTTTAAATTTATGTTGAGTATTTAAAACAGAAGATGGCTGGTCAGCAAGGGGCTAATTTGAGACTGTAGGCGGGGTTAAAAATGAATAAACATTGATCTTATAATAAGCCCCCTTCATCTGTCTTTGGTTAAGGGGTCATATCATGCTTATTTCAAGATCATAATTTTGTTTATGGGTTCTACTAGAATACGTTTACATATTTTAATGTTCAAAAAAATAATTTTTTCTTGTAATTTACGTTGTTGCAGTACCTGTTCTCACCCTCTGTCTGAACGCTCTGTTTGAGTTTTGGTTTCATTAAAACCCGCCTTCCGAAAAGCACAGTCTGCTCTGATTGGTCAGTTGGCCCCAGACTGTTGTGATTGGTTTACCACTTAGAGTGTGTGTCAGAAAAGTAACACCCCTTACTATAACTGGCAAGTATCAGCTCTGGAAGCGCTGTAAACACTAGTGCAACTAGTGTAGTGTAGTCGGATAATGACAGTCAAGGTCAGTCCTCGCCCTTTTTTTATGCATATGCCTTGGCCGGGAATTATTTCATTTAAATTGTGATGTGTACATTCCCGGAAGAAAATCTACAAGTTCATAAACCATGTTTACTGATATAGAGAATAACTCCCTTTAGTGTGGACTTTGTGCTTTGCAGACCTTTTTCATGCTCAAACCTACAAAAAACATAATAGGACACCTTTAATATCATAACGAATTTTCCACATAACCCATATAAAATCCCCCAGAGCAGACAAAAAAAAGCACCTTTAAGTACCATAAATGCAGCTGATATGACTTTTGTGCTCTAATAAAAATATTATGAAAAGTCGTTTGGATGAGAAATTATGTTACTCACTGAAAATCACATTAGCTCTCAAATCTTATTTGCATACTCATCTGCATACTTAAATTTGAGAACTGATGCTATTTTTATTTAGATCACAAGTTTGAATATGAATATTTTAGCGGTACCGCAAAGAGCTAGCCTAGAAATCTAGACGCACCCTAGTGGCAGCAAATGTAATTTGCAGCCAGATTCGTCTAGCAACTCTCCGTTGGCTTGCGTGCTTGAAAAACCAAACTCTAGTCAGGCCAATCACATCGTGTATAGAGTCGGTGGGTGGGCTTAACATAATGACGGCAGAGTTGCGACAGTTCCGCATGCTACTTGAAAACAAAGACTCTGGAAGACTTGGAGTTAAGATTTTCTTTGAGAAAAGAACAAAGAACTGCACTGCTTCTTAAAAAAGGAAGATGTGTTCGGAGTTTTGCCGACCGGATACGGCAAACGTTTTATCTGTCAACTAGCTCAGCTTCACCTTCTTCGTTGCTCTGGTTGGTTGTAGCGCTATCCTATTGCGTGCAGGGGGAATTTGAAAGACAACCGTTTATCCCGCCTCTCAGATTGAGCCCTGCCAATGGTGTGTTCCCAGAATCAACATCTTGATGTGGGTCTGGCTTATCAGGCTAGCGAAGAGCATGATTTTCAATGAATAATTATTTAAATTTCAAATTTAAACGTAATGTTCGTCACAATTTTCATGCTGTACATACAGTATGTTCACACATATGATATATAATCATTTGAAATCATACACTACTGGAACAAAATGAGGGTAAGTGAATTATGACAATTTCCTTTTTGTGTGTGTGTGTGAACTATTCCTTTACAAATAAAAATGTATCAGTAACATCGAGTTTTTCCCTGGTCCAGCTGAATGTCCCTGAACACGCTAACCAGCTATTCTTCTTTTCTTGCTACATTTCACACTTCCATTTTTTAAATCTTTCAGGAACATCAGTGGTACTATGTTTACCCCCACACAAACACACATAAAGGGATGCATTTATGACTAATCTTACCCAAATATTGTATTAAACTGAAATTGAGACCATATTTTCTTTCCTATTGTGACGTATATCTAAGAGAAAAGACTTCTACAAAAAATGTAGGACGGGACTTGATTTTGTCAATTGAGAATAAATATTTATAATATAATAAACACTCCAACATTCCGTAAAAATATAAGAAATATCCGATTTTGATTTCATAAAGACTATTTTTGTGCTTTTCAATATCATCACCATGAGTCATGTTGCAATGATTATTTTCTCTCATTTTTGTGTTAAATTGATTTTTACTGTAAATACAACCAATAAACAAAAGAACTGGGAAATGTGCTTGTATGTTAAACATCACAGATCATTGTTTGAAAAAAACAACTAAATCTTATTGGTTCATTGTGTTCGCAGGACCCACAAATGGGCGGAACAGATGCAGGAGGAGCTAGTGCAGTTGATCGATGCTGAGAGCGGCATACAAAAACTCAAAGAAGTAAGATCACACAACTGTCTTTCAACACGCTAAACATGCAGGTTTAGAATGGCATGAACATGACTAAATGATTACAGAATTTCCATTTTGGCTGAACTTTCCATATATACAGCTTCAAAAGTAGCAAAAGATCAGCATCTCTGTGACCCAGTCTCATTAAAACCTTGTACTGTATGTCATGCGGTTTGCCATTGTAAAAAGCTCTTGTGTCCAAGGCCAATGGGCAAAGAATATTTAATGTGTTCAGATAAGTTTACAGTGGAAGAAAGCCAAAGAATTTCCTCAACCCACAATGCCTGGCACATGACCAGGTACACACCAGTGCAGGTCCAATCACAATCCTTTATGGTGTATTTTTTACTGCTAAACAAATTTTAGAGTGAATATCCTAAATGATCAGATACTAACATCCTCAAACCTACATGGGATGTTACAGATGTATACATATACTGTATATTACCTTTTTTATTTATGGAATGTTTGACACAGTATTGATGGTAGTAGTCAGATAAAAGACAGGAATCGATAATTCTTATTTTGGCCATGAAGTTAATATTAATATTCCTTTTATTTAAATTCTTTTCCAGTATTCTCAATCCATCATAAGTACTGATGTTTTACAGGAGACATTCTAACCACTAAATAACTGCCTGTTTGGTTTAGCAGAGTCTGAAACTATTCTATAATTCATATACATTCTTACCAGCTTGACAAAAGGCTAGCAAAAAGGTTGAATATTAAATCTGTTTTTTTCTTTTTCATTTCTACTGTCACAGCCTTTTTTATATATTTGACTAATTAGATTTGCAGGTACAATTTCAATGAATGCTATCCTGTCTGTCAAGGCTATGACACCACAAGAATTTTCTGCCTTTTCTTTCTATCTCCTCATAAGTAATGGCATTTTAGACAAATTTCAGCAAGTAAACCTGAAACCTTAAACCTCTCTCTTTCTCAGATTTTCCTGCAGCTTCAGAGACACTATGTTGTGAAGCAAAACAACGCTCAACAGCTGGTGGCAAAAGCTGCGTTTGAAATCGACAAACTTCTTGCCAACCGCTCCAAAGCTCTAGAAGTAAGTATCAAGTATTATGACACGTTATCAACCTAATGTTCATAAAGTGTCTCACTTAGACACACGAACAATAGTTCGCTATTTACATGTCGGAATTTGTGAGCGGAAAGACTGAACGCTTCTCCAGAGAGGAATCCTTTTGTGGAATCCATCCCTGTGTGTGTAATAAGCAGAGTGTACACGTGTTGTGCACCTGCCTATAGGCACATATTATTAACACACTCTTTAAATAACACAAAAAATACTGCGTTATTGACTTTAGACCAGGTTTTTGTTGGTCAATGGTGCAATCATTTTCAGTTGCCTCAAAATAGCAACGCGCCAACAATGTGCCTAAACACACCTCATTTTCAGACAAGCACTCCCATGGGCAAACAGATGGCCGTGAGCGCATTTGCTATTTTAACAACGTGGCGCTGGACGTGAAAATGATAAAAGCGTCTGGCTGAAACTAGCAAAAAACACTTGCGCCGCTCCTGGCATCGCATTGTGCCAGGTGTGTGATATTATAATCAATGAAGCTGTCTGCGCTGTGCAACGAATCTCTTATCGACACTGAGTTTATACTTTGGTTATAATGAAAGGATTTGCGTGCATGCAGAACTAACTTAAACACATCTGATTGCCTATTGCGTTCATGCGGTCAACAGATACAGTATGTCTGTGATTGGCTACAAAGCTGCAAAAACACGTAAATAGAAAGATTTGAAGCTCTTCATAGAGTGCTTACTTAAACGCTCAACAGGAACGGTGTAAAGAATTTTTGTCACATTAAATGTTCAAATAACTTTTTGGTGGGTCAAATAATCATTTAGGCAGTTGCCAAAATATTTTTAATGCAGGAAAACACATTGCACGTGTTTGATTTGATGCTACAATATTTAATCATGTGGATTTCCACTTGTTGAGGTGTATTCCAGGTGTCATACTTACACTAACATAATGCTCTAGCTATTTCAGCAGTATATTTTCTGTATAAATTGTGTATATGTAAAATACCCAGATTACCTACTAAATTTGCCAAAATGAACAGTATACAAACCAATCACTAGAAAAAAATCATGATAACCGTTAAGCATTAAGGTATTATTCAATCATTTGACATTTCTCCTTATACAGAACCTTTTTGGCATTAAGTGTTCTTTAAAATTGAGTCAAGAACACTAGGGTTCTATATAGAACTCGACTGAACCTTTTTTTAAGAGTGTGTAGTATGTACTAAGCTAGTGTTCCAAACATAGTCATAGTTTTTTTTCTGCTTAGTCCAAGCCCTTCCAACATTTTATATTGTTAGTAAATTAGATCTGGCAGAAAGATCCAGCTTGGATCGATCTGCATTGATCTAGCTCTGATAAAACCGAGTCCAGAATGTTGGCAGGGCTGCTTCAAGCTGAAAGTTAATGAGTTTGCTGATACGCTCTGTCCTTTTGATTTTCTTTCTTGATAAACTGTACGCTGTATGCCCTGAAAGCTATGTTTCAAGAGCATTTTCCATTATTGTATGAATAGAAATCATTAAATATGATTATATACAGTGGAGAAATACCATATGTTGTGTGTGCTTAAGCAGGGTCAGTCAGTGTTATAACTGTTTAATCTTGCCCCTGAAGTGCAGGTGATGTATATGGCAGACTGTGTGGAGCTGATTTTATTGCTGAGCATTAAACACATCGCTGACAGCTCACCCTGATGACTAAATGAAAGTATTGACCTTTCATTCCCTCTCTTTCTTTCTCACTGTCCCTTTCCTTTTTTCTCCTGCTGGCTTTCTTCTGTCATGCTTAATTGGTCTGAATTAAGTGCTCTTGTTTTAATGGATATGAAAGCATTAGTGTGCCTCATATGATGGAAATAACTGCTCTTAGGTCATTGGATCTGTAATAGCTGGTTGTGGCTGAGGACAGTTTGGCTGTTTGCTTCTCTGTCCATTTGTGTGTGTGTATTTTTGGCAGATTGTTTCTACCTCCAGTCACAATGCCCAAGCTGGACACTGTCCTCATTTTACCTCATAGTCTTTATTCAGTGTTTTCCCTCTGCTGTCCACCAGCACAAACACAGACAAGACCATCTCTTACTTGTTTTCTTGCTTTTCTCTCCTCATCTTTTATCGTCACATTCAAAAGAAAAGATTTCCGTGAGTCGGAATTGTGCTGGTCAATTTTTTGCACCCTGCTTATAATTAGAAAATTCACAAATACATCCAGTTCAGCAACAAGAATCAAGAACCAAAATTTAATTATTAAAGGTGCCCTAGAATGAGTTGAAACAATATTTTAAATTGTTCTCTGATATCTACATAGAGGGTATGTGGCTTATTTAAGGGCAAAAAGTGTCCAGATACGGTTTTACAGGTGCGTTTACAACCCTAGAAATTGTCCCTAGAATGAAATGGTCTGTTTTTGCCTTATTTGGAAGGGTCATGAATAGTAATGTAGAGTTCTGCTCTGATTGGCTGTTTCACACTCATTTCAGTAGCTCACAGTGACAGCAAACACATCTCTGCTGTCCGGCATGACAATGGAGAGATTAGGCTAAATAATCATATTTCAGTTCTCAAAAAAATCTTTTTTAACAAATTGACTAGATTCCTTGTCAAATGACTATCGTTTCAACTTAAGTGGTGGAGAAGGTAAAGTTAGCTAAAAGGATCGAGTGAGCTATCTGTAAGCAACTAAACTAGCGTAGTTAGCTCCTGAGTTATGTGTTGTTGACGAAATATAGGATGAATTATAATTCTGTCCGCCAAAAGGGATTGACATATGTATCTACGGTTGTATTTTGTAGATTTATATGACAACACTGGCAGGAAATAATGTTAACCTTTGTCATTTGACATTTGTCATACTATTTAGTTATGTGTACTAGTTACTTGGAGTTTCCTATTGTTACTGTACTAGCATCTTGCGTTGGATCTAGACAACACAGGGTAAATTATCGTTAATGTTGTCTCACTAAGAAACTTTCAATTTAATCAGAAATGGCTTCAACAATCAAGAAGTGGATAAAATCACTACTTACTGCTTGCGAGAATATAGTTGGAATTGCCCCCTTCTTCAATATCAGATGCTAAGTGAAGCCTGCTTGATATTGTCCCAGGTTAGAAAAACTGTCCGTGGTGAAATAGGCCGAGCAAACTAACAACTTTGAATTAAATTGTTGCGGTATCCAGTTATAAATAAACATCAACCATGCCTGTTGACAGTTTTGTTCTGTGGGAAGGGTATGAAAAGTCCTTACATCCTCTGCACAGCCTGGAACATAACATTTATTTCCATGATCTGCCATTTTCGCTATCCTCGCTTGACGCTTGTTTCTTCACAATACCTGCAGAACTTCAGATGATTCGGCTGTGCAGTTCTGCCTGGACTTGAACATGGGCTGGCATATGCAAATGTTGGGTGCATACATATTAATGATCCCGACTGTTGCCTCACAGTCTGTGTTGTTGAGATTTTTCCGTGGCATTTTTGACGCACAAGATTTACATATGAAGGAGGAAGCAATGGTGTTTGAGACTCACGGTATGTGATTTCCATGTACTGAACTCTTGTTATTCAACTATGCCAAGATTAATTTTTCAATCTAGGGCACCTTTAAAAGCAACCCTCCAATTTTGTTGTTAAACACTGAAGTGCATCTGTTTAAAATGTTTCAGATTTTCTGTAGAGTGTATTGATTTTATATTTGTGTACTAACTTCCTTCCTTCCTTCCTTCCTTCCTTCCTTCCTTCCTTCCTTCCTTCCTTCCTTCCTTCCTTCCTTCCTTCCTTCCTTCCTTCCTTCCTTCCTTCCTTCCTTCCTTACTTACTTACTTACTTACTTACTTACTTACTTACTTACTTACTTACTTACTTACTTACTTACTTACTTACTTACTTAGATTGTTGATTTGTTCTATTATCAATGTTGAAAACAGTGCTTAAGATTTTTGTGGAAACCGTAATACTTTTTTCAGAATTCTTTGATGAATAGAAAGCTTAAAATATTATTTATTTTAAACAAATTTAATTCATAAAAATACAATAACATGAAAATATGATGACTGAAAAGAAAGTTTTGTTCAGAATAAGACCAGAAATGTGTTTTGGCAAAGTAAATGGGCTCAATTTTTTTATTTTATGTTGACTTTAATAGATTTTTGTCCACACTGATTCGTGGCCGTGCATGTTCAAATAGATTAGACACGACATAGTTTCTTAAAAGCTTAAGAGTACAAATAAATAAATTAGATATTATTATTATTATTATTATTATTATTTTATAGATGGACAGCATCTCATCTTAGCAGGCTCTTTTAGCAGGTGTTCAGCCTTTAATTCATTCAGCTTTGGAAGAAATTTTTATGGAGTAGCTCATATTTCAGTAAATAGCATAACAGTGTGTGAAGCTGTTGCCAGGGAGAGTTGTAAGAGCAGATCTAGACTTGTTTGTCAGATAATCCCTCTCTCGCCAGTCAGCACACACAGCTTCGTCAAATCTTGACTTATGGTCTCTTTTCTGACAACCGTTTGTTGTATCTGCTGTGCTTGATGTACAGTAAATGAATCATTTTTTTATTGTGGCACCTGTTTCTAAATGGCACGTAAAACAAGACACACTCTAATTGGTTGCGTTGCCATCAGTCGATGGCCTCTTCTTGTCTAACTGAGCTGAATCATCCCCAACTCATCGCTTGGCTGTTGCCTCCAAGAAACTTTCTACTAAATTAGTGCTTTTCCTAGAGAATCGTGGATTGGCCTCTTATTCCACCATAGGAAGTCAGCTGTCACTGTGACGATGAGCATATCTTGTCGATCATGTGGTGCTGTTCACGTTCCTGTTGTTCTTTCCTGAGTGACCCCTCGGGCACAGGATGACCACGGATCATGTCTTGTTCTAATCAATATCTGCTGGATCAGACTTGACTGACCTCGAGGCCAAACGTGACTGTGGGATGCTGTGGTTGAATTAGACTGATTGATTGATTGGCAGCTCAGTTAAGTTGATCAGTGGGTGTCTTTAATTTGGAGACATCCATCAGCAGCTGTCTGCGCAGTCGATGCGAGTTAACGGAGGTTGCTTGACGTGCGGCCATGATGCTGTGTTGTCTAACAGGAAACTGAAGGTGGTGGCTGTTGATGGAGACAGTGTTTTCTTTAACGTCAATCAAATCACGTAAACAGCAAAAATGTCTCACTTTTGCCACTCTTTCTCTCTTCCTCGACTTCATTCCAATTACAGCAATTCAACCTACTAAAATAAACCTTGTCTCACTCTCTCTATCTCACTCTCCCTCTCCAGCTGTTTTCTGGACATTGTTGGACAGCCAACACTTTTTTTTTTATCCTGGTGACCTCCAGTTACACCAACAAAGTACACAATATAAAATGTACCTATTGTAAAAAATGTCTGTACATTTTGGCCTTACAAAGTTCATTTTGGACATTGTAGTGTTGAAGGCATCCATTTAACTGTTACCCAAGGTATTATAAGAAAAAGGATAATCTTTTTACCTTAAATTTATAGGAAATATCTACATACAACATACTGATATACACTCACCTAAAGGATTATTAGGAACACCTGTTAAATTTCTCATTAATGCAATTATCTAATCAACCAATCACATGGCAGTTGCTTCAATGCATTTAGGGGTGTGGTCCTGGTCAAGACAATCTCCTGAACTCCAAACTGAATGTCAGAATGGAAAAGAAAGGTGATTTAAGCAATTTTGAGCGTGGCATGGTTGTTGGTGCCAGACAGGCCGGTCTGAGTATTGCACAATCTGCTCAGTTACTGGGATTTTCACGCACAACCATTTCTAGAGTTTACAAAGAATGGTGTGAAAAGGGAAAAACATCCAGTATGCGGCAGTCCTGTGGGCGAAAATGCCTTGTTGATGCTAGAGGTCAGAGGAGAATGGGCCGACTGATTCAAGCTGATAGAAGAGCAACTTTGACTGAAATAACCACTCGTTACAACCAAGGTATGCAGCAAAGCATTTGTGAAGCCACAACACGCACAACCTTGAGGCGGATGGGCTACAACAGCAGAAGACCCCACCGGGTACCACTCATCTCCACTACAAATAGGAAAAAGAGGCTACAATTTGCACGAGCTCACCAAAATTGGACAGTTGAAGACTGGAAAAATGTTGTCTGGTCTGATGAGTCTCGATTTCTGTTGAGACATTCAGATGGTAGAGTCAGAATTTGGCGTAAACAGAATGAGAACATGGATCCATCATGCCTTGTTACCAGTGTGCAGGCTGGTGGTGGTGGTGGTGTAATGGTGTGGGGGATGTTTTCTTGGCACACTTTAGGCCCCTTAGTGCCAATTGGGCATTGTTTAAATGCCACGGCCTACCTGAGCATTGTTTCTGACCATGTCCATCCCTTTATGACCACCATGTACCCATCCTCTGATGGCTACTTCCAGCAGGATAATGCACCATGTCACAAAGCTCAAATCATTTCAAATTGGGTCCTTGAACATGACAATGAGTTCACTGTACTAAAATGGCCCCCACAGTCACCAGATCTCAACCCAATAGAGCATCTTTGGGATGTGGTGGAACGGGAGCTTCGTGCCCTGGATGTGCATCCCACAAATCTCCATCAACTGCAAGATGCTATCCTATCAATATGGGCCAACATTTCTAAAGAATTCTTTCAGCACCTTGTTGAATCAATGCCACGTAGAATTAAGGCAGTTCTGAAGGCGAAAGGGGGTCAAACACAGTATTAGTGTGGTGTTCCTAATAATCCTTTAGGTGAGTGTATGTATATATATATATATATATATATATATATATATATATATATATATATATATATATATATATATATATATATATATATATATATATATATATATATATATATATATATATATATATATATATATATATATATATATATATATATATACAGTCCATTTTAGTTTGATTGATCTGTTTTTGACACTTTTTACTTTTAATTACCCTACTTGAGATATTTTTTTCATTTTTCATTTTTGTCATGAATGTGTCTATGGTGCCTTAAAGTTTTGTCTAGGTGGGCAGCTCAAAGTTTTGGAACCGATCCAGTGTGTGTACTGTGTGGATGGTAATTCAAAGTATCTGCTTCTCTTTTTAGAAAGAACGAAAGACGTTCTTTCACCGTGATCTGAGAGCCCAACTGCTAAATGCTGCATCAAAAGAAAGAAAAATGAAAAGCATGACAGAGAGATGCACACTTAGGAAAGAGCCACGTGCATCCATCAAAAGGGAAAGAACAGATGGAAAGGAAGGGTGTTTGTTTGCTCTCTGTTTGATGTTGCAGATAAAACAGCACCAGCCAGCTCAGTCATTCTATGCACTGATTCTTAGACAGCTAAATATCATTAGAGCTTCTGGAAACTAGATTGCAGACTCTCATGGGCCAATACTGTACACACTATATTTATCTCCAGGAGCCCTTTCCCTCTCCTCTCTGCACTCGTTTCTTATCCTATCAGTCTTTCGATGATGTGCAGTGAAGGGCCAGAGAGCTTCAGGATAACATCAGTAAACAGCATTTTGTTTTTTTGGTATGGTTTCAAAGATGTACAGTTCACTCCAGTACTGTTAGCTTGTTGAGAAAAGGTGTGCTATTAAGCAATGAGAGGTCTTTCTTTATAGCACTACCCCCTTCCTACTGTTGTTGTTTAAGTAATAAATTATTCAGCTTTTTGCTTTCTATTTCTCTTGATGGAGGGCTATATATATACAGCATATATACACTGATCAGGCATAACATTTTGACCACTGACAGGGGAAGTGAATAACACTGATTATCTCATCATCACAGCACCTGTTAGTGGGTGGGATATATTAAGCAGCAAGTGAACATTTTGTCCTCAAAGTTGATGTTAGAAGCAGGAAAAATGGGCAAGCGTAAGGATTTGAGCGAGTTTGACATGGGCCAAATTGTGGTGGCATCTCCAAAACTGCAGCTCTTGTGGGGTGTTCCTGGTCTGCAGTGGTCAGTGTCTATCAAAAGTGGTAGGAAGGAAAGGAACAGTGGTGAACCGGCGACAGAGTCATGGCCGGCCAAGGCTCATTGATGCACGTGGGGAGCGAATGCTGGCCCGTGTGGTCCGATCAAACAGACGAGCTACTGTAGCTCAAATTGCTCAAGAAGTTAATGCTGGTTCTGATAGAAAGGTGTCACAATACACAGTGCATCGCAGTTTGTTGTGTATGGGGCTGCACACGTACCACCTACCTAAGCACTGTTGCAGACTATGTACACCCTTTCATGGAAACGGTATTTCCTGGTGGCTGTGGCCTCTTTCAGCAGGATAATGTGTCCTGCCACAAAGCAAAAATGGTTCATTTGTGTTGACTTGCTGAACAAACAAGTTCGATCCATGTAGGCTTACAGGACTTGGATCTGCTGCTAACATCTTGGTGCCAGATACCACAGCACACCTTCAGGGGTCTAGTGGAGTCCATGCATCGAAAGGTCAGGATGTTTTTGCAGCAAAAGGTGGACCAACACAGTCATAATGTTATGCCTGATCGGTGTGTGTGTGTATATATATATATACACTCACCTAAAGGATTATTAGGAACACCATACTAATACTGTGTTTGACCCCCTTTCACCTTCAGAACTGCCTTAATTCTACATGGCATTGATTCAACAAGGTGCTGAAAGCATTCTTTAGAAATGTTGGCCCATATTGATAGGATAGCATCTTGCAGTTGATGGAGATTTGTGGGATGCACATCCAGGGCACGAAGCTCCCGTTCCACCACATCCCAAAGATACTCTATTGGGTTGAGATCTGGTGACTGTGGGGGCCATTTTAGTACAGTGAACTCATTGTCATGTTCAAGAAACCAATTTGAAATTATTCGAGCTTTGTGACATGATGCATTATCCTGCTGGAAGTAGCCATCAGAGGATGGGTACATGGTGGTCATAAAGGGATGGACATGGTCAGAAACAATGCTCAGGTAGGCCGTGGCATTTAAACGATGCCCAATTGGCACTAAGGGGCTTAAAGTGTGCCAAGAAAACATCCCCCACACCATTACACCACCACCATTGAAGCAACTGCCATGTGATTGGTTGATTAGATAATTGCATTAATGAGAAATTGAACAGGTGTTCCTAATAATCCTTTAGGTGAGTGTGAATATATATATATATATATATATATATATATATAATACATACATATAGCTCTGGAAAAAATTAAGAGACCACTCCAAGTTCAGAAATCAATGTTAAGTCTTATTTTTTTCCAAGATATGGAAAAATATATATATACAGGTGCTGGTCATATAATTAGAATATCATCAAAAAGTTGATTTAGTTCACTAATTCCATTCAAAAAGTGAAACTTGTATATTATATTCATTCATTACACACAGACTGATATATTTCAAATGTTATTTTTTATTTTATTTTGATGATTATAACTGACAACTAAGGAAAATCCCAAATTCAGTATCTCAGAAAATTTTAATATTGTGAAAAGGTTCAATATTGAAGACACCTGGTGCCACACTCTAATCAGCTAATTAACTCAAAACACAGCGTCAGAAGCGTCTCGCCTGGGCTAAAGACAAAAAGGACTGGACTGCTGCTGAGTGGTCCAAAGTTATGTTCTCTGATGAAAGTAAGTTTTGCATTTCCTTTGGAAATCAGGGTCCCAGAGCCTGGAGGAAGAGAGGAGAGGCACACAATCCACGTTGCTTGAGGTCCAGTGTAAAGTTTCCACAGTCAGTGATGGTTTGGGGTTCCATGTCATCTGCTGGTGTTGGTCCATCTGCTGGTGCTGGTCCACTGGTCCGGAGCGGTCGGTGCTCTGCCAGTGCAGAGAGGGTGCAGTGCGGGAGATTTGGTGCTCTGCCAGTGTCGGTGTGACGGTGCCTGCAGCGGTGGTCGCGAAGCAACACTACAAACAACAGCTGTTGTCACAGCTTCTGGGCATTGTGAGTGCTCTCAGCGGGCTTGCATCTTTGAACCGCTGTGAGCCGCGGCCATTTCCCCTGCGTGCCTCGGCACTGATCGGAGCAGTTTCCTTCCTCTAAAAGAGCGACACGGTTTGACCCTGCGTCTTTTTCAAGATGTCATTCAAACCGTGTGTTTCTGGATGCCGACGTTACCTGTCCCCAGCTGAAGGACACGATCGCTGTCTCACGTGTTTGGGCATTCAGCACGCTGAGGCGGCTTTCGTGGATGACTCATGTTCCCACTGCGGGAACGTGACCATTGCAGTATTAAGGTCCAGGCTCGACTACCTTAAAAAAGGTGGAGTCCCATTGCGCATCCCTGCTACTTTGGCTGATGCCTTTGGTGGGGACCTGAGGGTGACTGTGAGGGCACTCCCGCCGGGCCAACAGGCTCCTCGGGCCCCTCCCCCCTCCGCTGCGCTGGTTGAGCTTCCAGAGGAGCACGCTGGTTCTTCCCGCGGGGGACCAGCTGTTACTTTTGGGGCTCCGGCTGAGGATATGGTTTAGATCGCCGCATCGGGGGACGAGCTAATGGACTCTGGAGATGACGACTCGGCTGCGCTGCCCCCTTCGGGTGTGGCCCCTTCCCGGGCCGCCACGTCCCAAACCCTCGCGGCTGGACGATTGGTATCTCGGGACGGCCCGTGCTGGTTCTCAGCACCCCGCCCCAGTGCCTTTCTTTCCGGAAGTGCATCAGGAGCTCATGAAGTTGTGGACCGCGCCCTATAGCGCTAGAAACCGATCGACTGACTCCTCCGTCCTCACTACCCTCAACGGTGGCGCGGCGAAGGGTTATGTGGAGATCCCCCCAGTGGAGCAGTCGGTTGCGATGCAACTGTGTCCTAAGACCGCTACTGACTGGCGCTAAATCCGCGTCTCCCCTCCCGGGCATGTAAGTTCTCGTCCGGGCTAACCGGCAAGGCTTACACAGCCTGTGGAGAGGCCGCGTTATCCCTGCATGCCATGGCGCTCCTGCAGGTCTACCAGGCCAAAGCGCTCATGGAATTGCACGAGGGTAGTTCCGACCCAGGCGTTATGCAGGAACTGTGTACCACGACGGACCTCGCCCTATGGGCGACGAAAGTCACCGCACGCTCCCTGGGTCGGGCGATGTCCACTCTAGTGGTCCAGGAACGGCACCTGTGGCTGAACCTGGCGGATATGCGTGAGACCGACAAGGTGCGGTTCCTCAACACCCCTGTCTGCCAGGCCGGCCTCTTCGGCGATGCAATCGAGAAGTTCGCCCAGCAGTTCTTGGTTGCCCAGAAGCAGACGGAGGCGATTAAAAATATCCTGCCCCGGCGACCTGCTGCTGCCACCGGCAAAGCAGGGTGCCAGACGCAAGGGTGCCGCCCAACCCGTCCAGGGTCCCGCTGTCTCTGCCGGCAAGCGCAAGGGTAAGCGGCCCTGAGACGGGCAGCCCAGGGAGAAGAGGAGCTGCTCTCTGGCAGGTGGTGTCCGCACCCCTCCTCCCCCCGGAGGTGGACCAGAGGGAGAATGTCTACAACACTGGTCACAACATCCTGCCGCTGGCTCTCCTACATTCTCAATAAAAGAGCAGTTTCCTCCCTCCCTGGGCCCCAAGAGGGTCAGGTTGGCAGTGTGCGACGCCCCAGGGCCTTGGCACTCCTTTCCTCCCCTCTCCCCTTCGCCAGGGGGCAGCAGTGTGGGCACCGAGGACGCCCCCGGGCCTTCTCACCCACACTCTGTCCCACCTTGGAGTACTCAGACAACACTCCGGGCCGCCCCTGGGCCTCCCGAGTCGGGTCTGTGTACTCCACCTTGCTGCCTCACCCCGGGCACGTCTGTGGTGCCGTTGGTCCCGCTTGTTCGGTCTCTGGGGGCCTGGCTAGTTCTCCCCAGGCCGTCTCGCTGGCTCATCCGTATTATCATACTCGGCTATGCGATTCAATTCGCCCGCCGGCCTCCCAAGTTCACGGGCATCCTCTTCACCTCCGTGCGGAGCTGCGATGCCCATGTCTTGCGGTCCGAGATCGATGTCCTGCTGGTGAAGGACGCGATCGAGCCGGTTCCTCCAGCCGATATGAGGTCGGGGTTCTACAGCCCCTACTTCATTGTGCCCAAGGAAGGGGCTGGGTTAAGACCAATCCTGGACCTGCGTGTCCTGAATCAGGCCCTGCACAAGCTCCCGTTCAGAATGTATGCGTTTCCCCCAGTGAGCCTTCTCGCACAGACACTGTGCAAGGTCAGGGAGGACGAGGAGCAGTTCTTGCTAGTTGCGCCCTACTGGCCCAACCGGACCTAGTTCTCCGAACTCTCACTCTTCGCGACAGCCCCTCCCTGGCCGATCCCCCTGAGGAAGGACCTGCTTTCTCAGTGGCAGACACCATCGCTTCAGCTAGAGCCCCCTCTACTAGGTGCCTCTATGCTCTGAAGTGGAACCTGTTCGTTGAGTGGTGTTCTTCCCGCCAGGAAGACCCCCAGAGGTGTTCGATTAATGTCGTGCTTTCTTTCCTACAAGATGGGTTGGAGAGAAGGCTGTCTCCCTCCACCCTCAAAGTGAACCTGCAAGCGCTGCCGTCGGAGGAGGCAGACCCAGCCCTAGCTTTGCTCTGTCCCGTCCGCGCTCTTTGCACCTACGTGGACCGAACTCAAAGCTTTAGAACCTCAGAACAGCTCTTCGTCTGTTACGGTGGCCAGCAGAAGGGAAAGGCTGTCTCCAAGCAGAGGTTAGCCCACTGGATAGTGGATGCTATCGTCTTGGCTTAGCAGTCCCAAGACGTGCCTTGCCCGTTCGGGGTGCGAGCTCACTCCACTAGGAGTGTAGCCTCCTCCTGGGCGCTGGCTCAAGGCGCCTCGCTGACAGATATATGTAGAGCTGCGGGCTGAGCGACACCTAACACGTTCGCTAGATTCTATAGCCTCCGTGTAGAGCCGGTATCTTCCCGCATCCTCGCCCCCAGTGGCCAGTAGCGCTAAGTGCCCGTTCTAGTGTCGGCTTGCATACGCCACTCCTGCCTCCGTGCGTCTATTGTCTCCAGTTGTTTCCCCGGAAACGGCTAACCCTGTCGAGCTCCCCCGTCACCCCTTCGGTGTCAGACGTTGCGGCCGTTTGGCACCAGGCCTGCACCCGTATGCTTGTGGAACGTGTGTGTAGGCTGGGTTCCATATGTAGCGGTTCCCTAACGGCAACCCCATATGTGTATTCTCCACGGTACCTGCTACCCTACTCGGCTAGCTCCGTGTCTTTCCCTTGACAGAGCCCGCTCTGTCGTCTCTGGTGGTGTTCTTTCCCCCCTGGGACCAGGTTGGATCCACCCCAGAGACTGCCATAGGTAGCACTACCCTGCTAGGTTAGTCCTTATGTGTATTCCCACCTCTCCTTCCACTGAAGGAAGTGGCTCTGCAGCGTACCATCTCCCCGAGACGGGCACGCTTTCCCAGCGTTATCCAATAGTCACGCTGAGTGGGTCTTGCAGGAACAGCAGTGACTGGCCTCCCTGCCCGGACCCGCACCAACGTAGGTGTGGTCTAGCGAGCTCAGTCAGGGCGCTGGAAGGGCCAGCATCTCTGGCGTGTTAGTAGGGATCCCAATTCGTCGGTCAGTTCCGACGTACGTTGAACGTGACCGACTGAAAGGGAACGTCTCGGTTACGTATGTAACCCTCGTTCCCTGAAGGAGGGAACGGAGACGTACGTCCCGTCGCCAGGTGCTGTGCTTCAGCTGTAGGCCGAGTCATCTAGCTCGGCTCCTCAGTTGTAAAGCGATATGCGGTACTTCAGCTTCCGTATTTATACCCGTGCTGCGGGGCGGTGCGTGGAGTGCGTCGACCGCATGCCAATCTTCATTGGCTCGTTTTAAATACTCAAAGTAGATTGGTCTCTGAAAATGGATCCCAATTCGTCGGTCAGTTCCGACGTACGTCTCCGTTCCCTCCTTCAGGGAACGAGGGTTACATACGTAACCGAGACGTTTTGCACAGTATTTTCATGACTGGAAAAATAGTCTGCAGGTGCATTTTAAAAATGTTTTAACCAATCATCTTGTAGTGAATGTCATTTCAGTTATACTTTCTGAGTATGTTTTATCATATGCATTGAATATACATGCACTGTAAAAGGTTTTGCTACAAACTCAACTTGACTGGCTTCTCTCCTGTATGAGTCTCTTCAGACCTTACTGTACATGAATTATGAGCTTCCAGAACTTTTGATTGAGGCTGTGTGTGACCTCCTAATTGAACTCCTATTCACAAATTAAACTTAGAAATAAAAACAGTATAAATAACAAAAATAAATAACAGTTATTTCACAGTATGTAGCCTAATTTGCGCTTTAGAATTTGCGATCGCACATACTCTGTGTATAGGAAGCGGTGGTGCTGAGCGTGCATTCTACATAAGATAAGACATTTATCAGACGCATTGCAAACGGAGTATGTGTGAAACTGGTCTCAGGCTCTTATGCGCAACGAATCATCCGCCATGGTCTTGTCAATCATCTCGCCTTACTCTCGTCACGTGATCAGTGAATTGTGATTCCTGCTGCACTGTGTGCGACTCTGTCTGCAGCTCGTGCTGGATAAGCAGAGCAGACGTTTACAATAGTTTATAATTGAAGCAACTGTTATCCAACTAAATTAAATGGTTATTATATCTATAAAAAAGCAGCGGTGGCACATTCATGGCGATATCGTGAGACCGTTTTCACCTCAATGAGAAATCTTGTCACATTTTAATATTACGAGATCGTGTTGTTCTTTTAAATATATATATATATATATATATATATATATATTTTTTTTTTTAAAGAATATACATTGCATTGTGTTGTAGAACCTAATGTAACCTATTCTTCCATCCCAAAACTGGTTGTAGTCTTACTCAATTTCTGTGAAAGTCTAGACTGACTGATTAGATTTAAGGAAGGAGAACTGCACCTTGGGAAATGTACTGAATTAGTCTCTCATTGTAATGGGGTAGAGTGAGGACTTCAAGGACGGACAAAGGGTATGACGTCAGACTAAAATACCCATAAGAATCCAGTGCTTCTCAGAGGACGAACAGCTGTCAAAGGTACCACGTCAAATAACTGAACTAATTGAGCAGCATAAATGACTGTGACTTCAATAACAATTCAGGAAATGGGAAGAGCCCTTTTTTGTCTTGATGTACTGCCTGTTGGAACTATCTTTAGATCTAAAACATATCGGTCACTGGCCAAACATTCATAGTAAAACATCTGACTGTGCTGGGTTACAGTTGTAATACCAGAAGCATCATCACCGGTTTGCATAAACAGATCGGCTGCTGGTTGCAATGATGCTTGGTTGCTACGGTACCTTGGCTCCATATACAGGCACTGCTAAACTTAGCTTTACCGCCTGTCTCCAAACAACAAATGTTGGAAACAAATGATAGAAGGCTCACACTAACTTTCTGCAAACTCCACCAACCTTATATGAGACATAATGAAGCACTAGTGTGAGAGCTGGTAGTAGTTAAACTCTCATCTTAAGCAATGCAGAGCTGCATAATTACAGTGTTGTCCACCCACATTGTGACTGTACCAGGATATATTTTCACTTCTGCTTAAACACCCTGTACTGGGAAATTTTAATGGGATGTTACGAGGATGGGTAATCTTACAGTTGATTCACTGATCTTTTTTAGTGAGACTTATGCCGAGTTCAGACTGCACAATTTTCAAACTCGTCGGATCACTGCTCTTTTCACACTACACTGACTATCTGGGCCAGCATTCAGTTGCTGCTGTGTTCACACTGCACGATGGATCGGTGACAGAGGGTTACACACTGCATGACAGTGCAGTGTCATGAGGAAGAATCGCCGCCAGCTCTGTCCCGTCCGCAAACTATGTTTCACAAGCAAACACACGTGAGAAATGACAAGGAAACAACGCAAGATCACACGTGCGTCATACTGGAGTTTTTGCGCGAGACTGTAATTGTTATTAAAAAAAAGGACTGAAGAAAGCTTGCCATCCAAATTGTCTGTGCGCTGATTTGCAGCAAAAAGGAGAAAAAGTAAAAAAAGGTTATTGAGGAAATGGTTGGGGTGAAATAGGGAGCAATGATTGTGTTCTGCAAAGAGAGCAATGTGCTGCTGTTGTGGCTGGTCAAGCAAATGTTTGTGCTTCTATAACTCCTCCCTGAACTTCCCGCTGCCCTGTATCTTGCTCTGTAGGTGCAGGTCATCACCGATGTCATTTTCAGTCAAAACACATTTCACACAATTGCAGACAGGTCCAGATCTAATAATAGAATAAACAGAACAATAACGTCCGCTGGTGTGGATGCTATCTTTATAGCTATATTTATAGCTCTTTGTGTGAATGGGGCTTAAGAGTATGGAGCTATATAGTTACTATGGAAATGTTCTCCATTGCTCAGATTTGTGAAATCTGAAAAAGTTTGCAACATTTAAGATCTCCTCTGAATTTCTAGATACACCTGTGAGATCACTGGGAGAAAACTCTCTATTTGATCGTTATTTAATCGTATTGCTGTCCTACAGGAAAAACAAGAAGAAAAAAAAAAAACGGTTCAAGAGTTTTCATTTCATTTCATCTCTCTCTCTCTCTCTCTCTCTCTCTCTCTCTCTCTCTCTCTCTCTCTCTCTCTCTCTCTCTCTCTCTCTCTCTCTCTCTCTCTCTCTCTCTCTCTCTCTCTCTCTCTCTCTCTCTCTCTCTCTCTCTCTCTCTTGCGACAGTCGCAAATGGATGAAGCTGTATCAGTGATCAACATTAGTTAATGGGCCAAGGGTTGAAATACTATTTTAAAAGATGGATATTTCAACATTTGTCTCGGTAGTACTGATTCAAAACTAAACTGTACAAATAACTACTGTAGTCAATATGATTACACATTTAAAAACACGATTTTATTTATTTATTTTTAAATATTTGTAATTATTATTATTTCTATCTACTTTTCTATCCTATTAAATCTAATCCTCACATTTGTTTATCTATTTATTTTCTAATAATTTCTGTTTTATTTTGATGTTTATTAAAAAAATGTCTTTGTTTTGTCCAGTGTATGTATTTTTAGGTTTTACTATCCTATTGGACATTTGGTTTCTCTTTTATTGTATTGGTTTTGTTGCGTTTTGTTTTATCAAAACAATGTCCTAACAATGTAGATATTTTCGGGTTTTACTATCCTAGTGGAAGCATTTTGAAATAAGAACTTTATTTATATACACACACGCATGGAGCCATCTGTTTCAAAGCATGTTGTGGTGGTGTGGTTAAGATCCCTTGGCCTCAGGCTGGTCTTCAGTATGTTGAAGAGTAGTGCTAGATGCCAGTTTCCTCACGTTGGGCTTGGAACAGTGACAGGTGGTGGATCCCCCAATAAGCATCGCACTTTACCAACCTTGAGCCAAAATGGCTCCTGTTGAATTCTGGAAAGCCAGTACAGTTTACCCTGCCTCAAGCCAACGTGGCTCCAGCTCCCATCAGTTTCTGCCAGGCTGAACATGATGAATGTTATAGGGATCATAGACTTTTTTTATAATCTGTGTTTACACTGTGCTGAGAGGTGTGAAAACTACTCCACAACCATAATTCCACGTGCTGTTGTAGCCAGAGCGTTGGTGTCAAATCGGTGTATTGGCGGAGAAGTTCAGAAGTTCATTCTCTTCATGTTGTTGAGTCACATCGAAAAGTTAAGAGTGCTGCTCACAATGTGGATGCTTTCCAGCAACTGTAATAAAGACTTCAGCTTCAGACTTTAACTTGCTAAATGAATAAATGGACCCTATTCATCTCATTTTTATTTGGCTGGTGGTCATGTTACTTGTTACAGGTCCAAGCAGGGAAGGCATTAAGATTTTAGGATAAAATTTATATATTTATTTAAGGAAAAACACATTTTTAGATGCTGTGACTAGTCACAGTTTCTTTTAATTTCTTGAGCTTTTAAAACCATATTTTACCTTCTCTTATTCATTGTGGCTCTGTGTTGCCTCAAACTTTGTGCTGTACATTTTAAAACACTTTTGTCACATGAACTGTAGTACTACTATGGCATTTTGAAGTACTATGGTGTACAGAAGCGTCATTTTGTTTTAACTTTCTGGGGACAATCCCTGGGAGGTCCAATATATGATGAAAGTAGATTTTAACTCAAAGGGTGAACTGTGTTACCAGGTCAAGGGTATTTTTAGGTTGGGGCAAGCAGTCACTGTGTTTTACATGTTATACATTTATAAAAAAAATGTATTAAAATTTGTGCTGGCCATTTTTGTTAACTTTTACATTTTAGCTGTTTAATTGTTTCACTGTTCAAATTCCAAGCCTAAAATAGTGACAAAAAATTTAAACCAGCCAGAGAAATATTCACTGGTGTAAAAAGTGACAACTAGCCACAATATCCCATATAGGCTATCAAAGTACCATGGCATTACATTATTTTTATATATATAAATAAAATGTTCAAAAGAATATAATTTGAAATAGAAATCTTATGTAACATTATAAATGTCTTTACTGCCACTTTTAATCAGTTGAATGCTTACTAAATATAAAAGTTTTAAATTCTTAAAAAAAAAAACTTACTGACAAGTGACAGTGCACATTAGTGTACTTTTTAGTAAGAGACATAATTTGTACTACATGTTTTATTATAATGCAGATTTTGTGTTTATGGGTTTCATGGGTTCATTGTGTTTCACACAGCTGTCACACACTGTCTTTGCCTCTTTGTTGTGATAAATAGAGTAGGATAGACACACACATGCACATGTCTTTTATGATTTACCTTTCATGCGTTAATGAATGTACAGTGAATACTGTATACATTACAATCAGCAGCTGTTGAAACAAGAAAAAGTTTTTTAGTTTTTTTTAAGCTTTTTTTGTTTTTCACCAAGTATTCTGGGAATTAAAGTCTAGATACACAGGAGCAGCAGATGTTTGTGTTCTCAGCATGTACAGTGATGCTCTGCTCATCAGGTGTTTGTACCTGAGAGCTGCGGTACAAGAGTGAATAATTATCTACTGATGCATAATGTGAGTGTGCATTGCTGACAAAGTGCTGTTAAGAGATTTTATCTCCTGTTTTTCTCTGCACACATTAGCAGGACCGTCTTCTGGGATTTTGCATTATGATTGTATTATAGGCTGATACCAGTCTGGCCTTTAACCTTACAGTGCTTATAGGAGAATTACTGTAAGTAATTATGGGGCATGTGGCAACTTTTGAATCATGTGCTGGACTGATAAATGGGGTTGGGAGATGGGTTTTATGCACATATATGTCAGATGAATGTCTTACTGTTTTCATTGTGCTGTAATAATAAAAAAAAGTTGCTTGTTTTCGAACTTTTAATTGACAAACTTAATAGCAGAATTTTATTTCTTAGAATTTTCTTAATAAGATAAATTATATTAAGATACATGATGTAGGTTTACTTCTTTTATTTTTTTTAATATTTTAATATTTTTAATTATTATTGAATAAATATAAACATTGATTATTTTAAAATTGCAAAAAATAAGTGTATTTTTATTAGTGCTGTTAAATCTATGAATTGTGATTAATTACATCCATCATAAAAATGTGTTTATTATATATATATATATATATATATATATATATATATATATATATATATATATATATATATATATATATATATATATATATATATATATATATACGTAGATGTATAGATATATATATATATATATATATATATATATATAGATACGCACACATATCACGATTAATCGATTTTTTAAAATTAATTTCAAGATTAAAAAAAAAACAATCCAAAGAAAAATAATAGTTTAAACAAGAGGCATCTAATAGAATAGGGTGATGTCTGTCCGTCCGTCCAAAGCCTCCTAGTGGGCCTTGGACTGTGCCTCTATATTATAGCCTATACTTACTTACTTCCAGACCCATTGAAATTTGGCAGCAACCCTGGGCAATTCGAGATGAGACATGTTTGTGTCAGGATCTGTGTGCTGAAAATCAAAGCTCTTGCCATGCTCATTGCAGTGCCACTTGAGAACCACAAACTACCCATCCTCTCTGGATTGTGTGCCAACAGGGGCCGGCACTAAAACCAACACACACCCCAGTCCTAATGAGTCTGAGACCACACCGCTGGGGTTGTTATGGCAACAGCTCATCAGAGTGCATAGACCCTGGGGTCAGTGAGTTATTATGGGATGTCTGAAGTGGGAGGAGAGGTTTCATCATCTAGCCGTGCATTACACTTGTTCATTCTTTTCTCCTGGAGGATCAAGTGATTAAAAAAAACCCTGTATTTTTAATCTAATTATAATGGCGATACTCCGGTGGATCTTTTGTTTGGATTAACATCACAAAACCTTGAAATTTTACTACATTTTGTGCTTACAGCATAAAAAGCCTTCAAAGGTCTCTCAAGGTTATGCATGATGTGCGTATGTTGGCTTTAATTTGCTTTACTGGCATTCAGGCCGGATGAACCTAGAAGCCAGTGAATCAGAAATGTATTTCTCCATGGCCTCCCTTTCAGGAATCGAAAGTGAGTATAACTTGCCCTTAGGTGGAGATGTACCTGGCTGTAACTCTATCGCACAGTTATAGGGACGATGAGGAGGTAGAGAAGCTGCCCGGGACTTACTGAACACTTCCTTCAGGTCGAGGTACTCCGGTGGCACGTTTGACAAGTTCACCGACTCATCCTGCAACACAGAACTAGACACAGACGTACTAGCATGGTCAGCCAGCCCATGCAGGAACATATCCCACTGCGCCTCCTCGTTTCATTGGCACTCAGCAGCCAGGGTGCGAAATTCAATCATGTAGTCTGATACGGATCAATTGTCTTGACGCAGATCCGCAAGCCTCCGGGCCGCCTCGCGACCCACTACTGCGTGGTTGAAGACCCGCCTCATTTCCTCAGAGAGTGCCTGGAACGAGGAACAGCAATGTTGGTTATTCTCCCACACCGTCGTTCCCCAGCGAGCCGCACGTCCGGACAGTAATGTTCGCACCAGTGCCACTCTCGAAGTCTCAGTAGCGAATGTAATTGGCTGTAATGAAAAAAACATGGAGCATCTGGTCAAAAATGATCTGCAAAGGTCGGGTTCCCCCGAGTACCTTTCTGGTGTGGGTATGCGTGGCTCGTGGTTGCTTGTAATGGGTGCTGGATTAAGGGGAACGGACGGCGGGGTTGGCGCAGTGGGTGTAGTTAGCTGTTGCATCCGGTTGGTGAGCTCGGACACCTGCGTCACTAGCGCCTGCACCGTGCGTGCAGTAGCAGCCGCCTGTTCATCCTGTTGATCCATGCGCTGGTTGCTGGAGGTCAGATAATCCTGCAACTCGGATACTCTCGCTGGATCCATGAATGGTCAGATCGTTCTGTCAGAGAAAGACACACAGGATCCAATAGCGAGTCAATAGTGTTTATTTACTCCAAAGGCACAGAGAAACCAGGAAGTCCAGGAAGGCAGAGGAACAGGCAGTCAGGCACGCTGGGCTGTGACGCAGGGATGCAATGGGCCACTCCAAACACCATTGGCAGGGCTCAATCCGAGGGGCGGGATAAACGGTTGTCTTTCAAATTCTCTCTGCACACAATAGGATAGCGCTGCAACAAACCAGAGCAACGAAGAAGGTGAAGCAGAGCTAGTTGATAGATTAAACTTATTACATTTGCTGCCGCTAGGGTGCGTCTACATTTCTAGGCTAGCATACTGTAGGTCCATTCACACCATGTCATAGTTATTGTAATTATCAGATTCCAACTTGTAAACAGTGTTCAAGTCCTTGTAGAACTCGTAATTACAACTTTTTAATTTAATTTACAACAGAATTTTCGACTGCTGCTTTGTGACTGCTGTACCACCTAACCACTGCAGATTCATTTTGGCGTTGATGGTGTTGCCATAGAAATGCATAATTTTGAGTTTGAGGATGTAAACAGCTCAGAGTAGAATGTCACATGTTGTCATCTCGTAATAACAACATGTTGTGGATGCAGACCTAAACACTATGCTCACTTACGGAGCGTCCATAGATAGTCATTTTGTTCCATTAATGCTTCACTAAAGGCACAATATGTACGATTTTTGGATTAAAATATCCAAAAAACAATAGAACAAGGTTATATATTTTGTTGACTTGTACTTACATTATCCCAAATGTTTCCAAGAATGTTTAAATCCAGAGAAATTAGCTATTTTAACCAAGATCGCCTATCAATGACATCATACCCACGTTACCCTCGATTTGATAGAAACCATGGAAACACCAACGACGCTTTAATATATTATGTGTTTTATTAGATGGGTAAACATCTGTTTGGATGAGGGCCGCTGCTGGCCAAATGGGTGCCCTAAGCAGAATTGTATTGTGGTGCCCCCACAGTAGTACAATGTTACAAAAGCTTTCTATTTCAGATAAATACTGTTCGTTTGAATTTTTTATTTATCAAAGAAATTTTCAACACTGATAATAATCGTAATCGTGTTTGTTGATCATCAAATCCTCATATGATAATGATTTGTGAAGGATCATGTGATACTGAAGACTGGGGTAATGATGATAAATTCAGCTGTGATCACAGGAATAAATTACACTTTACTAGGCTATATATTCGCATAGAAAACAGTTATTTTACATTTTAATAATATTTCACAATATTACAGCTTTTTTTTTTTTTTTTCTAACATAAATGCAGCCTTGGCAAGCAGAAGAGACTTTTCAAAAACAGTCAAAATAGTACAGTTTCCAAACTTTTGATTGGTAGTGTACTTGTTGAAACTAAAATGTAGCGTCCAACAGCAGATATTTCAGCTAAGTGAATGTTTTTTCACTGAGTATTAATTGTCTCCCTCTTTACTGCGTTCTTTCTGTTTGACGCGAATGCGCGCGCCCGCGCTCGTACAGTGAAGTTTGAAGCTTAATGCCAGACTGTCAGGACGCGCTTTTATGCAAAATGGAAATATTTGCGTGAATTAGTAACATTTACAGATGAGGATATAACTGTAAAATTAACTTTTTGCACTGAGGACGCACATCTGTCGAAGCTCATTACAGGGTATGTTAAATGCTAATGCATGAGCTTGAAGCCTTGAAGTGAGCCACAAACAGTGGGCCGGGCGCGAATGCATCATGTATGCTTACTGCCTAGTGCATTCACTGTAAAATGCATTTTTTTATATTATATTTATGTTTCTATTTATTTTTATGTTAATATTAATATAGACTAAAAGGTTTGTTTTATTTATTTGAATTTTTGTGTTTTTGAGCAACCAAGATGGTGCCCCCCCTGGGAGTTAGTGCCCTACGCAAACTGCGTACTCTGCGTATAGGGAGCGGTGGCACAGGTTTGGATACATCAATTGACAGAAAACTAATCATTGTTATATAGCTCAACACAGTTAGTCTTATTGTTTAAATCTTGTTTTCTTGATTTACAGCGAGTACCATGTTTTACCATGCCTAATATCAATCTATCTTACTGCAGTGTGCAACAAGTGTCTCATAGTAGCCACAGAGCGAACGCACAGAGAAGCATTATAACATAACTTTATACACACTCAAATAATGCATCTAATATGATAAAACAGTGCTGGGTTACTCTCCATGACCGGAAAAAGCAGAAGCAATCGTCTGTGCATAATAAAAGCTCAGTGAAATCAAGGCGTCATCAAACTACACCTTTGTTTTGAATAAGCGCCCTCTAGCGGTGAAAAATTACATATTGTGGCTTTAATGCTAAAAATCTAAACAAAAGTTAAAATTGTATGACATCTAAAATGTCATGGGGTGTGTATAATACAAAAAGTTATGTTTTATATAAGTATAAAGCTTTTAGTTTTAAATTTTCAGTTGTCATTTAAATTTAAGTATACATCCTAATAATTGTATGTGCCTTCACATATTTAGCTTTAATAAATTATTATTTTATTTTTTTTCAGTAATAATACTTTGACTTCAAATTATTTTATTTCAGTTAGCTGCCAAGCCAACATTTCAAATGTAATCTAAAACAAAATAAAATTAGAAAGGTGTTTATACTCATCTTAAATGGAACATGTCCTAACCCACACTTCTTAACTATTTAAACATTTTAACATTTAACATTAAATTATTTATTTTTACAAAATATCATGAATAATTAATTAATAAATATCATTGTATTCGGGGAGTCACACCACATGACATTTTTGCAACCTGAACTAACCTTGCCTTGTCATAAAAAAGGTCAAATTATCTGCTAAATCTGCTAAAAAAGATTTATTGACCTTGACAAACAGTCATGAGTGTCCTGTTTTATGTCCTTTTTCCTGTTGTATGTTTCTGCGTGTTGGTTGCACCACATGACGTGGTCCAAGAAGTGAAGTTTAAGCTTTAGCTTTTATTATAAACTGCCACAAAATGACAAACCCACCACTGTTAATTTGATCAAAATCCCTCCATCTCACACAGTGTGATCTCTGGTAGCCAGCATCAAATGAGAATTTCTTAATTTGTTTTCGGGTCCCATGGTTATGGAGATTAATTTGACCCCTAATAAAACCCCTAATCTTCAATCTAATTTCAAGACCAATAAAAAATAAAAAAATAAAATAAGGAAACATACAGAAAATGGCTCCTGGACAAGTTTCAGGAATGAGTTGTGAAAGTTCCCAGGGGAAATTAGGCATACAGTGAGTTTCTATTACAGACCAGATTATACTGTTATTAACCTAATCAGTTGAGGAGACCTGGACTGGACCTGAGCTGCTGTCTAAATTTAGTGTGCCATCACTGAGGGGTTTTCTCATAGGCAGAGAATCTGGAGTAAAGGCTGAATGCAGGTTATGTGTCTTCTCACTCAGTTTGATATGAGGTTTAAAGCTGAGCTTCATTTTCCCACATTAAAGCTGATTTTTGATTGAATGATGAATAGATTACACCTTTATATTGGAACTCTGTCATGTTAATGCATTTATTTTTGTGTTATAAAGTGTCTGGATGTTAAGGTTTGGTTCTGAGGCTCTTTTATTAGATTTGAGAAAATCAATAAAGCTAAACTATATCTAGATAATTTTTTGGTGTCCTTTTCTAGTTTAAAATGGTGTTTAATATACGATATACGATATTTGAAGTCGGTACAATTTTTTAAAAGGTTTTTGTCTTTTATGCTCACCAAGGCTGATATATTGGATAAGTGGCAAGAGGAGTGGATCACGTGCAAGAATAATAAGCTATATAAAATTCATCCAGAAATGTCGACTTTTAATCAATCTTAAACATCAAGTGGTCTTCACCAGATGTCGTATAGGCCATACAAGTTTGACTCATGCTTTTTTGCTTAAATGTGAAGACCCAACTCTATGCATGTTTTGTAAGATTCCCATCTCTGTTAAACATATTTTATTGGACTGTCCTGAGTATAATACAAGTAGAATGCTCTTTTATGAAGTTATTTCCCTTAAGGACTTATTTAGTAAGATTATGCCTGAAAAGGTTTTGGATTTTTTTTATCTTATGTTAATTTAAAAAAATCTTGTATAATATGAGTTATGTTTGTTTGCTTGGTTTTATTGTATTTATATGATATTTGTATTTTTGTAATTTAATGTTTGCCATGAAAATAGCCTTAGATGCTGACATGGCATTAAATAAAACAATCTGAATCTGAATCACCAAGGCTGCTTTTATTTGATCAAAATTACAGTGAAAACTGTAATATTGTGGAATCGGAAATTCAAAGCTGAATTTTCAGCATCATTACTCCAGTCTTCAGTGTCACATGATCCTTCAGAAATCATTCTAATATGCTAATGTACAAAGTTAATCATGTTTGATCAATTTTAATACTCACCCCAAACTTTTGTGTGGTTGTGTATGTTTGAGCCTATTCGTATACATTCTTTAAAACTTACATCTTGTTCCTTATGTTTGTAGGCGCTGGCGACTGCTGCGGAGAAACTGCAGAAGGATCACCAGTGGAAGGATGATCTTGACGTAATGCTTCACACATACACATTTTATAAACACTTATAAACAAAACACACAGGTGGAAAAAACAAGGCTGTGGAACTTTTGCCTGGGTATGTTTTTATTCAATTCTCACATTTAGACACACCATCACTTCAATTAAGAGATAATCAATAGGACTGTAAAATGTTGGCATCCTGATCTCAGACCTTGCGTCTGTTGTATTGATGCAAATCAGGTTCACACGGACTGAAATATCAATTCTAATTTGCAGAGGAATGGATGTGATGTAGTTGTCTGTTATAGATTTGTCAGTATTGTCTGAATGAGTCATCAAAGAGTGATAACATAAATGTTAGAGATTCATTATTTAACATGCTTTTAACAAACAAACAAAAAAGTAAAGTTTTAACCCAAAACTTATTTATTCAGTGGTTTTAATCAACTAACAGCATCACGACCGGAGATGATCTGCCAATGACGTCAGTCCATTTTGACATAGAGAGATAGTGTGGGAAAGTGTGAGTTATTGGTGGAGCCTTTTGATTCTGATACAGGAAGAAAAGACTAAGAACATTATTTAGCACATTTAATATATAGACTAGTATTGACACAATAAATTTTTTATTGCCTTTCTTTTAAACAAATTATTTTTCATATTAGCAAAATCCTATCGATCAACCTCTAATTCGGATGTACTACTGATATATTAGTACATATCATTTCAACATCAGTATATATTGAATAAAACCTGTCTTGGGAATTTAAAATTTGCAGTTGAATGTGCGCTCCAGTCTGAATAATTAAGTTAAAGAATCTGAGATAAATTATTTATTTTGAGATTGTGTGGGTTTGTTTTGTATGGATTTATGCAGCTCTTAAAGAAAGGTCTTAAAAAGTCTTAAATTTGATTATAAAAACTCTGCAGAAACCCTGTTCATTTATAGATCACCTTTACTATATCATCTAACATTCACTTAAAGTTCAATTTTAAAACATTAATAATTTAACAACACTGTTAAATGTAATAACACTGTTTTAGCAAATCTTGAAATGATAAAAAAAATGCTTATTCTGTACATTTTGATGTTGTGATCAGTGTTATTATTGTTAACTAAAACTCAAAATCGTTTTCAGTAAATGAAATAAAGCTGAAATAAGTTATAGATTATAATTTAATCTATAAAGTTATAGATAAGTTATAGTTATAGATATAAAAACTTTCACAAACATGTTGACTTGGCAACTAACTGAATTAAGTAAGTTTAATTTAAAGTACTTAAATTACTAAAACTGAATTAAAAAATAAATGAAAGCTAAATAGAAATATTACCAAAAATAATAAAAATAACAAAAGCCCATAACGAAATTATTAAAACTAAATTTAAAACAAAAAATATAAAAATAAAAACTAATTCAAAATATTAATAAATACTATAGTAGTACACAGGTAGTACTAAGCAGCACTTAAAATGAATGACTTTTAGTTTTTAACGGTGTAATTTTTATTTATTTACACACAATAGTATTGAATATAATTGACCATAATTATCGGACAGAATTTTATTATTGCACATTTCATTTTTTATACTTAAAATGTTACACTCAGGGCCATTTCTAGGCAAAACGTGTGGGCGCCATGTGGGGCGCATGTTCAAAAGTCCATCCTGCCTGCAGCTGTCACAGCAGGTGCTTCTCTTCAAGCATTTGTTATAGACACAATTGCTGTGTTACCGGTGACAGACAGACAGTTTTTCTTTTGAATTATTGATTGGATGCTGGTACCAACTGTGTTAAACACACAACCTACAAGGTCAAGAGTTTGATGTAGAGGTGACCTGTATGCGCATGTCTCGAAAGTTAGTGTACTATAACCTAGAAAGAGTGTCTGCCACATGATAAGCAAGCAAGTAGGACAGGTGGCGGCAGCCGGTGATGATCCACTCCTATGTCTCCAAGGCAACTGTATGTCAGATAGTGAGCTTGCTTGTTAACGCCCCTCTAATGCTAGTCCTGACAGCGCCCTCACACTGTGAGGAGAACAACCCTGAGAGAAGACACGCATAGACACACACACACACACACAGACACACATTTTATGGGAACATTCCATAGACATGATTTTTATACTGTAAAAACTGTATCCATACTATTCTATATTCTGTATATAGATTCATAAGCCGTTTTCCTCATGGGTAGCAAAAATGTCCCCACAAGGACAAAGATTTCAGATATGGCCATGTTTGTTTTTGACATTTTGTCCCCAAAACGTATGGTTTACCAGGACAAAAATTGGTGATTGATTAAAAAAAAGCAATAGGATGGAATAATATTTTGGTTCAAGTAAAGGATACTTTCTTTTAAATAAGCATGATTTAAGGATAAATTAATTTCCTTAATAATAATAATGATGATTTTATTAGGCACCACAATTTTTAGGCGTTGTAAGATAAAAAATCAAATGAACCTGCAGTATATAGAAAACGTCTCGGTTATGTATGTAACCCTCGTTCCCTAAAGGAGGGAACAGAGACGCCGCGTCGGAGTACCGACGAATAGGAATCTCGCTACCGAGAGTCAATCTACTTCGAGTGTAACTAAATGAGCCAATGCACATTGGCATGCAATGATTGCACCAGCTGCTCATGCCACTCCGTGTGAGTATAAATGAGGCACAGGTGCTTGCATCAAATTAGTTTTTTGCTGAGGAGCTGAGTAGGTGAACTGGCACCCCAGCAGGGTACAGAGGACATGGCGACGGGACGTGGCATCTCCGTTCCCTCCTTCAGGGACGTTCCCATTCAGTCGGTCACTCTCGACGCCACGTCGGAGTACCGACGAATAGGAATCCCTACCAAAGCGCCATGGCCTCTGCCCCCATCCAGTGCCCTGTGTGAGCCTCCTAAGCTCTCTTACCTGATGAGACGGGGCTCACACAGAGAAGTCCATCACTGCTGTTCCGCATGACCCGCTCAGTGACTTATTGGATAACACTGGGAAAGCGTGCCCTAGTGGAAGGGAATGCTGCGGAACCCACATCATACCCCGAAGGAGTTATGTGGAGTACAATGCTGAGCCATAGCCCGCAACTGAGAGGGGGCTCCAGCCCCACCAAGGGGAGGGCTCTCCCAAGGGAAAGACACGGGCTTCCCGTAGGAGCGACCGTGGAAAATATATGGGATCCCCGCAGGGTCACTCATATATCCCCAGCCCAGTACCGGTTCTCAAGGATTCAGCGGCAAGGGGCCTGATGCCAGACGTTCCGCCACGTCCGGCACCGAGGGAGATGGAGGACTCGACAGAGTTTGCTTCTGGAGAATTAAAGCGCCGGGGCGCAGCAAGCCGACAAGAGCCAGGGCCTCTCAGTGCTTCTACCCGTTTGAGGCGAGAACACAGGAGGACACTGGCTCTACACGTAGACTATAGAATCTAGCGAACGTGTTGGGTGTCGCCCAGCCCGCAGCTCTACAGATGTCTGACAGCGAGGCGCCACGTGCCAGCGCCCAGGAGGATGCATTGATTTAACCGTCTCGCCCCCCTGAGGAACCTGACGACCAGGTCGTGCTTCCCAACTGTCTTACCTTCTACGTGGTCGTGATAGGCAGATATTGCAGCAACATAGACCTTGAGGGTGGAGGGCGACAGCCTACGCTCCAACCCTTGTTGCAGGAAGGAAAGCACAGACGCGATCGAACATCTTCGGGGGTCTTCTCGGCGAGAAGAACACCACTCGACGAACAGGTTCCACTTCAAAGCATAAGCCTGTCTTGTAGATGGTGCTCGTGCCGAAGTGATGGTGTTAACTACCTCTTGGGGTAAGTCACCTAGAACCTCCGTGTCCCGTCCAGGGGCCAGACATGAAGCTTCCACAGGTCTGGACGCGGGTGCCATAGGGTGCCCCGTCAGAAGGTCCTCAGAGGAATCGGCCAAGGAGGGGCTGTCGCCAGGAGCATAAGTTCTGGGAACCAGGTCCGGTTGGGCCAGTAAGGCGCCACCAACAGGACCTGCTCCTCGTCCTCCCTGACCTTGCACAGTGTCAGTGTCTGTGCAAGTAGGCTCACTGGGGGAAACGCATATTTGCGCAGTCCCTGGGGCCAGCTGTGCGCAAGTGCATCCGTGCCGAGTGTACCCTCGGTCAGCGAATAGAACCACTGGCAGTGGGACGTTTCTGGGGAGGCAAACAGGTCGACCTGTGCCGCCCCGAACTGTCTCCAAATCTCCACCTGGGGGTGGAGTCGCCATTCCCCTGGGAGCGCAGCTCGTGAAAGCTCGTCGGCCACATGGCTGCTCACACCAGGGACATGAATGGCCCGAAGCGACCTCAGACACTTCTGACTCCAGAGGAGGAGATGGCGGGCGAGTTGCGACATGCGACGGGAGCGCAGACCACCTTGTCGGTTGATATACGCAACGGTCGTGGTGTTGTCCGTGCGGACCAGTACATCTTTGCCCCGTAGCAGCCTTTTGAGGCGGCTTAGAGCGAGATGCACTGCTAGCAACTCGAGGCAGTTGATGTGCCAATGCAGGTGTGGGCCCGTCCAAACCCCTGACACTGCATGCCCGTTGTACGTGGCTCCCCAGCCCATGGCAGAGGCATCCGTGAAGACCACAGCATGCCTGGACACCTGTTCCAGAGGCACTCTGGCCCGAAGGAACGAGGGGTCTGACCATGGGCTGAAGGATTGGTGGCAGGCCGGTGTGATGCTCACCCGGTGAGTGCCGCGTTGCCACGCCCATCTCGGGACTCGGCCGTGTAGCCAATGCTGAAGCGGTCTCATATGAAGCAAGCCGAGCGGTGTTACTCTGTTTCAGTGGAACTGCCATCCTGCCTTGAAACGTGTTCAGGCAGTTTAGCATCGACTGGACACGCTCCTCTGTAAGGCGCTGTACGTTCGACCGAATCTAACTCCATACCGAGAAAAGAGATCCTCTGCACGGGGGTGAGTTTGCTCTTCTCCCAGTTGACCCGAAGACCCAACTGGCTGAGGTGTCTGAGCACCAGGTCCCTGTGTTCGCACAACTGATCCCTGGACTGTGCTAGAATGAGCCAGTCGTCGAGATAGTTGAGGATGCGAACGCCCTGTTCTCTCATGGGCACAAGGGCCCCCTCCGTGACTTTCGTGAAGACAGGGGGGGACAGCCCGAAGGGCAGGACTTTGTACTGATATGCTCGACCCTCGAACGCAAAGCGCAGAAACGGCCTGTGTCGAGGAAGAATCGAGACATGAAAGTACGCGTCCTTCAGGTCGATCGCTGCAAACCAATCTTGGGGACGGCCAAGATTGGCCATAACCCACTGGTCTTCTTGGGTACAATGAAGTACGGGCTGTAGAAGCCTGTCTTCATATCGGCTGGAGGGACCGGCTCTATCGCGTCCTTCGCCAGTAGGACTGTGATCTCCACATGCAGGACATGGGCGTCTGCGGCATTCACCGAAGTGAAGCGGACGCCCTTGAACCTGGGGGTGCGCCGGGCGAACTGAATCGCATAGCCGAGCCTGATGGTCCGGATGAGCCAGCGAGACGGACTGGGGAGCGCTAACCAGGCTCCTAACCAGGCTCACCGAGACCGTGAAAGAGGGACCAAAGGGACCACCGGCGTACCCACCGTGGGGCAGCGAGGTGGAATGCAGGTACTGGGCTGGGGCAGCTGTCTCGTGGAGGCGGCCCGCAGCGGGGTGTGAGTGTGCTGTGCAACACTTACCTGATTCCACGAGTGGGCAGAGGGTACGTGAGAAGGCTTGGTTGCGTCCTCGAACCATCCACTGCTGCCCGCTGGCGAAGGAGGAGGATGAGTGTGGTCCGGCGTTGGACCGTCCACAGCTCTCCAAACCCCCTTGGGACCCAGAGATAGAGGAACTGCTCTTTTTTTTTTTTTTTTTTTTTGGAGAATTTGGGTATCACTGGTTGTGACACCAGCGGCAGAACAGAATTTTGACTCAAAAGATTCTCTGCCCGGCCCTCCTCCGGGGAAGAGCAGCCCCGCCCATCTCCAGGTCTTAAACAGCAGCAGAGACGGGTGGCGTCGCCTTCCTGCGTCGGACACAGTAGAGCAGGCTGTGCCGAAGTTTTTTTTTTTTTTTTTTTTGCAGGGGACGACGCCTTTGGCGACGAGCAGACTGAGGGGCAGCCCACGAGGCACTCTTGTGGTGCGTCGGGGGAAGCTCTTGATTGCCTCAGCTGCTACCGACTGCGAAGAACTGCTGGGCCCAGTTCTCAACAGTGTCGCCGAAAAGGCCACCTTGTGAGATGGGAGCATCGAGAAAGCGCACTTTGACGACCACTCACACCTCAGCAAGGCAAGCCAGGGGGCGTTTCTGGACCACCGAGGTGGACATCGTCTGGCCGAGGCCCTGCGCCGTGACTTTGATCACGGTTAGTCAACATGCACAGCTCAACCCCGACTCAGAACTACCCTCGTGCATTAAAGTGCAGGGCGGAGGTGGTCTGCGCACAGCCACCCCACCGTTGAGGGTAGTGAGAGAGGAAAACTTATGCAGTTTTGGCCCCCCTGGCATTCCATTTCTGTGGCGCCAAAGTAGTTCCATACTGCCAAGTTTTCCATGCACATCCGGGAAAGATCCCGGGAAAGCATGGCTATTAACTCTGAATCTGATTCAGCAAAGCACACACCATTACAGTGGGCTCAGCATCATCCTCATTTCCAGAGCACAACAGCCCTCTTTCCGATGCAGCGATTGACATCTGATCCTCAGCTGGAGCCCCGAATGAAATGCTATGTTCCTCCATAAGAAGGACCAGCAGTTCCATCCAGGAGCTGCACAGCTTGCAGTGCGCTAGAGGGGGAGGGGCCCTAGGGGGTTGGTTCCCCGAAGGAGAAGCCCTCCACTCCTCAGGTCACCCCAGCGATTTCACTGAAGTAGACCTCTCCTGTTGGCCACCAGGGAGGGCGCTACAACGGGAAATAGGCAAGGGGACAGCGCACCTAGAGTGGCGAGTGAGCGATGGGTTGCCGTGTGACAACCTGCGCTGCAGCCTGGCACTCGACGGCTCACGACACGTAGAGAAGTGTGAGGTCCCACCGGGTTTCCCCGGCAGGCAGCTCTCGCTGATCTCCGCGGTCTCCCAGAGTGTCGAGCAGACCCGCGGCTGTGCTTTTACACACGAGCGGCGGCTGGCCAACAACAAAGGGGACTCAAGCTTCCCGGAGAAAGAAGAGTCGCGACCAGTGTGCCGACGTGGTCATGTTCTTATTAGAAAACCAGCATGAGCAGCTGGTGCAATCATTGCATGCCAATGTGCATTGGCTCGTTTAGTTACACTCGAAGTAGATTGGCTCTCGCTAGCGAGATTCCTATTCGTCGGTACTCCGACGTAGCGTCGAGAGTGACCGACTGAATGGGAACTATTACCAAAATAGATTAAAGACTTGATTGTGAAAACCTCTTTGCAACATTTTAGGAATGTTAATTTGTGACTATGAAATATAAAACCTAGTTTGTGCACAAAATCGTACCTGCAACCTTCTAGGAATGTTTATGTTAATGATTTATTAAAAACAAAAACCTATGCAAACCATACATTTATTTTAGGATACACTATCCTAATGAATATTTAAACTTTTGAAAAATATAGAAGATAAATAAAAACACTAACTTCTGTCACTCTTTATCAAACAGGTGAATGACACCATCTACTACAATGCTAAGGACAAGGTAAGATTTCACTTTTAAAATGCAGATTATGATAAGTACTAAACAACAGAGACATGTAAATTAAAGAATTGTTTTTGTTATTTGAGAGATTTTGCTTATCTTCCTAGTATGACATTAATGACACGGAAATACGCCAGTACCGGGTCAGACCAGAATTCAAAGAGGATCCTGCTTTCAAACGCATCGTTTCATACAATACAACAGCAGTGCACATTCCCACGGATATCTACGAGGGCTGTGAGTACACACACACACACATTTGTTTTTGTGAATTGTGGGGACATTCCATAGGTGTAATGGTTTTTATACCGTATAAACTGTATTTTCTATCCCCCTACACTACCCCTACCCCTAAACCTACCCATCACAGGAAACATTCTGCATTTTTACATTTTTTAGTATTGAAAATGAAATGTCCTCATATTTCACGTTTACGTTGTAATACCAGTGTAATACCCATGTCATTATACACATTTGTGTCCTCATATATCACAAAAACAACCACACACACACACACACACACACAGACACTCTCATCTGAACCTGTGTCCTTTTTTTACGACTTTACGTGGTAACTAAAATATCTGTTTATAAAATCAATCTTTCAGTGACAGCTCAACTTTATTGCTGTGTGTCAGGTGTGGACAGCCAGAGGCTTGTGGAAAAACTGCAGACTAAATTTAGGGAGCAGTCCAGATCTAACGCAGCACGCCTGGCCCCCCGAGTGACACCACAACCCCCTAATATCCTGCAGCAAGAGAATAACTCTCACTCTCTGTATTTTGCTTTTAAGGTTATGGGTTATGAACGTCTTCAGGTTACTACCAGTGTTGAGAAAGCTAGTAGATTATGAGTAGCTTGTAGCCTGTAGTATTAAAAAAAGGATTTTAGATTTTGTTGTATTCAGCAAGGGTGCTTTGAAATGATCAAAAGTGACAGTGAAACTTTTTAATGTTTCAAAATATTGATCAACATTGAGAATAATAACAAGAAATGTTTCTTGAGCACCAAATCAGCATATTAGAATGATTTCTAAAGGATCATGTGACACTAAAGAGTAATGATGCTGAAAATTCAGCTTTGCCATCACAGGAAGAAAGCACATTTTAAGATATGTTAAAATTGAAAACAGTTAGTTTAAATTGTAATAATATTTTACAACATTATTGTTCATTGTATTGCCTTGGCAAGCATAAGAGAATTCAAAGTTTAATGGAGAAAACCCAAAACGTTTGCAGTTGAATGCAAGGCCATTCAAAAATAAATTTTCTTCCTATCTCAATTTTTTTTCCCATTTACCAATATTCATTCAATATTCTGGGGGCCATGAAAATTTTGTGAAAACTATCAAAAACGCTGGCAGTGGCTGGCAACTTTTCAAAAACGCTGGCAGGGAAAGAGTTAACCCCCTCCCACAATATACCTCATGGGTCCCTTATAGCTATGTTAATAAACATCAAATGTGTATGTTGGCTGTGATTTTGCAACTCTTTATTAAATAGTCAAAATGGCTAGCACCTTTTTAAGACCAGATGTATTATATTCTCTGTGTTGGCAGAAATATGTTGTCCTCAGCTGTCGGCTCACTCTGCCTTAACATTTGTGAGTGTTTCACAGGCAAATGAGTTGGATGTGATATTTGTGTTCTAGATGAGGACTGAAGCAGACGCGTTCATCATATGACTCATCTAACTCTGTCCCGCTGTCTCACTTTATCTACTTTTACTCACTTCAAATTACTCTCAGTACCTTTTGCTTTCCGCCTGATTTTCTTGATTAGTGCTTACCCATAACCCCCTGCTCTGCGACAGTCACTGGGCGAATCTTTCAGGCAATATTCTTTATTTTTCATTAAATCTGTTTTTTTAACTCTCTATATTTGATACTAGTTTATTATGTAATAATGTGGCTGATTATTGAAGTGTTTGTGTAGTTTTATATGTGTGTGTTATTTGAGATGAAGACATGAATCTGTACTTTTTGCCTCAACACACCGTGTCATCTGTCACCACAATCTCAAGATGGACATAGACATGCTCAGAGTGTGTGTGTATGTGTGTGTGAGAGAGAGAGAGCATGATGACGTGTGTATGTCACACGGATCCCTCTGGCGGTGCTCATAGTGCTCAGATTGGTTTTTCTGTTGACTATCTGCCCTGATTCATTTAAACCAATGAAAGTTTGCTTGTCATCAAATCTTCCTCCACATACTCTCTCACTTTCTCTCCCTCTCTGCTTCTCTCTCTCTCTATCTATCTCTCTCTCTCTATCTCTCTCTCTCTCTCTCTCACTCTCATTGAATTGAGCTATAAATTATTTTTGTTTGTCGCAATCAGAATGTCAGAAACAAAACAGACTACCGCACAGTCGGCTGCTACTCTTAAAGACAATTTCTACCTGCATCTGTGATTGCAGTTTCACATTCTTATATTTATAAAAAATATTATGGCAGAGATGGTATAACACTGTAATACTGATATTACATGATATATATATATATATATATATATATATATATATATATATATATATATATATACACTCACCTAAAGGATTATTAGGAACACCTGTTCAATTTCTCATTAATGCAATTATCTAATAACCCAATCACATGGCAGTTGCTTCAATGCATTTAGGGGTGTGGTCCTGGTCAAGACAATCTCCTGAACTCCAAACTGAATGTCAGAATGGGAAAGAAAGGTGATTTAAGCAATTTTGAGCGTGGCATGGTTGTTGGTGCCAGACGGGCTGGTCTGAGTATTTCACAATCTGCTCAGTTACTGGGATTTTCACGCACAACCATTTCTAGAGTTTACAAAGAATGGTGTGAAAAAGGAAAAACATCCAGTATGCGGCAATCCTGTGGGCGAAAATGCCTTGTTGATGCTAGAGGTCAGGGGAGAATGGGCCGACTGATTCAAGCTGATAGAAGAGCAACTTTGACTGAAATAACCACTCGTTACAACCGAGGTATGCAGCAAAGCATTTGTGAAGCCACAACACGCACAACCTTGAGGCGGATGGGCTACAACAGCAGAAGACCCCACCGGGTACCACTCATCTCCACTACAAATAGGAAAAAGAGGCTACAATTTGCACAAGCTCACCAAAATTAGACAGTTGAAGACTGGAAAAATGTTGCCTGGTCTGATGAGTCTCGATTTCTGTTGAGACATTCAGATGGTAGAGTCAGAATTTGGCGTAAACAGAATGAGAACATGGGTCCATCATGCCTTGTTACCACTGTGCAGGCTGGTGGTGGTGGTGTAATTGTGTGGGGGATGTTTTCTTGGCACACTTTAGGCCTCTTAGTGCCAATTGGGCATCGTTTAAATGCCACGGCCTACCTGAGCATTGTTTCTGACCATGTCCATCCCTTTATGACCACCATGTACCCATCCTCTGATGGCTACTTCCAGCAGGATAATGCACCATGTCACAAAGCTCGAATCATTTCAAATTGGTTTCTTGAACATGACAATGAGTTCACTGTACTAAAATGGCCCCCACAGTCACCAGATCTCAACCCAATAGAGCATCTTTGGGATGTGGTGGAACGGGAGCTTCGTGCCCTGGATGTGCATCCCACAAATCTCCATCAACTGCAAGATGCTATCCTATCAATATGGGCCAACATTTCTAAAGAATGCTTTCAGCACCTTGTTGAATCAATGCCACGTAGAATTAAGGCAGTTCTAAAGGCGAAAGGGGGTGAAACACAGTATAAGTATGGTGTTCCTAATAATTCTTTAGGTGAGTGTATATTCACAGCTCCTAATAGCTCCTAATAGCCCCTAATCACTGCCCAAATAAATCTTATTTCTATTTTTTAACCACACATTTGCTACTTGGCAAGTGTTCATTTTGGACCGAAGTATAGTTGTACAGTCATAGCATAGCGCTTCCAATTTTAAATGAATTTTTTTGTAATGGGAGTTTGATCTTGAGGGAAGTTATTTGTGCTAACTTTCCAGACAGAAGCAAATAGAGAGAGACAGAGATAGATATCTGGTTGTATGGGTGTTAGCTAATGAGGATGTGTGTGGTGTCTAACCCTGCAGACTGACAGCCTGATGGATGAACAACAGGAAGGGGTGTGAAACCACATCTGATCCAACTAAAACACACTCACACAAACACACAAATAGATACGCCTCGTTTCAATGTGATAAGCTACACTCTCATTCACTAATGCACTTCCTTTAGAAACAGTAAATTATGATGCCTTCATGGACTAGTCTTATGTAGAAATATGTGTCAGCCTCTCCTAGCACTATTGACCTCTAACCTACAAAGTCTGTATGTAAAGAGATGACGAGTGTATTAAGTTTGTGTGTGTCCAGAAGGGGTATCCTCTCATGGGATGATTACAGGCTTTCTTGATTCCACAACACCAATATAATGCTTTTTTCCTGGGCCGGTGTGAGAGAGTTTGGAGCTAGTTGATAGCTTGCCATATTTTTATGCATCTTGGTGTTGACTCTATGGGGAACGCCCTCAGAGTGACCGTTGTCTAAGCTTATCCAGTTGGCTGCAAGTGACTTCCTACTTCTCTCAATCTCAAGTCAAATTCAACCTGACCGTGGCACGGGTCATTACATCAAGCATCTCCCCGAATGCGGGGCTGGCGGAGGGAGTAGGCTCTGTAATTTCACTAGATTCACTGTATATTTCACTAGATTTTAATTTCTTTAGAGCTAGATGGTGCCAACAACATGCTCTCAGCTGGCACGGAGAATTCACAGAGCAGGCTTCTGAATCCAGCAGATCACCTGAACTGGCAATAATTGATTGGGAAATCAACACCCTCATCCCGAACTCTTCCCCTAGCTCAACCTGCAACCCACACGAACAGAGCCGACATGCTGCCTCGGCAGCAGCAGGGAATGAACCGCGGGGTGCAGACCCTCTTCCCTCGTGAAAAGTGACAAGCATGAGCAGAGCTTTTTCACTGCAAACTTTTCACAGTAAGCGCATTCCGAAGGCATTCCCCATAGCGTCAGCACCAAGACACAGCGTCAAAGTTACACTTTGAAAGGTAACCAGTTAATTCCAGCAATTTCCAGCAAAAGGATGCATGAATTTATGGCTAGCTTTCTAGTTTTCTGTATAATTATAATACAGGTATAATTTAGGTATTATTGCATATTTTCTAAGTCAAAGATCAGTTACCATCTGATGAAAAAAACAATGTGTTAAAATGTACATTAAGCAAATAGAAATCTGGGCCAGCAGAGATATCTTTACTGTTGAGCCATGTTTGTGTGCGTGTGTGTGTGTGTGTGTGTTAGTGTGTGCATAAGTGATGCTGTTCTTCTACTCACCGTAAGTGTCCTAACCAGGTGTGACATGGCAGTTTCTAGTGACAAGTAATTTTTCTGTCCACACTGAAAGCAAAAATGCCAAACGACACTACACAGTCTCAGCCCATCAGAAGATATTTGATGTGTAATGTATAATTATGAAGAACAGGATTTTGAACCATGAGATTTCACTGTGGGTGGGACCAAAATGGCTGGTTAGGGCAACAACAAAAAAATGTAATGGAAGAGATAACTTTAGCCTGAGGACACGATGCTTGACTATGAACTGAGTACAATTAACTGAGTATGTACGTATTTCCACAATATTTTTAAATATTTTTTTATACCTTTTTCCATATTGTTTACTAGAGCCATGAGTGAGTATTAGTAAGGACTGAGTGATAGAAATAGAGCAAGATAAATTTGGGAAGATAGCATTGGGCTGCTGATGGACCCTCTTAAAGATGATCAATATAGGGTCTGGACAGCTTTTGAGTGATGGAGAAGCCTGTATTGATTTACACACCTAGAGTGGGAGGAGTCTTGATGGAAAGAGGAAGTGTGTGACATTAGGGGTAATAAATTATGTCCCATAGGATCAAACACACCAGCTCCTTCTTAGAACTTTGTCAAGGCGGTAATGATTCTAATAATAATTTAGTATCATACTACTAAACCAAAAGAAGAAAGAGATATCAAAGGCTTTTTTTAAAAGAATGAGTCATGTGGTATCATGGGGAATGATGTCATATCTTTGCTAGGGCACTCATTTATATTCATTTTAAAATGTTAGCATCACTCTCACTTACAGCAGACATAGTGTCCATTTATGACATTCTCTGGAAAAACGGCCCAATTTTCCTCTAATTCCATTAGAACTGCATTAGCTAATAGTTCACTTTGTTGTTTCCTCTACCGCAGCTCCTCCAAGTGGTTTATCCTTTTGAGTTTAGCTTAACATGATGGTGTCTGAAATTTTGAGAGCCAGTTTATTGATTTATTGCTGAATTGGGATTCATTTGAGTGTTTGTTAGAACAAAGCTCTCAGAATACATGTCAGCTTGAGTTAAATCACATAAGACCTGTAGAGATGCTTCATCAAGTTACAATCATCAAATGGGATTTATCCTGTATATTTATATGTTTGTAACAGCCACTATAATCCTGAATGAGCTCAACTGGACTGCGGCTCTGGATGAGGTATTCAAGAAGAACAAGGAAGATGACCCGTCCCTCCTCTGGCAGGTGTTTGGCAGTGCAACTGGCCTGGCTCGATACTTCCCAGGTAATGCACTGAAATTAATAAGAATATTTACAGTCATTCACCATAACAGAGACTATGGAAAGCACATTGACACTGTATATGCAGTTATACAGTATGGTGCATTTACAGTTAAAGGTGCACTATGTAACTTTTCCGTCTGCTAGAGGTCACCTATTCAAAACCAAGGCGTAGTTTGATGACGGCAAGTTTGAGCGCAGAATCTTGGGACATGTAGAATCTCGGCGGCTGCTATGACACTTGTTGCACACTGCAGTAAGAGTAAAGCGTTTTGCGAAATAAAACCGGAAACCGAGGGTAACGCAGATATGACGCAATTGACAGGCGACTCCCTCACACGTCCTGGTTTCTTTGTTAAAATAGCAATTTTCTCACAATTTACAAATAGTTGGAAACATTTGGGATATTGTAAGTACTCAATTGAACAAAATATATAACACTGGCCTAGTAGTTTTTGGATATTTTACTGGAAAAATGTTACATAGTGCACCTCTAACATTTCATAGCTGATAGTGGTTTTTGAGGGTGACATTTGGAATAAGGCCATAGACTAGATACAAGAACAGGAAAACAAAAATAAGTGCACTGAACAATAGACAACCTCATGCAGGTCTAAGTATTAAAAACTTTGGTTGCTGTGCTGTTTTCAAACTGATTAGTTAGTTAGTCCGGAATGACGTCATGAAGTATATACTTTAAATTTTAAATGTTTGTGGAGGAGCTCTGACCTCATATGTGGTACATTTGAAAGCTTAGAATATCTGCTTTCTGGAGGTGTGCATTATTTTAGCATTTTTTTTACACAAAGTAACATATTTACACTAAATTACTCTGGGACTATTTCCGCCTGGATTTGGCCTACCCAAATTGAAAAGCTTCCCATACCTACATACAGTGGGTTACATAAAACACTGCTAAAAGTGATACACATGTAAGTATATGTTGGCTGAGCTGTAATAAACCCCCAAAAAAGAGATTTTAGATTTTTTTTTTTTTATACACTTTCAAAAATGAGTTTATAGCCAGGGGTTTATTACATCCCAGACAACATATACTTACATGTTTGTGTAAGTGTTTTATGTAATGTCAAAACTGTGTATTTAGACCACTATATGTAGGTATGGGAAGCATTTCAATTTGGGTAGGGCAGAGAATTAGGAAGTCACTTGCAGCCAAATGGATAAGCTTAGACACAAATCACTCTGAGGGCGTTCCCCATAGCGTCAACACCAAGAAGCATAAAAATATGGCAAGCTATCAACTAGCTCCAAATTTTTATTCAATTATTAATAAATGCTAAACCTACATTTTAAATTACAAAAGGCTTAATACAAAATATTAAATAAAAATGTTCAGATTGTTGATGATTGATTTATTGATTTATTAAATTATTTATTGATTGTAGAAGGTTGAACAGTGAACAGTAACTGATCACTTTTAGCTGCTGTTTCATTTTTTTCTTTAGTATCAAAATAGTATAATATTATATTAAATTATTTGGTTTTATTAAATTATCAATAAACATTAAATGAAAATATGTTTATTTTAATTCAATGTAAATAAAATTAAATGTTAAATAATTATAAATAGATATATTATAAAAATTATACTGTGTATTTATTTATTTATTTAGTACTTAGTATTTTGTTCATATATCATAGACCAAAAAATCTATTTCTACTTGCGTTAAATAACCAATTGTTGCATGAAAATATTTTATTTCCATTATTAGTTAGTGTGGAAATAATAATTGTAATAAACCCAGTATCCTATAATCCCATCTGCTATAGCTTCTCCTTGGGTTGACATGAAGAACGCACCGAACAAGATCGACCTGTATGATGTACGCCGAAGGCCCTGGTGAGCAAACTTTTGTTGTTTTATCCCCATACATGTCTGCATGTGATGGAGATAACAAGTGTTATTTTCTTCCTTTTTGTCTCTCAGTTGTTATGGCTGATGGGTTTTCTCCTGTGTGTGTTTACAGGTATATCCAAGGTGCAGCTTCTCCTAAAGACATGTTGATCCTGGTGGACGCGTGAGTGAAGTCTCTATGATTTACTGTTACAGTTCATACACTCACTGACACGAAGCCACTCAGCTGAATCCTTTCGGTTGTGCACTTTGAGTAATTGGTTGATCAGCAGAGTATAATTTTTCATTGCATGTGACAGATTCCACAATATCCACTTAAAGAGCTCATGTTAGTTCTGCGTTAGAGTCATTTATCAACGTTAGAAAGAGAGAGATGCTGATTAAAGAGTGACGCAATGTGGCGCTAAGCCAATGCAAAGTGAGATTAATAAACATGAAAATCGATTTTTTTTTTGCATCTTTGGCAGGCTGTTAAATAACATACTTGTTTTATTATATGAAGCAGTTTATGCATATTAAACATTGGATTTTTCCAAGTACAAGCAAAAAAAGCACCTTTATGTTCCCATAATACACCTTAAACTCTTACTCCCAATTTAATATTTGCATTCAGAATAAAGAAGCACATTACAGTAATGCTTGGCATTAAAATAAATGTATCATGTAGATACTTAAAGGCCCCTGAAGTGCCTTGAAACGCGCAGCATTATTCAATGTGTTGACGTAATTTCCCCTGAAACAGCTCCAGCTGTAAGCAGCTCCTCTACTTTTTTAAAACAGCCAATAGCGTTTCGTTTATATCACAGTTTGACTAGAGCCTTTCTGTTTGGTAAAGCCGCAGTTTCCTCCTAATCTCTAACCGTTTCTCATCATAATCTCCTCCATATCGCTTTCAAATACAGCATTCTGTGCAGAATTAAAATGGGTCCGATATGTTTTGTTGTCTGCACCGACTCCCGCATGTGATCCGCTCTGCACTCTCGTGTTTCTGGACTGGAGCAGACTGTGTGTGTGCTGCCGCAGTGCGTGTGAAACTAATGTGAAACCAGACTTCATTCGTTTTAACTGAAAGCATATTTACACTGTCTGAATCGTTCCCTATCCCCTGTATAGTGCACCATGTGCCATTCACCATGTAGAAAATAGTAAATATGTGAACAACTGACCGATTTCAGCTGCAGCTTCAGCGTCTATTTAGGGGGTGGGACGCTTCACATTCTAGAGAGCATTTGATTGGACAGAAGATGTGATGAGAAGCTGAAGTCCGTGGTGATAAAATAAAAATCTGTGATCCATTTTAGCGGAAGTGAGAGACTGTAAGTTTAGATCTCCTTAATGCAAATTTTGTCATTGTTTTGGAACACACCTGCTTATTCCTAACCTTAAGGCTAACATATTCATACTAAAAGCTAAAAAACTTGCATTTTGATTTCAGGGGGCCTTAAAGGGGCTTCTTTTGGTTACAAATGTAATTAGCCTCATTGTATTTTGAAAATATGGCCTTGTAGAGTTTATTTTGTTATTTCTCAGCTGTAACGTTGATGGTGTTGTGCTGTCTGGGCATTGAGCCCATTAGTGTAGATCAGCTTTAGCCAATCAATGTAGTTTAGCTTAATGACTAAACACTGAAGCCCACACACCTCCCATTGGAATCACAGAGTGATTATTAACCCATAAAAACCTGATCCAGCATGTCAGTTTGTGAGCCGTTAAAAGCCTAAATGTGCTTTAGTCTTCTCTGTACTTGTGATTTTGGTTGTATTTATTATGACTTCTGTTGTTGTTGTTGTTCAGGCTATCTTGAATGCTAGCATTCAAACTTGAGTGATTCAGTTATTTTCTTGTCCTTAAGCTCTCTCCATTTTTTTTTTTTCTGTAAGCTGTGCCTTTTGTATTTTTGTATTCATTGTATCAATGTCAGCAAAATCAAATAAACCTAATATTTAGCTGCAAGTGTAGTAATTATATAGTAATAAACATGTTATAACTATGCTTTGCTTCTCTGTAGGAGTGGAAGTGTGTCTGGGCTGACGTTGAAGCTCATTCGCACTTCCGTCAGTGAGATGCTGGAAACCCTCTCTGATGATGATTACGTCAACATCGTCTCTGTGAGTATACAGGAGAAGTGTGTGTGTGTGTGTGTGTGTTGGTGAGAGTCTGTTTGAATGATGAACTCCTCCGACACTCCTCAAAAAATCTGGATTCCTGCTGAGTAGGAATAGAAAATTGGCGGGAAACAGAGGCATCGAGCCTCCAAGCATCCATAACGTCATAGTTATTTTTTTGCGGTTTCAGTTAGGCACCACTGAGGTGGAAAGCCAAAGAATTATTTATATTTTCCGTCGCCTTCTTCTTCAGATGCTGTGCAATTAATTTATGAAATGCATCATTTATTTTATTTTGTTTGTGAGACGACTGACAGGAATAAAAATCACAAACTCTGTATTCTGCGTTCAAGTAAGTGAGTGGTATTGTATATTTTCAATTAACTTTTTTCCTCTATTCCTTTAATAGCTTTGCGCTTGTATTTTATGGCCTGACTCCAGCTGTGTGACATTAGCTTGACGTTAATGAAATTAGGCAACAGTGCTCTAAGTGTATTGCTGGCACTGAGCCATGGGACTTGTGTAGAGGACCCGAACAAAGCCTTGAATCTGAATGATGTAAAATGATTTCATAACTGTCCTTGCATGCGAGTGAGCCTTACTGTATCTCACAATATTCATAGATTTTTACTGATAATTTACCAACTAACCACAATTTTTATTATGGTTTCAGTTCAACAATTCAGCCAAGTCAGTTGCCTGCTTTGAAAACCTGGTACAAGCAAATGTCCGCAATAAGAAGATTCTGAAGGAAGCGGTACAGAAAATCACAGCGAACGGCACCACTGACTATAAAATCGGCTTCAAGGAGGCTTTTGGCCAGCTCTCCTCAGTAAGAATATATAATGTAGCTTAAATAAGTAACCTAGAGACATTATGGGGGCCAAAATATTACAAAATGTTTACCCCTCAGAAGTAACATATTTACCTTCACAACATATAGCCTACTCTTTTGTCAATCAGATAAGAAACTCTTCTTTTGTGGTGGATTTTTTTTGTGTCTTAATATATAAGTATGTGTGACCCACAAGTTATATAATATATTGTGTATTGTGTATATTAAGATATACAAACATTATGGTTTAGTGCATTACAGAACTTCCTGCAAGATAACAAGTTTAATGTTTAAAGACAAGTTTTTAGTTTATTGCACCATCTTGTGGCCAGTTGTGCTAGTTATAATCAACAAAACTCCACTAATAAAATTTTCAGAGCATTTGAGATTTTGATTTTATTAACAGCAACAGTGAATATTAGAGGCATCATAGTGGTTTATTGTCTTGTTTTTCTTGGACTGTTATTATAATGCTGGCCAGAATCTTTGCACTAACTTACAAATCGATTTGTTCCTTTCATAGATTAATGTTTAATGTTTATGTTAATGTCATAGGTTAATGTTTCAAGAGCAAACTGTAATAAGATCATCATGCTGTTCACTGATGGAGGGGAGGACAGAGCTTCAGAGATCTTTGAAAAGCACAACTCTGACAAGAAGGTGAGGATACACACACACACACACACACACACTTATAGCTATATAAATTGGGGCACACCATTAACTTCTACTGCTTTGTGTACAGCTAATAATAAATACTATACACTAACCCTAACTTTTTTATTTTATATATATATACTTCCATTTCAAAAACTTTTTTAAATATTTTTTTTTCTTCATCAAAGATGCATTAAATTGATCAAGAGTGACAGCAAAGTAAATTGTTACAAAATATTTATATTTCAAATAAATACTGTTCTTACTGCTTTTCAATTCATTAAATCTCATTAAAAAAATTATCAGAATGGTTTCCACAAATATTAAGCAGCACAAATCAGCATATTAGAATTATTTCTTCATGTGACACTGAAGACATAATGATGCTGAAAAATCTGCTGTGCCTTCACAGGAATAAATTACATTTTAAAATATATCATTAAATAGAAAACTTGTAATAATATTTTACAGTATAACTGTTTGTACTAAATTATTGATCAAATAAATGCATCCCTGGTAATCAGTAAGAAGTCTCTTTCTTCTTTAAAAAATAAAATAAAAAAAATAATTATATATATATATATATATATATATATAAGATATACACAAGATACCTCCATTTGAGAGTATACGCATTTATTCTTAAAAATTATATATAATTACATTTATAATATATATATATATATATATATATATATATATATATATATATATATATATATATATATATATTTTAGAAATTAATTTAATTACATTATACTCGGATGTCCCAAATGGAGGTTTTGTGCCCCCAAAGTACAGCTAAGATGTACACACAACTATTTTTCAATATAATCATGTCAATATCCATTTTCTTCTCTCTTCTTTCAGGTTCGAATCTTCACCTTTTCTGTGGGCCAGCATAACTATGATAAGACACCAATTCAATGGATGGCATGCAATAACAAAGGTAAAACTTGCTGAAATTTAATTACATTAAATTTGAGAGACGTCTTTCCTAATATGTGTTTATATATAATTTCCTGCAGGTTATTATTATGAGATTCCATCCATTGGAGCCATTAGGATCAACACCCAGGTATATGACAGCATCACTCTAGCACATAAACGTGACGTCTGTCCATCATCATATTTAAATGTAACCAGACTACTTTACATACAGGAGTACCTAGATGTATTGGGCAGACCAATGGTGAAAGAGGACAAGAAAGCAAAAAATGTGCAGTGGACCAATGTTTACGTGGATGCACTGGTACGTCGATATATCTGTATCAGTAGATTTGTTCAATTAGAACGATTCAAAAGTACTAAATGGCTGTTGGTTGTGTTGCAGGAGCTGGGCCTTGTGATTACAGGCACTCTGCCGGTGTTTAATAAAACCAGCACCAGGAACAATCAAGGCAAGACTAAGGTACTATTTTGTGGCACATTCGTGTTCTCAGTTAATTCATGTTTGTCTTATGAATCAGATGAACTGAAGTGGAACCAGATCTGTTTTCGAAGTCTTTGTTATCAATTGCAGGACCAGAGCCAGTTGATTCTGGGGGTGATGGCCATAGACGTGTCTCTGGACGACATCAAGAGACTGACTCCACATTACACTGTAAGGCGTGAGAGCGTGTGGGCGCAATCTGCACTTCTTTATTTACGACTGATGGTTTGCAACATCGAAGAACTTGCACAACCATTGCATTGAACTGTAGCAGCTGGGTCACGTTCAGTGCTGCTGCATTCCTTGTGTTTAGTAAATCTTTTTTTTTATTTTTTATGCCAAATAAATTTAAATAGGTCAAACCATTCTCACAACTCTAAAGATAAGATAAATCTTAAATACAGACATACATACTCAATGAAAGCAAGGAAATCAGACATTTTGTGCCTGATTTTGACCTCTTGTTTGAGTTAATGGTTGATGTCCTAAATATACATATTTGATTAGTTTGTATGTAATAAAGTTTCATTGTTTTAAAGTTTCATTGTTTTAAAATGACTTTACATTTTAATGAAACTAAAACACAATAATATATAGTAATTAATAATAATAATTATAATATACAATAATAACAAACGCCATTTTGCAGTCTTAAAGGTACAAAACCAACCTATCAAATGCTACAGAATCTTCATCACTCTTGTCTTTTGTTCTATAAAGCTCGGGCCAAATGGATATTACTTCGCCATCGACCCCAACGGCTATGTGCTGCTTCATCCCAACCTTCAGCCAAAGGTACAGCTCTCACTCATATTTCTTTCACTCTTCTTATACACTAGCTGCCCATAACCATGTGTATGATCAGTTGTGCATGGCTGAAGAACCTTCACTACAGGTTATGATGAAATAATCCAGGCCACCCACATCCGCAGAGGTCATCTGTCCTTTGTAATGAATATCATTTGTGCAATCCAAACACAATTGTTCTGTTTAGTTCACAGATGAAACAACATTTATTCAAAACACATGCATGACAATTAGTAAATGTTTAGTCAGTGATCCATGGGATTAGTGAACACTTTTTTATGGAACAAAGTAGGAATGATGAGAAGTGGTTCCTTGTTAGGCACTTCTTTGAGGAAAAAGTGACTCATTGGTAAATATTTTACACACAAATATGGTGTGTTGACCAGTAAGGATTTATGGTATTACTTTGAAAGTTGTTGTTGTTTGTCGGCAGGATCTCAAGTCTCAGGAACCCGTGACGTTAGACTTCCTTGATGCAGAACTAGAGGATGAAATGAAAGTAGAGGTGAGAGCAAACCTGTATGCGATCTTTCTTCTGCAGGACAGAAAAGATTATATTTTTTTGTCCGTACAATGAAAGTCAATGGACCCAATTAACTTGGATTGCATGAACAAAACAACAACAATAAAAAAATTTTTTTAAATACGCTATATTGCCAAAAGTTTTGGGACGCCTGCCTTTACATGCATATGAACTTTAATGACATCCCATTCTTAATCCGTATGGTTTAATATGGTGTTGGCCCACCGTTTTGCAGCTATAACAGCTTCAGCTCTTCTGGGAAGGCTTTCCACAAGGTTTAGGAGTGTGTTTATGGGAATTTTTGACCATTCTTCTAGAAGCGCATTTGTGAGGTCAGGCAGAGAAGGCCTGGCTCACAGTCTCCGCTCTAATTCATCCCAAAGGTGTTCTATCGGGTTGAAGGCAGGACTCTCTTCAGGCCAGTCAAGTTCCTCCACACCAAACTCGTTCATCCATGTCTTTATGGACCTTGCTTTGTGCACTGGTGTGCAGTCATGTTGGAACAGGAAGGGGCCATCCCCAAACTGTTCCCACGAAGTTGGGAGTATGAAATTGTCCAAAATGTCTTGGTATGCTGAAGCATTAAGAGTTCCTTTCACTGGAACTAAGGGGCCAAGCCCAACCCTTAAAAAAATTGCAACTTTGCATTGCACTTGGTGATTAAGGCTTGGTTGCAGCTGCTCAGCAATGGAAACCCATTCCATGAAGCTCTCTACGCACTGTTCTTGAGCTAATCTGAAGGCCACACAATCGTTTGGAGGTCTGTAGCTATTGACTCTGCAGAAAGTTGGTGACGTCTGCACACTGTGCGCCTCAGCATGTGCTGACCCCGCTCTGTGATTTTTACATGGCCTACCACTTTGTGGCTGAGTTGCTGTTGTTCCCAATTGCTTCCACTTTGTTATAATACCACTAACAGTTGACCTCGGAATAATTAGTAGTGAGGAAATTTCATGATTGCACAGGTGGCAACATATCATGGTACCACACTTGAAATCACTGAGCTCCTGAGAGAGACTCATTCTTTGACAAATGTTAAGAAGCAGTCTGCATGCCTAGGTCCTTGATTTTATGCACCTGTGGCCATGGAAGTGATTGGAATACCTGAATTCAACGATTTGGAGGGGTGTCCCAATACTTTGGGCAATATAGTGTATCTTCTTCACATGAGTAAATAATAACAGAATTTAAATTTTTGGGTAAACTGTCCCTTTATGCTCAAACATTTGATATCAGCATTCAGATTCAGAGCTGGTGTGATATTTGATTTTGTAACATCCCTTGTGCTCTGTTGTACAGCTGTTGAAGTCCTAACAAAATGATTATCGAAGCATCAACAAACAGCGAAGTTGATTCTCAGTCCTGTGTGATTTCATAACAATATGCTGAATATAAAAATATAATTTTCTCACTTCACAGCCCAAATTACTTGTTTTCTCACTTGAGAGTGACTAACGGGGCATTAGATTACAATAGTAAATTAAAGCAATGTCCTGTTTTAGTTGAAAGTAATACTCTGCGTCGGCTTTTAAAGATCCAGTGACATATTTACAGCTATCAGTGACACACCTGTCTGTCTGACTTTCTGTCTGTCTTTAGATCAGAAGAAGCATGATAGATGGTCACAAGGGTCAAAAGGAATTCCACACACTTATAAAGTCACAAGATGAGGTAATTGAGCATACTTTAAACAAGCAGTGCTTCTCAGCTGGTTTTACTTCAGAACCCAGATTTTTTCATCAGAGCTCAAATGGAAACAACATAAAACATTAAAATGGTAACAATTGTACAAAAGCAAACAAAATGGCCTTAAAATCAAACATTAAAATGTATTAATTGTTTTTGTTTTTGTTTGTTTCTAAATATCTCGGGTAATAATTCACAGCACAGAACACATTGTCAGTAAAAAACGTCTCGGTTACGTATGTAACCCTTGTTCCCTGAGGAGGGAATGGAGACGTAACGTCAGTGACTGACGAAATGGGGGTTTCGCCTAGAAGCCTATCATCTTCGAGATCTTAGAAAACGCCCAATGGCAGGCCAATGCCATGGGCATGCGGAATTTGCATAGCGTAGCTCCGCCCCACAGCGTGGGTATATAAGGAAGTACGCTGGCAACATCGCATTATGTTTACCTGCTGAGGAGCCAAGACTGAACTCCCGGCCGTTTCAGCGGTACAGCGGATGTGGCAGAGGGACGTTACTCGGAGTGACTGAACGAAAGGGAACGTCTCGGTTACGTATGTAATCCTCGTTCCCTGAGGAGGGAACGGAGACGTAACGTCCCTCTGCCACATCCGCTGTAGTGACTGACGAAATGGGGGTCCCAATTCAATCACGCCACTCGGCTGTCGTCCAGTGCCCTGCGTAAGTGTGAGCTCCCTGTCGTAAGCTAGTATGGACGAAGGACTCCAACTTAGCACAGGAATACCAAGGTACACTGGGAAGCATATTCCAGGTGGAAGTATGCGCCAAAGTGCCTACCCGTAGGGAGGACTAAGGAGACACATATGACCCGCGAGGGGCTGCATATGGAGAAACTCTGGGGTAACCAGCCGAAGGTGGAAAATTGTACCCCCAGGGGAGGCAAGGGCTTGCCGAGGGAAATACACATGCTCGGAGAGGCTTACAGTGGAAATACACATGTGGGGGTCGCCCATAGGGGGAACCATGCACACGGTGGCACCTAGCCTGACACGAGGGCCTGAGCGAGTGGGCAGACGCACTGGTGTCGGCATCGACAGTGCTTGAGGAACTCGGAGATTATAGAATCTGCCGAATGTGTTGGGTGTCGCCCAGCCTGCAGCTCTGCAGATGTCTGTCAGCGAGGCGCCATGCGCTAGAGCCCAAGAGGAGGCCACACTCCTGGTGGAGTGTGCCCTGACCCCAAGGGGGCATGGGCGCCCCTGCGTCTGGTAAGCCAAGACAACGGCATCCACTATCCAGTGAGACAACCTTTGCTTGGAGAGAGCCTTTCCCTTCAGCTTCCCACCATGACAGACAAAGAGCTGGTCTGAGGTCCTGAACACTGCGTTCTGTCTACGTAAGCACGGAGGGCGCGTACTGGACAGAGCAGTGCCAAGGCTGGGTCTGCCTCCTCCAAAGGCAGCACTTGCAGGTTCACCACCTGGTCCCTGAACGGAGTGGTGGGAACCTTGGACACATATCCAGGCCGGGGTCTCAGGATCACGTGAGAGTCGGCCGGCCCGAATTCTAGGCACGCTTCGTCAACCGAAAATGCCTGCAGGTCCCCTACCCTCTTGATGGAGGCCAGGGCGATCAGGAGCGCTGTCTTCATAGACAGGAACTTAAGCTCGACTGATCGCAATGGCTCGAAGGGAGCCCTCTGCAGAGCATCTAAAACTACTGAGAGGTCCCAAGAGGGTACGAGGGGAGAGCGAGGAGGATTCAGTCTCCTTGCTCCCCTCAGGAACCTGATGATCAGGTCATGCTGACTTACCTGTTTCTTCTCCACAAGGTCGTGGTAGGCGGATATCGCGGCCACATATACCTTGAGGGTGGAAGGAGACAGCCTTCGTTCCAACCCTTTCTGGAGGAATGAGAGTACAGACCCGATCGGGCATTTCCAGGGGTCTTCTTGGCGAGAAGAACACCAGGTGATGAAGAGGTTCCACTTCAACGCATAGGCGTGTCTGGTAGACAAGGCCCTAGCGGAAGTGATGGTAGCCACCACCTGAGGGGGTAGGGTACTCAAACCTACCGTGTCCCGTCCAGGAGCCACACGTGGAGGTTCCAAAGATCGGGACGCGGGTGCCAGAGGGTGCCCCGTCTCTGAGAAAGGAGGTCCTTCCTCAGAGGTATGGACCAGGGAGGGGCTGTCGCAAGGAGTAAGAGTTCGGAGAACCAGGTCCGGCAGGGCCAATATGGGGCGACCAAAAGGACCTGCTCCTTGTCCTCCCTGATCTTGCACAGAACCTGTGCGAGAAGGCTCACTGGGGGGAACGCATATTTGCGGAGGCCCCGCGGCCAGCTGTGCGCCAGAGCATCCGTGCCGAGGGGCCCCTCGGTCAGGGAATAAAACAGGCGGCAATGGGAAGAGTCGTGGGAGGCAAACAGATCTACCTGTGCGTCGCCGAACTGTTCCCAAATCAGCTGGACCGTCTGGGGATGGAGTCTCCATTCTCCCGGAAGTGGCTGAAGCCGTGAGAGCTCGTAGGCTGCACGGTTCAGGGTTCCTGGGATATGGACAGCACGAAGGGACCTCAGATGCCTCTGACTCCATAAAACGAGATGGCGGGCGAGTTGAGACAGACGGCGGGAACGTAGACCACCTTGGCGGTTGATGTACGCTACTGTGGCCATGTGGCCAATTGCAACTCGAGGCAATTGACATGCAGGAGGCGCTGGGGTCCTGTCCAGGAGCCCGCGGCAGCATGTCCATTGCACATGGCACCCCAGCCCGTGGTGGAGGCAACAATATGCCTGGAAACTCGTTCTAAGGACACTCCGGTCCGTAGAAAGCAGAGGTTCGACCACGGGGTGAGGGTCTGCAGGCAGGCCCGAGTCACTGGGACCCGGAGCGTGCCCGACTGCCATGCCCATCTCGGGACTCGATCGTGAAGCCAGTGCTGAAGCGGTCTCATATGAAGCAATCCGAGCGGCGTTACCGCGGCTGCCGATGCCATATGCCCCAGGAGCCTCTGAAATAATTTCAGTGGAATTGCACTCTTGCTCTCGATTTGACGGAGGCAAGTCAGCAGTGACTGCGCGCGCACGCTCGTAAGCTGCGCACACATGGCGACCGAGTCGATATCCATACCGAAAAAAGAGATCCTCTGCACGGGGCAGAGTTTGCTCTTCTCCCAGTTGACCCGAAGGCCCAGACGGGCTAAGTGCCGGAGCACTAGGTCTCTGTGTTCGCACACCTGCTCTCGAGAGTGACTCAGTATGAGCCAGTCGTCGAGGTAGTTCAGAATGCGAACCCCGTGTTGCCTGAGTGGCACAAGGGCTGCCTCTACGATCTTCGTAAAGACGCGAGGGGACAGAGTCTGACGGGTGTCAGAGCGGGGCACCCCCAAAAAACAATCGTCCAGCCGCGAGTGCTCAGGTCAGGGCGGAGGGTTCCACTCCAACCCGAGACTCGCGGCTGCCAGGGAAAGCATGGCTGTCAACTCTGGGTCCGACTCGGGCAATGCTGGCACACCGGAAGGCGGCAGCATAGCCGAGTCATCATCCTCAGAGGACTGTAGCCCACCTTGAGATGCGGCGATCGACATCTCCTCGTCCTCTGCGGGCCCAAACGCAACAGACGGAACAGCAGGAGCCGACTTTGTTGTTACAGTTTGTGCGCACGGGGGGGGCGGTGCGCTAGAGGGGGGTGTGGCCCGAGGCATGAGCGTCGGGGCTTTATTCCACACCGTCACCCTCAGGTCACCCTGGCCACCAGCCAAAGTGTTGCCTTGCGAGGAGACAGCAGATTGGGGTGTGGCAGAAGGGACTCTCGCTCCGGAACGGAGCTCATTGAGACTCGACCGCAGCACCGAGATGGTCATGTTCCCGCAGTGGGAACATGACTCATCCATGAACGCTGCCTGAGTGTGCTGTAAGCTCAAACACGTCAGACAATGTTCATGCCCATCAGAGGGCGGCAGAGACCGACCGCACCCAGAAGTACACGGGCGAGACATCTTTAAAAAGACGTGCCACGTGTAAGCTCTTTTGTGAGAGGAATCTTCGCAGTGATGCCGAAGCGCCCAGGGACCGAATACCAGCTGAATGCAGACCACTGCACAGATCAGCAGGCAGGCAGTAAACGATCGCTGGAACCCGCCGTAACACCAACACCGACTGGAAAGCTGCTCGTCTCAAAGAAGCTGACGATACTCAGTCAAAGGCTTAAGGAGTGAAGAGAAACTCTTCCTTATATACCCACGTTGTGGGGCGGAGCTACGCTATGCAAATTCCGCATGCCCATGGCATTGGCCTGCCATTGGGCGTTTTCTAAGATCTCGAAGATGATAGGCTTCTAGGCGAAACCCCCATTTCGTCAGTCACTGACGTTACTCGGAGTGACTGAACGAAAGGGAACAAGTTTATCCTAGTCACATTAATGTTGAATAGATCATATTTTTCTTTTAACAAATGACAGATGAAATTGCACTATAATGGTACAGAGTTTGATTGGCCACACATCCTTTGACATCAACAACAAAAAGATATGGAAAGCATTTTCTCCCTTTTAAATGTTTTATTTTTTTGTTGTTTGTTTGTTTTTGGTTTGCAACCAACCAGTTGAGAACCACTGGGCTACAACACTAGTTTTTTTAGAAGTAAAACAGAGATTAATGGTTCATTGAACCACTTAGTGTTGTTTTATTCTCATTGCAGCGTTACATAGACAGGGGCATCAGAACCTACACTTGGGCTCCAGTCAATGAGACAGACTACAGGTCTGAGAATCTTTTGTTCATTTCTTAATTTTTATTACATGTTTTTGTTTTGTGGAGGTGTGTTTGTTTCTGTGGTGTACAAGTAAGTGAACATATGAATGTTTCTTATAATTGCCACTAGAGGGCACTGTTCAAAGTCACAATGGACTATTCAACAAATATTTGACGACATACTTTGATGAGGACACAGAGAAAATGGAGTGTTTTATGCATAGGATGAAAGGATGAAATCAACTACATTTGAGTTTGAATCTATACATTTTAACCTACATGAACTAAAAGTTACAAAACACCAATTTTGATTCCACTGGGTGTTAATTTCTCACTTCAATTAATAGCAGCAAGAAGTCATTTATTTTTTGTCTCTTCTCTCTGTAGTCTTGCTTTAGTTCTACCTGATTACAGTGTGAGCTACATCAAGGCCACTATAGGAGATACCATCACTCAGGCAAAATGTAAGTACCCACCGGCCCATCACTCACCTTTATCAAACTCAGAGATGAGAAGCTGTAGCGTGAGCCCCTGGTTTTTATCTAGAGAGCTCAACCCTGCGCCCTCCGTTCATTTCACATCTCTGTTTTTGACACCCTCACCTCCTCTGGAGATGTAACAGCGTGGTTCCTCAGATGTGGTCTGTCTTCAAGAACGTTCGCCAGACGGATGACGACCCCCTTAACGGCAAATGTGCCTCACCCTGAGCATATTACACCCTGTTTTTCTTCCAGATGCACCTCTGTGCACGTGTTTACCCTCTCGTCTTCTCTCATGTGGCTTTTGGGAGAGGAAAGCAAATCTCAAATGCCCCTCTTTTCAGGAGAGCCCTCACAGTTCCTGTACAATATTCTTATTCAAAGCTTCTGGAGTTGAATAAAATATTGTGAAATCCCTCATGTTCTTTCCTTTATTTTGCCCTCCCCACACCCTTTTCATTCTCTCTCTCTCTCTCTCTCTCTCTCTCTCTCTCTCTCTCTCTCTCTCTGTTTTTCTCTCCATTTCACCTCCTTTCCTCTTTTCCCTGTCTGTCTATAGCTTGGAGACCCTCAGAAAATTCCGGCAAGTATTTTCCTTCTGTATTTCCTTCTCACAGTGTTCAGTGATACTCACTAGAGATCGGCCGATGTTTTTTGTGACAATATCCAGTATTTCATATTTTCTGAACTGTTCATTGTCAATATTTTGATCCAATTTTAACCCATTTATTGATAGTATGCGCTTGTCCAAGACACTTGAGTTAATGTAACCTTTTCAAATTTTAAAATTGGGGACAGAAACACACTACATGCAAGTACGCTTTTTTGGGGGGAGGGAGGGTATGGAGGCAAATTTTTTTCAAACAAAATAAATAAATATGCAAATAAATAAACAAACAAACAAATAAATCCACAAAATTCTACATAAATAAATATATTAATTATTAAATGTGTGAGGAGATAAATAATTAAATAAATGTTGGGGGAATTTTTTTTTTTTAAGTTAAAGGAAATGCTAAACCGAAACTTGACTTTTTTCCTTTTAACCGTTTTTTCATTTTTGAATATAGCTCAACTTTCAGTTTAGCATTATCTTTAACATTTTTTTCCCCCAGGCATTCGTTTTATTTATTCAATTATTTATCTCACCGCACATTTAATTATTTATACATTTATTTATGCAGGAATATGTGGATTTATGTATTTATTTATGCATTTATTTATATATTTAGAATTTTGTGGGTTTGTTTATTTATTTTTTTGCATATTAATTTATTTATTGTTTTTGCAGGTTTTGACCTCAATGGGGGGGAGGGGGGGGTTTACATATTTTATGATGAATTTATTTTAAATTTCTACATTTTTAAAGTAAAAAAAAAAATCTGGGTGATACAACTGTCCTGATATTATAATGGGATGAAATTCTTTGAAGAAGAAAAATGTATTAAATGGTTTGGCATAATTTTTACTGCTAAAATATTTGAAATTTTGTTTGTCTATAATCAAGGTCATGTGATGCATACAATATATATATATATATATATATGTGTATATATATATATATATATATATATGTATATGTGTGCGTACAAAGAGTACATTCCTAAGAATTTCGCACGTGTCTTAAACTAAACTAGATTTTTTGATTTTTCCTTATCGGTCTATCTCTAATACTAATACCTGCTCTACACTTACAGTACAGTATTACAGTCAACATGTCTGCTTTGCATGTGTAAATGTTTCTCAGCTGAGTAAAGTAAAGTCCTTGCAACTTCACTGTGTATGTCAACTGTATGAGTGTCATAAAGTGCGACTATTACATTTCTTTACTGGGCCTGAGATTTTTGTGAATGTGTGTGTATGTGTAAGAGCATCAGGAGATGTTTAGTGGATGTTTTCCTGGAGGTTTGGAAGGTGAAACTGCAGAGGACATGAGTGTGACTCTTTGTGCTCTGAACCGGTACTTTTATCTCCGCCCCTTTGCTCTCTGAATCATCTGGATGCTTTCAAAGCCTCATAAAGGGGCAGTTTAACAAAATACAGGCCTCACTCTTTAGAAAGTACCTCCTCCGTATGTGTGTTGGGTCCACATGTTCATGTCCAGGTGCGGATGTGGTATGTGTGTGTCCCTTTTTAACTTTAACAGTGCAACTTCAAGGCTTCTAACTTTACTGTTCCGCAATAACAGTCTATACTAATCACTCATCTGCCACCAGATCTCGGCTTTTCCTATGACAGCACATCCGCCAAGCTATATTTTACACCCCTCAATCCATATTTTACCACTTTTTTTGTCCCTTCATACCTGATTCATCACAGCGATTGAATAAGAAGAGTTTAATGTCAATCAATTGAAAATACAGTGGCCTCAAAAATTATTTGGACAGTTTAACCACTTAAAATGTCTGAATGTCATCGCATTAACAAAATATCAAATTAAATGACGTTTATTTTAAAGAATTTCACTTTTAAAGTGAAGTATAATTATTTTCCACATTAAATTTTGCCCTCCTCCATCTGTCATCTCTCTTGGCACATGTGAATGCATAATTCATTAACGTTTCTTGTCTTTCAATTTACAATGAGCAGAAAACCTTAGATCAGAATGCAATATTTTTATTCAAGGCTTGTTCTGTGAATAAAATATTGGTGACCTTTGGCCCCTGTGGTTTTACCCTGTTTCTCTGCCTCTCTTTCCCTCCTCTCCTTGGTAAATCGCTCCCTCCTTTCCCTCTTTGCCGCATTTGACCCTTCAGAAGAAACGGGCAAGTACTGTTTTTCTCTCCCTTTTGTCTTTTCCTTCATGTTTGAACCCTCTGGATGTAACATCCGACCTCTCTCATGTTTGAGTCCATCATCTGGTTTGAGAAAAAATAAACAGCCACATGCATAACTATGAACAATTTTATACAATTAAAAAGCTATATTATATATATATATATATATATATATATATATATATATATATATATATATATATATATATATATATATATATATATATATTGATTTGGTGATGCTAAATAACACTTTTATTTAAATAAAGTGAATTCAAAGGTGATGTTATTGTAAAAAAACATATTTTATTAGTGCTGAATCACCATTTCCGTTTTTTTTTCTGCTCATTTATTTTCTGCGTATTTCGATAAAATGCAATGGGCTGACTTTCTCTCTCTGGACCACCCGTATGTGAGGTCGTGTGCCTGAACAGCAGGGTGTCACAGCAGATAACTGCATTACTAGACAGAAGCTCAGAGACATATTTTTACAAGCTGTTGTGCAGCGGCCTGCTGACTGTAGAGTTGTGTTTCACTGTCAGGCAATTTGAATGTACCTGTAAGTTCTGGGGTCTGTTTTTATTCTGTATATCTGTATTGTATTATTTTACCACTCTGTAATGACAGAACTTATTGAAATGATCTTTGATCTTATGGATTTCTGATATTTTCTTTCAGTTTCTGAAAGCCTGCAGGTGGACAAATTTGAAGAGTATGGATATACTTTAATAGCACCCAGGTCAGTTTCTTAAAGGGATAGTTCACACTGTGACTGTTTTCTTAACTTCATGTTGTTCTGAACTCCAAATGATTCTGAGGAATGTTCCTCTTCCATGTTTTAGAGATTACTGCACAGACCTGAAAGCTCAGAGTGACAACATCACACAATATCTCATTGACTTCAATCAATACATTGACACAAAGACCCCCAACAACCCGCAGTGTGAGTATCTTCTGGAGTGTTCTGGGCTGAACTGTGACAGGGAGTGTGGTGGTACCATAGCTTGAAGGTCAGGGATTCATACCGCTAGTTCAAAGTTCATTGCCAGGGCTGCTCGGGGAGTAATTTATGAGGTCATAATCTTGATTAAAATATGTAGGTTAACATATTTAACATAATCGACCAATTTTACTTAAAAGTAGTAGCTACTATTAGCTAATAAATGTATATGTTTCATAACTAATTTTGTTTAATTTCATAAGAATTCAGACTTGCTGTACTATAAAATAGCACCTATAAATTAACACATTATATTACTAATTATACCATTACACATTTAATACTTTTTTGTAATTTGTAGATATATATTTTAACATTACTAATATTTCAATTATACATTTTAATGCATATGTTTTTAATATTATACACAGTATTATATTATTACTAGTTTGAAGTTTGTGTTTACATAATATATGTGTGTGTACTGTGTATAATTATTATGTGTATATAAATACACACACACATGCATGTATATATTTAAGACAAATTTATATTTATATATATATATATTATAAATTATATAAATATATACAGTATATACATGCAAATATTTCTTAAATATATAATTAAATGAGTTAGTATATATATACATAATAATTATACACAGTTCACACATATATTATGAAAACACACAAAAAAATATTTTGGATGTGATTAATCGATTTGACAGCACTAAACTATAATTACAGAAATGATACATATAAAAAAATATATATATTTTTATCACTACATTGGTTAACACTTGTCCTAATACAGTACTATAAGTATAGCTACCTCACATTATTACTAAATATTGCCATTACACATTATACATTTTTAATATTTTCAAACTGTTCTTAACACAGTGCTATAAATACTACAACACTGTATTGCTAATAATGCCATTAGACATTAATTTAATGCACTGTTATAATTTTTTTAACAGTTTTAACACAATATTATATATATATATTAAAATATTACTAAATAATGCCTAAATAGTGAACAACATCAAGTAATAGCCATATTTTAATTCAGTAGCAGTATTAGTATTACAGATTTAAATAAACTTCAAAAAATCAATTGGAATCAATTTAAGTTTTTGCATAGATGAGAACTTTTATTCACCATCAAACTTTGGCTGTGTTTAAAAACATGGCTTCACCTTCTACATCAAAAGCTGTTTTCATACACCTTTTCTTGATTAAATTAGGGAGTTTGGTGTGTTTCAGTTTCAATCTAATTATATTTATTGTTCTCTTGTTGACCGTGTTAATGCTAAGTAAACCTCCTCCCTTTGCCCCCACACACAGACGCCTCCTTCCCCTTACCTTCCTCTCCACAGGCCGCTTTGATCTCATCAGAATCTGTCGGTGCTGCGGTAATCACTTGGTTTGGTACACATGTGTTGAATGTGTAGGTTTGGCTGTAATACTTTATACCTACGAGCCCACCCCCAAATTCTGCACCAATTACCTTGTGTGAAAGAGGAAAAGCAGGACATGTCACAGAAAGAGAGAGAGAGAGAGAGAGAGAGAGAGGATGTGTAGGGTCAAAGAACTTAACTTAACACTTAGCTTAAATATTTAAATTTGTAGTATAATAATGTTTATTAATGCTCCAAAAGTTGATCTCTATTTCAGTTGAAAATTCACTCACATTCAACAAAAGATAATGATTTTGACTAATGTTGTTGTCTGTCTTTGTCTTTTTTTTTTGTTTTTGGTAAAAGAATGAAACTTCCTCGTGAGCACAGACAATAAAATTTTGTTACCGGCAAAACATACCACTGTAAACGCTCATTTTTGTGGATATTTGTCACAGAGGCCTGGTATTTTAAGTCCACGATTTCCTCGCTGTCAAACACAGGGAGATCAGTTGAATTGTGTTCTTGCGCTGCTCTCAATCAGGTCCTAATGAAAAGCATGCTGCGTGCGGAAGGGGACAGAATAAAGTTGTACACCAGCTGCTCTTTCTGAAGTGTGTGTGTGTTTTGTCGTAAAGGCTTTGCGGTTATGAACTGCAGTGCAATGTTATAAAACACACTAATGTTCTGAAGGTGCCCGCACCAAAAAAAAACGAAAAACCTTTGAACACTTACTGCCATTTCATACCGCCGAAGAATATAATCGTGTTTCTCATCTCGGAAAATTAATATGCGTGTTACTTTCCCGACGTGTCTCACCGCCTTGCTTTTGCATCGCTGTCTCGTTCTCTTTTTATGAAGTTCTACTTCTTTATGACTTTGGCATCGGTTGCCTCAAAGGTCAGAATGTGGAGCCTGTTCTTACTCATGACCAACAGGTGTTTATGTATTTATCAAGTCAAAGGTGAAACTTATAATGACGTAAAGCTTTGTTTTGTGCCTGTTGATCCTCTGTTAGATTTTGCTCCTGTAGTGTGAGAGTCATTTTGATACGCCGATGGTATAGTGATGGCGAGATTTCCTTTTAATTTGTGCATGATTCCTCAGGTAATATGGACCTAATAAACAGACTGCTGCTGGACGCTGGCATCACCGCTGAACTGGCCAAACTCTGGAGCGAACAAGGACTGTGAGTTGCACCGAATTATAAATGCAAAAAACAAGGCCTCATTAATTTAACCTTAACTTAGGATAGAGCACTTATTTTACTCTCCTCATTTTGTTCCAAACCTGTATGACCTTCTTTTTTTGTTTAACACAAAACGTTTTGACTATGTTCACGCTGCTCTTTTCCATATAACAAAAGCATATAGTGAGTGGGGGCTGTCAAGTTTCATAAAATAGTATTTTATGTTGCTATTTTGTACTTTTAGAAGTTTGGCCACTGTATGATTTTATTGTATGGAAAAGAGCATCATGAACATTCTGCTAAGCATCTCCTTTTGTGTTCCACAGAAGAAAGTCACATGAGAAGCATAATTTTTTTTGGGTGAACTTCATAATTCATTTAAACAGGCTGGTGTGAGTACACATCTTTCATTCTAATTTAGTCTATTTATTTTTGTGATTTTTCAGGAATGACAGAATCAAGGCTAAGTTTGTGGCTACAGATGGTGGTGTCACTAGAGTCTATCCTGCAAGGTACTATTATATTTTTTAACTTTAGGAATACCAGACAAGCCCATAGGACTAAAATTGTCTCTGTGTGTGTGTTTTGCAGTGCTGGTCCAGAATGGACCGAACAGGCTGAAACATACGAGTCCAGTATCTACAAGAGAAGTCTGGACAATGATGTTTATGTATTTACATCAGCGCCATACACAAACAATAGTAAGTATGTGTTTGGTAGCATTATACAAGCATATCCCACTTTTCCTATGTATTAATGAACATTTTCTTGTCAGAAACTCAAGATTCAGTTTTAGTAAGCAGAGCGATGAACCTGAGAATTGATGAATTCATGCTGAAACCAGCAGGTGAGAGTCTGACGTTTGTAGTTTCAGCATTTACCATGGGAATGTACTGTAGATAGTCACTGGCATAGAAAGATACAACAAGATATGTAGTGATAAACCAATATTAAAGCCTGGTCAAGTAATCTGACCATATTTTAAGTTCCAAAATCTACCAAAAGCCTTTTCAAAGCATACAATAATGTTGTTTTTATTACACCAATATTATAAATATGTCTCATTTATTTATATATATATATATATATATATATATATATATATATATATATATATATATATATATATATATATATATATATATACACTATATTGTCAAAAGTATTGGGACACCCTCCAAATCATTGAATTCAGTTGTTCCAATAATTTCCATGGCCACAGGTGTATAAAATTAAGCACCTAGGCATGCAGACTGCTTCTACAAACATTTGTGAGAGAATGGGTCGCTCTCAGGAGCTCAGTAAATTCAAGCGTGGTACTGTGATAGGTTGCCACCTGTCTATTCATGAAATTTCCTCACTACTATATTCCACGGTCAACTGTTAGTGGTATTATAACATAAGTGGAAGCAATTGGGAACAACAGCAACTCAGCCATGAAGTGGTAGGCCATGTAAAATCACAGAGCGGGGTCAGCGCACGCTGAGGTGCACAGTGCACAGAAGTCGCCAACTTTCTGCAGAGTCAATAGCTACAGTCCTTCAAACTTCGTGTGGCCTTCAGATTAGCTCAAGAACAGTGCGTAGAGAGCTTCATGGAATGGGTTTCCATGGCCGAGCAGCTGCATCCAAGCCTTACATCACCAAGTGCAATGCAAAGCGTCGGATGCAGTGGTGTAAAGCACACCGCCACTGGACTCTAGAGCAGTGGAGATGTGTTCTCTGGAATGACGGATCACACTTCTCTGTCTGGCAATCCGATTAACGAGTCTTGGTTTGGCAGTTGCCAGGAGAACGGTACTTGCCTGACTGCATTGTGCCAAGTGTAAAGTTTGGTGGAGGGGGGATTATGGTGTGGGGTTGTTTTTCAGGGGTTGGGCTTGGCCCCTTAGTTCCAGTGAAAGGAACTCCTAATGTTTTAGCATACCAAGACATTTTGGACAGTTTCATACTCCCAACTTTGTGGGAACAGTTTGGGGATGGCCCTTTCCTGTTGTCCAACATGACTGCACACCAGTGCACAAAGCAAGGTCAATAAAGACATGGATGAACGAGTTTGATGTGGAGGAACTTGACTGTCCTGAAGAGAGTCCTGACCTCAACCCGACAGAACACCTTTGGGATGAATTAGAGTGGACTGCGAGCCAGGCCTTCTCGTCCAACATCAGTGCCTGACCTCACAAATGCGCTGCTATAAGAATGGGCAAAAATTCCTAAACCTTGTGGAAAGCCTTCCCAGAAGAGATGAAGCTGTTATAGCTGCAAAGGATGGGCCAACTCCATATTAAACCCTACAGATTAAGAATGGGATTTCATTAAAGTTCATGTGCCTGTAAAGGCAGGCGTCCCAAAACTTTTGGCAATATAGTGTGTATATATATATATATATATATATATATATATATATATATATATATATATATATATATATATATATATATATATATATATATATATATATATATATATATATAAACTTGTTGGACATTGGCCATCCTGCTCCCTATATATTGGCATCAACATTATCAGTAGAGCTAATAATATGCTAAAAATAAACTACTAGTAATAATCAGATGAATCTTTATTGGTTTGAATTATTGTGTTTATTTAAAGGATTAGTTCACTTCAAAATGAAAATTTCCTGATATTTTACTCACCCCCTAGGATTTTTCTCCCCATCACAGACTTCTATGGCAACCAAAATGTTGGTCTAAATCAATGCAGTTTCAAAGCGCTTTGAAGGGCTTCAGAGGCTCTGCACGATCCTAGATGAGGAACAGGGTCTTATCTAGCGAAACGATCGGTCATTTAAATTTTCATTTTGAAGTGAACTAATCCTTTAAGAATGTAAACTGATGCAACATTTAAAACTATACTCATTTTTGTTATATGTTTCAGTTGTTGGTGTAAAACTGGATATACAGGCCTGGATGGAAAGCTTCATGAACACTACAGTTACGCCCAAAGTGGGTGGAAAGAGTTAACTACCTGTATTTCTGTTAACTGTAGTTAATTGGCATTTGTATCAACTAAGGATGAACTGATATGAAGTTCTGTCCAATACCAATAAGATGATAAATGGCAGACAATATGTGCTATTTTGTCTAAATAAATACAAAAAATGTTTTTTTAACTAAAATCAGCCATCTAAATGCTACAGGTGAACTTAGGCATCACAACATTAAAAGTGTACAGTGTGAACAAAACTGATATTCATTTAGAGATTTGCATTTACATTTAACAGCGTTACTAAGAGTGTCAATAACAGTGTTATTACGTGTTAAGTTAATCTAAATGTGAAAATGAACATGCACAATTAAATATGCAATATGAGCCAATATGCTCAATGTTCACCGAAAAAAAATCCTTAATATTGACTGATAACCGATATTGTATTTATATTTTTGTGCAACTCTATTATGAATCTGTCAATTTGTAACTCTTCCTGCACAGTGTGTTGGTGAAATCTGTGGGTGCAGGAGAAATGATGCGGTAAGATCCTATTTATATGTTAGATATGAAGAGATTATATTATCTATATTATATACAATACCGTTTGGCATTGGTAAGATCACAAAATACAGTAAAAACTGTAATATTGTGAAATATTGTTACAATTTAAAATAACTGTTTTCTTTTTTATATATTTTATTATATTTTAAAATGTAATGTATTCGTGTGATGGCAAAGCTGAATTCTTAGCATCATTACTCTTCAGTGTCACATGATCCTTCAGAAATCATTCTAGTATGATGATTTGCTGCTCAAGAATCATTTCTTATTATTATCAATGTTGAAAATGGTTGTGCAGCTATTATTTTTGTAGAAACTTTTTTTAGGATTCTTTGATGAATTTGTGTAAATGTCGCTTTTGATCAACAGAATACATTGTTGCTGCATGAAAAGTATGAATTTCTTAAAATAAAAATCTCCTAAAAATATTACTCTAAATCTTTTTTTCTCAAAGTATCTGGACTGTGTTCTTCTGGACGATGGAGGCTTCCTTGTCATGGCCAATCAGGACGAGTACATGAATATGGTGGGCCTCTCTCTCTTACCCAATCAGAACCTCTCCATTTTGCTTCCATTCCACATTCCCTTTCTTTGACCCCTGGAGAGCACCCACCCACCCAACCCCACCTGCACCCCTCCGGCAACAGCAGTAGAGTAAATGTTTAAAGTTAGGCTCAGCGAGGGAAACCAATCAGAGCGGAGTGTGTGCGGGATAAATCACGGCCGGAGTGTTTGGCAGCAGGACTGAAGCCAAGGGGACCGATTGTGCCCTAAATCCCGTCTCCTCCCCTCCATGTGGGCAGACTCTCCAGGGGTCGGCTAGGACCGCCGGGCAGACCGCACATTCATTACAGCTGTTATTGCATAGGGAGCAGTGGCCGTTCTGTACACTCAATGATTTATATCACCTTTGGACTGACTTATAGTCTCGGACGAACATGCTCGTACATTTTTACGTCTAATATGAAGCTGGAAGCTAAGCTGTGTGTGTTCGTAACAGTAACCAGAACAGGGGCGTGTTTTTATTATTTTTTTTTATTCCTTGCATACTCGTGGTCGGTATCACACCTCAGAGATTTTCTGGGCTTACAGACAACTCTTTCTATGGTTTAAATTATGGTAATGCAGTAGGTTGTCCTAATAAGATTAGAAGAGATCCTATCGGCCCTCCGAGCAAGGTGGGCTCCACACTCTTTAAACACACAGCATGTAGTTCACAGCGTGAACGTATTCTACAGATAAGTACAGACAGACATCCTCATCCCCATAGTGACTGCTATAAAACTATAGGACAGTGTTGTGAAATTTTGAGCAGAAAGCTGTGCAGAATTATTTTTCCATTTTATTTCTTTACATTTATATTTTAACACATTCTGCTGAATGATGCACATTTTCCCCAACAATCAGTGTGGAAAATATGAATAAAAGTAGACAGATACCATGTGTTTTGTTTTGTTTTGTTTTATATATATATACACTCACCTAAAGGATTATTAGGAACACCATACTAATACTGTGTTTGACCCCCTTTCGCCTTCAGAACTGCCTTAATTCTACGTGGCATTGATTCAACAAGGTGCTGAAAGCATTCTTTAGAAATGTTGGCCCATATTGATAGGATAGCATCTTGCAGTTGATGGAGATTTGTGGGATGCACATCCAGGGCACGAAGCTCCCGTTCCACCACATCCCAAAGATGCTCTATTGGGTTGAGATCTGGTGACTGTGGGGGCCATTTTAGTACAGTGAACTCATTGTCATGTTCAAGAAACCAATTTGAAATGATTCGAGCTTTGTGACGTGGTGCATTATCCTGCTGGAAGTAGCCATCAGAGGATGGGTACATGGTGGTCATAAAGGGATGGACATGGTCAGAAACAATGCTCAGGTAGGCCGTGGCATTTAAACGATGCCCAATTGGCACTAAGGGGCCTAAAGTGTGCCAAGAAAACATCCCCCACACCATTACACCACCACCACCAGCCTGCACAGTGGTAACAAGGCATGATGGATCCATGTTCTCATTCTGTTTACGGCAAATTCTGACTCTACCATCTGAGTGTCTCAACAGAAATCGAGACTCATCAGACCAGTCAACATTTTTCCAGTCTTCAACTGTCCAATTTTGGTGAGCTTGTGCAAATTGTAGCCTCTTTTTCATATTTGTAGTGGAGATGAGTGGTACCCGGTGGGGTCTTCTGCTGTTGTAGCCCATCCGCCTCAAGGTTGTGCGTGTTGTGGCTTCACAAATGCTTTGCTGCATACCTCGGTTGTAACGAGTGGTTATTTCAGTCAAAGTTGCTCTTCTATCAGCTTGAATCAGTCGGCCCATTCTCCTCTGACCTCTAGCATCAACAAGGCATTTTCGCCCACAGGACTGCCGCATACTGGATGTTTTTCCCTTTTCACACCATTCTTTGTAAACTCTAGAAATGGTTGTGCTTGAAAATCCCAGTAACTGAGCAGATTGTGAAATACTCAGGTCTGGCACCAACAACCATGCCACGCTCAAAATTGCTTAAATCACCTTTCTTTCCCATTCTGACATTCAGTTTGGAGTTCAGGAGATTGTCTTGACCAGGACCACACCCCTAAATGCATTGAAGCAACTGCCATGTGATTGGTTGATTAGATAATTGCATTAATGAGAAATTGAACAGGTGTTCCTAATAATCCTTTAGGTGAGTGTATATATATATATATATATATATATATATATATATATATATATATATATATATATATATATATATATATATATATATATTATTATTATTATTATTATTATTTTTTTTTTTTTTATTTTTTTTTTTTACCAAAAAAGAAGCTTCACTGACAATCAGAATCAGATTCAGAAAGTAACACTCTGTCCTGTAGAAAACTGCTAATAGTTGACGACTCACTCCTCAGGAGCAGATGTATGTGTATTCAGAGCTTGATTCCTTATACTGTTTGTAGCTCATCTCAGGACATCTGCAGACCAAATGGCGAATAAATATAAACTTTTCATTGCGGGTTTAAATGATGTTAATTGAAAACAAAACTAGCCTTTGTATACTTTATTTTTCAGTGGTAATTCTTCACAGTCTATGCCTGTTTCCTTTTCAAATAAAGGTTAATGTGGGACATAAAATTGTCCCCAGAAGTAAGGTAAATCTGAAAATTTTGAGATCTTGAGATGTCCGGGGATTTCTCCAATTAGAAAAACAATTTAACGATTCGTGTATGTGTGGTCACGTTTGCGGCAAATTTCGTGGACGAAATCAATTAATTTAAATTGGAATTCACATAATTGGGAATTCCACATAAGGGCAAAAAAACTTCCCCACACAGATTTCCAACAGGTTCAAGGTGGTCACATGGATTGTTGACAAAGCTGCTTGATTGGAAAGCTTTGCAATGCTACACTTTTGGTAATTAACCTGCCTACAAAATTCGAAATTTCGCTAATGTGGCTGCAGTTTTAGTCTTAAGTAATTATAATTATTCCAGTATAAAAACAATAGAAGTCTATGGTATGATTTTTTAAAGTATTTTTAAGGAAATGTGTATTTGTGCATTTTCTGTGTTTTCAGATCGGACAGTTTTTCGGTATGATTGACCCCAACCTAATGAAAAATCTGATGAACATATCCCTGTACTCAGTCAACAAAACCTATGACTACCAGGCTCTCTGTGAACCCACCAAAGAATCTAAAGCTGCCGCTGGTCTCAGATCAGTCTACGTGGTGAGTTTCATCTTCTTTGAATACATTTAATTTCCTTGTGACCAAAAATAGTTTACGTTTTTGTTTACAGTAATCACACTCACAATGAAAGTCTATCCCGTAGTGGTTTGCGTGTTGTCTTAAATCTGTATTGGCCAAGTTATCACTTGTAAATAAGGATTTGCTTATGTAGCACATTTTCCTCTGAATATAAAGTTTAGTCATGCGGTTAGTGAACTTCATGTTATTGTTCCATATCACACTGATAAGTTAGCCTCACGATACTCTCTCTGATCTGTGTGACTTGAACGATTACGACCTTGTCTTACATGCTGACTAAATCTCTCAAAACACGCACAGTCAACCATGAATCATCACAAAGAGAAACTTCCTCTCTCTTGTGCTAATCAGAGCAGCGTGTGCGGCAGCTAATCGTCCCCTGAGCTCATTCGTTTAGCCTTGTTTGTGGATTTATGCTTGCATCTGCTGAGCTTTCGTCTATTATCTTCCGTATTGTTTGGCACCGGGTCCTTTCTGTCTGGCAGGGTCGTAATAGGGGCCCCTGCCAATAAAATCAGGATGTTTTGGTGCTTCTCAGCTCCGGATATGCATCTTGCAAAGTTAGAGAAGAATGTCTGAGAGAATAAGAGTTTAAGGTGCCAACATCTCAAAGTTTATGTTGTGAGACAGCCAATCCATTGATTTAATTGGGGGTGGTATGCCACAAGGACATTTTAGGTGCCCCAAGAAATATTGTGTATAGGTTTATTAAAGGAACACGCTGACTTTAGCTTATTCACTGTATACCCCAGAGTTAGATAAGTCCATACATACCATTTTTATCTCTGTGCATGCCATAACTCTGTCTAGCCTAGCTTAGCACAGAGACCGGAGGTAAACGGCTCCAGCTAGCCTACTGCTCAGTAAGTGACAAAATAACGCCAACATTTTCCTATTTACAAGTTGTGATGTGTATAGTTACATTGTGTACTAAGACTGACGGAAAATGAAAAGTTGCAATTTTCTAGACTGATATGGCTAGGTACTATACTCTCATTCCTGCATAATAATCCAGGAACTTTGCTGCCCTACCATGGATGCAGCAGACGCAATGATATTACGCAGCGCCTGAAAATAGTCCCCAGCACGCTCTCTGTGCAAGCTGGTTGTCACGTTGGTTATGTTGACGGAAGTTAGCCTATTTTCAGGTGCTGCGTAATATCATTGCGCCGCTGCATCCATAGTACGACAGCAATGTTCTTGGATTATTACGCAGGAATGAGAGTATAGTACCTAGTTATATCGGTCTAGAAAACTGCAACTTTTAATTTTCCGTCGGTCTTAGTACACGATGTAACTATACACATCACAACATATATATATATATATATATATATATATATATATATATATATATATATATATATATATATATATATATATATATATATATATATATATATATATAGGAAAATGTTGGTGTTATTTTGTCACTTATTGAGCAGTAGGCTAGCTGGAGCCGTTTACCTCCAGTCTTTGTGCTAAGCTAGGCTAGCGGTGGGTGCGTCAGACAGAGTTATGGCATGCACAGAGATAAAAATGGTATGTATGGACTTATCTAACTCTGGGGGATACAGTGAATAAGCTAAAGTCCCAAAAAGTCGGCGTGTTCCTTTAACATGTTGTTTGTCCCTTTTAGCCCACCATAGCTGACATCCTGAACATTGGTTGGTGGGCTTCCGCAGCAGCCTGGTGAGTGAAGAAGCGTTTTTGAAATGATGCCCTATTTAACTTTCTTAGTTCATACAAAAATGAAATTCTGTCACCATTACTGTTACACATAGTTACACATTACTGCATGTACTTACTATAGTAATAACAGTAAATTATACATAATTACAAGTAACTAACTCTAAACCAAACCCTAACCGTAACTCTATAGTAAGTACATGTAGATAATAAATATTACTCAGTACTTATTTGAGTAAGTACAATGTAACTGTCACCTTAAATAAAGTGTAACCTCATATACTAACCCAAAAAAACTAAAAACTAAGATATTTTGAAAAATATATCTCATTTTATGTTTTGTTGTGGTTTAGAAGTCGATAGGGGTCGAATGTTGTTTTGAACCCAACTGGTTTTATTTCTCAGGTCAATACTGCAGCAGTTGTTTGTCAGCATCACATTTCCTAATTTCCTTGAGGCAGGTAAGAGCCTGACATTAGTCATGAATTGCTGTGAGACAATGATAAAGCCATTGCAATTTGATAGTTGCCTGTTTGTCTTATCATCTTGGTGTACTTCCAAAACTAAATTCTGTGCAAATATGACCACATATTCTTTTTTCTTTTTTTGACTGTATTTTGTGTACTTGGGAAATTTTTTTTATTACATTTTTTGGTCAGTGGGTGTTATTTGGGCACTGAATCAACATTAATTCAAATAAACACTGAAAGTATTGCTCAAGGTAATTGAATTGCGATTGTGTTTTGTTCACAGCGGACCAAGATGAAGGCCCGTCTGTCATACCATCTAAAGAGAGTTGCATTAAAGAGCAGACACAGTATTTCTTTGAGAACAACGATACAACTTTTAAGGGGACTGTTGAGTGTCTAAACTGCTCTAGGTAAGAAATGGACCAATTTGGAAATGGAATTTAACAAAAACATTTATTATTTTTAGGATGGGTTGTCAATTTTATGTGTTAAGTTTTTGTGATTAATGAGAATATGCAGTTTTTCAGTTTTCATTCTTCCTGACATGTACATACATTCTCCTACAAACAAAGCAAAATATCTTCATTTGAGAGCATTTTTTTTAAAACAAATATCGATTAAGATTAAATTGATGAACTAAATGGCAAATCATGTAACACTAAATAAATGAAATTATTGATAGATGAAATGTATTTATTTACTTAGATGGCATATTATATAACAATGAATAAATTAAATAGAATATTTTATTATGTAATTATATAAAAATGTTTCATTGATTGTCGGCCCAATTCTTAATGATTAAGGTGATTTTTATTTCACAAACATTAGTTTAGTATGTTTTTGTATTTATTTTTAGGCAGTTCATAGCTGAAAAGCTTCCAAAGACAAATCTGGTGCTTATTGTTGCTGATGCACAGATGAGTAGCCAGATTTGTGATGAAAAGCCATTCTCCCAGGAACAAAAGCCTTGTATCCTTCATACACATACAAACTTACCATTTGGTATTGAAACATACAATGATGACAACTCATTAGGTCAGTGTCAGTGTTGGGAAGTAAGTTCAGAACTAACTCGAAGTAGCTTTTCCAGAAACTCTCTGTCTGATTCATTTTAGTTAATCAGTTTTTCCAACTGGAAAAAACGGTTGACCAGTCATTACCCAACGACTGTGACTGTATCCAATTGATGTTTATCTCATCAAATGTCCCATTTTACTTGGATATAAATATAGAGGTAAAATGGGTTGCAAAGTTTTATTTGGACTTTAAATAATGGGATGCTTATATTCTGTTGTCTCCATCAGGTTACATTGCTAGCTAAACCAACAAGACTTGCACTGCGTCTGAAATCGAATACTTCCCTATGTAGTATGCGAAAATCAGTACGCCAACAGAGTAGTATGTCCAAATTCATAGTATTCGAAAAACAGTAGGTGAAAAGTACCCGGATGACCTACTACTTCCGGCGAGATGCATACTGCATACGATGGACACTTTACTATCCCATGAGGCCATGGGTAAAGACGCAACTGATGCTGGTAGGTCATGTGATGACAACATGGCTAATGTAGAACATCCGGATTACATTCATACTACACACATTCATTCTATAAAGAACGTACATTTTTAACTGTTGCAAAGTAAGTTCTAATTTAAATGTAGAACCTACTCCATAGTACGTGATTCCGGACGCAGCCTCGGAGTTGCACCAGAAAAATCAACAGCTAGACCACCAAGGCCTGCATAAACTGGAATGGACCAGCTTTTATAAACATTTAAAAACATTTTATAAACATTTTGGTGAATTGGTGGCTTATTCATATAAATTCATATGATCTGCTTATGTCCCACTGACAGTTAGTTTTAGAGGTGGAGTTGGGGTGGACCTCCATGCTTTTCTTCTAAATTTCGTTTCCATATGAATCACATTGTCCAAATTCATATGAAATTGCTACTTCATAAAATGGTTACCTTTACCCATGAGATCAGATTAAGTTTATCTTAAATCTCACTTAGAATATTAGCATGTTGTTTTTCCTGAACTTGGACTCACAGCTGCGGGTCCAGATCCCTGCAAGATAGCCCAGAACCCACGGTATCGGAAGGGTCCGAAAGAGTGCTTTGACAACAACGCAAGTGTAAGTCACCCAAACACCTTCTTCCCGCAAGATCCTACGACAGATTGAGACCAGACTAGCAATCAGCATGACTTGATGTGCATCATGCCTGGATCTCACGTGTCGCCCTATTCTTCTAAAATGGCTGGTTTTACATGCTTTCATTTCAGTCATTACCTGACATCTACCACACTGAGACTTTTTGAGACATGATCAATGTAAATCAATTCTGATATTAGTCTCTGTGTGATAGATCTTGGTTTAGGAGAGACTGGCTTTGTTTGACATGTTGTAATCTCACACAAACGTGCATTTTATGGCCTAAAGAATGTGGACACCCTCTTTTAATGAACTGGTTTGGGTGTTTAAGATGGGTGATTAACAGGTGCATAAAATCAAGCGTATAATTATGCAGTCACTTTTTTTTTTTAAAGAAATGAAGAATCTTGTGTGGAAGAGCTGGACAAAAAGACATGAACCCCACTGAACATTTTTAGGATGAATTGGAATAAGCTGAACTATTAATGTCCATAATATTGAATATAAACGTTCAGCAAGCACATATGAGTGGGGTGTTCAGGTGTCCACATACTTTTGACCAGTGCATCTTTATCTAAACACACATTTACTTCCTGCTCTGGATTCTGTCTATGTACTTACAGTATTAACGCTTTTTGGTTCGTGTGTTGCTTAAACTTCTGACTGTCAAACAATTTTCTGCATGACTCTTCCTCTCTTTCTCTCTCTCCTGCTGTGTATTTGGCTGTATAATATATGTTAGGATGAGGCCATGTGTAGGAGAAATGCAGGCTCTCCTCTGCTCTCCTCTCTGCTCATGTTACTGCTGCCAGTGTTCATGTGCTGTCTCGGGTCAGTCCATCTCTCTATCTCTCTTTCTCTCTCACTCTCTCTCTCTCTCTTATATTTTTTTTCTCTGCCAACTGAGAAGTACATTCACTAAACAGTTCCGTCACTGTTGGTCTATCTCATTTTATTCAGTTTTCTATTTCTATTTCTACAAACAGCAGTGGTTTAGCTCTGCGCCATGAGTACCATGAGTATTTAAATCATTAATTTAATTTCATCTTTCTTTTCAGAGCAAACACACCTTTCTATGCTAATTTGATGCATTACATGAATCCGCTGCTAGTTTGTCAAATAAACAAGGCTATCAGCTAGCACACTTCTGTCTTTTTATCTTCTTGTTACTTTCTTGCCTGTCTCATTAATTAGTTTATTTATTTCTGTCTAATTCAGATTAATATCGCTTTCTCTCATGCGTTTAATTTTGCACGAGTCAAACTAATTAGCTTAGCTGTCGCTTCTTGCATCTTCTTAAACTGCTAATGTAACTCCCATTCTTGACTAATTCACCAACTCTTCACTCTTATGAATAAATTATTAACAACATATTACAGCATATGTAATAATTATACCTATCCAAAAGTATAGATTAATTGTGACTCACAATTACCGTAATTATGAGATTTCATCTTTTAATTAAAACTAATATTTGTATTCTTTCATATTTTTATTAATGTTCCCATTCAGTCGGTCACTCTCGACGCCACGTCGGAGTACCGACGAATAGGAATCTCGCTCGCGAGAGCCAATCTACTTCGAGTGAAACTAAACGAGCCAATGCACATTGGCATGCAATGATTGCACCAGGTGCTCATGCCACGCAGCGCGGGTATAAATGAGACACAGGTGTTTGCATCAAGTTAGCTTTTTGCTGAGGAGCCGAGTGGTAGATGGTTCAGCCAGATATCACTCTCTACTTCGCAGTCCTGACTGAAAAGAGGCCTGCCCTTTTGGAAGCGATCTCTTCAGTCGGTGTTGGTGTGACGGCACTTCAGCGGGTCGTGTGGTTCTGTGATCATCTCTCTTTCTCTTTTTTGAGCAAACACAAAGGCTGTTCTCACAGCTGGTTCGGTGCGCTAGGTGGAGAGCGCTGAAAAGCCGTTCTTACGGCTGGTAAGAGAGCGCCTTCGTGTGAGAGAGAGCGCGCACGTCAGGCTGCACTATCCCCTGACTGTGTCGCCGCGACCCCTCCCCCTGCGTGCTTCAGCACCAAGGAGAGCGTCCTTCTATTAGAGCAACACAGATAGAGCTTGCGTCCTTTTCAGGATGACATATCTGTGTGTTTCTGGATGTGGTGTTTATCTGTCACCGAGGGATGGTCACAAGCGCTGTATCTCGTGTTTGGGCGTTCAGCACGCTGAGGCAGCGCTGGTGGATGACTCATGTTCTCACTGCGGGAACATGACCATCTCGGAGTTGCGGTCGAGACTCCATCTCGCAAGGGGTGGAGTCCCCGTGCCTCTGCCTCGATCTAATCCTCAACAGAGGGTTACTTCAGGCAGTAGCGCGGGTGATCTGAGGATTACGGTGAGCGCGCTTCCCCCAGGGAACCAACCCCCGGGGAACCCTCACTCCTCCCGCACTTCGCAGCCAGTAGAGCTATCGTTGGAACGCGGTGGGCCACCCACGAGGTGTGTACCATCCGTATCCTTCGGGGCTCCTCTTGACGATCAGATGTCCATCGCTGCATCGGAGGGAGGGTCAGAAGTTTCTGGAGATGACGTGTCGGCGCAGGGGGCTCCTTCGGGAAGATCCGCTGTGCCCGATACGGATCCGGAAATGATGGCCATGCTTTCCCGGGCCGCTGAGAGAGTCAGGCTCGTGTGGAACCCTCCACCGTGTCCCGAACCCTCAAGGCTGGACGATTGGTTTCTCGGGGTGGCCCCTGCTGGTTCTCAGCGCCCCACCCCGGTTCCTTTCTTTCCGGAGGTGCATGACGAGCTCACTAGGTCATGGACGGCACCTTTCACTGCCCGAAACCGGCCCAGTGGCTCCTCCTCCCTCACCACCCTCGATGGGGGAGCGCAGAAGGGTTACACGCAGGTTCCTCCCGCGGAACGGGCCGTTGCCAGGCAACTGTGCCCTAACTCCACTTCTAGGGTGAACCCGTGTCTCCCCTCCCGGGCCTGTAGGTACTCGTCCGATCTGATCGGAACGGCCTACCAGGCTTGTGGGGATGCTGCCTCCTCCTTACACGCTATGGCGTTGTTGCAGGTCCATCAGGCCTTCGTGCGACAAAGGTTACGGCGCGGGCAGTGGGTCGTGCGATGTCCACTATGGTGGTCCAGGAACGCCATCTCTGGCTGTGTCTGGCTGACATGAGGGAAACCAACAAGATCATGTTCCTTAATTCCCCCATGTCCCAGACCGGCCTCTTCGGCGACGCGGTCCAGAACTTCGCCCAGCAGTTCACGGCCGCACAGAAGCAGACTGAGGCGATCAGTCACATCCTGCCACGGCGGACAGCTGCTGTCTCCACCCCGCCGCCGGCAGCGCCTCAGCCTGCTCGTCGCCGAGGGCGGCCGCCTGCGTCTGCCTCTGCTCCCGCGTCGCAGCAGCAGCCTCCACCCAAGCGACATCGTGGAGCCGGGCGTAAGCAGGCCGCCCCGCCCTTCCAGGCCTCTGCCAAGAGGGGTGGCAAGAGCAAGGGCAAGCGGCCCTGAGACGGGCGACCTGGAGATGGGGAGGACTGCTCTTCTGGAGACGGTGACCGCACCGCTCCATCCCCCGGAGGAGGGCCGGGTGGAGAATCTTGTGTTCCGTTTTGTTTCTGTACCCAAATTTTCAATAAAAGAGCAGTTTCCCTTATCTCCGGGTCCCCAGGGGGCTCGGGGGTTTGTGGCCGGTCAAACCCCGGACCACACTCATCCTCCCCCTTCGGCAGTGGGCAGCAGTGGACGATCCCCTCACAGTCCTTCTGCCCACCTGTGGAATCAGGTAAGTGTTGCAATGCACACTCACACCTCGCTGCGGGCCGCCTCCACGAGACAGCCGGCCCAGCCCGCTACCTGCATTCCACCTCGCTGCCCCACGGTGGGTACGCCGGTGGTCCCTTTGGTCCCGCGTGCACGGTCTCTGCGAGCCTGGCTAGCGCTCCCCAGTCCGTCTCGCTGGCTCATTCGGACCATCAGGCTCGGCTATGCAATTCAGTTCGCCCGGCGTCCCCCCAGGTTCAAGGGCGTCCGCTTCACTTCGGTGAACGCCGCAGACGCCCATGTCCTGCGTGCGGAGATCGCAGTCCTACTGGCGAAGGACGCGATAGAGCCGGTCCCTCCAGCCGATATGAAGACAGGCTTCTACAGCCCGTACTTCATTGTACCCAAGAAGACCGGTGGGTTACGGCCAATCTTGGACCTGCGAGTCTTGAATCGGAGCCTTCACAAGCTACCCTTCAAGATGCTCACGCAGAAACGCATCTTCGAATGCATCCGTCCCCAAGATTGGTTTGCAGCTATCGACCTGAAGGACGCGTACTTTCATGTTTCGATTCTTCCTCGACACAGGCCGTTTCTGCGCTTTGCGTTCGAGGGTCGATCCTGCCCTTCGGGCTGTCCCTGTCCCCCCGTGTCTTCACGAAAGTCACGGAGGGGGCCCTTGTGCCCATGAGAGAACAGGGCGTTCGCATCCTCAACTATCTCGACGACTGGCTCATTCTAGCACAGTCCAGGGATCAGTTGTGCGAACACAGGGACCGGGTGCTCAGACACCTCAGCCAGTTGGGTCTTCGGGTCAACTGGGAGAAGAGCAAACTCGCCCCCGTGCAGAGGATCTCTTTTCTCGGTATGGAGTTAGATTCGGTCGGACGGACAGCGCGCCTCACAGAGGAGAGCGTCCAGTCGATGCTGAACTGCCTGAACACGTTTCAAGGCAGGATGGCGGTTCCACTGAAACAATTTCAGAGGCTCCTGGGGCATATGGCAGCCGCAGCGGCAGTAACACCGCTAGGCTTGCTTCATATGAGACCGCTTCAGCATTGGCTACACGGCCGAGTCCCGAGATGGGCGTGGCAACGTGGCACTCACCGGGTGAGCATCACACCGGCCTGCCCCCAATCAGGTGTCCAGGCATGCTGTGGTCTTCACGGATGCCTCTGCCATGGGCTGGGGAGCCACGTACAACGGGCATGCAGTGTCAGGGGTTTGGACAGGCCCGCACCTGCATTGGCACATCAACTGCCTCGAGTTGCTAGCAGTGCATCTCGCTCTGAGCCGCCTCAAAAGGCTGCTACGGGGCAAAGATGTACTGGTCCGCACGGACAACACCGCGACCGTTGCGTATATCAACCGACAAGGTGGTCTACGCTCCCGTCGCATGTCGCAACTCGCCCGCCATCTCCTCCTCTGGAGTCAGAAGTGTCTGAGGTCGCTTCGGGGCATTCATGTCACTGGTGTGAGCAACCGTGTGGCCAACGAGCTTTCACGAGCTGCGCTCCCAGGGGAATGGCGACTCCACCCCCAGGTGGTTCAGCTGATTTGGAGACAGTTTGGGGCGGCACAGGTCGACCTGTTTGCCTCCCCAGAAACGTCCCACTGCCAGTGGTTCTATTCGCTGACCGAGGGTACACTCGGCACGGATGCACTTGCGCACAGCTGGCCCCAGGGGCTGCGCAAATATGCGTTTCCCCCAGTGAGCCTACTTGCACAGACACTGTGCAACGTCAGGGAGGACGAGGAGCAGGTCCTGTTGGTGGCGCCTTACTGGCCCAACCGGTCCTGGTTCCCAGAACTTATGCTCCTGGCGACAGCCCCTCCTTGGCCGATTCCTCTGAGGAAGGACCTTCTGACTCAGAGACGGGGCACCCTGTGGCACCCGCGTCCAGATCTGTGGAAGCTTCATGTCTGGCCCCTGGACGGGACGCGGAGGTTCTAGGTGACTTACCCCAAGAGGTAGTTAACACCATCACTTCGGCACGAGCACCGTCTACAAGACAGGCTTATGCTTTGAAGTGGAACCTGTTCGTCGAGTGGTGTTCTTCTCGCCGAGAAGACCCCCGAAGATGTTCGATCGCGTCTGTGCTTTCCTTCCTGCAACGAGGGTTGGAGCGTAGGCTGTCGCCCTCCACCCTCAAGGTCTATGTTGCTGCAATATCTGCCTATCACGACCACGTAGAAGGTAAGACAGTTGGGAAGCACGACCTGGTCGTCAGGTTCCTCAGGGGGCGAGACGGTTAAATCCTCCTCGACCCCCCTCCATACCCTCTTGGGATCTTGCTCTGGTGCTCCGAGCACTTCAGAATGCCCCATTTGAGCCCTTGCGGTCAGCAGAGCTTAAGATTCTGTCTATGAAGACTTTGCTGTTGGCCGCACTGGCCTCCATCAAGAGGGTAGGGGACCTGCAGGCATTTTCGGTCGACGAATCGTGCCTAGAGTTCGGGCCGGGTGACACCCACGTGGTACTGAGACCCCGGCCTGGCTATGTGCCCAAGGTTCCTACCACTCCCTTCAGGGACCAGGTGGTGAACCTGCAAGCGCTGCCCCTGGAGGAGGCAGACCCAGCCCTAGCTTTGCTCTGTCCCGTCTGCGCTCTGCGGATCTACGTGGATAGAACTCAAAGCTTCAGGACCTCAGATCGGCTCTTTGTCTGTCACGGAGGCCAGCAGAAGGGAAAGGCTGTCTCCAAGCAGAGCATGGCCCACTGGATAGTGGATGCCATCACCTTGGCTTACCAAGCACAAGGTGTGCCCTGTCCGCTCAGGGTGCGAGCACACTCTACTAGAAGTGTTGCATCCTCCTGGGCGCTGGCACGTGGCGCCTCGCTGTCAGACATCTGTAGAGCTGCGGGCTGGGCGACACCCAACACGTTCGCTAGATTCTATAGTCTACGTGTGGAGCCAGTGTCCTCCTGTGTTCTCGCCTCAAACGGGTAGAGGCACTGAGAGGCCCTGGCTCTTGTCGGCTTGCTGCGCCCCGGCGCTTTAATTCTCCAGAAGCAAACTCTGTCGAGTCCTCCATCTCCCTCGGTGCCGGACGTGGCGGAACGTCAGGCATCAGGCCGCTTGCCGCTGAATCCTTGAGAACCGGTACTGGGCTGGGGATATATGAGTGACCCTGCGGGGATCCCATATATTTTTCCATGGTCGCTCCTACGGGAAGCCTGTGTCTTTCCCTTGGGAGAGCCTTCCCATCACTGGGACTGAGCCCCCTCTCTCCATTGCGGGCTACGGCTCAGCATTGTACTCCACATAACTCCTTTGGGGTACGATGTGGGCTCCGCAGCGTTCCCCTCACTAGGGCACGCTTTCCCAGTGTTATCCAATAGTCACTGAACGGGTCATGCGGAACAGCAGTGATGGACTTCTCTGTGTGAGCCCCGTCTCATCAGGGCACTGGACGGGGGCAGAGGCCAATGGCGCTTTGGTAGGGATTCCTATTCGTCGGTACTCCGACGTGGCGTCGAGAGTGACCGACTGAATGGGAACGTCTCGGTTACGTATGTAACCCTCATTCCCTGAAGGAGGGAACGGAGACGCCACGTCCCGTCGCCATGCCCTCTGCACCCTGCTGGGGTGCCAGTCTACCTACTCGGCTCCTCAGCAAAAAGCTAACTTGATGCAAACACCTGTGTCTCATTTATACCCGCGCTGCGTGGCATGAGCACCTGGTGCAATCATTGCATGCCAATGTGCATTGGCTCGTTTAGTACTCCGACGTGGCGTCTCCGTTCCCTCCTTCAGGGAACGAGGGTTACATACGTAACCGAGACGTTTTTGTTACTGTCAAATCAATTAATCACGATGAATCACATCTAACATACGTTTTTGTTTACATAACATATTTCTGTGTATATATATATATATATATATATATATATATATATATATATATATATATATATATATTAGGGCTGTCAAATTGATTAATCACGATTAATCGCATGCAAAATAAAAGTGTTTACATAATATATATGTGTGTTATGTATTATTATTATGAATATATAAATACACACACATGCATGTATATATTTAAGAAACATTTGTTATATTTATATATATAAAATATTTCTATTTATATATAATATAAATTATATAATATATATATATATTTTTTTTTATATATATATATATATATATATATATATATATATATACATGCAAATATTTCTTAAATATATACATGGATGAGTGTGTATTTATATATACATAATAATTATACACAGTGCACATATATATAATGTAAACAAAAACGTTTATGGTAGATGCAATTAATCCTGATTAATCGATTTGACAGATTTTATATATATATACACTGTATATATTGCAATAAACTTTTGATATATTCCAAATTCTCTATGAAGAAACTTTCGGAACCCCAATTTATTACAAGTTAGACATACAGTATTTATTTAAAAAATTACTTCTCGTCATTACGGTAATTCCTACACAATCTTCCCATTAATTCCCTTCCGGACTTATTGGCTTTCTCTTGTCGGCATGATAACAGGAGCGGGATGAGGATTGTGGTGGAGCATCAGGTCTGACTCCGTCTATCGTGTCCATGGTCCTCCTCCAGTTGCCGCTGCTCTGGCTTCTGATTGGACGAGGGCACTGCCTCTCGTGACCTCAGCATAGAGATGCCACACCCCTCTACGATGCCAAAACACATACCACATCACATATGAACGTTCATCCGGACTCCCACGCTACAGCCCAGCACATGGAGGGAGAGGCTCTGACCCAGGAAGTACAAAACTAAAGCAGTGATCACTCACAGCCCTTGAGGTCAAAGTAGGTCGGAGATGATAAATGAGCAACGACCTTTAACATTTGACCTCTGAGGTCGGACTCTCTCCACATGAGCGACGGGGTGGGCAGACTTAACTGGGTGGGCAGACCTTGACACTTCATCTTCACTTTGCCCATGGAGATGTATGTCCCAGAATAATAACGGAAAAATGATCCAATCACAACACTGCCAACCAAAGTTTCGCTCTTTACCAGTGTGATGCCTTTTTTAACCTATTTGTCCTTCAACTTATTTACAGCGACTAGTTTCTCAGTATTACAAACTGTTTATATGCGACTTTTATGGCCTCGTCACGCTTGCCCTACTGAGATATTTAATGGACCCCTCAGGGTCAGGTCAGAATCCAGCCTTGTTTGTGGTCTGCAGCCCATTACTGGAAAAAAAGGACAAATGAGCGAGTGACCCAATAGCAAAAGTCTCTTGTTTTTCCCAGTGGTGTCCACCTCTGTGCCTCGGGAATATCGATTTCATTTCCGAAGAAGAACAATCCCTCCCTCCATTTGCCCGTATTCGCTATCACACAGTGATTTTTATCCGCCCATAGTGCATTCAAACGTGCACTGCTGCCAAACGTTACCCTGTGTGTGTGTGGTCTTGCTGTACTTTGCACTTGATGCCAAGCAGGTCGTGTGGCCAAACAGCCCTGTCGTTCTTGTTTCAGGCTTTTTAAACGACTGCCAATTCGTACCGACCTAAAAGCTTGTAAAGTTATGTGTCCTGGTTGTGAATATGAAGAGAAAAAAAATGCTGTTGCATGTGTGTGTTTTGTTTTTGTTTTTTGGTGCATTACCTGTTTATTTTAGATCTTTTAAGATTGTTTAAGTTATTTAAAAATTTGCTGTATGTTTAATGTTTTCTGTGCTATATTTAATGTGTGTGTGGATATGCAGAAAGGTGAAAAGGCATTTATGGCAGTTGCTCTTTCCCACACTTTAATATCATCTGGAGAACTCGAAAAGGTTTACAGATATTTTGAGACATTCATGAGTTTTTATAAGAAATGTCGCCCCTGGTTGAGCTGTCTTTCGGGTCTCTGATGTGTCATTTTTCACTTTAATGTCAGAGGCAGAGCTCTGTCAGCCTTTCTTTCCTGTCAACGTGCCTTGATGTAAATGGATACATATAAAAAATAATTGAAGGAATATCAAAAATGTGCAATCTGACCCTGGTTGCTCTGCAGAGAAATGCATAATATCGTCATTCTGATCTGACAAACGAAACTTCCGTCCCTTTAAGGGATCCTGACTCAATCTTTGTGCCTCAATGAAATCTGGTCCCGAATTCAAAATGTATGGAATAATTAAGATTTTGCGAGGAGACAAGGATAATTATGGAAGTCTGTGAAAACAAATTATGATTTTTTTCTTCTTTTTTTTCTATTTAAGCATTTAGTTATATTTGTTTTGAAGAGAAGGAGGGGGATGCCTGGTGCTTAGCCAATTTATTCAATATTGTATTGATTATGAAATGTAATAGAAATGCTCAGTTAATAGCAGACATGTGATTTAAACTTCAAAGAGTTATTAATGGCCACTGAACCGTATGTGCATTGTTTTTGGCTTAGTGTAAATGTACAAAGTAGGTCTCAATCAGCAAATTACCGTCATTGTGTTCTATCTAATTTTAGAAGCTTAGAAAAACAGGAAATTAAAAGACATGGAGCCATGTTACATAAAAAATCTGGGATGGAAAGTGAATTCCAGTGAGCAATGCCACTGTTACTTTACGCATCATTTCCTCTGTACTCAGGAAGCGGCTTTGTTAATGCACCTGAAAACAACATAATTGGACTACGTGGAATTGGCTTGCGTTGAAAAGCCATTCTTCTCGAAATTCTTCTTCATCACTTCACTGTAATCAGACAAGCATTCTAGTAGTGACGTGCATTAAATCAATATATTCTCCATAAAAATCATAGTTAGTTAATTGGCTGTCCAAATGAGAAATTATTGAAAATATCTCCAGTTTCAGACCATTAACTCAACGAATTACCCATGTTAATTCCCAGCAAAACTAATGTCATCCTGTTTATCTATACTGAGTATAACGTACTGAAATACATATTTTTCACTTCCTGCACCTGTAAGTGCCATAGAACCTATTCAGACCTATTTGTCTTCAAAAAACAGGAAAGCGGCCATTGAGGGTATTCAAACTTTGAATACCCTCATATTTCGTCCTTATGCTCTGTTTAGTTGGCATGTATTGCACTGGAAGTGAAAACTAAGCATTGTTGTGTGCATGTAAACATCTGCTTCTGTATGTGTGATGCTAGAATATTTGCTTCTGTAGGTGCTGGAGTGTGTAAAGTAACAGATTACGGCTCTGTTCGGAATAGCATACTACTACTATATTTGCAGCATATAGTATGTATGAACAGTATGCAACAGCACAATGGATTGAACACCCTTAAAAATAAAGGTGCCAGGAAGAACTAAAAAGGGGTTTTCATGGCGATGCCATATAAGAACCGTTTTTGGTTCCCTGAAGACCCGTTTTGTGAAAGGTTCTTTAAAGAACCATTTTTTTCTAACCATTTTATAGTCTAAAGAACCTTTCTGTGCTACAAAGAACATTTTGTGCAATGGAAAGGTTCTTAATGGAGTCATACACCCCGCCAAAGAACCTTTATTTTTAAGAGTGAATACTGCATCCCATAATGCATTACCCCCGACCTTCGTTTTCCAGTGTGACTGCAAAAATTTACATATTTACCACTGGTCATTTATATAGATCAGTGATATTTACACTTATTAACTGTTCAGTTTCCCAGGTAACTGGACACCATGTGATGATGTCACAATGTAGCATTCTACAGTTTGGAATGTTTAATGTGGAATAATGTCTCCTTTAAAGAGATACAGTATTTAGTAGTATGCTAATATTCCATTCAGAACGCAGCCTTAACGTTGCGGTTCCTCTGCAAAATTTAGTGGATGAAATCCAGTCATTTCAATAGGAATCTTGCGATCGGTAGTTTCGCATGAGGGCGAAAAACTTCCCCATGCAGGTTTCGCTCGTATTCAAGTCACCAACGGAAGAACTGCTTGGTTTGAAAGTGACATCTGTGTGAGCTGCGCTTCATACATCGCTACACTATTGACAATAGACAATGGGCCTTTTTTTTTCTCATTGAAATTTAGCTAGTGTGACCGCACCTTAACTTTCACTGCCTTTTTCTTGGGGGCGACAGCTGCTGAACCGAGACGTATCCCAATCCTGACGGTCCAAGCTAACCTTAACCTTAAATGTCAAAACTGATTTGGGACCAGTATTTGAAAGAATTAAGGGTCTCCAGCTTCTGACAGAAATTGTTTACAGGACACCTTAATAGAAGTGAAAGGGTTTTCTAGGATATCAAAAAGACAGATGTTCAGTGGAAATATGAGATCAATTCAAATTACTCCAAAATTAGATTTAGCAACTTTTGTTCTTCAGGTAAACTGGGATGAAAAAAGAAGTTTAGATGCTGTCACCTCAGGAATAATATTTACAAAATGTGACTTTTTGAAGCTGGCGTTTCGGTTTTCTGTCTATCTGGACTGTGTGGGTTTTGATCTCTGGAATAGTGTGAAGCATGTTTTAAGTGGTCAGTCAGATCCTGCTGCCTCCACTTGCCTCTTGGCTGACCGTCCGTCTGCCTCAGTCAGGGTTTAGGAGGACTTATCTGTGGGCTTATTTTCAGTCCCCCTCAATTGTACTTTCATCCAGTGGTTCCCATCTGGTTTTGCTTCAGGAACTAGATTTTAAGTGCCGACCCAAACAATATCGAACGTAACCTGTATTTAATGTAATCTGGGTTGTATTTTCTTTTACCATGCATAGTTTTGCTTATGGTAATAGAGGATTTTGACCGTTTTCAAGTAACCATGTTTTCATCTACCTAATTTGGCCAAAATGCTTCTATCAAATGACAACTGACATTACGCCAAAGCATTTGACGTCAATTACAAAAGATATAGGAAGTGTTTTCACCTTCCTTTTAAAACTTGATATTTATTTTGCCATGCTAACTATAGACTTTAGGGATAGACGTACAGTCTGTTAAATGCATAATGTCTAAGGTAGGTCACATCTACTTTTTACAGTTTTAAATTATTTTAATTCAGTTTTAACTTGTTTTAGTTTTATTTATTTTAGTTTGTGTGTGTGTGCACTGGAAATATTTGTATAGACATATTTGTAGTGTTTTCGGATGAATGATTGACACCAAGGTATACAAAAGTACAAGCAACTGTATGTTCATCCCTCACATCAGTGTTTTTCTTTACATAAAATTGAATATGGCATTGACCCTAAGGTTCATGCATGATTATATGCTTCACTGAATTTTATTTTTTGATTCCGTGACCTGCCAGTTGAGAACCACTGATTGAATACGTAACACTCTTGTGAATCTTGATTCACCGGAGTCAAAGAGTGTGTATAAAAAAAATGATCTACAACAAAAATGATACAAAAAAAATCCCACTGTTTATAATCCTCATGTTCAAGTATATTCAGAATAAAAACTTTGTCATCAATGGAAGTGTTGCTGTGTCCTTTGCCTTGACTGTTTTGACCGTGACAGATTTCTGTTTTTCTTCTTTTCCAAAATCACTTCTACTTGTATTTGTCCTGGTGCCAAAACATTTTTCCCCATGTATGTCAGAGGGAAGTTGGGAGTCTGCAGTTTCTCTGCTCTCATGTGACATTCTTCTGTCATCAGCGAGGACTCGGACCGAGCCAACCACAACACGGCCCTCGAATCACTGAAAGCCATCGATATTTTCACACAATGTTATCTGACTGCCATCGCTTTTCTGTTGCTCCATCGCCATATGCTCTGCTTTGCTTTTTACTCTGATTTGACATCGAAGGCCTCTGTAGCATTTCACCTTGAGTTTGAATGTGAAACCAGCAGCATGCAGACATACAAGGTCGTTCCTGCGTTTATTGCCGATATTAAACGTTCTCCTTCTGCAACGTGTGATATACTTCGAGACCGTTAAAGCTCACGTATGGTACTTCAGTGCCCGGGGACATTTCAAATAAGTTCAATTACAGTCCCCACAGTGTTTTTGTTTAATGAAAGACCCGTTTATATTTGCAAAACAGCTGGGGGAAGCCCTAAAAGGACACGTACGATATAAAATTACATATTTTACAGACTGGAGGGAGGAAATAAGCTGTAATATTAATGGCTGAGGCATTATTAAAGCTGTCAGTCTTCTAATGCTGCCTGCTTAACGAGATAAATGTAAAATATTTTGTGGACTGTGAGCAGTGCTGTAAATATTTGATTGTGCTTCAGAATTGATGTAAAAATGCAGTTGTTACTTGGTGTGTCTGGTCATCAACATTTTGCCTCTCATAAGTTACTTTCAACACAGACAACTTTACTTACTCATGTGATTCATGTTCGTAATATTTGTCTCACAAGATGCCATTGAATGGGTAGATGAAACAGATATGGAGAATGACTATGAAATCACCATTGGCCTTAATTACTTGCTTGATACACGTTTGTGCTTAATTGTGAATGATTCATCAGTGTATGATCTTTCAACAAATATTTGTTTTTGTTATTCAATAGCCAATTAGCAATATTTGGTTTGTTTTTGGCTACTGTTATGCTGCCTTTCAAAAATGGAAAGGTTATGGCAATAATAGCAAATGCATTTCTATTGGGATTCCTCTGAAGTTTATTTTAATTTAATTTTGTTTTATTTGATTTAATTTTTCATTTCATTTATATATTTTGTATTTATCATTTTATTTATATTTAATTTAATTCAATATTTATTAATATTCAATTTATTATAATTTAATTCTATTAATTCTATTATTGTTTAATATTCCATTTCATTTTAAATTAATTTAATTAGATTTTTTTAATGTAATTAAATATGTAATTTAATTCAAAATTGAATTCTAATTTAATTGAAAATAAATTCAATTTTAATTCAATTTGATATTTAATTATATATTAATAAATGTAATATTTTATATATCTTTAAATTCATAAATTAAATATTGATTTGCTGTATGGCAAAACCATGGATGGAAATAGTAGAAGAGATTTCTAGAGTCACAATTATGTGGCCAATTGTAAATGCAATTGTAAGTAAATAGAAATCTGTTTTATAATGACGCATGAAGTGACTAAGTGAATAGGATCGCAGAGTAAACATCCTTGTACCGTTCGTACATTTTTTATTTATTGACTGTGTGGTTCTGTTGTTAAAAGTTGCTTTGAATAATTTAGTTAGTAATTCATACATTTAAGACATTCTAGACTCTTTACAAGGCCTTATTTCACAATGCGCTGGAGACGTGGTGGCTCTCGAATGGAACGTGTTCTTAAGTTTTTCCTCCCTAGTCACCGTGTCGACCCTGAACTCATAAACAAAAGTGGACAGTGCACACTAAAGACTAAACATGCTCACTCTGCACATATTTCAAACAGACATATTTCACAAGTGCCATCTACGGCCCTCCTCTATCTCCTTCCAGGGATTTTGATGTGGTTTAGTTGTTTGTATTAAAACAGCATGTTTCCTCTCTAGGCATTCTAGCTGTTACACATTTGATGTGCATTTTTAAGTGAGGATGCATTACAGAGTCCAAAACATCTTAGTGGTCGCAGCCAAATCAGACAGACTAGCATGCAAGAACAACATGTCTGACTGCAGGGCTTTGCTCCAGAACTGATATTAGCCTGAAATTTCTTTTCTGAAGGTTGATGTTGGTCTGTTGGTATTTGTGGGGACTCAGTGTTTCTGACCTACAACTAAAGAAGTAGCAAAGGACCAAACCTCAAGAATCAGATGAGGTTGTCTCATTTTTGCAAGCGGTCTTTGTGGCCGGAATTCGGTAACTTAAATGTTGATTGCAACAATTATTTTTGAATAAACTCCACTGTTTGTATCTCATTTGGTTATTAGATGGGAGGCCACTTTATTTACATTATAAAGGCTCACTGATGCTTCATGAAATGGCAGTGGTTGCTATTTTTCCAAAACGCCTCCAGACAGATTCCAGATACCCCCAAAAAAACTGAAGAAAGATACCCACTGCACTGCAGTTTCACTGCACATTTATGTATATGTGGGGTGTTCCCGGTCTGCAGTGGTCAGTATCTCAAAAGTGGTCCAAGGAAGGAACAGTGGTGAACCAGCGACAGGGTCATGGGCGGCCAAGGCTCATTGATTTATGTAGGAAGCGAAGGCTGGTCCGTGTGGTCCGATCAAACAGACGAGCTACTGTAGCTCAAATTGTTTAAGAAGTTAATGCTGGTTCTGATAGAAAGGTGTCACAATACACAGTGCATTGCAGTTTGTTGTGTATGGGGCTGTATAGCCGCAGACCAGTCAGGGTGCCCATGCTGACCCCTGGCCACTGCCGAAAGCGCCAACAGTGGGCACATGCGCATCAGAACTGGACCACGGAGCAATGGAAGAAGGTGGCCTGGTCTGATGAATCACTCTTTCTTTTACATCACGTGGATGGCCGGGTGCATGTGCATCACTTACCTGGGGAACACATGGCACCAGGATGCACTTTGGAAAGAAGGCAAGCCGGCGGAGGCACTGTGATGCGTTGGGTAATGTTCTGCTGGGAAACCTTGGGTCCTGCCATCCATGTGGATGTTACTTTGACACGTACCACCTACCTAAGCATTGTTGCAGTCCATGTACATCCTTTCATGGAAACGGTATTCCCTGGTGGCTGTGGCCTCTTTCAGCAGGATAATGCACCCTGCCACAAAGCGGTTTTGGCAGCAAAAGGGGGACTGACACAATATTAGGTCATAATGTTACGCCTGATTGCTGTGTGTATGTATATACAGCTCTGGAAAAAATTAAGAGACCACTTAACATTGATTTCTGAACTTGGAGTGGTCTCTTAATTTTTTCCAGAGCTGTGTATATATATATATATATATATATATATATATATATATATATATATATATATATATATAATATATTATAAAATTCAAATCCATGATTGTTCCAGTACCATCTACTTTTTCCACATTCAATTTTATGTTTTTAACAATACCTAAATCATAGTATACTTATTACCGAAATCATCAACCTCATTTCCATGTTCATTTCATTTTAATTTATAAAATAGAAAAATAATACATTGTTTGATCTATATATTATCTATACATTAATTTGTGCATAATCTATACATTTATATTCTTTCAGGCTTGCCACATCATTTTGAAAATATGTTTCAATGAAATATAAAAAAATGTAGGTTGCCAATTGCAGAAGGTGTTGTGGTAATTAGAGAAATCAGGCAAAATAATTTTTAATCATTGTTCATTTAAAAATATATGTTATTAAGTAACTGTTAATAATCCATTTTAAAAAATATGAAAATGTATTAGCTCAATTGACGTTTTCAGACTTGAGTTTAATGAGATTTTTAAGGAATTGTCAGTAAATGCTTTTAAATTATTGCTCACAACCACTGGCGTTGTTGTTAATTGCTAAAAAGTAACTTTGTTGATGCGAGTCTTGTTTGAAATCTTTAAAAACCAAGATTTTGTGAGAATCACCCATGAGCTGGCTGGATACAGATGCTCAGCAGAAGGTGTACAGGAAATTCCAGGTGCTGTAAACAGTTCTGTAGAGAAAACCACTACAATCAGGAATGTTTAGATGCCAAGTCTTTCTTCTGGCTGTTGGTCACTAGAAAATAAGGCTGCTTTTTGATATCCCCCCCCAACACACAGGGTCCATACCAGCAGCTGTAAACTCCTCAGACCCCCTGAACTGTATGACTGACTCACCTGCGACTCATTTGAGACACGCGCTCAGAAAGCGGGAGTCTGGTAGCGCTCTTGCTTTTCATGTCCTTTCATGTCTAGCTGTCTGTTGTGAAAGTGATTTGGCCGCCGCACGCAGCACAGCCAAACACAATAACTTCTCACAGATGTGTGTAATGTCCGGCTGAACCCCACCATGAAGCCAAAGGGAGGGAAAGAGAGGGGAAGCAAAGTTTTCAACCATCAGTAAACCTACGAATGCTGTAATGCTAAATATGGGCTGTGTCTCCCAAACTTAGTGCACTGGCTCTCTTATTCCAGCCGTCCCAATGAAAAGCACCTTAACCAAAATGAAACCTCATGAATAAATGATTTAGAGTAAATTCATTACTGAATATTTGCATGAAGAATGAGAAGAGCGATCCAAAAAAAAGACTAGTCCAACAGCCCTCACCAACCCAATCTCATGAGAAAAATTATTTCTTATTAATTTGCAAGATGTGATTCACCTAAACCTATAACCATCAGCGGGGCGTGAGCCGATTGTACAAAAACCATAGACTGTAAAAAAAATATGGACGTAGTGTCTGTGACATCACCCGTAGATTTCTGAAGAGCATTTTTGAAGCCTAAAGTCGGCCGTTGCCATCTTGGCAGCGTGTCACCGCGCGTCACACCCAGATAGCTTTAAACGGGCAAAGAGGCGGGACATGGGTAGTGCTGAGGTGCCTGGTTGCTGAAACCATGCCCGACTAGCTCGACCATAGTGACAATCCACCTGTCACTCAAGTGGCCACGCCCTTAATTATGCTGAACTTTAAGGCTTAATATAATTTAAACGGATGAGTTATAAAAAAATTCACCCCCCTCACAGTTGTCATGAAGGGCAAAATTAGCTATATAGACCAAACCCACTTTTTGTATACATACTGTAATACAGAGTGTAAACATATTTTACCTGCTGTAAAGTTGGGCATTTTAACATGGGGAGGTACAGATTTGACTCCCTTTTGGAGCCTGTCTCTAGCAGCCAGTTGATGAATTGCAGTTTAAGTCACTTCCGTGTTGGATTTAAGAGAGACTGAGATTGTACAAATTAAAAAACATTTTAGTAAAACCTAAAATAATTAATAAAGTGCCATGAAATTGTGTTGGTCCTCACAGATTTTGGCATGTAGCTAATCTAACAATTTTGATAAGCACATTATTGGTTGAAATAACAGATTTATGTATCATATTTCAGGTCCACCAATTAGTTTTAGTATTATTGTATTAACTTTCAGTTTCCTTGAGCTCTGTCCACCACCTTGCTAATGCAAATACATTTTATTAATATGATATTGTAGGTTTATCATATTCATATTTTATGGTATTATTAGGGCACTGTACTTTAAAGAATAGCATGGTATTTCAATTGTACATGGCTAAAAAAAAAATAGACTGAATTTGGAATAGCATATTAGCATGTTAATCTTGCTATTTCTGCAATATAGAGATAGAGACAGAAATAGTATGCTGGTATTGTATTCCGAATTCAGTTTTTCCATTGTAACATCATTTTACTTTCTTAAGGTGCAGTCAATTTAGCAAAATTATTAACTACACTGTAAAAATGATATGATCAATAAGTTGACAACAGGTTTTACATTGCTTTAACAAGATTCAACTAATTTTGTTAAGTCAGTTTAATGTGATTTAAGTTGAAATGACTTAAATATCCAAGTTGATTGTACTTAAAAATGTAAGGCAGCAACTTTTTTACAGTGTATTTCCCATTATCTATCAAATAATATCCATTGTCAATATTGTAGCGATATATGAAGTATAGCTCACACCGGGCTGTGTCACTTTCAAACCAAGCAGCTGTCTGTTGGACATTGTAGTGAATTCGCATGACCAACTGTACCCGATGTGAAATCTCTGAGCCTTTGCATTCCTATTGAAATGCTAATTGTGACTGATCCTTTATACTTCTTTGCTGGTGTGCTGTGCTCATATTTTGACCAAAGCATCTCGTGTGTGCACAGATTTTCTTTTTGAATCTGCAGGTGTGTGATTATAGATTCTCTGTAGAATCAACATTTCTGAGCACAACCTCTTGACTCACAAAAACACAATGTGTTTTGTAGCAAGAAACAGTGATTGTGATAATGATCTTGTGACATGATAGGGTTATTAAAAGTGTCTGCACGATGTGAGATGCCAGGCAGCTGCCTGAGTGTTTAATCTGTCTGTGCTTTATGTTTCAGCTGTAAAGTCATTCTGCCCCGGGGGTTGCTTTATTTATGCACACAGATGCTCTTTTATCCCCTTTCAAGTTCTGCGTCTCAGTGGCATCTTCTCTCGGTGTTCCAGCAACTGGAATTCAGTGTGTGTGGCAGACGGAGCACTGGTCTATGTGTTGGTGCCACTTTTGTTTTTGCACACACTTAATTCAGCTGACCCAATGCTTTACCGTAGAAATGGTATTTGAGTCTTTTGGAGGTGTACTAAAGAATCCAGACAGGCCTAGACTTATAAAGTTATAACAAAAGGAGGAAGAAGCTGTCTGGAATCAATTCTCTCATTTGGGATGCATCTTATGATGGCCAACTTCTCTTGTCCAAAGATCAGCCCAAAAACATGGTTTATCACTGTAGAAGGCTCTCGACACTGACCTAGTCCTGCAAGACTTCTCCTCCAGACTTTAAATGACCATTTTTAATTTGCCAGGGTTCACTTCCTAAAGCACTAAGGGAGAGGAACATCTGTTGGTCTTCATCATCCTTCCAAGTTCCTATCCCCAACAAAAGTCCAGGTATGCAGTGTAGAAAAAGAGGTTCTTTGGAGCTCATATTTTACTTGTTGGGGTTGCTCGTTTACCTTGACCTCAACAATAGAGCCCAAATACATTGTGCAGAGTTTAGCAGCTAGCATTAGCAATATTTGCTGAGGCAAAGTCAAATAAGAGGATTCGATGAGAAGTTTGTAGCTTGTTGGAGATGAGAAGGAGATTCATGCTGGCTCATTGGTTACCGAACCTATGAGAACAAGCTAACCAAACTCTGGTGCGATTGCTCTGTTAGTTCGGTTCATTTGAATAAGTTTGTAACAAAAGTTCTCAGAACAAGGAGGAAGAAGACAGGGTCGACGTGACTGGGACCGGTGGTTTTTATTCACTGCACTCTGGTACATACAAAAATAAAGTGGCGCTCACAGCGCTCCTAATAAACTCATTCAATCTCTCAGTAATACGTTCCACTGCTCCTCAGAGTTCTTTCAGTCCCTCACGTAAGCCACCAGTCTCCATTCTGTCTCTCTCCTCGCTGCTTGTCCTTTCTTTGGCTTTTATGTCATCTCCCCGCGCCAATCACTGCAATCAGACACAGGTGTTTATCATCATGCACTTGACCTACTTACTCACCGTCACTCTCCTGACTCTCTCTCTTCGTGCCGACCTCGCTAAACCACGCCACCCCTGCCACATACCCCCACCGCCCGACTCAGGCCGAGGAGCCCTCCGCTGTCTTTTCTTTGGATAATGGCGTCAGAGGGATTTGCCGATATCCTTTAGTTAAATCCAATGTCGAATTAAAAAAGAGCCGTACCTAGTCGATCAAGCAGCTTGTCAATTCGAGGCATTGGATACGCGTCAAATTTTGACACAGCGTTCACCTTGCGGTAATCCACACAGAACCGAACGGAGCCGTCCGTTTTAGGAACTAAAACTAAGCTTGCAACTGGGCTACGTCAGTGAGTTGCGATGGCGAAAGGTGATCTCCCCTTGGGGCCAGAGCAAGGGATTGCACTTTAGTATTCCCTTCTGGCCCAAGAGCCTCCTCTCACCACCATCGCCAACATCACTGACTCCTCCTCCCTCCATTTTTTAAGGAGATTCAGGTGATAAATTTGACGTGCCCCATTCCTATACGTTCGAACCACCTCATAATCGAGATCTCCAACTCGTCGTGTGACCTCAAACGGTCCTTGCCACTTGGCGAGTAATTTGGAGTTAGACGTGGGCAATAATACAAGTAACTTTTCTCCCGTTGTAAATTCTCGCATTCTAGCTCCCCTGTCATACAATCGGCACTGTCTGTCCTGGGCCTGTAGCAAATTCTCCCTCGAAAACGCCCCAAAGTGTGGAGTTTTGCTCTCAGGTCCAGCACATACTGAATTTCGTTTTTACTCTCCGATGGTCCTTCCTCCCAAACCTCTCGCATGACGTCAAGCACCCCGCATGGTTGACGCCCATACAGAAGCTCAAAGGGGGAAAACCCCGTGGAGGCTTGCGGGACCTCCCGTACCACGAATAACAGGGGTTCTAGCCACCTATCCCAATTTCTGGCGTCATCCTGAACGAACTTGCGAATCATTGTTTTTAAAGTGCGATTAAATCGCTTCACCAAGCCGTCTGTTTGTGGGTGATAGACGCTGGTGCGAATCGATTTAATCCCCAACAATCCGTATAGCTCGCGTAATGTACGTGACATAAACGCCGTACCTTGATCAGTGAGAATCTCTTTCGGGATTCCCACTCGGGAGATTAGGCTAAACAGTGCGTCCGCCACACTCTTTGCTGAAATGGTGCGGAGCGCCACTGCCTCAGGATATTGGGTTGCATAATCCACTATGACAAATGCAAATCGATGTCCCCGTGCAGATCGCTCTAATGGCCCGATGAGGTCCATACTAATTCTCTCGAAGGGGACCTGCATGAGAGGAAGAGGGCGCAATGGCGCTTTTGGGGTGGCCGGTGGATTTACCAGCTGACATTCACGACATGCGGCACACCATCGGTGCACATTCTCGTGAATGCCCGGCCAGAAAAATTGGGTCATTAGACGATTTAATGTGGTGGTCATTCCCAAATGCCCGGCCATCGGATTACAATGAGCCGCCTGGAAAAGCATTTCCCGGCGGCTTTTGGGTACTAATAACTGTGTTGTATCCTGTTTTGTCTGAGTGTCTTGGGTCACTTGATACAACTTATCCTTTAAAATAGCAAAATACGGATAGGTGAGCGGCCGTGCAGGGTGGACAGGCTGCCCGTCGATGGACTGGACCTGATCAAACGCGTTTTTCAGCGATTCATCCTGGGATTGCTCCAGGGGAAAATCATCGCACTCCACAAAGTTTAGCCTTTCAACAGCGCTCTTTTCCCCTGTCGCCCCTCCCAGAGGTCCCGGTTCAGCCTCGCCAACCTGCACCACCGCGCCTCTTCCGTGCTCTCGGTTTTCCCAAGACACATCCGCACATAACGTTTCCAATAATACCCTAAACCCAGGCCAATTTGTCCCCAAAATTAGTGGATGTCGGAGGTGCGGACTAACTGCCACCTCCACTTTATGCTTTTGACCCCGAAACTGAATAGTGACTGGCATTAATGGATATTTTAATACATCCCCGTGCACACACCGCACCGTAACCATGCGGCCACTATCCAATGCCCCCGGTTGCATCCAGCTTTGGTAAATGGAGGTTTGGTTACAACCTGAATCCACCAAAGCTTGATAAGTACCCTCAACACTCACAGGTATTTGGTACAACCCAGCTTGATCGAGGGAAGCCCGCGGGTCGTTAGGGACCCGGACCAACGTCCCAACCTCCATCACCGGGCACCTATCGATAAAATGGCCCGGATCCCCGCAACGCCAGCAGGCCGGCCCGGACCTTCCTGCTGCTCTATGGGCAGGAAGCGGGTCAAGGTATTGGTGCGGAGAGAGGGAAGGAACAGGGTTAAAGGGGTGTCCCGGCGGGGTCGGCCCCACCTCCTGGGCTGGAGTCGGAGTAGTCCTCGGTGCCTCTGGATTCCCACCGGACCTCCATCGTGATGGGACTCTGGATGGCAGACTCCGGCGAGTACGCGGCATTGGGACCGGCCTAGAAGGGAGAGGGAGAGAGACAGGGGAAGGGGAGGAGAGAGAAACCATTGGAAGGGGTCCGCCGACCCCCGGGCACGCCACCAGCTGATCCTCCGCCAGTTGGATGGCTGAGTCCAGCGACGCCAGACGGTGGCACTGGACCCACTGCGCCGTCTTCGGGGGCAGTCGGGCTATGAACTGCTCCAGCACCACCAGATCGATAATGTTGTCCGCGTTGCTTCCCTCAGCCATCAGCCATTTGCGGCATGCATCCCGGAGCTGTTGTGCCAGTACAAAGGGCCGGCCACTCTCCCCCAGGTGCAGCGACCGAAATCGCTGGCGATGTTGTTCAGGGGAGAGGCCGACCTGCTGGAGGATGGCCTTTTTTAAGTCTCTGTACACCAGGAGGTTTGGAACCGGCAGTTGCTGAGCCGCTATTTGCACCTCCCCCGTGAGTAGAGGGATTAGGCGCAGCGGCCAATGTTCTTCGTCCCACCCACTGGCCTCCGCCGTCCTCTCGAATAAGTCCAGGAACACCTCAGGATCGTCCTAGGCGCCCATTTTGGTGAGAGGCAACTGTGTGGGAGGGCACGCTGATGTTTTCGCCTCGGTCCGAACCTCCCGGTCCACCCAGCTCTGGAACGTCACGCAGTCCTCCTGCTGGGCGCGGACGAGGATCTGAAATCGCCTTTCCTGATCCTCTCGCATGTCCAAGAGCGCCTGATGTTGTTCTTGGTGGAGGCCCGCGAGTGATGTAATAACATCCGCAAACGGCGATCCTGACGGGCTCTGCATCCTGGCGGCGACACTCTTCTTCCTCCCGGGTTTCGGTGCCACTGTAACAAAAGTTCTCAGAACAAGCAGGAAGAAGACAGGGTTGGCGTGACTGGGACCGGTGGTTTTTATTCACTGCACTCTGGTACATACAAAAATAAAGTGGCGCTCATAGCGCTCCTAATAAACTCATTCAATCTCTCAGTAATACGTTCCACTGCTCCTCAGAGTTCTTTCAGTCCCTCACGTAAGCCACCAGTCTCCAGTATGTCTCTCTCCTCGCTGCTTGTCCTTCCTTGGCTTTTATGTCATCACCCCGCGCCAATCACTGCAATCAGACACAGGTGTTTATCATCATGCACTTGACCTACTTACTCACCGTCACTCTCCTGACTCTCTCTCTTCGTGCAGACCTCACTAAACCACGCCCCCCCTGCCACAAAGTTTAAACGCTTGCATCCATACACCCACCTTTTCACTTCCAAATGAACGCCGGTGCATTTCGACTAAAATATGAACGCAACGCGGACCAACGCGTTCTACAGAACAGAGGGGTGTTTATAGACTAATATAGACTAGTCATGTTGACTTTTAACAAACTTTTAACAAACTCTATTTCAAACAAAAACCCTACAGTACATTATGATACATTACAAATATTCTATACATTATTTGGATTATGTGAAATTGTGTGTGCACCATTAGAAAAAGCAAATGTAAAACCGAATTTGTAATTGATTAATTGCAATATCCTTATATATTAGACTTGTTAATTGTCAGTTTCTGTTCATATTTTTGGCCAAGATTTTCCAATTTTTCACTTTTTAGTCAGTGAGACTAACAATGAAAATCTGCTTGTAGTTCACTAACTTTACACCCTTAGTGTCCAAACTCACATGCCAAACTTTTTTTTTTTGGTTGGGGTGGTGTGTGTATTTGGAAGGCAAGGGGGTCATACTGCGGTCCAGGTAATTTGCTGCCTGTGAAACTGAAGTCCAGGACACAGACCTGCATGAGGGGCTTATGAGAGCTGCAGGACATCTATTAACACCTGTCTCCTGCTTTCTTCTGTCGCTTGCCCTCTCCCTCTGTGTTCTCTCTTCCTCGCTAATAACTCCACTTAAGACACAGCAGTCACTTTAAGTCCAGTCTTGAGTGGTCTCAGCAGGGTGCTAGGGGTGGCTGAGTGTGTGGAAGGGTAAAGCAATTTATTTGGGCCTGTTCCCTCACACGTGGAGCCACTTAGTAAGCAATGAGGTGCCAGACAATCTCACAGCTGCCACAGCACCAGGGCTCCAGCCCTCCACACTTTCCAGGCCAGGGCCGGGGCTATTCTTTGGGCTCGATTTCAAAACCGTAAACCAGGAACTGGAAGACAACCAATAAGCAAAACGGATTGAGTCAGTCAACACTACTGAGAATATAAATCGTTTTCACAACTTAATTTGATTTGGTTTCTGTCAAACATTTTCATTGGATCTGTTTTTTACTGATTTAAGCTTCATTATGACAACATTTCATTACTTATTTTGTTATGGAAATCATCTTCTGATTGGTTGAATTCTACAGGTTGTCCGCGAAATGTGTGTGTTGCATTCTTTAACGGTCCTCCTGGTTAACAAATGCCGTGACGCCAATCTCCCTTTTGGAAAAAGAAAGCCGTCGTGTTTACAACTGGGACAATGATCGCTTACCAGGATCAACTAAAGGATTTTCAAAAGATTTTTTGAGTAAACTTGCACAAACTTTTTTGCAGTAAACTTACACAACGTTCTTGAATGAATAATTTATAGATGCAGTAAACGCCAGTCTGTTATTGCAGGGACATCAACTTTACATTTTCACGCCCCTAAACATGATGCGGAACAAAAAGAACTGTGATTGATTGAGTTACGTGTCAGTCAAACGTCCTCTGGGAGGTCCTTGACCAATGAAAGCTGCAATGGAGTCCAGACCTTCTGCCGTCAGTCTGAAGGTCTGGCTACGCGAGACTATGATGTAATAAGCATTTGTAAAGACTCATTTTGAGAGCAGAAGACAAACTTATTTAAGAAAGTGAAGATACCACAGAAGTTTACCCTGGAAATTCCCGAATGAGACATGAACAAACTATCCTCTTAACATTGTTTATTCCAGCCTAATTGTTTATTTTTGCTTCAGTGAAACTTGTTCATTTGTGTCCTCCTCACTGACGTCAAGTTACAAAAGTGTGGTCAGTCCACTTTCCTTTGTTTCCATCCATAACATCGTTATCTGGGGAAAGCATGAGCTGTACCGATGTGATCTGTGGCCGGTCGCACGCGCACCAGGGTTAAGAAACCTGCTCGTTTGTAATTGGATTTATGTTCAGGAATGTTTTTCCAAGACGTGACTTGTGAAATAGCACACCATCTGCTCCCTATTAGAGCGCGGGACCAACGATCACTACACAACAAGCAAGGAAAGCCCCAGACGTGCAGATTCATAGTGCTGGAGGGCCGCTTTATTACCACACAAGGGAGAACTGTGGTTCCAGAATGCAGATGCCATGATTGGCTGTTCTATCAATGCGTTTGGTCTGCTAGGTTGTTCTTACTAGACTCTCTGAACCATTTTCAGTTTATTTCTGTCACACATCTATCACTGTTTTATTCCTAGCTATGTTTTTAGTGGTGCTTGCTAAAAGGCAAGCATCTTTACTAACGCTAACACTTTTTACAAAACCCCTGACCTTAAGTATTAAACTTCGGCATGTAAGATGTCCCGCATGATGCGTTACATGTGCTAGGTTTCTTTTCAAAGCAGTCAAACTTAGACTTTTTTGGAGGGAAATAAAATGGGTATTGTAAGACTGAATAAGGCATACAGGGAGTGCAGAATTATTAGGCAAATGAGTATTTTGACCACATCATCCTCGTTATGCATGTTGTCTTACTCCAAGCTGTATAGACTGGAAAGCCTACTACCAATTAAGCATATTAGGTGATGTGCATCTCTGTAATGAGAAGGGGTGTGGTCTAATGACATCAACACCCTATATCAGGTGTGCATAATTATTAGGCAACTTCCTTTCCTTTGGCAAAATGGGTCAAAAGAAGGACTTGACAGGCTCAGAAAAGTCAAAAATAGTGAGATATATTGCAGAGGGATGCAGCAGTCTTAAAATAGCCAAGCTTCTGAAGCGTGATCATCGAACAATCAAGCGTTTCATTCAAAATAGTCAACAGGGTCGCAAGAAGCGTGTGGAAAAACCAAGGCGCAAAATAACTGCCCGTGAACTGAGAAAAGTCAAGCGTGCAGCTGCCAAGATGCCACTTGCCACTAGTTTGGCCATATTTCAGAGCTGCAACATCACTGGAGTGCCCAAAAGCACAAGGTGTGCAATACTCAGAGACATGGCCAAGGTAAGAAAGGCAGAAAGTCGACCACCACTGAACAAGACACACAAGCTGAAACGTCAAGACTGGGCCAAGAAATATCTCAAGACTGATTTTTCTAAGGTTTTATGGACTGATGAAATGAGAGTGAGTCTTGATGGGCCAGATGGATGGGCCCGTGGCTGGATTGGTAAAGGGCAGAGAGCTCCAGTCCGACTCAGACGCCAGCAAGGTGGAGGTGGAGTACTGGTTTGGGCTGGTATCATCAAAGATGAGCTTGTGGGGCCTTTTCGGGTTGAGGATGGAGTCAAGCTCAACTCCCAGTCCTACTGCCAGTTTCTGGAAGACACCTTCTTCAGGCAGTGGTACAGGAAGAAGTCTGCATCCTTCAAGAAAAACATGATTTTCATGCAGGACAATGCTCCATCACACGCGTCCAAGTACTCCACAGCGTGGCTGGCAAGAAAGGGTATAAAAGAAGAAAATCTAATGATATGGCCTCCTTGTTCACCTGATCTGAACCCCATTGAGAACCTGTGGTCCATCATCAAATGTGCGATTTACAAGGAGGGAAAACAGTACACCTCTCTGAACAGTGTCTGGGAGGCTGTGGTTGCTGCTGCACGCAATGTTGATGGTGAACAGATCAAAACACTGACAGAATCCATGGATGGCAGGCTTTTGAGTGTCCTTGCAAAGAAAGGTGGCTATATTGGTCACTGATTTGTTTTTGTTTGGTTTTTGAATGTCAGAAATGTATATTTGTGAATGTTGAGATGTTATATTGGTTTCACTGGTAAAAATAAATAATTGAAATGGGTATAAATTTGTTTTTTGTTAAGTTGCCTAATAATTATGCACAGTAATAGTCACCTGCACACACAGATATCCCCCTAAAATAGCTAAAACTAAAAACTACTTAAAATATTGATACAAAAATATTCAGCTTTGATATTAATGAGTTTTTTGTGTTCATTGAGAACATGGTTGTTGTTCAATAATAAAATTAATCCTCAAAAATACAACTTGCCTAATAATTCTGCACTCCCTGTATAAGCCATTTCTAGGAACGAGAATATCAGAAATATTGAGATGGATTATTTTGACTTTGGCCTGTATGCAACAACCTAGCAACCACCCAAAACCCCTTAGCTGCATAGAAAAAAATTCTAACAAACACTAGCAACTATTTAGACCTTATGTAGCCCCGCCCCTTTTTAGCACTACACTTGTTGTTTTCTGTTGTCCGGTTTGTATTTCCACAACATGAAGGTAAGATCTTAAGGATTTATAAATGAACCACTCATTTTAACAATGTTCATGATAACTTTATTTAACTTACAATAAGTAACACATGAACGCAAAATTCTAAAGATGGTTGCCCGCTTGTTTCTCTGGTGCATAAAATCTATGCCAACATGCTAACAGTGATACAAATGTTAACATGCTAACAACCACTCAAAACACTTTAGCAACCTCAAAGCAACATTCGGTTGCACTTTATATGAACTTTTTCCCCGCCAAACACGGAATTTTCCATTATTTGTAGAAAACGCTTCCCCACCAAATTTTCCGGGTTTCCATGTTTTCACTGTTATACGCTAACGGGCGCTATTACGCATCTTCTGAATGAGTACAGAATCTCCTGATCAAAACACAGGCGAAAAAGACGCAAAAAAAGCAGTCATATGTAAGCATGCATATGTAAAATAACATAATCATCAACATTAAACAGCATATAAATCAAAACTGCCTAATGTTACTGAATTAAATGTCGACCCAGGACAAGCTATAGGACTGTGCAATTATTAGGGGTGTTGATGGACTCGATCTACTCCATCTGTTTGATCATCACTCTGAATCTGATCTGGATGTAGTCTTTGACAAAAATGTGATTTTCTTAGCTTTTTGTTCAAAATGTAGCATTTTTATGAAACTTACCCATATTTAAGTGTTGATAAAAAAGGAATGCATGAAGCTAGAATAAAACTTTTTTTTTTTTAAAGCAGAGGGTCTGAGCTTTCTTAGTAATGAGCTGTAATTACATCTATAATTACACTGTTCACCCTTCCCTTAGTACTCTACCCTTAAACCTAACCACCATGAACACAATAAATATATTGTACCTAACATTTTTTTATGTAAGTACCTAGTAAAGACACCTTATATAAAGTGTGACTGAACATTCTAACAACCATTCAGAGCACCTTATCAACTGCATACCACCAACACCCTAGAATCATGCCAGCGAGTTCCTCCTCACTGGTCATTCTTTATTTTCGTACACCATCTTTACCGCTTAAATTCTGATTTTCACATAAGGAGGTACAAGAAGCACTGAGAACAAGAGTAGATTTTTTTAACTGGCTAGAGAGACTTTGACAAACTTGGGTCAAAGGTCACGGAAAGGAGATCACACCAACGATTAGGCCCCTCGGTGAGGGTTAAAACTTTAGTCCCACAAGGGAATGGTACTTGCGCATGTGTGTTTGTATGTGTGAAAGTACACACACAGCAGTATGACAGACCCCAGCCTTTGGAGAATAAGTGTTCCCCCTAAGCCTCTAGTGAGAGACATACCCTTCCCTCTCGCTAGTTTCAGAGTCAGTCCGTATTGCAAGACTTATGACGCAAAATACTTTTTCAAAACGCAAAATAAACATGCTAAACGTTTTGTGCTAAAAGTGCAGACAGTTGTGTGTGATGGGTAGGTTTAGGGGAAGGGTTAGTTTAAGGCAGGGGTCTTAGAACAGCAGAACACTGCCAAACAGCAGTGAATTCATAGCTACGTCATTCTGGGTGAAAAATGTTTATTTTATTTTTGTCTTATTATTTTTAGTATCGTTTAAATAAAAACATTTAAGTATAGAAAAAATACATATTACAATAATAAACTAATTATTAGGCTATAATTTTTTACCACTCTCCACACCCCAGGGGAGGCAAGCCCCACACTTTGAAAACCCCTGGTTTAAGGGGATAAAAACTTAAACTGCAATTCATCAACTGGCCACTAGGGCTCCAAAATGGAGCAGAATCTCATTGAGTCCAACTTTACAGCAGAAAAAAACATGTTTACAGCCTGGTACAAATTATGGTTTTAGTCTATATAGCTAATTCATGACAACTGTGAGGGGGGGGGGGGGGGGTGAATTTTTTTATAACTAATTCGTTTACATTATACATAAAGCCTTAAAGTTCTGCATAATTAAGAGCGTGGCCACTTTGAGTGACAGGTGGATTTTCGTTTGTCTGCTGTCTGTTAGTCATCACGTCACCTCACGTCCCGCCTCTTTGCCCCTTTTCAGTTATCCGGGTGTGACGTGCGGTGATGCACTGCCAAGATGGCAACAGCCAGCTCGACCCTACTTTACGCTTCAAAACTGCTCTTCAGAATCCTATAGGTGACGTCACAGACACTACGTCCATATTTTTTTACAGTCTATGGATAAAATATAAGGTTTGTACAGCATAAAAACCATTATGTCTATGGAATGCAACTTTTGTACAAGCTACCTAATTCTGACTTAATCTAAGCCCTGTCTGTGAAACTGGGCCTACATGTGCTTAAGTATGTTAGTATACAGTATATATACTTAGTATAATTAGAATTGAAGAGGGAAAGAAAATATACATTTAAAGGGCCCTAATCGGGGGGAAATAGGACAAGAGATACTAGCATTAACACAATGAAATACTTGAGATGTATATGTTGCTTGCAAAAAAATGTGTTCCATCAGAACACATGGCTACATTTCAATGGCTGTAAATGGAAAAATATGCTTTTTGCAGACTTCTACCAGTAGGGGCAAACTGGTCCATTCTAGCCTGCCAAAACCTGAGCCCTTGGTGCTAATTCACGGGTACCAGACACAAAACACAAATCCATATTTTACCTAAACCTCGGTCTTGTCCTAATCTCTCTCCAGTGTTTTAAGAGGCCTGTGTTGTCCTAAAGTGACTCTGAGACCTGTGCTCATAGTTTGCTTTTCCTCCCTTGACATCTGAGCTTTTTCTCTGTCCAGCTGCAATATAACGCCTGAAGCCGAAGCAGGCGCTCTCCTCAGAGGCAACAGCGCTCACACTGATGAGGAGAGTTTGAGCAAAGGCAGTGATAGCGATAGAGACTGTTTGGGAGTGTGACAAACAGATACAATCAGAAAGAATAAGAATGGCAATTAATGAATGAGACAGCAAGAGACAGAGATTGGAGGAGTGGCTGAGGTTCAGACGGGAGTTCTGATGGTACTTTAATGAAGTGCTCTCTAAAAGGAACAAACGTTTTTTGGAGCAAGATCACACACATAACCTCATTGACTCAATGACTGTGCTGGTACCGAGCCAGGCCGTTATAGCCACAATTGAGATCAGCAAGATAAAGAAAGGACACAAAACTAGAATGAAGAAAACGTGAGTGGTGCCTTCCCAGGGTATTGCTATGTGGTTTAAGCTTACTAGGTGGCCATCCCTACCACAATATTAAGGTGTGGTGACACTGTTGTTCTGCAAATTTCCTGGTTGAAATCCAGTAATTTCAATAGGATGCCAAGAGATAAGGAATTTTGCATAAGGGTGACAGATTTCCCCACACAAATTTTGCATCGGGTTCAAGTTGGTCACGCAACTATTCTGCATTGAACAAACAATAAAGTGATTTCTGTGTGAACTGTGCTTCAAATATCACTGCACCATTGAAAATAGACAATGGACCCTTTTTGCTTGTAAAATTTTGCTAATGTGACCACAGATTTACACACATTAAACCAATGAGGCATTTAACGAAAGTCATCTGTACAGTGAAATATTATTGTATTTCATTATGACAATATTATTATAATTTATTATTTAATTATTGTAGATTTGCATAATGATTTGAAATATTTCAGTGAATATAGAACAGAAATTTTGCTTCTAAGTTTTCGCCTGAGTATTAATATCAAATATTTGTGTAAAATGGTCTTAAGTTTCCATGTGACAAGCAATTTGTGTCTATACTGAACACAAAACTGCACCATGACATAAATCACAATATAATAATTATTAATTAAAGAAATTGGCAAGAAATGAAAATCTATTTTCTAAACGCATGTTATGTTATCAATCTTATTGCGAACACTTTATTCATGCATATATTTCATTTTGGCAACTGATTTTTAATCAAAATGTCATAACTGTATCTCATGGTGAAACGAAAGCCTTATCTCTAGTGACATATGCCAGACTTCACCAATCATTTAGTCTGTTTAAACCCCGCCCCTTTCTTACATGTGACTGTAGGCTTGCATTTAGATCTGCCTCCCTCTATCTAATCAATAACTGATGGATAGAACCAAGTCCCACCCTACCTTTTCTTTTTGATAATTTGTTTTATTTGGATATGTCACAATACACAAGAAATGATCTGTCACTACTTCTTTTACATTTCAACTTTAAGGTACAGTTATGTGGAGGAGGTTATGTGGGCCAATAACAATGTGCTACCTTGTCCTTCCATCCACAAGGTGAAAGCACACCTCTCTTCAATAAGTCAAATGATTTGAAGTATCATTCATGTCTGTAGCACAAAAGGTTGTGGGGCGAGTAACATGCCAAATACTGAAAGTGCGATCACATTTGTTGTTGCTCTGTGGGAATTTCATTGGCTAAATCTAATCTTTTCTAGAGGAATCACAACCAGTTTATATACACTCACCTAAAAGATTATTAGGAACACCATACTAATACTGTGTTTGACCCCCTTTCGCCTTCAGAACTGCCTTAATTCTACGTGGCATTGATTCAACAAGGTGCTGAAAGCATTCTTTAGAAATGTTGGCCCATATTGATAGGATAGCATCTTGCAGTTGATGGAGATTTGTGGGATGCACATCCAGGGCACGAAGCTCCCGTTCCACCACATCCCAAAGATGCTCTATTGGGTTGAGATCTGGTGACTGTGGGGGCCATTTTAGTACAGTGAACTCATTGTCATGTTCAAGAAACCAATTTGAAATGATTGGAGCTTTGTGACATGGTGCATTATCCTGCTGGAAGTAGCCATCAGAGGATGGGTACATGGTGGTCATAAAGGGATGGACATGGTCAGAAACAATGCTCAGGTAGGCCGTGGCCTTTAAACGATGCCCAATTGGCACTAAGGGGCCTAAAGTGTGCCAAGAAAACATCCCCCACACCATTACACCACCACCACCAGCCTGCACAGTGGTAACAAGGCATGATGGATCCATGTTCTCATTCTGTTTACGCCAAATTCTGACTCTACCATCTGAATGTCTCAACAGAAATCGAGACTCATCAGACCAGGCAACATTTTTCCAGTCTTCAACTGTCCAATTTTGGTGAGCTCGTGCAAATTGTAGCCTCTTTTTCCTATTTGTAGTGGAGATGAGTGGTACCCGGTGGGGTCTTCTGCTGTTGTAGCCCATCCGCCTCAAGGTTGTGCGTGTTGTGGCTTCACAAATGCTTTGCTGCATACCTCGGTTGTAACGAGTGGTTATTTCAGTCAAAGTTGCTCTTCTATCAGCTTGAATCAGTCGGCCCATTCTCCTCTGACCTCTAGCATCAACAAGGCATTTTCGCCCACAGGACTGCCGCATACTGGATGTTTTTCCCCTTTTCACACCATTCTTTGTAAACTCTAGAAATAGTTGTGCGTGAAAATCCCAGTAACTGAGCAGATTGTGAAATACTCAGACCGGCCCGTCTGGCACCAACAACCATGCCACGCTCAAAATTGCTTAAATCACCTTTCTTTCCCATTCTGACATTCAGTTTGGAGTTCAGGAGTCTTGACCAGGACCACACCCCTAAATGCATTGAAGCAACTGCCATGTGATTGGTTGATTAGATAATTGCATTAATGAGAAATTGAACAGGTGTTCCTAATAATCCTTTAGGTGAGTGTAGGTTCGCCATGCTGACAAACAGAAGGATGCTTGGTTTGAAAGTGACTTCGATATGAGCTGTGCTTTATACACCGCAAAGCTATTAACAATACACAATGGAGTTTTTTTTGCTTGTGAAATTTCACCTATGCTAATGTGACCACACCTTTAGGGGTTTGTTTAAATTCTTAAAGGCCCACTGAAGTGCCTTGATGTTCAGCAGCATTCAATGTGTTGACGTAATTTCCCCTGAAACAGGAAGACAGGGCGGGACGTATCAAACAGCTCCTCCCCTTTTTTTAAAACAGCCAACAGCGTTTTGTTTATACAACAGCCTTTCAGCTTGGTAAAGCCGCAGTTTCCCTTCCATATGGCTTTGAAATACAGCATTCTGTGCAGAATTCAAATGGGTCCGATACGTTTTGTGGTCTGCGCTGACTCGCGCATGTGATCCGCTCTGTGACCGGAGCAGACTGTGTGTGCGCTGTGGCGGTGCACGTGAAACTAGCGTGAAACCAGACTTCATTCGCCCCAATTAAAAACATCTTTACACTGTCTGAATTGTTCCCTATCCCATATATAGTGCACTACACAGTGAATAAAGGTTCTTAAATAGTTCTTTGGTAAGGTGTATGGTTCCATTAAGAACCTTTAATAGCCAAAGAACCTTTCCATTGCACAAAGGGTTCTTTGTAGTGCAGAAAGGTTCTTTAGACTATAAAATTATTATTAAAAAATTATTCTTAAAGAACCTTTCACAAAACAGTTCTTCAGGGAACCAAAAGTTCTTCTATGGCATCACTGTTAAAACCTGGCACCTTTATTTTTAAGGGTGTATGTGCCATTCACCATGTAGAAAATAGTAAATGTGTGAACAAGTGACCGATTTTAGCCGAAGCTTTAGCGTCTATTTAGGGGGTGGGACGCTTCAGATTCTAGAGAGCATTTGATTGGACAAAAAATCTGATGAGAAGCTGAAGTGCAGCGTGATGTCATCAAAATCATTGATCCATATTGGCAGAAGTGAGAGACTGTAAGTTTTAAATGCTCATCTTCTAAATGCGAATTTTGTCATTGTTTTGAAGCACACTAGCTTATAGAACAACTAACATATTCATACTAAATCCGAAAACCTTCAATTTTGATTTCAGGGGGACTTTCAACTTGAGTATGATTGAAATGCATCAGAAAAATGTATAGTGATAGTTTCCTTAGATGAGGAAAGCCTTGTCCTCAGCAGACACATCCCACAGAACAGCTGTCACTCTGGAGTGTGATACTTGACATGGACAGATGTTCTGACAAATGGGACTGTATCATTATTAGTTGCTCAATAAAGACTCTTTCATCTCATTGTGAAACTAGTTTTTTTTTTCAGAGTAAAAGCTGCAGTGGAAAAGAGGGGAGTTCGTTCAGACTGCTTTGAAATGGGCTTCACCAGGCCGGGCCGCCCTTGGGGATTGTGTGGTGGTCAAAGCCCAGCCTGATGTATTTAAGTCAAGGCATTTACTCTGGCCACATTCTCCCCAACAGCCCCGCCAGGCACAGCTCTCTCCCTCCAACTGACACGCTGACACCTGGGCTCCACCGCTGCCGGCTGGCTGGCATGCCGCTTGGGCCCACCTGCTCGCCACACATACCGCAAAGCAAACATTTCAACAGTTAGGTCGACTTTAAAAGCTCCACGCGACTTAATGAGAAGGAATCCGAGGTCTGCGTTTCACCTCTTTCTATGTCTCTCTCTCTCTCGCTCTCTAGAGGGCATTTAGAACTGCCCATTAACGGCCAAAGTGTGGATTTCCTGTGAAATAACGATTGTGCCCTCCACATGGTTTGCGTCTAAATACTCAAGAACACTTAGTTAAACATGAAGCCCGGCGTTCAGCAATCGGAATGGGATTGCTTCCAGCTGTGCCACTCTGACCAGCTTCCAGAGTGGGAGAGATCCATCCGAAGTCTTTCTTTATTGATGCCGTGGCATATATTGCATATATTGGCTTTGCTGTGTAATAATAACAGGGTGGGTGTGAAGTGGTCAGAAATTCACTTACCCCCAATCCCCCTCACACCATGATTTCACTTTCAGATTGCAATCTAACTCTGTGCCTGGAGGTGACCTGGCAGATGACTGCTTTAATTTCTTGGATAGCTTAGTTTCATGGCGGAGGACTGTGCTGTAATTCCTCAAAAGTCCACTTCGTCCCTGGGATTTTTAATTGCTTCTGATTAATATATTTAGTGAAACAGTACTAATGCTAAAAAGCCCAAGGGTAGCAATTTTTATGGACTGTTCAATTGAACCATCTGCCCAAGGGTTGATATTGATGATGTATTATTCCCTCGCCCCATTAACATTATAATTACAATGACTTTCTTGAACTTCCTATAAATGATGTGAAAATGCATATTTTAGAATGGTCAGTTGCTTATAAAAACCTTCCAGGTAGGCATTTTTAGTATGGTCATCTCAGAGCTATTGTCTTATGCACTATACGGTTTAATTAAGGCTAGATATGAATCTATGATTTGCTAAATAAGCTCTGATGTGTGAATAACATTAAAGACAGTTCACCACTAAAACCCATTCCGGCAAAATTGAGAAAAAATGTTTCCACATTTTTGTACTATATTGCTATTTTTCTATTATTTATTGATTCTAAATCTAAAACAATTTGAACAGTCAAAATTAGTCTGTCAACTTCTGACAATGTGGAATAATATGATGCACTGACCACTTATACTTTTATGGTGCTGTCTTTTTTTAACTTAAAAGCTTTCCTATTCCCTGTATTGCATGGAAAACATCGACCTGGACAATTGTTCAAAATTTCTTCCTTTGTGTTCCACCAAAGAAAGTAATTCAGTTTTAAAACGACATATGGGTGAGTACATGAAAAATAACTTGGGGGTGAACTATTCCTTTAATAACACTGTGTAATCATAACCAAAACCAATGGACAGGTTGTATTTATATTGTACATTTGTATATTTTAGTGTGTTTATTTATTATTTTTAGTGCATTATTTATTTATAACTGTGTTTATTATAATTTTATATTAAAATATTTATTATTTTCGTATTGTGCCTATCTCACTTATTATAAACACATATTCTAATTACAAGAAGCTCCACGAACAAAAAGTTTATTCACATTCATTATTATTAGCAGCATTCAATCATGGCAAGACTAACCTATCTGCTTGTCTCTAAAGTGGTTATCAGTCAGAGTTTTAGGAAATGATGCATTCTTCCGTGTTCTGATAAATCCCACATCCACATCCAAAGATTAAACTCCCCAATAAACGCTGACGTCCGCGGCGCGTGGGTGCGTGTGTGTGTGTGTGTGTGTGTGTGTGAGAGAGAGAGAGAGAGAGAGAGAGAGCGAAAGATCGTTGCGATCTGTTCCTGATCATCACTCACACCAGCAGCAGCACCAGCTCGGACCTTATAAACTCTCCATCCCAAATCCTGGAATATCAAACCGAGAATTATGAAATCGGACATAATGTGGATTTATCAAACTCTTCTGTGCGTCTTACTGTCCCTGGATGCGGGTGAGTGACCAGCGCGTAATGCGCACGTGAAGTGCGTTATTGATTAACTGATCGTGTTGATCACAATGCAAAGATGCCACTGTCTGAGAAATATGACGTCTATAAACGTTCATGCATCTTAACAAAAAGTTAATCAAGTAATGTATCCATAACTATTTTGTGTTGTCTTAGAAAAGTAATTGAAAGTCTCATTTCCATGCAAAAAAAAAATTACCATGGTGACCAAATACTTAATTATTTACTGCAGTTATTAATACTAGTGTAAAACTACAAGCCATCAATGTCCTGACTAGAAATTAAACAAAATGAAAGTCTAGCACTGTCTGAAGATCTCATGTTAATGACAAACTACTGTAAACTCTCACTCTCAATGCTCTAAAATGAGGTTTAATTAAACTTTATTGCCTTTAGTTAATTGCTACAATGTGGTGCCAAATTTACAACCTGCAGCTGTAATTTTATTGCACTTTACTGATGAAGAAACTTGAGTTAAAACTCTAACTCATACAAACAGATGGAAATGCAAGATATTATTATAAAGATGACTTTTTGTTTTACAGTATATGGTAGAAACTATGGTTACCATGGTAAATTGTTGGAAGGTTAAGGATTGCTGAAGAAGGGGCTCATCTTTTTCTCCAACAGTTTTCTCCACACAGAGTGACTAAAGGGTTCGTGCGAGTTTAAATACATTTTAAATTCAATTTAATTAAAGAAAATCCTCCCAGCTTTTTGGGGTGGAAAACTAAAAATGCAATTAAAGGGCAATAAACAATCAAGCAATGTTTTTATAGGGGGCCACAGTTTTCAAACTGTCCTCATTTACAATAATGTATATTTAGTTTGGATTTTACACAAATCCATTGACCCTTCCTCATGTTTCAGTCTCATAAACTGAAGGCTGGAGATGTTGCATGCATCACGTAGTGCAAAGGATGTGTGGTGGTGTGGCCTAATGGTCAAAGTTCTGGCCTGGAACAGTAGGTTGTAGGTTCAAACCCAACAAGGTTTAATCCATTAATTATCACCATTGTGTCTTTTAACAAGACACTTTTCCGCAGTATCATCTTCAATGGGCCTGAAACTGTAAAAAGTTTATAAAAGTGCCAACATATATGTTACTTTCAGTCCAGTTCCACTGGAGAAACTGATGCTCAGTAACAGTGACATGCATCATTAGATGCGCTACAGCAAAGCAACAGACCCTTCCCAGAGTGCACATTTCCAGCAATGGGCAAACGCACATGTGAGGTGAATGGACTCTCTAAAGCTGGCGTTATCGATGTGCTGTGCAACATCTGGACAGAGCCATTTCTCCCATATTTCACTATTGCAAATATTCACCAGACCAGATGTGCTGCGTAAACACAGAACGAGAGGTTCTTCAAACTTTCACTGAAGCTCTAGGAAAGGAAAGGACATTAGTGAGTCAGACTGAAACCATTAATGCTGATGTTTCACTGATGCCCATCCTCATTGCTACCATAAACATCATCCCGTTGTTATTTAAGGAAGAGATTTAGCCAAATCTAATAAGCAGGCTGGGAGATAAAGATGCCCCCGACAGGCCAGAAAGAGGAATTTAAAGGAGTCTAATTGGGGCGCTGAAGGAAAAGATCAATGTTTGAAGAGCAGCTTGATGAAATCCAGATGTGTTCAGATGCGGCCCAAACATTAATAATGTGTTCTCACCAAAACCGCTTCAGCCACAGGAGTTCGGATAGAGATGCAAGACTGCGCAGCAACCTCTCAGCCTGAATCAAACTGAGGAGTGTTACCTTACACCCCTGATTTTCAACAGTTTACGGAATCACTTGATAATCAGGGCACCGGGCCCAGGGCTACTGCACAGAGCAGATCCAAGTTTATGCCCACGCTGAGTGAGATAACAGTCTATGGGAGAGTATGTACAGTTCTGTTATCAGCCTTTAAATAGGATAGTTCACCCAAAATGAAGTGAGCATGCCTGTCAAGCCTCGAAAAGAACCATAAAACTGTCATAAAATCAGTCCATACGACCTGTATGCTTTATTCCAAGTCATTCGATAGATTTGTGTGAAGATCAGACTGAATTTTAAGTCAATATTCACAGGTAACATTTGTGATTCAATGAGTATTAAAGGGGTTATGAACTGTATTGTTTTATTGTTTTTTTAATGTTTTCCTGGGGTGCACTTATAAAGTTAGTTTTATAAGTGCATCTACCTGATTTTTCCTACCTGATTTTAGCCCTCTGATTTGAACGCTCTGTTTGAAGAGGCGTGTCTGCTGTGAGATTTCAGTGTAAATGCCCACTGCTGTGATTGGGCAACATCTTTGCATATGAAATAGCTAAGTATTACATGTTTAACTCTCTTGAAAACTTTTAGGACATGTTTACTATTACAGCTCTCAAGGTTAACTAATAGTGAAAAATGTGGATTATAGCATTATATTTAGATCATGGCATGAAAGCTTGCAGTGATGAGCATTGTAGCCGATCACAGACGTGTTGAGTGCATGAATGCAGTGATCTCGTCATTGCAACTCAATTTCTGCACACTAACGAAATGCTTTCATCATAACTAACAGTGCAAACACAATGTAAATAAGAGATTATTATAATGGGAGTTTTGGCGAGAGTCCACAACTCAGTCACTGATAATCTCACGCTGTTTGATTGACAGCTCCAGCGATTGTAAAGGAAGCTTTCTTTGATCGCTTTCTATATATAATTTAATCACAGTTTAAATAACAGATTATTTTCATCCTACTAAGAGAAACAATGTGAAGTTGACCGACATCTGACTGTACATGAATCATGAAATCACTGGTCACAGATCAGGCATTAGAATTAACACAGTTACTTACATGTTGTAGTATTCCATAAAGTCCATATCGTAAAAGTCTGTTTGCAAAGCTCGCGCCAAAATTTGACTTACCAAAAAATCCACAAGAAAAAAAGGTTAAGGGGGAATTAATTTTGTCCATGGGGAATTGATTGGATGGTTGTGGTTTGCTATTGCTGTGATGTCATGTCATGTGACAGGTTGTCTTGATCGCAACACGTCATCAGAAAAGAGAAGCGCTATCGCTGCAAGAGGGAGGGGAAATTATTTTGAGACTAGAGGGTACATGAATAAAAATCAAAAAATCAAATCAAGGATAATAAATACTGCAATATTGCATAAAACAAGAATTGTCCATTTTGATTTAATGGTAGATTATCAGTCAATAATGACTTATTTTATTGTGTTCCTCACTCAAAGCTATCATCAGATTCAGAAGACTTGAAATACTGTGAATTAATTGTATAGACTTGGCCTATATATGATTTTTGCAAGTTAAACTATCCCGCATCTAAAGAGCACTGGGGACTTTATACCCCCTTTAGATCTTGTGTTCTATAGAGTTGTATAGACAATATTTGGGTTTATATTTGGGCAAGTTTTGGGTGAACTATTACATTTAAGAGGGCAGATCAGCAAATAAAGACAGTGCAAGGAAGATGTTGTACCTGAAAACAACAGAAAGATGTATATGTATATGATCTATATGTTTTAGTGTAGGAGTTACCATGTGAGCTTTGCACATGTATGTAAACTGACTTTGGAAATATCCTCGGATCACCACACTGCAGTGAATCATGACACGACACGTGTGTATGTAAGTGAGAGTCTGGGCCCCTTTCACTGGCCTCTCATTCATTTCTGCAGAAGAGACAGTAATAAAATAGTAAACGGAAATCTGATTTTACTAATGTGAAAGAATGTACATGCTGATGAGTCCATGTATATTTACTCTGCTTGTTTTTGTTCATTAAAGACCTTTACACACCAACAAATCTTGAAAATGTTTTATCATGTTTTCCACAAAAATATTAATTAGCACAAGTGTTTTTAACATCAGCAGTAAATCAGCATATTAGACTGATTTCTGAAGGATCATGTGACACTGAAGACTGGAGTAATGATGCTGAAAATTCAGCTTTGCCATCACATGAATAAATTACATTTTAAAATATATTGAAATATAAAACCTTTTATATTAGAATTTTAAATTCTAATAATATTTCACAATATTACAGTTTTATCTAATGAATATAGCCTTGGTGAGCAAAAGAGACTTTAAAACTTTTGAATAGCAGTGTGTACATTGTAAAATATTTCAGCGTAATTTTCAAAATAGATCAAAACAAGCATTTAAAAATGTTGTATTTAAAAAGTTATTTTCATTGCACGCCAAAACGTGTAAAATCTGTCAAATGATATCGGTTTTAAGTCACAGAGACACAAATTTGGCACAAATGGGACTGTTTCCTGAGAATGACCCTTCTGATAATGTGTGTGACAGCTCTCACATGTATGAGATTACGAGTGTACATGTACGTGTGTGTTTTAAGTATCTGCATGTGTGTTTGGGTTTAATCTCCTTGTCTCTTTTGTTCAGAGTGCAGGAAACAGACACTGCAGAGGTATCAGAAAAGTGAAAACAGCCGGCTACTCTGTACAGACTGTCCAGAATCTCCTCGAATTAGAAACCTCTCGGTGGATGACTGTGCACGCAAATGCAGCAAGAGCAAGAAGTCGTGCAGGTGACACACGCACATGTAATCACACAAGTTTAAAGAGATAGTTCAACCAAAAATGAAAATTCTGTCATCATTTTCTCATGACAAGAATGTCTCAGTGTTTTTTGTCCATACAATTAAAGGCAATGGGAAACAGTTGTTTTGGACAGTCTTCAGAATATCTTCTTTTTCAGGTTTGGAACATCATGAAGGTGAGTAAATGTGGACAGAATTAACATTTTTGGTTGAACTATTGATTCAACAAGCTCATGTGAGACCTTCATCTGATCGTGGTGGTTCTCTGACCCAACAACTGTCTTTCATTTTCTTAGTTTTCTCTCCTTGCTTCCTTACAGGGCATTCTACTTTGACCAGATAAACAGGAAATGTCACTTGCTTCCCTTCGACCGTTACTCCGAAGGCGCAAAGAGAGAGCGAAAACCCAATTGTGACCTTTTCGAGAAGAAAGGTAAATATTTTTTCGAAAAAGTTCACTCACACTTGACTTTTTACTTTTATTTCTTCTGAAGTTTCCTGGAAATATTTTGTAGTAAAACTGCGCAAATGCTAGTTGTGTTTGTTTAGATAGCTGACTCTAAGTGTAAAATCACTCCTTCCTATGTATAAAATCACCTCTGTCATTGTAAACAACACATGTTTAAGAGATTTGGCAGCAAACAGAGTATAAGAAAGCATGACTGTTGACGGTAATAAGATGCCGTATGTTTATGCTTTCAGCAAAAGCTGGAGTTGAAACTTTAGATTTATGCCATAATCGTCAGTAAAACTCTTGTTTGGAGATTTAAATCACATCAGGATGTCAGTGAAATGTGTAATCTGTAAACAACGTTTATCGTACCAGGTTATATGAATATCTGTTTGCCGTATGTTTTCCACAGACTATGTGAGGGAGTGCATCATTGGGTCAGGTGTCAACTACAAGGGGAGAAGGACATTCACAAAGACTGGAATTACGTGTCAGTCCTGGAATATGTCCGTCCCACATGAGCACAAGTAAAAAGCCACTCTCTTGATTTGCTTTCTCTCTTTTTTGACTTTGTGGGAGGATTTACTAAACAGTTGTGCCACTTCAATGAGCGCTGGTGGATTAAGACATAGTCATCCATAGACCTTATTTAAATGCAAATAAGGCTAATTATAAGTGAATGCCATTTTTACGATGCACTATCATCATTTAGTGAAAGCTGTAATGTTAATACATTTAACACCAGAAAGGTTTATTTAAATTATCAGTACCAAATACAGTACCCCTAAATAGTTGTCTCAGCCAATATAAATGCTTTGGGAAGGAACAGGATCTTACAAGATACCGACATGCAACATTGTGATGCCTCTTGGTTCTTAGTGAATTGTTTTACAACAATGGAGACGGTGCATTCAAATAAAACACAAAAAATGTACCCAAGTATAAATAGCATATCACTTCTATTTACGTGTTGTGTGAATAGCATCTATCACTATTCGCACTCATAAACAAGATGCTAATTATTGTGTTTTACACTGTGTGCAAACATTATCTAAATCTATTTACACTCAGTATAAATAGAATTTAAATTCTGTTACACTTTGTGTAAATAGCATCAACCTTTTTTACACTCTGAATAAATAGCTACAGCTAATAAACAACGCTATTCATCGTGAATTCTTGCCTCTATCTTTTAAACCACTCATTCCTCTGTAACGCCTTCGTTCAGTAAGCTTCTCATTTGCAGCTTTCATATGGTCTCTGACAGCTAGCAATTTTTGCAATAGTCCTCACTGTTCCTAGCGTGGACTTAGCCGTTAGCTGTTAATTGCCGTCAGTGTGCTGTCTGCCAACAATCACTGATTAGTCTAGACTGCAGATGAGATTGCTTTCAGGCCCGGTCGTTTGAGAGTCGTCTTTCTCACAACAGAAGTTAAGTGAGACTATACGGAGTGATGCCTTGACTGCGCGAACACGAGCCAATCTGGTTAATGTGGTCAACTGTTGCCAGGTCCTTGTTAGCCAAGATGTTATTAGCTCTTTGAGCTACACTGCCTACAAGCTGTATAAAGATTTTAGAGGTGAGAGAATGAAAGAAAGATAGAGAAAGAACAAGAGAAGGAGGATTTATGGACTGAAGTCATGTTCTGTCTGCCCTCCAGCTGAGCTCACAAAGCCGCAGACACATTAAAATACGAGCAGCATTTGAGACTAGTGCACAGATGCTAATCCAGACCCTCTCCTCCCTATGGATAACAGTACTTTCCGACTTCGATTCCCTTCAAATCTTTTTCCATGTGATAAGATCTTTTTTCCTCTAAGACTCAAGCTTCTCAATCTATCTACCAGCACAATGTGTCCACCTGCCCCATACATTTGGCCAAACCAAAAGAGAAGACAGCAGAAAATGATCAGAAAGAATGCGATGAGAACCAAGTAAATCTACTCTGACAAGACGAAAAATGCAAGCCCCTTTTCAATAAGGTGCTGGTCCTGGTTTCAGAGCTGGTGGCCAGCCAACGACGACGTGCTGCCATGAAATGTCACTTTGTTGCGATGAAACCCTTTTGTATGTACACAAATGGATAGTTTCCAATAAATTACCCATTTCCGACTCTTATGACCTCTTGGTGTTGTAAGTGTGATTAAAGAAAGTTTAAAGTTTCTGTTTGGATTGCAGTCAGAGTGCAAGAGCGTCTGTTGGCAGCCAGAGAAGAATAGCTGGCTAACATCTGTTAGCACAACATCATTAGCTGTAGCAATCTCAGGCCTCATGTGGAACCAGCCACAAGATCCAGATGCAGGAACACAGTCCATTCCAGCACCACACGCCATTCGTATCCCAGTTGTTTAAGCAAGTCATATGTGCTGCATGGTTTTTGTTTAGATGGTGTCCTACTTATCTGGTGTCATTTTAACTTATTTTGATATTTTAGAGGCAACATACCTTAAGGTCTAGTACTGGATTTGGTTTTCCAGATAAATTCAATGTTTAGGTTCAATTAGATTCAGATAGCATCTGTTGGGATCCAATGAGCTGGTTTTACATGGTTAAAGCTGGTCATTTATGGTTGCTGTCCGCTGGTCCATGCTGGTTTAGGTGATATTCAGGTCAATCTGGTAGACCGGGGTTCCTCATATCTGGCCTTGGAGGGACACTGCCCTCGAGAGTTTAGCTTCAACCCTAATCAAAGACACCTTAGCAAGCTAATAAAGGTCTTAAGAGTTACTTGTAGGTAAATTTGATCAGGGTTTGCGCTAAGAAACACGTGGAGGACTATCCATCCATCTGCCATACTGTTTATCCTATATAGGGTTGCAGGACCTGGTAGACCAGGGGTGTCCAATCCTGGTCTTTGAGAGCCACTTTCCTGCAGAGTTTAGCTCCAACCTGCCTTTTTGGAATTGCCTATTAATCTCAAAGTCCTTAATCAAATGGTATAGGTGTATTTAATTAAGGTTTGAGCTAAACTCTGGACACCCATGTGTTTGACAATCCGTTTTGAGAATGTAGACTATCCTGGTGTGGACCTCTCTGTTGAAAGACCTACAGTTGGTTTGCTGCAATAGTTAATAGTGTTGCCAGTGTTACTGGTGTTCTGGTGCAACACTGGTTACATCGCTTGCCCACCGCAGCACCACCCCCAAACCCCCCCGCCGAACACACCGTTGTTTTGATTTTTTTTTTATAGTAATAAAATAATTTAGTTCAGTTAGAGAAGAGACACTACAATTAAAAACTGAACATGTCTGTTTAATAAAGCAGACATGGTGAGCCGACCAAGAGTCGCAGCGCAGACCAGCAGCAGGAGTCAGATTTCCTTCATCACAAGAGTTAGGAGCTGACTAACAAGATGATCGCGGAAGATTTGGTCTCAACACGAAATGTAAAAGCACCTATTTAAGTGAGTTTGTTATTGTACGGTTTTGTTGTTGTGTTTTTCATTAAGAATAATAGGCTAATGAACCCACCATTCAAGCAACCTACCCCCAAATTGGCCACATTTACAGCCGCACTGTCATTCACGGTGCGTGTCCACTGGCACGTCTTCAGTTAATTCCTATGGAATCTCAACTTCCATTGTAAACACTCGCTTTGCTCCTCTCCGTTATGAATGCCCGAGCGGCCGTGCGCATTTCTGTGTAAGAAAACAAATACTTCCCTATTAAATATGTCAACAAAGTAGTCTGTCCGAATACATAGTATTTAAAAAACAGTAGGCAAAAAGTACCTGGATGACCTACTACTTCCGCCGAGATTCTAAAGTGTGCCTTTGATGGACACTTTACTATCCCATGAGGCCACGGGAGAGAAGTTGTAAAATGCCAATGATAACATGACGGATATAGAACATCCGAATTTCATTCATACTATATAGAACATATTTTTTTAACGTCGCAAAGTAAGTTTCAAACCAAATGTAGTACCTACTATACAGTATGTGGTTTTGGATGCAGCACTTGATTAGCTGGTTCAGGTGTGTTTAATTAAGGTTGGAGCTAAACTCAGCAGGACAGTGGCTCTCCAGGAGTAGGATTGGACAAAAGTCCATTTGAGCTGGTTGATCACATTAACTGAATTTTTAACTCTGTTTTCCCTCTCCTTTTATCTATATATTTATTTATCAGTTTCAAGCCTGCCAGACACAAAAAGTTTGACCTGCGTCAGAACTTCTGCCGAAACCCGGACAATGATCCAAGTGGACCCTGGTGCTTCACTGAACTCACTGAGACTCGGCACCAGGAATGTGGGCTGCCCCAGTGTTCAGACGGTTAGAGATGACCTAACCTATCCTATAATATGTGCTTTTGTGCTATTTGTGATATGAGAGTACAGTACGTGAGTGTGTTTGTGTCGGTTGCATCGTCTGCGGGATAGTGCACTATTGTCATGTGTGCATTTGTTTCTGTGTGTTTGTAGTGGAGTGCATGAGATGTAATGGGGAAACATACAGGGGGCCCATGGATCAGACAGAGAGTGGGAAAGAGTGCCAGAGATGGGACTCACAGAAACCTCATAAACACACCTACCAGCCTCACAGGTACACATTCACCTGTACCCACACACATACACACACAACTGTGTGATTTACGCGTTCTTCTGTACTGTATTTATAGACACGTAGGTAAAGGCCTGGATGACAACTACTGCCGCAATCCCAATAACGACATGCGTCCATGGTGTTACACAATGGACAAAAACACACCATGGGAGTACTGTAACATCAGTGTGTGTGGTCTGTTCACTTTTCTTCATCTTCATCTTTCTATCTATAAAATGTGCATGCTTTGGGGTTTTAGATATGTTTCTGGTTTGGTTTTGATTTGATATTGTGTTGTGTTATGCTGTGATCAAAACATCTCTCCATTTTGTGCAATGACTAAATATTATTATATTTTATTATATTAATTATATTGTTGAATTTAATTCAAGCTAAAAGTTTGTAATGCATGTGGAGGAAACCCCTTTCCTATCACAGATAGTTGCTTGTGTGGGATATTTAGTTTATCCCAGGGATTGTGTACAGGTGCACTGTCTTGTTGTAAATCTTGTGGTTACTCCTGTATTTCATCCATGGCGTCTTTCCAGTGGAAACATTTTTCAAATGCTGATTCTTGGAATTCCTGACATTCTCTCTCCCTTTCTCTGTTTCAGATTCAGATAATGATGTGGAAGTGGAGGTGACCGCCTCTTGCTTTCGGGGTCAGGGAGAGGGCTACAGGGGTACAGTCAGTGTGACCCCTGCAGGTGTGACCTGTCAACGCTGGGACGCCCTATTTCCTCACAACCATTCATACACACCACACAACTATAAATGCAAGTGAGTCATTCTACACTACTGCTTTCTTTTGTATTATCAGAACTACATAACACTTTTTGAAGACAATATGAGAGGTGTTTGCCAATGCAAAATATATACCATGATATTGCTGAGATTCATTATATACCTGGATATTAGGGTGTTTTTTAAATCAGAGAACCTTAATTACCACCAAATAGCTACTGTAACCAAATAGTTTCAAAATATTTAAAGAAATAAAGTAAAATACAACAAAACATTTAGAAGACATGTTTCCCACAAGGTTTTTGCTAATGAAAGAAAGCAAGAAAGATATTGCCACAAAACATGTCACATGGAGAAAAAAATCACTTGAGTTTTGAATTGATTCATTGACAGTTTAGACTGATTTACAGTAATGAATAAAACATACTTTGACACTCTTTTTAAATCAGACACGTTATTTAAACATTTGTGCTTTACGGTTCTCATACTAGCAGGTTACTAGTCTATACTCTTTAGAAAACTTAAAGGCACAATATGTAAACCACTAGAACAATGTTATATATTTTGTTGAATTTTGCACTTAAATTCTCCCAAATACTTCCAAGAAAGTTTAAATCCAGATTAAAAAAATAAGACATTTTTTCATTGTCTATCAATGACATCCTATCCGTATTACCCTCGATATCTGGCTTTATTTTATAGAAACCATGGAAACACCAAAGACGCTTTAATATATTATGTGTTTTATTAGACAGGTGAGCAACTGTTTGGATACATTCATCGACAAAAACAGAATCATTGTTATATAGCTCAACGCAGTTATTCTTATTGTTTAAATATCGTTTTCTTGATTTACCGTGAGTACCATGTTTTACCATGCCTAATATCGATCTAGCTTACTGCAGTGTGCAACAAGTGTCTCATAGTAGCCACTAAGTGAACGCACAGAGTAGCATTGTAACATAACTTTCAACACACTCAAATGTGTCTAATATGATAAAACAGCGCTGCGTTACCCCACATACACATGACCGGAAGAAGCAGAAGCAGTCGTCATAATAAAAGCTTAACTGCCCTCAAGCCGTGTGTCACGCTTGTCTCTCATTAGCAATCGCTCCAGCAGCCTTGTTCCGCTCCAACTGCTTTGCCCCACCCTGCTTCATACTACAGTAACGTTAATAAATCTTTAATACATTAGTTCATCCATGAATATGATTTCTGCCCGAGTCCCAACGGATTCTTTTCCACCGGCTGTAGAGGTAAAGACAACAACTCCCATGACTCCTCGAAATCAAGGTGTCATCAAGCTACGCCTTTGTTTTGAATAAGCGACCTCTAGCAGTTGAAAAATGACATATTATGCCTTTAATTACCAAATAAAAAGCGCATTAAAATTATTGCAATATTCACAATGTTTTTGTATCGCCAGCAAAAAAACATTGTAAATATATTGTAAACATTTGAAATATTGCCCTAGTTGCTAGGTGGTAGCTTACTGACAAAAATCAAACATTTATGGGATGATCCAGGATTAGGGCTTTGTTCACATCTGAATGATCCTAAATCATTCTGGAAAAGAAAATGCAAAAAATATATACATGCAAAAATTATTTTACTAAATTTTTTGTGTGTGTCCCACTCAGGGATCTCAGGGAGAACTATTGCAGAAACCCTGATGGCTCTGAAATTCCCTGGTGTTTCACCATAGACCCAAAAGTACGCAAAGCTTTCTGTACCAACATCCCTAGATGTGAGTCAGAGAGCTCTGACAGCACAGGTAAGCCCACACACTTCTTACATGCTTGCACACACTCTCTCACACGTGTACTGCACAGCATGGCTAGGCTCCGTGAACCATATTAGCCACATAATAAATTGTGTTGTTCCAAAACGCTTAGCTCATCATAATTTACAAGAATTTTAATGATGAAAGACAAAGATGTTTTGCACAGAGGCGCCATCATGGACGTTTGGAGACTGCCTGTAAAGATCTGGCACCCAGCTCGAGTGTGGTTTTGTTCTGGGTACCCTCACATTCCCCTTGGTCTGTGTCACACAAGCGCTGAAAGAAAAAGATTCTTCTGCACAAATCCTGTAGTCTGTTTCAAAATCCTGTTAGAATGATCTATTTTTTCATGTGTGTTCCAGCTTTGTGTTTCAAAAGACACATTTCTCACCAGAAGAGTCCCTTTGAGGTTTCAGGTCAGAGAGACAGGGCAATGCCTCTCTGGATTCACTCAAACTTCAGTCAGATCTTGGCACAGACAAAAGCTTTTTTCCTCTACTTGTTTGCCAACCACCAATTGTAAAGTGGTCCCTGACGTGAAATCGGCCCACCCCCACTAGTAAAAAACTATTTCAAACATGCTTACTTCATGACAGCATGGATACAATCAGCAAATCCATAAATACTCTAAACATGGAGCTTTGAATAAGCATGGCTTTTACTGACGGTACTGTACATGCATGTGTTTAGGCATGTTAACACTGTTTATGTTATCTTTATGTCTGTTTTATCTGTCTCCTAGAATGTTATGAAGACAACGGGGAGAGTTACCGTGGCAATTTGTCGAAAACAAGATCTGGTATTCCTTGTGGGCTGTGGTCCGACCACACATTCAGGTAAATGTTTCCATGAAATCACTGAAACAATTTAAAGCTTTTAAAAAATGCATTCTATTCCAAAGTAATGTTCAGAGACAACAAGTAAAACAATGGCTGTGTCCAAAATCGCATTCTTTCCTGAGTAGGTACTTCTGTTTAAATACATACTTAAATTGAAACCGCTTAAAGACCCCCTGTGGTGAAAATCAAGTTTTTAATGTTGTTTATCTATATGGTGTTTTTAATATGCTTTAAGATAAACCATGTGCAAATTCATAAGTCAACACTATTGCTGAGTATTTTCTCCTTAAAACTGCAGTGAAAAAAAGATGGTCTCAAAAACATGGTTTAAAGTCGTGGGTGTTTCTTACGTCACAGTCTACCTTGCAACTAATCACGTCAACGTGTGGGCGGGCTTTAGCATATCATTAACTATGCTGCGAAGCAGGGGAGTCTCAAGAGAAGCCGGTATATCTTTCTGCTGATATGAAAAATCGGGTACATTTAGCAATATAGTGTCAGGAAACCAGGAAATGACACGAGCACAGATGATAAGAGCACAGAAACTAGTCACATCTATGTAGATCTGACATATAGTGGGTGAATTATGTATATGATGATAACAGTATGACCACCTTCCTAATATTGTGTTGGTCCCTCTTTTTGCTGCCTCCTTTTGCTTGTTGGCGCTGGCAGTGGACAGCAATGTTCACTTGCTGCCTAATATATCCCACCCACTAACAGGTGCCGTGATGAAAAGATCATCAGTGTTATTCACTTTAGCTGTCATTTGTCATAATGCCTGATCGGTGTATAAATGTACTTACATTTGATCCAATGCTCAATATTAAAGCTGCAGTCCGTAAGTTTTGCCTCTGTGTCGCCATCTCTGTTTGAAACCTGCAATTGCAGTTATTTGCGGAGTTATCATTTGTACGTGAGATGTGCATCGCCACGGCTCCTCAGCGCGGATGAATCTAATGTTTTGAGGAGTATATACAGCTTGCTGTCAGTCACCGGTGTGGATACTGTACTTCAGAATCACAGATTCTACGTCTTGGAGTATAACCTAAATAAGAATTTTCACCGGAAAATGTCATCTGAACAAGTAAGTAACATATCTACCACTTCCGGGAACAAAACATTACAATAAATCGCGCTACCAACGGTAATTAAATCTCGATCGCTCATATAACATCAAACTGTGCAAATTATTATTATTATTGTTACTTTGTTCTCAAATTGTTAATGTTAACAGCATTAGCATTGCGTGACTACGTGTATTTAATGTTTATTAGCATTACCTGTAGATTTCAATTTCTGTACAGTCTATTCTTTTGCTTTTGACTATGGAGGAATCTCCAGTTGTCACTGATGATGTCATTTGAGCTTTTCTGGATTACAATCCGCCATCAAAATGATAAATTTAATTACTCCAGCTTCTGTGAGAAAAGGCTATAAATGATCCGCTGAAGAACGTGCGGTATACGTGCTCCTCACGTGCATTACTACTACTAGCCGGACTCTTTCTTTATGTATACAGACGTGACGTAATAACGCAAAGACATGCTTGAATTTCCCGCGGAAATCCACCATACCACTCAAATTATAACACATTATTACAAGCTTACCGTTGTGAATGGGGCTAAGGTAAGGAGATAATTTTGAATACTGGCTTGTTGTATACTTGCTCAAAAATTGATTTTGGATCATTTTTAACCAAAAAAAGTTTTGGACTACAGCTTTAAATAATCAATTAAATATAACATAAAATTTTTTATAAATGACTCTGTTAATTGAAATCTGTGTATTTGACCCAAAATCGTATTAGATATTGTATATCAAGTATAGTGTTGTTTCTTTTGCATTGCCTGTATTGAAATCCGGTTGTTTTTTTTTGAGCATCATTCGGCCCAGTTTTTGCAATGTGTGCACTGTCGGCACTAGTCAGGGGCTTTTTGGCTGATTGAACATGTTGAATCGAGAACTCTGATTTGCTGTTTAGCTTAGTCAGTGCATAGGAATAAAAGCGAAAGCGATGAAAGTAAGCAAAGAAGTCAAGACAGCAAAGACAGAAGGCTATTCTAATTTTACAGCATCTTACCTGAGCATTCCAGCTGGAATGAAGAAAGTGATCAGCATGATTGATTTTCAAAATGGTACAGTAAGCAAGCACTGCTTTGTTTATGGTTTGCATATCTGCAGTCTTAGTTTAGGTTTCCCTTTTTGAATGATGAAAATAGACTATTGATACTTTCTGACATAGAGTTATTTCCTTACACGCAGGTGCAGAACGCACATACTAGTTGACAGTCACCTGTAGTCCTTTTGGTGTATTCAAGCACTGCTTTTTGTGCTTTTTGTACATGCAGAGCCCTATTTGTATGGCAAACATGAGGTTATGTCTAACTTATGAGGTTCCATTCTAGTTAGGATGCTGTCTTAGAAGGCAGTTGCACTTTTGCTCTCTCATGGGTTCCTGTTGACTCTTGGAACCGGTTTTCCTTGCAGAGATCATATATTAGCACTGATGTTGAGTTTGTTTTGAAAGGCGGTTATCAGGCCGTATTACAACATTGAAAGAGGACTGAGGCAGTGATAACAAACAGAAGAGGGAGAGCCGGGCTGCTCATATTCATCACTGATACACCGAGGACAGAAAATACCACACACTGTTCTTCGAGAGACAAATGCCCCATAAAGCAACTCGCTCATCGTACCCCCTCAGCTCAAGCTAAACTGTTAACATCACTTAATTTACAGGAATTTTAAAAGCCAAAATGGCACAGACAGATGGACATGTTGCAGGAGTGACCTCTGACCCCAGGAAGTGCTGTCCCCCGCTCTCAAAACACGGGCAGATCAAAGCCAATCAGCTTCTTCAAATGGCGTCCAGCCAGGGAGTCTGCCTCACATGGGGTCGAAAGGTTGTCTCTGAGAAAACTCAACGTTGGCTTGTTCAGCATTCACCAGGGACGAAAAATTACCTCTCCACTTTATCACTCTCTGTTTCCTACACATTTTTCATTCTGGGTTTTCGGCCCCTGCGATCGGAGAGCTGTCTTTCTCTCTCTAGGATTTATTTTCTTTGTAAGTAAACTCTGTAGAAGACGCTTGGTATGCAGTTTCTGGCTGGATTGTGTGTAGCCATGAAGACAGGTGGTGTAATACGCAGAGCCGCAGTGACTGTTCTGAGTTCATACTTTTATGGTCGCTGGAGGGAGGATATGAATATGATTCCTTCTTTGAACATCTTGTCACACAGCGACATACAAGTCAACATTTCCATCCCTCTTGTGCTGGCCTGTTTCTCTGAGCTGAGTAGCTGATTTCCTGTTCTTTGTTTTTATCTGTGTGAAGGAGAGACACGCGGTCAGCGAAGGCCAGCGCGGGCTTAGATTTGAACTTGTGTAGGAATCCAGACCGAGATAAGCACGGGCCATGGTGCTACACATCCAACTCCTCCATTCCCTGGGACTACTGCGGACTGGAGCGCTGTGAGTCTGTCTGTCTGTCTATCTATCTATCTATCTGTCTGTCTGTCTGTCTGTCTGTCTGTCTATCTGTCTGTAATATCACAATTTCATTAGATTTTAAGTTTTATTGAGATTATGCATTTTGTCTGTTTTTTTATTAATTTTTTTTAACAGTTGGCAAACTAACATTTCTTGTCTTTTTTATTGTTTAGGCAAATCAATGTCATCTGATGACCATCAAAAAAGTAAGTTCATAGCAAATTCCTTAGCAGATAAAAAGATAAAAGATAAAAAGAAAACATCCATGAGAATGAAGACAGCGGTTCTCATTTGGTGGGCCTCTTGTGGTCACATGCACCAAAGAAAACAATGTGCTAAATGCAAATAATAAAATTAAAACAAAAAATAAACAAACAAATATGTAAATAAATAAAACATTTGTGCACTGGACAAAATAAAGCCATATCCACAAGTATCCTATTGATTTGCACAGACTATGACTCATTTCCTTTGTTTTTACAAGATTTACATAATCATCAATTTTTTTGTGGTCAGCCTGTTATTAATTTAACATATTATTGGGCCAGTGAAATTTTGTTGTTATGTCTATTGTAAAGTCTGGGTCCTGCAGCAAATCCTGCATGATACTGTGTACTGCATATACAATATGTCTTAAAAAAAAAAAAAAAAAAACATATACACTCACCTAAAGGATTATTAGGAACACCTGTTCAATTTCTCATTAATGCAATTATCTAATCAACCAATCACATGGCAGTTGCTTCAATGCATTTACGGGTGTGGTCCTGGTCAAGACAATCTCCTGAACTCCAAACTGAATGTCAGAATGGGAAAGAAAGGTGATTTAAGCAATTTTGAGCGTGGCATGGTTGTTGGTGCCAGACGGGCCGGTCTGAGTATTTCACAATCTGCTCAGTTACTGGGATTTTTACGCACAACCATTTCTAGAGTTTACAAAGAATGGTGTGAAAAGGGAAAAACATCCAGTATGCGGCAGTCCTGTGGGCGAAAATGCCTTGTTGATGCTAGAGGTCAGAGGAGAATGGGCTGACTGATTCAAGCTGATAGAAGAGCAACTTTGACTGAAATAACCACTCGTTACAACCGAGGTATGCAGCAAAGCATTTGTGAAGCCACAACACGCACAACCTTGAGGCGGATGGGCTACAACAGCAGAAGACCCCACCGGGTACCACTCATCTCCACTACAAATAGGAAAAAGAGGCTACAATTTGCACGAGCTCACCAAAATTGGACAGTTGAAGACTGGAAAAATGTTACCTGGTCTGATGAGTCTCGATTTCTGTTGAGACATTCAGATGGTAAAGTCAGAATTTGGCGTAAACAGAATGAGAACATGGATCCATCATGCCTTGTTACCACTGTGCAGGCTGGTGGTGGTGGTGTAATGGTGTGGGGGATGTTTTCTTGGCACACTTTAGGCCCCTTAGTGCCAATTGGGCATCGTTTAAATGCCACCTGGCCTACCTGAGCATTGTTTCTGACCATGTCCATCCCTTTATGACCACCATGTACCCATCCTCTGATGGCTACTTCCAGCAGGATAATGCACCATGTCACAAAGCTCCAATCATTTCAAATTGGTTTCTTGAACATGACAATGAGTTCACTGTACTAAAATGGCCCCCACAGTCACCAGATCTCAACCCAATAGAGCATCTTTGGGATGTGGTGGAACGGGAGCTTCGTGCCCTGGATGTGCATCCCACAAATCTCCATCAACTGCAAGATGCTATCCTATCAATATGGGCCAACATTTCTAAAGAATGCTTTCAGCACCTTGTTGAATCAATGCCACGTAGAATTAAGGCAGTTCTGAAGGCGAAAGGGGGTCAAACACAGTATTAGTATGGTGTTCCTAATAATCCTTTAGGTGAGTGTATATATATTAAATGTATTATCTTTCATGAATTCTTCTCTGACAGTTCCCGCTTTCCCTATCAACAGGTGGAGTACAGAAACCATCTTGTTTTATACACAAAACCACCCGGATTGTTGGAGGGATGCAAGTGCAGCGAGCAGAGGATGGGAGCTGGGTGGTCAGCATTCAAAAAGGGTATACGTTTCCTATTTGATCACTATGAAGCATTATTTTAATCAAATTCAGATTAATCGAATACATTAATCTACATAATATACGGCAAAGATGCAGATAAAACTGTGATAGATAAATATTCAATATATACTGAAAAAAGATGATAACATCTAAATTAACTGGTCAAAAAATATTACATAAAATCACTAAATGAACTTAAATACATTAATTTATACCAACACAACTCACATTCAACTCATTGAGTTAAATCAGGTAAAATAGCTTTTTAAGGTAGCAATTGCAACAATTTCTAATGTTTAATATTGTGGTATAATTTAAGTTTGAATAAGAATCAGCACATCTAATTAAAAAAATATATAATTTCCTAAATATGCTTATTTGGATTGTACATGCTGAATTTATGTTTAAAGTCTTGTGGAAAAAAGTATACCAAATTTGCAACTTATGTGAAACACTGAAATATTGTTTATAATTGTTTTCTTTTTCTTTAAAAAAAATGGCATTATGATTTAGAATATTTGGCTAATACAATGGATTTTGGTATATAGAAAATTCTGAAAAACGAATGACATAACATGAATGGCATGGGGGATGGTCATTCCTGTAGCCCTAACAACACATTCTGATTGGTTCTCCTCCCGCAGGAACAGACACTGGTGCGGTGGTTCACTCATCAGAGAGGATTGGGTTCTGACGGATCAACAGTGTTTCTCAACCTGGTAATCCATCTCACATCCACTAATAACTAGCCATTCTCTCTTGTCAATGCATACCACATTTGAGTTTTCCTCAGTCTTGAGCATGCAAGATTCTGGCCTGTCCCAGCCTTGTGTTCTCATCTGTCAGTTGATATTTTCTACGAGACGTGCGGATCCAGAGTTTCCGGTTTAAGAGAGAGTAGTGACAGATCCGCTTGGACTGTGACTGATGGCTCTCTGCTCTGTCAATGGTGCATCTGTTTAGACTCGGCGTTCGGCTGCATGATATATGCCTGTGGATCTGCTTCAGTGACACTTGAGTGAAAACCTGCTGGCTCTGTTTAGTTTAGTTTAGCGGGGAAAGGGGGACAGAAGGAGAACGAGAGTGAGCTTGTCTGGCTTTTAGATCATCTCTACATTTCCCAGATCCGCTCCCTGGTGGGTTCAGTTATCTTGTGCTTTGCATGAAGACACAGACCGGGCTGGACGCTAGAACTTACCTCTGCACCTTGATCAGAACTGGAGATGAGTTTACCAGGAGCATTCGCCAACATACATATCTCATGCTTGTATAAAGACTTTGATCCAGATTATATAGGCTAAAATGACTTATCACCATTCTACTCAGATACTTTAGTGGCAAATTTTGGTTGTCATGAAACTTCTGTGTTTGACATATATGCTTATACGTTCCTCAGTGTTCCTGACCTCTCAGAGTACACCGTGCAGGTGGGGCTTCTTCATCTCAACGCGTCCGCCGACACAGAGGATCTCCGGATCGCACATGTGGTCTGCGGGCCCGAGGGATCCAACTTGGCCCTTCTCAAACTCACAACGTAAGTGCATTTATCCATCTGCCCATTTATCTTCTCATCCATCCAGCCATCCTTATGGTAACTCATAGTCTTTATGCCCAGGCCTGCCCCTCTCTCTGAGCATGTGCGAACTGTGCAGCTTCCTGTCGCAGGGTGTGCTGTTGCAGAAGGCACTTACTGCCTCATGTATGGCTGGGGAGACACTAAAGGTACTATTCTGTTCTATTCTATTCTTTTCTATTCTTTTCAATACAGCAACACTGTTGAATTGTTGCTTTCCATTTTTTTTTTAGGGTTGAAACCCTGAAAAATGCCTTTCAAATAATTACTACATGTTCCTCTGGTTATTATATGCAGTCTGAGGACTTTTAAATTAATGAATATTCAAGATTTTTAATTATTCTTTACTGATTCCTATTAAACTCTATTTTATTGTACTGTGATATATTGTATTCTATTTGCTCTTTGCCTAGCTCAAAACTGCCCTAATATTTCTTTTTAGGGCTTTCAAAGTTAATATATATTTCACATGCACTAAATTTGATAATGGTATTTTATTTTATCTGCTTATCTGCTATAAACCTATCTGCTTTCAAAAGATAGACTATTATCTATATATAAAACAGATGTTACAGATATACTATAAATGTGTGATATGTGTGATAAATATATTTGTTTGTTTCTTCCTTCCAACTAGTGCTAGGATAAACTAATAGTAATATTATTTTATAATTTTAGATTATATTATAGAATTAATATAACATAACAGCCCCTGATCTGATTTAATTGGTATTTACTTTAAAACACAGCTCTAGAATGGATTCAGATGGTCTTAATAATAATCACAATGACTTATGACATCTTTTGTTCATGTTTGTATCTTGTGGGAAAAGAACAAGGTACACAAATAAATATTTAATGTGACTCAGCATCATTAAAATGCACACTAGAAAAAAATAAACATTCTTTGCTCGTATTTAACCCATTTTTCCAAACCAGTGGTGAGTTATTTAGACACATAAGGCCAAATAAAAGAAGCTAAATGAACTTGCATGCAAACTTTCCAGAGTTTTTTACATTTCTATTAAAACTGAACCTTTGACCTCTCTGTTAGGTACGGGATATGAGGGCAGTCTGAAAATGGTGGGGCTTCCAATTGTCAGCAACAAAAGGTGTTCCCAAAGCCACAAAGGTATTCTGCCCATCACAGAAACCAAAATCTGTGCTGGAGGCAAGAGAGACCAGGGTGTTTGTGAGGTACGAGTCAGATGGTCTTTGAGGGATATTGTTTCAGAGGATGGTGTTTATTCTATGATTGTGACATCTATTCTTCTCTATTTACCTTTTACAGAAAGACTACGGTGGCCCATTGGTGTGCCAGGAACGAGAAAGCAAGGTCATAGTGGGTGTGAGCATCAACGGCCGTGGGTGTGCCGTCGCCAGGCGTCCTGCTGTCTTCGTCAACGTGGCCTTCTACTCTGAATGGATCCGCAAAGTCTTCAAATACTATTCGGACATGGAAATAAGTTACTAGACTGTTATATTTTCCAATGTGGGGAAAATATACTCGCGTTATGGTTTTTAGCATCTACAACATGAAGACCATGGTTGCTGTACAATTGGTGTGCAAACAACTTTTTTTCTGAGTTTTTTATTTTATTTAATTTTATATATATATATTAAATTAAAACCACTGGTACGGAAGAGGTGCAAGACAAAAATATCTGATGTTCTCACAAACAAACTGCAAAAATCAGACATCAGACATCATTTTTTTTAAACCAACAAATGGAGGAAATTATGACTTTTGAACTCTTTTTTTTTAGGAGATTGTTGTGGCTGGTGAGTTAACTAAAAAATCAAGGACAGATGGATAAATGAGGAAATAAAAGCAATTAGAAGAAACTGTGGTGTTCATCCATATGAACACAGACCAGATGTTCTAAATGTCATTCCCTGGAGATACTTGAAGATGGCAGACTTTTTTCAGACTTTTGTTTTCAGACTTTTGTTTTCACTGGGGTGCATTTTTCCAGGTTTTATCACCTAATGTACATCATTTTAAAGGCATATCAGGTGCAACTTAAAAGGACGATATTCTGTATCACCGTTTCCAAAACACCATTTTCAACATCAGTCACTTCACAAATCAGATTTGGAGCGGCAGTCTGCACCACAGCCAGTATACATGGCGGAATGGGATGTTATCACACATTTCCAGAAGGGTTCAGTGACATTCTAATGTTTCGCACCTTGCCTTACTCCAGTTTGGAGTGTTCTGTGGCCCCTTTGGGGCTGTTTCGTGTACTGCACTCCAAAGAGTGTGCTAATGTCACTCTGTGCATCCGTAGGTCTTATAGATCTGAAATTACAAACATCTGAAAGTCTTTCCTTTCACATGGTGTAATATATCTGTCTAAATTTTATACGCAGTTTGCGAAGTATTTATTTATGTCTTTTATAGATGGACCGAGGTCATGGCATTTCATCCTCCAGAAGTGTTTATTGTGTTTAATCTGGCGTGTAGATTTGAAACATAACATTTGTAAACAAAACAAAAGGACGATATGTCTTTAAAGGAAAATATTGGGTCATAACAGAACGTTTCGACTCAAAGACGGCTCCCCGAGGGTTTATAAGCCGCACATGTGTGCGTCGTCTATGTGGAGGGTCTTTCAAGTCCAAATTTAGCCAAGAGTGCAAAGATACTTAATCAAACTGCAGTACTGAATAGAGTAACGCAGTCGAGAACAGGCAGGGTAATGTTTTTAATACGAAAATGTATTTTATTGTAAATAATATGCTCGCTATGTATATAAGGTGCCTGTATTTTGACATTTTATCCATTTTCACACTTGTTTTGTATTGTTAACACATCGGTTTTGTGATTTCCTCTTTGCGCTGCTGCCATCAGTGGTCTTAATATTGAATATCTAGGCTGCTGTTGTTTTTTAACAATATTTTTGACTGTTTTGTATTTCCAACTTTTTAAATGTACGTTTTTTGTTTTATTTGTAAATAATTAAAACCTTTTAAAAAGTTATTTTTTAGTAATTTGTTATATTTCAATTCCTTTTTACCAGTGTTGTTATATTGTTAACTAAAACTATTTAAAAAACATTTTTGTTAAATGAAATAGATCTGGATAAGGACTAAAATGGAAATAAGAAATATATATATATATATTTCATCACACTGTCACAACCAATCAGCTGGTGTGTGGTGGGCGTTCTGGCGCAATATGGCTGCTGTCGCATCATCTAGGTGGATGCTGCACATCGGTGGTGGTTGAGGAGATTCCCCCCTTCTTGTGGGGTGTTCCTGGTCTGCAGTGGTCAGTATCTATCAAAATTGGTCCAAGGAAGGAACAGTGGTGAACCGGAGACAGGGTCATGGGCGGCCAAGGCTTATTGATGCACGTGGGGAGCGAAGGCTGGCCCGTGTGGTCCGATCAAACAGATGAGCTACTGTAGCTCATATTGCTCAAGAAGTTAATGCTGGTTCTGATAGAAAGGTGTCAGAATACACAGTGCATCGCAGTTTGTTGCGTATGGGGCTGCATAGCCGCAGACCAGTCAGGGTGCCCATGCTGACCCCTGTCCACCTCCGAAAGTGCCAACAGTGGGCATGTGAGCATCAGAACTGGACTACGGAGCAATGGAAGGAGGTGGCCTGGTCTGATGAATCATGTTTTCTTTTACATCACGTGGATGGGAGGGTGTGTGTGTGTAGGATTGAAAATAATCAAAAATATTTGATATTTTCAATTGAACAAAGACATACTGCTTTACTGTTTTCAACCCCCATCTTTCTTATCAGAAGGGCCATTTGGAATTCCTAAAGACAAAGAGATTCTGAAGGCCTGTAGGCCAAAGGTGTGTCACCCCTTAAGTACAGTGGGGGGAAGCTTGGTCTGATTGGTTAGTTTGAATGACTCACAATAGGGTTTGAGTTACATGGTCAAGTATAAAAGAAGGTTGCTCTCGCTCGTCTTTTATTCTCTGCTCTCTTCTTCTATTCTCTGACACTCTCTCTTCTTGGGGGCCTTCTCTTTGGCTCTTCTCTTCTTTGCTCTCTTTTTCTTTTCCTCCCTCTCTCTCTCTTTCCTTACATGTGCGTCGCTTACCTGGGCACCAGGATGCACTATGGGAAGAAGGCAAGCCGGCGGAGGCAGTGTGATGCGTTGGGTAATGTTCTGCTGGGAAACCTTGGGTCCTGCCATCCATGTGGATGTTACTTTGACACGTACCACCTACCTAAGCATTGTTGCAGACCATGTACACCCTTTCATGGAAACGGTATTCCTTGGTGGCTGTGGCCTCTTTCAGCAGGATAATGCGCTCTGCCACAAAGCAAAAATGGTTCAGGAATGGAGGAGCACAACAACGAGTTTGAGGTGTTGACTTGGCCTCCAAATTGCCCAGATCTCAATCCAATCGCGCATCTGTGGGATGTGCTGAACAAATAAGTCTGATCCATGGAGGCCCCACCTCGCAACTTACAGGACTTAAAGGATCTGCTGCTAACATCTTGATGCCAGATACCACAGCACACCTTCAGGGGTCTAGTAGAGTCTATGCCTCAACGGGTCAGGGCTGTTTTGGCAGAAAAAGAGGGACCAACACAATATGAGGGAGGTGCTCATAATGTTATGCTTGGTCGGTGTATATATATATAAAATAGTATGTAAATAATGCTAAAATAGCACTGCTAATGAATTGAAAAATGGCTGATCATTAATATGCTAATGTATTGTTTCTTTCTCTGCTGCCCTGAGACCCACGACCTGATGGTTTCCATTCAAACCATCGTACGTGTGTCGGTTCACTTTCAGCAGCTTGTGTGTTCAGGCAACCCACAGCTGATGAATACAATCCCCTCTTATGGGCGATAGAAAAGGACGTGTGAGAAGAAAGGTCATGCAGACCAAAACCAATAGTTTCCTGTTTCCTCTAGGGCACTTAAATCAGCAGGGGTCAAAGGTCAGGGTTCAAACTGTTGAAAAGTGAACTGAATTTATAAAGCAGTTACTTCACTCAAACGGGAGCAGGCAGACAGTATGTTGAAGCAATCATGGATGATATTCAGGAGAGCTCTCATGAATAAGCCGTTTCAGCCCCAGCTCCAGCCCCATGATGGATTTTTGCCGCCATGTGAGGTTAAACTAATACACTTGATTCAATTAATCCAGCGGCGACTGATTATTGTTGAATCAATTGTGTTAGTTCAAGGCTGGAACAAATTATGCTGTCATAGGGTCCCAGAGGACAAGAGTTGAAAACCACTGGAACAGACACGAGACGTCTGATCTTCTATAGGACTCCAATGTACAGTAAAACAGAGGTTTTGTTTAAATCAAGAGAAAACCACATTTCCACCAGAAACTCTCTCTGAGAGTAATCATTTGAAGTCATTTTTCTGCTTCAGTGCTTTGTTAACTGCTCGTATAATGGCTCTCTTCAATCTTTTATTTATTTTTGAGCATCTTGTACAGATGTTTGTACAGAGTGGTACATATTTTCTTTATAGACTTTTCTACTGCATTTAGAAAAGGGTTTATGCATTTGATTTTTCTAATGTTGGAAATAAACACTAACAATTTTAGATTAATGGCATTTATATTAGAAATAAGGCTGTGAGTTTGACCTCTGTGTGTTTGTCAGAGTAGCCTAGACTCCCTGTTAGCGCTTGAAGCATTCTGGTGTGTGTCCAAGCATTGATCTCGTTCACTCACCGTGTAGAAGTATGTGAGTCCAGTCCAAAGCTCACAGGAGAGATTTCTTACCAGATGAACCTGCGCTGACAGAAGTGGTCTGAGAGATAGAGAGAGAGAACGCACACTGTACACTGATCAGCCACAACATTAAAACCACCTGCCTAATATTGTGTATTGTAGTTTCCCCTAGTGCTGCTAAAACAGCTCTGATGCATCGAGGCATGAACTCCACAATACCTCTGAATGTGTCCTGTTGTATCTGACACCAAGACATTAGCAGAAGATCCTTTAAGTCCTGCAAGTTGCCTCCATTGATTGGATTTGTTGGTCCAGCACATCCCATAGATGCTCAGTCAGATTGAGATCTGGGGAAATTGGAGGCCAAGGCAACACCTTGAACTCTCTGTCATGCTCCTCAAACCATTCCTGAATAATTTTGCTGTGTGAAAGGGTGCATTATCCTGCTGAAAGAGGCCACTGCCATCAGGGAACACCAAGGGGTGTACATGGTCTGCAACAAATAGGTGGTCCGTGTCAAAGTAACATACACATGAAGACCCAAGGACCCAAGGTTACCCAGCAAAACATTGCCCAGAGCATCACACTGCCTCTGCCGGCCTGTCTTTTTCACATAGTGCATCCTGCTGCCAGGTAAACGACACACAATCACCCGGACATCCACCAGGAAGCCTTCTTCCATTGCTCCATGGTCCCATTCTGATGCTCACGGGGCCCATTGTAGGTCCTTTCGGCAGTGGACAGGGGTCATCATGGGCACCCGGTCTGCAACTATGTAGCCCCATACACAGCAAACTGGGGATGCACTGTGTGTTCTGACACCTTTCTATTATGGGCAACATTACGTTTTTCAGCAATTTGAGCTACAGTAGCTCTTCTGTGTGATTGAACCAGACGGGCAAGCCTTTGCTCCCCAAGTGCATCACTGAGCTTTGGGTGCCCATGACCCTGACTTCAGTTCACCAGTTGTCCTTCCTTGCACCCCTTTTGGTAACCACAGCATATTGGAAGCACCCCACAAGACTTGCTGTTTTGGAGATGCTCTGACCCAGTCGTCTAGCCATCACAATTTGGCCTGAATAGCAGGGCCTTTGGTGCATGATTTGCAAGCTGTCCACTAGGACTTTTATTTTATGTTATGTATTTGTCTAAAAAACACCCATTTTCTCATTTGTTTAGTTAAATCGCTTTTGTTGCTAAATGTTTTAATGCTGCAAAATTGTATTTTTCAGCTAAAATTTATATAAATCCTTGAAACAAAGAGAAATTAATTTGACTGCATATATTTTTTTTACTTGTAAGTATGTTAAACAATATAAAACAAAAATAAATACAAACATAAAACTAATATAAAAATGTTGATATAAAGATAAATTATAAATACACATTTAAAATCTTTTGAATTGCTTCTAATTTTATTTTAAGATTATTTAGTTATTTTATTAGACAATTAGTGGGGGGGGGGGGGAATAATTAAAAACTCATTAAGAAATTTTGTTTTTGCATTGTAGGTTTATCTCTATTATTTATTCCCAATGATTTGACAGACAGACGATTTTAGGCAGACGATCAGTCAGATAGTCTTTAAGTTTCCAGCATGTAATTTTTTACAGCACTTCACCATTTAATTTTTTTTCACTTGAAACATAAAATCAAAATATCAAAAACCTCATTTGTTTTTTTATTAGTCTAAAAATTGTCTAAAAAAGAACATTCCACAATCAAATGCCACTTTTTCTTTCCTTTGCTGCCCTCTACTGTCCACAACACCAACGTTCAAGAATGCTCTATCTTGGAATTCAAAACATTGAAACATTCTGTCCAATCAGAGATTGATGAGAAGCCCACTGTGAGTGATTAGCCATTAAGATTCTTTCATCTGTGTTCAAGGGAACCAATCGGTGACATGATGGCATCAAACTCTCTGTGCGATCCAATGGACATGTTGACATTGCATTAGAGTTCAAATGAGCCAATGGTAAAGTGTTTTTGTCTCTGTGATGGGCCAATGGAAAAGTGGTTTGTGTGTGATGAGCCAAGTAACCGTCCAATGAGCTGCCAGAGGTCGCTGGCAGAGAAATCAAAGCATTCCTACTTCTCAGAAACCCGGGGCTAGTTACACCTGAGAAAGAGACATCCTTTATAAATGAAGACTATGTGATTCTACAATGAAAAGACATCAGTACTTACCTAGTGATCCACAGTCACTACAGCCTTCCTTTCGTTCCCTCCTCATCCTCGCTCTGCGATTGGAAAACCAAACCTTCAGATGGGAGATCAAGATCAGGTCAAACATCTAACACAAGCCCCTTTAAATATAAGTGCCAACTCTGAAATCCTATTTTTCATTATGAATTTTACATCTGAATTACCTTTATAGTGTCTTGTGGAAGGTTTGTCTCCTCAGACAGATTTTCTCTGGTCAGCAGGTCTGGATAAAGCCCACGGATGAACTCTGAATGGCCAGAAATCACAAGAGGAGATGTCAGTATAATGTCAGTATAACAGCACACAGATGACTCTGAACAGACAGACTAAAAGTGAATCACCTTTCTCTAACCTCTCACTCTGGTTTGGTGTGAAAGCTGTTCTGCTGCGAGGAGAGGTGCCTCGCAGGTTTGTGTCCATTTGTTGTTGAATTGTCTGAGCTGTTGTGTGTAAACTCCTCTGCTCATCCACTTGTGAGTGACAGGAAGTGAACGGGGGAAGGTTATTAGACATATTTGTTTCAAGACAAAGTATGAATGCATGTGGGATATTTTCAGATGGTATACTTAATCATCTTTATCTTCTATTAGTAAACATAAGCAAGTTCATCTAACCTTAACTGTACAGTATAAGTAAAACAATAAAGCCTTCTTTTTGTATGTGATCATCTTAAAAAGTATAGCACCTGGAAAATTGTGATTTGGTGTTTTCTTTAATACACTACCATTCAAAAGTTTGGGGTTAGTATGATTTGTTTCTTAAAAGAAATGTATTATTCAGAAAGAATGCATGAAATCGATCAAAATATTACAGTAAAGACATTTATAATGTAAGACATGCATAATATAATGTTTCAGTTTCATATAAATGCTGTTCTTTTGAACTTTATATTCATTAAAAAATCCTGCTAAAAGAAACTGCATCACGGTTTCCAATAACAATTAAGCAGCACCACTGTTTTCAACACTGTTAATAATATTAAATGTTTCTTGAGCAGCAAATTATCCTATTAGAATGATTTCTGAAGGATCATGTAACTCTGAAGACTGGGGTAAATTCAGCTTTATTTATTAGGAATAAATTACATTTTCAAATATATTCAAATAGAAAACAATTATTTAAATTGTAATAATATGTCACAATATTGCTGTTTTTACTGTATTTTTAACCCTTGTGTTGTGCTGAAAACCCTATAACACTTGTGGTGTTCTCGGTCAAAAATGACCGGCCTACAAAACATAGCTTATAAATTACTTGTTATGCTATATTATCACCAAATATTGGATTCAATCTTTTATGTCAACTTGTTTTTTTGTTGTTTTTTTTGTCATAGGCCTCATTGATCTGAGCTTATGCACCGTAGTTTTGGGGTGAAAAAAAGCATTATTTGTGAATAATTTTGGCAATATTAATCAAATAAGTGCAGCCTTGGTGAGCATAAGAGATTTCTTTCAAAAAACATTAAAAATCTTAATGATTTTAAACTTTTTGAATGATTATATAATATTAGAGCACAGAAATCAGTTACAGGTTAAAATTTGGAACAACACTGACAATCAGATGACATTTTAAAATTACACCAGTGACAAATGTTTAATTTCATTCACCCTATTTGAATTTTGAATGTTGAATGAAATAGATTACCTGTGTAAATGTGTTTGACACTGGGATGTGCACTGCCCATCATGTCCACATCTAGATTAATCTTCTTAAGAATCCGGTTTATGGATGACACCTGATGGACATTGATTCGTGGAGTCATACATATTTTCCCCCCTGATCAATAATGGTGAAAATGTTTAGTAGCATTTTGTAAGCTGGACTCTTGAGTTTAAAGGGATAGTCATTTACTTACCCTCATGCTGAAGAAGCAAAGTCATGCAGGTTTGGAGCAACATTAGGTAAGTAAATGTCAAAATTTTAGTTTTTGGGTGAACTATCCCTTTATTTTTAGGGTACTCTCTTAAAAATAAAGGTTCTTTATAGTGGAAAAAGTCTCTTTAGATTATTCAAATGTTCTTCAAGTTAAGAAAATGGTTCTTTTAAGAACTGTTCACCTAAAGGTTCTTTGGGTAACCAAAAAAGGTTATTCTATGGCATCACTGTGAAAACCCCTTTTTGGAACCTTTATTTTTTTAAATTATATGTGTCTATGCAGAAATTGGCTTTCAAAACCAGCTTTAAGGAATATCCATATAAGTGTTTTAACCTACACTGGGGACTTTATCTCCTCTGCAGACTGGATCTGTCGCCAGTTTTTGTCGGATCTCCCAGGCGAACAGTGCGGGGTTCTGCCGCTTGTGCTGCGCTATGATGGAGATGACGTCAGGAGTCAGGAGTCTGGGTCTGCTGCCTCCCGTTGCTTTAGGACCAATGACCCCTGTGCGCTGAAACCTGCCCAAAATCTTACTAACGCAGCCGTTGGAGACCTGGCAGAGCATACGGTTTCTCCAGCATGTAGATATTCACGTATGTAAAAGTGAGAATTTTAGTCAATAGGCCTACCTTAAGTATTCTGGAGATCTCACACGGCCTCACGCCCTCGGTCGCGAGCTCAACCATCAATCTCCGTTTACAGGCGGGTAGAGGACGGCCGTTCAGAAACACACCGCCCAGCTGATTCACACTCCCTTCTTCTCCTGACACATATATCCAGATAAAGCTACATTACTGGGAGGTTTGCGCATTTATAATGCAGTGGAATTTCTTTCTATAATAAGTTGAAAAACTTGAAATGTTAAAGTTCTCCGTTGTCATGACAATCAGCACGCGTCTAGTTCTCTGCGCCTTTGCGGCATAAATACGGCTATATAGCCTATAGGTTTCCATAATTTCCATCCATTTTTAATTGCTCTATTAATATGCAGAGTTTATAGTTTCAACTCAATTTCTTAAGCCGTAATATTCACTCAAAGTGGTAGAAAATGTTAAAGGAACAATAGGTTCTAACTTTGGCACCATGCACTTATTTTACTTATAAAAATAAGTGCAGCAATCAGGGGTTGAAAACCTTTGGAATAACTGTAATGGTTAAATGCCGACCTTCATTTCCTAGAACAGAGTTTGCGCTGCACATCCCAATGGGCACCTAGTAACCTTGCAAAAAATCATAAAAATTATATTTTAGTAAACATTTAATGCTTTAAATGAGCCTGAAATCGAATACGAGAAGAAATACACAATGAGTGACAGCTAGTCATCCTTTTTCTTACAGCGAAGATGGTCTTTTTATGTGCTGTTCTTCTTGAAGGAGATGCGTCCTTGCGCGTGGACCCCTCTCACGCGACTTCTTATATATAGCTAACCCAGTGCCCTTATCAAGATGACGTGCTGTGCACATAGAAAAAAAGTAAATATAGACACTCAATGATGACAATGTAGTCACAGTGTTTACATTGTAAAAAATGGACGCGGAAATATACTGGTCATTTTCTGCTAGGACCTTATCCATTAATTATACGGATATGTCCGTTAACCCTGAAGCACAACGCAATGCAGTGCAAAATTAAAAATACAGGTAAAACACCTGTGGGGAAAAAAAAACATACGGAAAATGTCTTCATACAAATACAGTACATTGTGCCATGATATTTTTAGGGATTTTTTTAGAGTGCACACTGAGTGTGTTCACAACATTTTCAGGAAAAATGGTACAAAGTTGTCACTGGGATGGTACCCAAAATGGTTCTAATATGTACCATTTAGGTACTAATATGTACATTTTTGGTAGCAACATATACCTTTGAGGTAGGCCTACTAATATGCCCTCTTTAGGTACAAATATGTATGCTGTACAAAGATGGACAACTTTAGTACTTTAGTGCAGTTTTTGTAATGTAAAGAGTTAGATTTCCAGTCATTCATAGCGCGCATTTTCACCTGACGCAAAAGGTGTTGTTTGGCGAAATCACTCCATTCACTTCAATGATGTTCGCGCGCTTTCCGTTCCATACTGCATTTAGTTATTAGTTTGAAAAGTATTTTAGATAATTGAAGTTTACCGTGGCACTAAGTGGCGTTAGTGCCCAAGAAAAAAGACTCTTCAAAAATAATGAATTAAAATAGAAAAACAGTCGACCCTAAATATATCACTGTGTAATTCGCACACTGTGTGCACCAATGGGTCAAAAGCATTGGTTAGACTTACAGGTTCCTGCGCACATATGAATATTTAGAAGAAAGTAGGTAGCCTATAGGATTTTTTTTTCATGTTCATTTAACAATACCTCGTTTTAAAGGATGGCCTTTGCTGAACGAATAGAGCAGCAGTGTGTGAAGTGTCTGACTTCAGCACCACCCAGCGCTGAACAGGTCCCATGATGTTCTGAATGAGCGAATGAAAGTATGCTCGCCCACATATGAAAATAGTCAGCTCCAAACGATACTTCTGAAATGTTATACTCATTTATGAGCCCGCAAGCCCTATTTTACTTCTGTGATTCTCAAACGACTGGAGATTGTGACTCTCCGGCTGTCACGTGACTGGCGCATCTTTCATCCTTCCACGCGACGACTGAAGCTACATGTTAATCAGATTTAGTTCTTTTAAAGCAAACATTTGAAAACCTGCTCCAAAGACGACTGCCATATGGTAAAGTGCTTTTGATAAATCATAAATCCATCATGGAGCCCCTTTTATTACATTTTCTTTCAAGCATGAACAAATAGAGTCCGAGGGGCAAATGTGAACCAATTGTGGTTTTATTTATAAAAATAGAGAGTTGAAAACCCTCCCAGATGTCCCTTGTCTGGCCAGCAGATAAAATGTGTTGTAAACGTTTCAAAGGAAATATTTGGAGAGCAAATATTAGCGAGAGAGTATCCACACAAGCCTCATCTTTGGTCCTGCTCAATGACTAATTGGGCATCATTAGGTAAATCCACACAGATCGAAGATTGTGGAAATAAGGTTGGATTTAAAATGCCATATGGTGCAAATTACATATTAACCACCCCTTACAGCATAATAATATCTGCAGGACTGAACGATGCACATATAAACGCGACGATCGGTTTGAACGCCAATATCTCCTTGCCAACGAGATGAAAAGACAAATAACATATTTATTTATTACTTCAGAGAGCTTTACGTTCTTTTTTGCTCATTTTATTAAACGAAAATAGATCATTAAATGAGTTAATGCTTTAAAAATGAGATAAATAGGACGAACCCCTCGCTGTGCGCAAATCTGTCTGGCACTTTGGGAATGTTCACAATTTGAACATACAAATCAATACGATTTAGATATATTCGCGGGTCTTGTGCCATCAGAAATCAAGGAAACCACCAAAATGATTAATCTTTCCATGTTGTGCTCTGAATGATAGCACTTAAACTCTGATATTGCACCCGCGTAAATGTGTACATGGAGCTCTCCAAACGCGCACACGTGTGGCCCACAGATATGCACTATTCAAATATTCATTTAAACACTGCGGATCTTTAAAAATAAGAGAACACGAAATCTTTTTTGACACTAGCTATAAAGTCAAGGAAACCATGGCCTTTTTTTTGTTTTTGTTTTTTTGTTTTGTTTTCACTGTTCGCACCAAAGCTCATGGATATAGCTTACAAATGAGAAAATGCAGTTCTGTGCCAATGCAGGTAAATATCTTATCTTTTAAATTTCCTCCCCAAATCTGTACCTGAATTAACTGTCCAAAACGCTATACACCACCCTATCGTATCCGAGGCTCTTGGTTACATGTATCCAACATTGTTAGATCTCAGTGAGACAGCTGGGAACAGTCCGGAATAGAAGTAATCGTTTAATTTCTTACACAGTATGCCAATATGACCGTATCACATAGCAGTGATGAGATCATGCGCCTACTCTTTCTTTATGGTTAGTCTTATGTCAAGGAAAGCATGTTTTAGGTTTGTCCTGATCGGAATATTTTGAATCAACAATGATCGACTAATGTTTCAATAATTCCCTTGACGCATTAAGAGATGCGACTGATCCTTTTATTAATCAAGTGAATTATATAGGACAATCAAGAGGGTGAGCTATAGTTGTATGGTTGTGGGCTTGAGTGAATATATGTGTCCAATCTGCCTTCCCATTCATATGACCACGTTTAGGATTTTTGTATGAGATAAAAATGAGCATTGTAAAATAATTACTACTATACGATCATTTGGGTGCATGGGGCACGCACACTTTTATTTGTTCCAGCAGAACGATTCCAATGCAGCTTCTTCTATTTTAATATATGTTCAATATGATCTGCTTAATCAATAGAAAAAAGGTCGATGTCAACATAGTCTCACACAGCATATTTTCAAAAAAAAAAAAAAATGGAGAAGGGTCATTTTGAGTTTTGAGTCAAGGCAATAGCTATATTTGTCAAATGGTGTCATCTAGTGGTCAGTATAAGCACCTCCACAGCATTGTCTAGCAGGGGTCCACATATTAATGGATCTCCCATCTCAATATCAAGTCTTTTCATTAATGTCAGAACATGTATGTCATATTTTGACAGCCACGGTGCATGCACAATTATGAAACCCATCGAATTAATAACGAACGTAAAATCATAGAGGTTTTTAGTGAAGTACTTTCAGTTTCGGTATCACCACGACTCATTCAACAAGTAGGAATTGTACACTCCCTGTAATCAATTCCAAAAGGCAGGTATTTGCGGGAAGGCCGTAGATTTAATTACACAATTAACAAATTAACAATTAACAAATCGTATGTATTTTTGTCTTTTCGCATGTTTTAGGGATTGACAATAATTCCCTTTTTAAATGAATACGGATAGCCTAAAGTATTTTCGTTTTAAAGCTCTTACGTGTTAATACTGAGCATATTGTGATAATAGCGGTTTCTACTGAACAATTTTAATTTACAAACTCAAGAAGGGAACATTAAATTGCATATATACAAATATAACAAATAGGCCTATACATTTAATAGACGCTTCTATGCACTGGAGCTCCGCAAGCACCGCGTGCCTTATAGAGAGTGTACAATGTTACACACATAAGTGTAAATAAATAAATGTAGGCATATAAATAAATAAATACATGTGTGAAATGAATAAATAAATAAAAATAGACGAATGCATAAATAAATTGATAAATAAACGCATGAATAAATAAATACTTGCATACATAAACACGGTTTATAATAAATAAATAAATAAATAAGGTCTATAATAAATAAAGGAAAAAATTAGGCGAATACAAAAATCCAGGATTAAATTTGATTAAAATGTATTGCATTTATTTTATAAAGTAGTTTATTCCCTTATTTGTTTTCTTTCTTTCTTTTATTATTATAATTATTACACATTGTAGCATTGCGTCTGCATGGGTAGAATATATTATATTTTAGTGGTTTAGTACATGTTTAAATAAAGAGTTGTAAAAGTAAAAAAGTATCTCTTTCTTTCTTTCTTTCTTTCTTTCTTTGTCTCTTTCTTTCATATTTAAATCTCAAGTAATGTATCTATCCTTAATGTACATACGCTTACTCAGACTCATATGCGCCAGTATAAATATACTAAAAGAAACAGTAGCAAAGAAATAAAGTAAAAAAAAAGAAAATAAATAAATAATAATAATAAACGTTTACATTCTTAAACTTTAAATGGGTGTGTTTTGGGAATGTAAATATGCACACGCTTTTTAAAAATCTGTGCTGACGTGTCGCACCTCGCCACTTACCGGATGTCATCACTCGTGTCTAACGTCACAACCAAATCGCCCCATTCAGAGCGCGAGTGTGACGCTGTGACCGAGGAAGTGCAACATTTCGACGTGTACATCCTCACGCTGTGCTTCCGGTTAAGCAAAGCGTGATCAGTCGTGCTCAGTCTCTCTTCCCTTTCTCGGCTCATAGTAGAGGCGTCTCATAGGACTCTCCCGGTTCCTTTACCTCTCTCTTTCTTCCCTCCCTAACGGAATACTCATCCAGCTCAGCGGACATGGCATCTGCAGTACCGGCACAAGTTCAGTCCAACCCAACTTCAGCCCCGCAGCTGCAGAGGGGAATAGTGAAGATGGTAGGAGAACACACGGGGCACAAGTGTTGGTCTGGGGGGCTGGCTAACTCACTAATGCTCACGGGAGAAGAAGTGATTGCAAAGACTTCAAAAGTTACGATCTTTCATGTCAGGCATGCATTATGCAGCCTGTTGGGTTTTCCTCTAGTTCTCTTGAGTTTTGGCGAGTCTTTCAGTAGTTTCCATGATCAGCAGAGATTGAGAGAAGTTGAGCGGTCTTCAGCTGTGATCCAGATGGCCAGTTATGCAACGTTATATTTAAAGTTTCCTTAAACATTTAATGTCTTTTATTTTTTGTTGAATTCAAACATTATTATATACCAGTCGCAAAGTCTAAATATTTTGCAGCTAACGTTACAGCTCAATATTTACAAAGAGGCACAGATTTCATAACAAACTCTTGATAGTTTGTTAAACAGCTGTTTTATATCAAAGATTAGCTTTTTAAACAATTCTAGCGTTTATATTAACGCAAAATCTAGCGCAAACTGTTGTTTGTGCAGATATGTGGGTTGAATCTGATTTAATTGTCGGGTCTAACAGACTTTTGACTAGTGACTCGAAACTTTTGAATCGGTTCACCTAAAGATCCATTTGTAGATTCGTTTAGGTTGCATCGTTACGCCAGTAGGTGGCGTCACGTGACTAATTTGTGCGTTATGAGAGAGTCTATTGAATCATTCACTCGCTCAACCGATTCGGTGAAATCCTGAAAGAGCATTTAAACGCTTTAAGCATTTTCTACAAAGGACGACAAAGCAGCTCTTATTTTTTATTCGTTCTCCAACTGCAGGGCTTGATTTAAAAAAACAAATGGAGAAGAATATGTGAGACTTAATTGTGTGTGTGGTCAAGTCATTTTTTACAGACTGTTCGTTCATATGCTTCATCGGTTTTTGAATGCACGAGTCCGTTCAATGAATTTAATAAATCGATTCGTTCAAAAACAATTATTCCCTCACGAATCAAACACTGTCATAGTCATATTTTGGAATGACCTAATACATGATTAGTGTTACTACACTTTTATTTGAACTTAAGTTAAAAGTTAAGATTCTTTCAGTTAGTCTTGCACGTGAGATCTTGTGTGTGCTCGAGGAAATTCTCGGGTGCCAAAGATTCGTTGAGTTTCGTGCGGGCGCTCGCGCGTCACAGTGTTTCTGTATTGTTGTTGTTATAGACTCATTCATTCAGGACTGACCAGGCAAGGCGCCGCAGTTTTGGACTGTTTACTTTATCTGCTCTGCTGAATGAAGGGGGAGCAGATATGACAAACTGACACGTAGGTCTTTAGCCAACCAAGATTTGTCCATGGAGAAACGCACGACAATAACGTTAGTTAACCTATAAATGCTGCATGCAATCAAACTGACAAAGTCTTTATTTAACCTAATTATCCGTGAAATTAGCTTTTTAATTTTTTTTCTTTTTTCTCAGTTGTTATAGCCTCTCAGATGCCTCTGTGATGAGTTCATGTTTTTGTAAACAAATACACATTTAAATATGGGTTTGTTGTTGATGTGTTGTGCATTTACCTCTATTTGATGCTTACCTCTTTTTTACAGATGAAATTCAAATTAAGAATTTCAATTGATTGAGCTGAATACTTGCATCAATATAGTCAGTTCCAGAGAGCAAATATAGCCCCTTAATAAAGTTAATTTCTGGCACTCGGTTGAAATGGTTAATAGTGAAATGGCTATGCCAGACAGGCCATGACTAAACGTCAAATAACACTTTTAAAATTCAAATGACTTCCCACTCTTGCTCAACCCCTTGTTAAATCAGAGCGTGGTGGATTTGGGAAATTCATGGATATTTTCCGACCCTGTCTGTGGTGACCGAGGTCTGTGTATCCTTCCATACAGTCAGTAATTAGGCAGGAGCTCTGCTCTCAGGGCCTCTCAAGAGGAAAAAAAAAAACTCTTCTCTGTTTGGCCTCAACTTTCTTGATTTTATTAGAGGTTTAATAAGTTTAAGTAAAGCTCAGAACACCAATGGGTTGCACAATTATCATTGATATGATAACGATCAGTGTTTGTGACACGTGGCTTTGAGTTTGAATCAATGTGAGCAGGACAATCACTTAGATATTTTCAGGGTCGGAGGCTGATATCTCTATTGGCTATTTAAATGAGGGCCAAAAAATGACACAAAATCAATGTAATCTTTAGTCACTTAATGTAATCATTTTGTAATAGTGCATCTGTGTCTCAGGAGTTTGGAGGAACGCCAGTGATCTGACGTCTGATTGGATAAGCCACTCCCACATCTGTTTCTTATAGGATTAGTTCACTTTAAAATGAAAAATTACCCCACGATTTACTCACCCTCACCCTCAAGACATCCTAGGTGTATATGACTTTCTTCTTTCTGATAAACACAATTGGATTTATGTTAATAAATATCGTGACGCTTCCAAGCTTTATAATGGCAGTGACGGGGTCCATTGAGTTTGAAGCTCAAAAAAGCACATCCATTCATAATAAACGTACTCCACATGGCTCCAGGGGGTTAATAAAGGCCTTCTGAAGTGAATAAATGGGGTTTTGTAAGAAAAATATAAATTTTAAATACATTTTAAAATATCTGGTTTCCGACAGACCGCCTTCCTTATTCAACTTATGAAAAAAGCATAACTGACGTGACGTATCACTAGAAGTAATTGTTTTGAATTGCGTGAGGCGTTACACTACCTGCGTAAGTTGAATACGGAAGGCGGTCTGGCAGAAGCTAGATATTTTACTTTAACTACTACTTTAAGGCAAGAAGTAAGCTTGATGAGGCAAGCACTGATTCAAATGCTAATGTGAATACACAAGGGATCGTTTTTAAGTTGTATTTGGTGCTGCTAAAGCTGAGGCGTCATGTTGTGATTAACACAGTGGTGATTGTTTTACTGATGTTATCTTTGTTTTGTGGGTGTAATAAAGGTTGGGAAACTGTTGGCCAAACACAAACAAGCAGGTCCTAAAGGAATTGTGGCCTTGATCAGATCCCTCAGGTGTTCAGTGTTTGACTTGCGGATTGATTGTTTGTATCACGCACTGCCAATGAATGCACAATTACAACTCTCATCATCATTGACATGTCTGGAATGATAAACTATTTATGAAACATTTATATATGTACTCACATTGATTTTTTTTCCTTGGCAGGTCTTGTCTGGTTGTGCTGTCATTGTTAGGGGTCAGCCACGAGGAGGACCCCCTCCAGAACGGCAGATCAACCTGAGTAACATCCGAGCCGGATCTATGGCACGTCGCGCAGTTCAGGGACAACCAGACACCAAGGACACACCAGATGAGGTAAACATCATCCCAGCACAAAGCGTCTGGCCCTTATTTTTGTTTATTTATTTTAACGTGTTGATAGTTGTTTTATTTTTTATTTTTTTCTCATATAGAGAAGTTTTGGATATGCAGTGAACCAAATACTTTTTTTCCCCAGTATGCAAATTTATTAGCCATGTATGTTTCCTACATGAAATTAAATTGTGACAACTCTGAATATTGCAAAAAATGTTTGTACAACCTTACATTGAGTTCAAGAGCGCACACACAAAAAAACTAAAACAATCACAGCTTTGTGGAATGGAATGGAATGAATGCATATATAACAAACTATATGAGGTGACTCCAGTACTAAATCAGGGAGTTAATTATTGTTATAATTTTAAAAATATATATGACATGGTTGTATATACGAGATGTCGAATTGGTCACTCGACTCACTCATTCATATTTATTGAAAGGGGAAGAGAAACCGGTTTGTGTAAGAATTTCTTGTGTAAAACATATTTTAATAGAATGTCTAATATCATTTAAAAAAGGACAATGTGTTTATTCAGAAAGTATATTAATGGACATTTTAGAAAAGGTTTCTCCTGGAATAATTTTAGAATTTCTATTATATATTAAATTGAATTGTTGTTGTTATTACTGTTGTTGTTATTGGCATACATGTATGTTTTTGTATGTTGATTGTTTTTAAGACAAAATTGTTAAATTATTGAAAACAATGTATTGAAGTGATATTGTAATCTTAATTAATTTTTTAAAAATTGAAATACTGTTGATTGGCATGAATATAGCCATTGCTGTTGATATCATAAATACATAAATAAATCATAGCTTTTTGGGAAATTGATGTAAATTGCAAGTTAAAGCCAAATTTTGACTGCCATTTTAGAATGACCAGTGCAATTCAGTGTTTTTTTTCTTTGAGTGAATTATAGATCAGTCAGTCACATGACTTTGGATCTGCATTTAGGAATTAATTTAGTACCGGGGTCTTCAATGTTTTTCTGGACAAGGACTCCTTAAGCAATAGAGACCTGGAGCAGGAACCCCCCATACAAAATATCAAACAGAGCTACATATTAAATGCATAGCCTTCGATGTTAATAGAAACCAACTACATTGTGATATTTATATTAGATTAGAACTATGCACGTTGTTGTTGCACATGCATAATTGTCTATATATTACTTTTACTATATTGTTAAAATTGAGATTTCTGCATGTTTTAATCACAGTTATGTTAATACATTTTAATTTTACTGTCGGATGGACAATTAAACATTTACCTCCTGAATTTAGTTTCAAGTTTACTAAAAATTCACGTTTTAATTTTACTGTCGGATGGACAATTGTGAATAGAAATCACTCAACGTATAAACAATGACTCCACCATTACAAGTATAGCAATGTACAGTGAGATATTTAAGATTATTTTCAAGTCATTACTTTTATAAATAATATATATATATTAGTCTTCATTTTCAGTGCTTAATGCGTATCTCTTTTGACATGCCATATTTTTGTCCCGTGCTTTGGTTACCACTGTCAATTTCGAGAGTGAATTCTGCATTTGTGTAGATGGCACTTCAGAAATTTTGCAGCATGTAATTGACCGTCGGTCCTCCTTAGCGGCATGAAAACACCACTTTCATTCAGTGGATTATATATAGCCTCGAAAGCATGCAATGATTATAATCACTAGGAAGCTGTCACTCATCTCAGTTCATCGCAATCTCACAAAGTTCTGTTATAATCAATAAAGCTGACTGCACTTCACAATGAATCTCTTACTTGCATCGTGACTACACTTTTCACCATTGCATTCAAGAGATCAACAGACATGTCTGCAAAAACACGTTGTAAATAAAAACATTTGACATTCTCCAGAGCGTTAACACAAATACACACTAGAGCTTTTGCCAAAATTATATTACAGTATCAAGTAAGGGTGCATCTGATTTAGTTTAAGGGTTCGTAGCGTTAATGTTTTTACCCATGTTTTAACTTTTTAACAAAAAGTATTTGTGATCAAACATTAATTAGTGCTGCTGCGGACCCTTGATTTAGTAAATGTGTTTCACTACCGTTGAAAAGTAAGGTTTTAAAAAAAAAAAAAAGAAATTAACTTTTATTCAGCAAGGATGCATGAAATTGACCAAAAGTGACACTAAAGACATTTATAATGTTACAGAAATGTTCTGTTTCAGACAAAGGCTGTTCTTTTGAACTTTTTTTATTTGTCAAAGAATGCTGAAAAAAGTGTTTTTTCCTTAAAAATAAATTGATAAGAAATGTTTTTTAAGCACCAAATCAGCATATCAGGATTTCTGAAGGGTCATGTGACACTGAAGACTGGAGTAATGATGCTGAAAATTCAGCGTTTCCTTCACAGGAATAAAAAAAAAAAAAAGTTAATATTTCACAATATTACTGTATACATTGAGCAAATAAATGCATCCTTTGTGAGTCTCACCGACCCCAGACTTTTAAAGAAAAGGGTGTGCGCAGATTGTCATAAGAACGTGCATCAGACAAGTGTATGTTTATTTATTTTTTGCCCATTTCAAATACATTTGTATTTCTCACTTGATATTTTCAACCAATGCATTTATAAGTCTACGTTCCGCTTCACGCTGTGCATAAAATCACTGTAGTGCATGGTATCTTGTGACCATTTTCCCTTCCCTAAGTCCATTAAATTTCTAATCCTTTAATTCTACACTTCATTGTATCACATTTTTTACCTGCAGGTGATTTATATGTTTTTTTTAAAACATTTAATTCCTGCTGGAGTGAAAAGCAACTCTTTAGTTGCTAATGCACGTCCTCCAGTGCTGAATGGCTGTAAATAGCTTTGTATGTGTGTGTTTTTTGCAGCCATGGGCTTTCCAGGCACGGGAGTTTATGCGTAAAAAGGTAATCGGCAAAGAAGTCTGCTTCACCGTGGAGAATAAAACTCCTCAAGGCAGAGAATACGGCATGGTGTACTTGGGAAAAGGTGAGTAGTGTGCTTATTCACAAGGAAGAATCTCACTGCAGCAGTGCTGATCTAAAAATGTATTCTGATTTTCCAAATTACAAGAGCATTTGGTATACTGGAATTGCCCTGATGTGTTGACTGTAGTGTTGTTATAGTAACATGTCTCTTCTGGGTTTGATCTCTCTAAAGACCCATCAGGAGAAAATATCGCAGAGTCCCTAGTGGCCGAGGGTCTTGCCACAGTTCGCAGAGAAGGCATCAGAGGAAACAAGTAAGAAACCTGCGTACTTTCTTTGCCCATGCGTCAAACAACGGGTATCAGTACGGTTTTTGCACCTATTGTCAAAGCCTTCACAATGCTGGCTGTGTTTTCCCCTTTGGCTGAGATCATTTGTGTTGTCCCAGTGGTTTATTTGTCCTTATTTGTCCTGCAGGGGGCAGTGTTTGCCTTTAATGAAGTGACATTAGACACTCACTGGCAAACCATATTGCTTTTGATATTTCTCCATTTGATCTCTCACTCCCTCTTCTGGTCACATCTGCTCTTTACACGTCTTGTCTATCTGCCCTTCTCCCTCTGGCTAGCAGCAATGTAATATTGTCCTAAGCTTTTGGGACTTAATGATGCGTATGCGGGCCACTCTGTGAAATGGCCCTGAACAATTGCCAGTGGAATCGGTTTGCTTTAGCCTCATTTTCCCCGCAGGAGATGGTGGTGTTAGCCCCGCTGGTCTCTCCACAGCCCCTGAACAGCCTTCTCATTAGCCAGGCCTGCTGTGGCCCATCACAGCCCACTAGATCGGCTATCATAATCTCCAAAGGAGTCGTGTTTAAACCTGGGCTGTGCTCTGCCCACCAGCTCTCAATTAGGCACAGCTGAGCTGGGAAGGTTGCCCACTCCTTTCTCTCTGACACATTCTTACTTTCTCTTTTGAAAAGATGAAAGAAAATAAAACTTTACAAGACAAAGACTGTTCAAGATGGCTGCTGAGATTTGGCAGCCTCTCATTTCTCCTAGTTAAAATTTATGAAGGCTTAGATAATTGGAGCTCTGGGCTTGTCATTTAGTAGGCAGAAGGCGACTTTTCTTTGACATTTGCTCTACCAGCCTTGCCTGTTACTACATGAGTGAGGTTTTAGATAAGAGTCTGGTATTAACATCTGTCCTGTGGATTGTCGTTTTGCATATCAGAAAAAGCAGGATGACGGACCCAGGTGTTTGGTCTGAATCTTTTGAGCTTTGTGTTTGTGTCCATTAGACATGGCAGTGTCCTAGTCTCCCATGGGCTGCTCGCAGTCTGTGTAGTAACTATTTGCTGCATATTGCACATAACAATGGAAATATTTTCACCAGGTCCAATGAAATTGCCTGACTGCAACTAGGGATGGGCGATATGGACATAAAAATGTATCACAATATTTTCTGGTATTTATTGCGATAACGATATCAATGACAATAAATGTAGTAACATTCCCCATGTTTTTGGCTACAAGTGAGAGCTGCATGCATTCTTGAGAGCCTCAGAAAAACAAACAATGATCTAAAGCAAAACGTACCCATCAAATAGGCTCCTATAATACATAAAAGAATAAAAACCAGACTTTTTAGAAATGGAAAAGTTGCAGATATAATTTTCTTCTGTAAAAGTGCAGGTAATGTTTAAATAGTGCAACTGTGCTGAAAAACATCACACAATACAAACAATAATAATTCAAATCAATGACAAGTTTGAAGTGTAAACACAGATTCTGTATTTATTCATATTCTCATGGTGCAAACAGTGAAAAAAATAGCACAAACAGCAGAAGTAATAATCCCAACCATGTCTTCAGATTGCATAAATTGCAAATAATGTTTTAATGATCGAATTGAAGTAATTTGAACTAAAACTTGTGTGAATGAACGTATGAATGCATATTTGTCATTTTAACTGAACTGCTGGTGGAGTTTAAGACATGGTTGGTCATTCAGTGTTGCTGTAAAAAAAAAAAAAAAAACTAAACTAAACATACTGCTAAGATAATAATACTACGAATTCTATACTAATAAAAATAAACTGCACTAAGGATTGATGAGCTGCTGGGTTCATGAATATTAATCACGTTGTCAGCGTTCGCTTGAACTGATTTGCTGAAATCAAAACGGACAGACAGTAATAGGTGAGCGCCAGCCAATGAGATTGCCGTTTGAGCATTAGTGTCTTCTTGTTCATAAAGATTGAATAATTCCAAATGAACGCCGTTATTTTACAGGAAAATACAACAAAGAATATTGTTTACATGTAGCACGTCAATTCTGCGTGGTATGAGAGACTCTCGCTCTTTTTGAGTGTTTGTGAAACGCTGAGCGCTCTCAGTCAGGCGCTTCACACTAGTGTTTACTGTGCGTCAAATACACTGCGCATTCAATGAGTTGAACTGAAATAGCGCGCTTGACAAAGAGCGAATCTTTCACGTGAATATATCTCTGTGTGTACAGGATCCAGATTGTAGAGGTTGCTCCTCGTTTAGCGATAAATTCCTCCGCTGCTTCCGCACGTGACATGCGAATGGGTCGCGTCATCAGGCTTTATCGTTATAATCGCGGGAAGACAAATTCTTATCGAGGGGAGAATTTCTTTACCGGTATATCGCAAACGATAGTATATCGCCCATCTCTAACTGCAACACAACTTACTGGAGTTGGTGTGTACAGATTTGTATCAGTCTGCCTTGAAACTAAATAGTTTTAAAGGAACTGGGTTGACTATTATAACTTATTAGATGAAGAACAAATCAATTATGTGTGAAATTTGCCAGGTTTGTGGCTTTTAGATATTTAAAGGACATTCAGCAAATATGTATGACGAACCAAAGAAATGTTGTTGTGATTTCCGGCATATATTTCATGTTTTAAAGGGGAGCGCGGAAGCCTACTGTATGTGAATACTTCAGAGTCTGACCACCTTTTTTTATTAAAGAAATGCATGAATGGAATACAAACAATACCTAATTAAAGAGCATTCGAATTAGAAGTTTATACATCCCATTAAACATTAATTGTGTGAGTACAGAGTGTACAAATTAAATAATGATCACATTGCTTTCATACACTTCAGTTTCTGATACATTCATCAATTATAAGAACAAATTGAAATTGTTTAAATAAAGGAATATTTCCAGCCCAAAGTTTTAGATATATCTTAAACGCATCATATCCTCTGGGTTTCAGTGTAATGATTGGATAGCGTTATATTGTATACAACAGTGTTGGGGAAAGTTACTTTGTAAAGTAGGGATGTGACGGTAAGGACATTTTCCCACTGGTTAATCGACGTGTGACAACACCGATAAAGCCGGTATCACCGGCGGGTGCTTTTCAAATCGCTAATTTTAAACCGAAAGTAAAATGCGAACGACCACTCGGTATTTCATAACAAAGCGGTCCGGAGCATGTTTTCAGCATGAACTGAAAACACGCCAGACTGGACACGCACCGTGAATGACTGTGCTGCCGTGAATGAATGACAGTGCAGCCGTAAATGAATGCGTGCTCATTTTAGTTTCATTTTAGAATTAGCGCCAATTTGGGGGCGGGTTGCTTGAATTGTGCGTAGCCTATTATTCTTAATGAAAAACACACCAACAAAACGGTACAATGACAAGCTCACTTAAATGGGTGCTTTTACATTTCGCTTTGAAACCAAATCTTTCCCGATCATCCTGGTGATGAATGAAATCTAACTCCTGCTGCGTTTGCGCTGCGACTCCCGTTCGGCTTACACGGTATTGAGCAGACATGTTCAGTTTTTAATTGTAGTGTCTGTTCTCTAACTGAACTAAATGATTTTATTACTATAAAAATGAAAACGACAGTGGGGGCGGTGCCGTGGCAGGCAATTGATGTAACTGGTGTTTCACCTGAACACCGGCAACACCGACTATCGCAGCAAGCCTATTGTAAAGTAATGCATTACAATATTGCGTTACTCCCGTAAAAAGTAACTAATTGCGTTACTTGATTACTTTTTAAGAATAGTAATGAGTTATGTTACATTTTCTCACCTGGGCTTTTTTACAACAAAAAAGTTCTGTTTTTTGGGCAAATGTAAATGCCCTTTCACATTAAAATTGAAATAAGGCTGAATGAAATGCAATTCTTTAACACTTACTTCACCAATAAAAACAGGTAGCTAGTGAGATTAGTAAATGCCTGCTTGCATTAGAGGCCCTATTTTAACGATCTGAGCGCATGGTGCAGGTCCACTTAGGGCGTGTCTGAATCCACTTTTGCTAGTTTAACGAGGAAAAAACAGTCTGCGCGGCAGGCGCATGGTCCAAAAGGGTTGTACCTAGTCTCGTATTGAGTCATGGGTGTGTTTTGGGCGTAACGTGCAATAAACCAATCAGAGTCTCATCTCCCATTCCCTTTAAAACCCAGCTGTGCTTGCACTGTGGCGGATTTGCTTTTCGCTGTTTGTGAGCGGAAAGACTGAACGCTTCTCCAGAGGGGAATCCTTTTATTTGTAATATTTAAAAATGGTTGCTGCACATCTCTGTGTGTGTAATAAGCAGAGTGTACGTGTGTTGTGCACCCGCCTATAGGCGCATATTACTAACACACCCTTTAAATAACACAAAAATACTGCACTATTGACTTTAGACCAGGTTTTTGAGTAAATTGGGCAGCGTGCGGATCTTCATTTATCTACACGCCACATCTGACAACACTGGCAACACATCTTTACTTTGGCTCGGTTTGCTTTTCCACTGCAGTTTAGTATGCTTCAAAGTGGGTGGAATTATAGACTGATTGTTATAGTTCTTGATTCTCGGCATGTGAATGTTTTTCACTGCAAGAAGTAGTTTGTTTCTAGCGGGTGTCTCGTCACAAATCCAATGAAGCTGGTAGTGACGATTCTGTCTGACCAATCAGTGATCTGCAGTGTTTACACATCACATTTTAGTATCGTGGATGCCGTACCGAGCCGTACCATGCAGTGGAAAAGCGCCATAAGATAAAGGCCTATACAACCACTCTTACAAAATCAAAGATTCTTTTCCAAAGGTAAGCAGAGAGACGGCATTGCGTATCCATGTCCTATATGAAGTGTAGGTGGTTTTACAGGTAAATTCAAAGCTCACATGCATTAAAATAATCGCACTACAGAGAAACGCCTATTACAAATTCAGCAAGCATGCTCTTCAGTATGTCTGATATATAAAAGGCACTTTGAATCTTGCATCATCTAGTTTCAGTAAGACATGAATAAATTGAAGACTTAATCATCATTGTAGGTTTTAATATTCAGTCTCTGCGATCTTGACATCAAAACATTCTCTCATTTAATTTCATAATTTGTTGTCTAAGCCAAGACATTAAAGCAGGAGCTGATGCATCATTGACAGTCTCTGGTCAAACTGGGTCTTTAATTAATTGACTTTAACCACCCACATTTTTTCGCCACTAAAAAAACCCTTGTTTTCATCATAGATTCTGATTCATCCCTTCTGTCTGTCTGTCTAACCTCTTTAAGTCTGTTCATTATTAAGGCCAGCACTACTTAAACTGATAGAGCCTTATTAAAAAAACTGATGAGTGTCTACCATGGTCAGACTGTTTAATTCCTTAATTCCCCTTAAAGATAATGATGGCTTTTAGAACAACAGAGGAATTAATTGAAACATGTGTTGGCTTTTGATAATGAACAAACTCATTTGAAGAGCTTATCAAGGCCTCAGAAAGGGCTGCTCTACGTGAAAGACCTCTACATCTGGCGCTTGGGGCATTGAAGTCCAGAGAGGAAAGAAAGGCAGACTAAAATGATCTTGTCTTATTTTTAGTTCTCCAAACTCTTGTGGTAAACTCTATGGGCTGTAATTTGATATTTACTGGACTTTGTGCGCTTCTCTGTTTCAGTCCTGACCAGGCAAGACTATGTGATTTGGAGGACCAAGCCAAGTCTGCTAAAAAGGGTCTGTGGTCTGAGGGTGGAGGCTCACACACCATTCGAGATTTGAAGTATACCATCGAAAACCCTCGCAACTTTGTCGACTCCCTCCACCAGAAACCTGTCAATGGTAAGATGTGCTAAGCTTGATTTGCGGATCACATATTGTGCCCTTGAAGGCCAGTACACATAAATGCTGAGGCAAACATCACTAGTGTTCAAGATCAAGTTCCAATTTCGTAATTATAAATGCAGATTTACTAATAAAAAACCACAACTGATTTTAATGTGAAGCAAGGTCGTACATTGACATAATTACAAAATTATATATTAGAAGCATTACAAGTAATGCAAGTTACTTGTAGTTTTGTCATTTATTTATTTGGGCAAATATGGCATATAGTTTAACGTTTTCTTCAGATAAAAGCTAAAATTAAAAACACTCTAACAATGCTTTCTGGATGGTCTCACTCTTCTTCCAGATGCCATTTTTTTTTCTGTTCACAGCCCTGCACACAGCTCTTTTCTCCTATTTAAACTGAATAGTGTTAACCTCCATTAGAGGGCTAGCCAGCTCGCTGCAAATGAACAACTGAGTCATTAAATGCTATAGAAATGTGCACCATTTCCCCTCGCCGCTAACAAGCTTATTAGATGCTAATCAGAAGTCAAAGTTGCAACATTGTACGTAATATTGAATTTAAACACACTTGGCCACATGACCCGTTCCAGAGTGGCTGTGATCCACCTTCTTAGTGAATTATTTCATGGCCCTCGCTGTGCAGTAATACCAAGTGATTTTAAACATGCCAATTTGTTGTTCTCTTCAAGAGACCATGCAGAACTAGAGAGGCCTGTTTACATACTGTCAGCTTCCCACATGCCGTGACACCACATGAACTTTCTGTGAAGTAGGCTGACAATTTGAATTAGAAAAACAAAGTTAGAATCAACAATCAAATCATTAACATGCTGAGTTGTCTTGGTTTTAAATATTAGAATAGTTAATAATGGTGTTTTTCTCCCCCAAATATATAGCCTACTTTTGTTCAGCAGGGATGCATTAAATTGATCAAAAGAGACATTAAGGTCATTTGAAATATTACAAATGAAAAAAAAAAAAACCTCTATTAAAAAAAGCTCAAGCAAGGCAGACAGGAAAAAAATGCGAACAAAGCTGAGTGTGGCAGTTATCGTACAGAACGTACATATACACTCGAGTCAGCATGTGGTTATTGTATTTATATTATTGCACATGTTCATGTTGAGAAAATCAATAATATCCACTGACAGACGTAGCAGAGACACAAAGATAACAGTGTGCTAAGCAAAGGTTCTTACGGTGCTTTGTGTTTTCTGTTCTTAAACCTGTCTCCCTCAATGAAAATTAAAGGAAGCATATGTCTCGATCATTTTGCTATCTGATAAGGTATCTTCTCTGCTCACTCCTGGTGCAGCTGTGCTTACCTGCACTCGTGAATGCAGTGATGGACGGCTGTCTTTCCTCATTCACCTGGTGTTTGGATTTCATGTGATTTCTCAGTGTGTGGTGGTGATGTTATGATAGCTCAGTTTCATTAATTCATTTGATCAAAAGTAACTCCATTTTGTAAAATGGTGGTTAAAATAAAATGCTGCGTGGAATCGACCAATTAAAATGCTGCATGAACTCAACCAATTAGCATGTTCAGCGCCCAAGTCCCACCCCCAAACGTTCCTGAACTTTAAAAAAGTACGAGCACTGCAGGGACTTTCTGAGGGGGAAATTTTTACCTGGAACTTCATTTAGACCCTGGTCCCTGCGGTCGAAACCAATATTATCTGCCTGCAATACCGGAGGCTGCAATTTTAGGACTGCCGCAGTTTCAGGACTGCATTTCTAGGACCCTAGTGTTTTATTTTTTGTGACAGCGCCATCTAGCTAACTGTACTCCAACAGAGCAGACCTGATTCAAACTTTTTCCACCTTATTTTTAACAAAACTTTAACATTTTAAACTTATTTACTTAAATTAGTTTTAATATTTCAACTGAGTTACCAATGGGTAGGTTTAGGGCTAGGGGTTGGTTAGGACAATATCAATTAAACTTAATCAATAAACAACTAAATCATTGCTAGGGTCCCTGAACTGCGGTCCTGAAAATGCAGCGTTTGGGTCGAAACACACGGAGTACCACCCCAAAGTCCCTAGTTCCTGGGGAAAATTCCTGCGGTGGAAATGTGGCTTTTGTTTTAATGTTAATCAAACAACAAAGGACAAAACAAATCGCTCACTGCTCTTGACTGAATAAATGTTGCAACTTTAATAAGGATTAATCTATATTTAATTTATACAGTGAAGACTATGCAGTGCTATTTTACATTTGATTATTAATTTTCTCTACCTGAAAAACATGAAAAGCAGTGTTTATTTTATTTGTGTGTTTGTTCTATTGTATTTGTGCTAATTTTAATAATTTCATTATTTGTTCTTTTATTATGGACAGTTTTCTTGTCTTGAAATCTATATGGGTTAGGCTAGTAGTTTTTGTGGTCACAATCTTATTTATTAAGGTTATGGGTCAAAAACAATGAAGACAATAACTAGGCCTTTTTTTTTTTTTTTTTTTGTGGTGGGGCCAGTGAAAATTTTGGCAGGGCAAGTACAAATTTGAACCACTGGCCTCAGCCTGACCGGCCAGTAGAAAAAATCCTTAGCGTTGAGCCCTGCAAAACCACGTAATGCCATATCATGTGAAAAGTTATTTCCCAATATTACTGTTTTTACTGGATTTTTTTTCAAATACATGCAGCCTTGGTGAGCATAATAGACTCAAAAACATTCAAAATGTATTACTAACCCTTTTGGAACTGTACTGGAGTTTTCATTTTGTGTAAAACAGCAGCAGAAACAATGGAAATTGAAAGTTTTATCCTTAATTAACTCTCTTTCTCCCTTTTTCTTAAACACACAGCCATTATTGAACATGTGCGTGATGGCTGCATGGTTCGAGCACTACTTCTTCCTGACCACTATCTGGTGACAGTCATGCTGTCTGGAGTCAAGGTGAGCTTCAATACTTCTATATGTAACGCTATGAATAAGAGAACCAGTTTCTTTAGGCAGAACCCCTGAGACCAATATTTCCCAGGATTTTCCATTTTCTCATTAGTTCTTCTCTATGTATCTCTTGATGGTTAGCCCTGAGAGATTCCCTCTAGGTTTTTTTGCCCAGACCTGTTCCATGAATTCAGTAGACCATCTTACTGTTTAATCTCACTAATCATGAAAAAATGAACGCCATAGCTGTGCTAAATTAAGTGTATTAGAGAGAGAACTAGAGTTTCCACTCAGTGGCTTTTCAAGAAATGGTTTGCTTCTTTGTAAATTATGATTGTACATTGTTTTCCGGGGTTTTTTTTAGTATGTCCCAATACATTTCTATAGATGTATCATTTCTGTAATGCATATGAAAAAATCTGTGTCTCCAGTGCCCTACGTTTAAACGGGAGGCAGATGGCAGCGAGACCCCCGAGCCCTTCGCAGCAGAGGCAAAGTTCTTCACGGAGTCACGACTTCTACAGAGAGATGTGCAGATCATTTTGGAGTCCTGCCCCAACCAGGTCATCTTGGGTACCATCCTGCATCCGGTATGAAGCCACATCATCCAGCTTTTTGATTTTTAATAACTGCAGTTGAACCCTAGCATAGACCATAGAGCTTTTTTGGCGTTCATATTTACGCTAGATCGAAAATTTAAAGTGTGTGAGATGGACATCTTATTGCAGGTGGACAACGCATGCATACAATACAGAGAGAGGTTGTGTTGTCTTTGTTTTTGTTTTGTATTTGTGTTTTTTTGGGTTGCATTGTTTGTGAGTACATGTTAGGTTAGCCTTCAGTCTGTTGCTTTTGGCTTTCAGGACAATACCTGATATAAATCCAATCAATATTTTAAGGTTTTCAGCCAGCATACAGTTTTTAACATTCCACACACAAACTGCAATGACAGTGACTGTCAAAACTAAGTAATTAAGGGAAAGGATGCATATCAATACATTGATACAACAGCATAAGTAAAACTAATTAATTGTGCGATTCTCCCACGATTCTGAAGAAACATTAGACAACTAAACAAAATAACAATTTACTAGAGGTTCTGACAAAATATTCATTGCTTCAGTTTATTTACATAATGCATTTTGAATGTAATGTGAATGGAGTCATGTCTCATTCATTATTGGTGAATTGATGAATCAAGGTTTGTGAATGAATCTCTTGAATGAATGATTCAATGACAAACGCTTAAATTGTGACAGTCTCGTGTCTCCACCTCCTGGCGTAATAAGTGATGACTCTATCAAAACGCTATCCGAAAGGAGATTTGCTCTATTTTGATCGCTAGATATCAATGTATCAATGCTAGATATCAATGTGTATCAATGTACACATTTGTCCCCGTTATTTAAATGTTTGTAACATAAATAAATAAATAAATGTGTGGTTGAAAAGACTGTGAAGCTGCTTATCTGTACATTTTTACATGGCAGCTGCTCTCTCTCCAGATCAGCGGTAGCACGCAAGCAGATTTGAATGTTGCAGTGCGATGATCGTACTTTTAAAAGCTTAACCAAAGTCCCTAAAGCCTTTGTTTTAAAGCCTGTTTCACGTCACAAGCATCAGCGGCGTGTGAGCAGTGTGTGTTTTTGCTGCCCATATCAATGAATGAGTGAGTGTTCACATTGGAAGCGTGGCGGCCAACTTTTTCATTCATTAACATGGGCAGAGGAAAAATATGCTCTGCTGACGCGTCTGACATGAAACAGCCATGGTAATAGACATAGCAGAATCGCTGTCATTTAGAAATAAGATCGCGGGGGTGTTTGAATCGAGACTGCGATCTTTTAACGATTAATTGTGCAGATCTACTAAGGCTGTCATCAGTAAATACTATGTGCTGCAGCAATGTGGGTAGATCTACAGGTCTAGACTTATATGCACGTTTGTTATATGGGGCCTTCAATGCTAAGAATGGTTCATAAATGTAATTAATTTAATGCGACAAATCAGTTCCGGAGGTATAAAGCATCTTCATGTCATAGTTCTTCTTGATCAGAGTGTCAGACACAATCTGTGGTATATTTCACACATGAGCAATGTAATGCACATATAAACTCATAACATCAGTAAATAGTGCACAAGCTTCATTCTTTTCACGGTTTCTAATATTATTATTTTTTGCTGATTTGAATTCCTGTGTTTGTGTGTGGTCATTACAGAATGGGAACATCACAGAGTTGCTGTTGAAGGAAGGCTTTGCACGTTGCGTGGACTGGTCTATGGCTGTGTACACGCAGGGTGCTGAGAAACTCAGAGCAGCAGAACGGTCAGTGCCTCTCAGTCGGACAGTTGTCTTCCCTAGTTTGCTATACATTTCAAATACTCCTGACATTTCGGCTGCTGGATCAGACAGAGCAGCTTGTTAAATGCTTTAGATGGTCTCAGGCTGCTCTTACTTCATGTTTCAGCAGAATAGTTTAGCAAATGTGGCAACTTATCACACAGCCGTTCAAGAACACCTGCCCTTATGCCCACCTGCTAGCTTACTGAAGCGTTAGACACGATCACAATGAAATATGATAGGAGCATACAAGGTTGTGTCTTTATTCCAATTAAGTGCACATGTGGATGTCTTATATGCAGTGTTTCATTTTGTTGAAATGCCTTATCTCTCTCTCTCCCTCTCTCTCTCTCTCTAAAACCCTGCAGATCAGCGAAAGAGCGTAAAGTGAGAATCTGGAAAGACTATGTTGCTCCCACGGCCAATCTGGACCAGAAGGACAGACAGTTTGTAGCTAAGGTAGGATTTTGTTCTCATTTAGTTTGAAAGTATTTCGATCTGTGCAACCTTAATAACAAACCTCAGAATCATGATACAAGCACCAATGACATAATGCCCCTTTTTATTTGTCCAGATTATTAATAATTTTAAAATGCATGAAATCAAAATAATGGAAATAAAAATGAAGACCAAAAGCTCATTAAAAGCCCTACGTTTTTCTTTTTTCGATACATCCATTACACTTGGATGTAACCCACAATATGGCTCACCCTCATGTTGTTCCAAACCCATAAGACTTTGTTTATACGTGAATTAAAGCCCAAATTCAATCTGTTCATCATATAAAGCGATCATGTCTCTTCAGAAAATTGACTAAACTGCTCAATTCATATGGATTAGTTTTACGATCTCTTTATGAGCTTTTTGAACCATCAAAGTGGTAGTTGCATAGATATCAAAGGAGAGTACAGAAATGGCTCAGATTTTATTAAAAATATCTTTACTTGTGTTCCGAAGATAAACGAAAGTCTTACGAAGTTGGAATGACATGAGGGTATGAATGATGACAGAATTGTAATTATTTTGGATGAACTAACCCTTTAAAATATGATTAATTGAAATCAAATCAAAGTCATGTGGAGCAACCAACATGCATAAATGTTTAGAAAAATTAGTATAAAACAGGAAGTGATCTCAGAGAGGACCCTTATGACTGTCAATAAGTCTCTTAAAATATATATGAAAAAGTGATGATTTTTTGACAAGGCAAGGTTAGTTTTAGTTGTAAAAAATTACATTTGATGTGCATAATTCATAATGTTTTTTTTTAAACTTTCAACTTGTTTTTTACCTTAAAATATATTTGAAAACTTTTGTGAAAATAATTAAGATCTGTACATTCACATATTCAGGTTATAAGAAAAGTAATAAAATATCTTTTTACTTTTTACTTGATTGCTACACATCAGATTTGAGTCATGAAATTGAAGCTATTTTTTTTAAAACCATATGAAACTGACATGAATACAAAGAGTACAATTCTAAGAACTTGGCACGTGTTTTAACCTACATTTGATCTATTCTTGACCCTTTCTTGCCATTGACCCACAAAACAAGCCGTAATAAATCTGAAGAAATCTGATCTGAACGTTACACTGCTAATTTCTTGTATAGATGGTGTTGCAGTTCTGAACTCTTCAAAAGTGCTTCTGATGTTTCTCACTGAAGGTCACTGAAACCTGTTGATCTAAAATCAGCCCTCGGGCCCAACAGCCAAACTCCTGATCTCTAGACATAGATTTGTTTCGCTTGGAGCGTCTAAATATAAAGTGAGAAGTCTGCAGAGTTTAAGTTGATGCTTCTACACCAGCAAAGCTTGACATTTCACCAGCTGAGTCCCAACATGATAACAAATGACCGTCTCCATTCCGTCTGTTCTACAAACTCCTTTATAACAGGGCATCTGAAGAATATTTGAGCACCACAGTCTCTTAAAGTGCTGAGTGCGGTTGACACACTCGTCTCCCTGACGCCTTGTTCTCTATTGTGTCTGTCAGCGAGGCAGGCCTTTCAGGTCTCAGGTGTTTCATTTCATTTTGCATACTCTGTAAAGTCAGCCTTGGGCCGTCTCAGCGGTTCTGTTCAGCTGCAGTCTTCAGCGATCCCCTGCTAAATTACAGCTGAATATCTGCTTTCGCATCCCTGGCATAGAATGCGCAAGGAAGAATAAGGCATGATGATAAAGGGTTATTTGCTTTTGACTGTTAAAAAAACAGTTGAGCCTGAAAGAGACTTTAGATTGAACATGAAATTGACCTGCTTTTTTTCTTAATAGATTACGGTTCAAATGTTTGGGGTCTGTAAAAAAATGTTTTTTCTTTTTTTTTTTTAACTCTTATTCTGAAATGACATCTCTTATGCCATGCAGGTGGCAAAAAAAAGTGTTTTCCAAAATCAAATTCCAAATAGTATTATTGTAGGCTACTGTTTTAAAAAAAATACGCTCAAATCTCGCAATCTAATCAATTCCCAATGGATAGAATATGTAAGGTTATCTTTTGCTGTAACTGATATTACCACATTAGTAAGGTTTGTTTACTTCGTTTAAACCGCTGCCACCTAGACTTAATTGAAATGTTGACACTGTGTGCTCTCTCCTAAGTCAGCAACTGTGCTTTTGCAGAAAGTTTCTTCATTCTCCTTAAAGTAAGGTTGTTTCACTGAACTTCAAGACCTTTAAAATATTCATGCTTGGCCTTTTGGTTATGTAAAGGTGTTGCTCTGCAATCTGCTTACAGAATTAGTTTAAAAATCCGCAGACACAAAAGTGTTTTTTTGCCTGAGTCAGAAAATACCAGAAGTGAGGAATAAAACATTTATATGAGCTTTAGCTTGCCTCAGATCTCTCTGAGCCGGGAGAGAAAGAAGATATACTTTAAAAGTGTGTGTGTGTGTGAGAGAGAGACTCAACAGAAAATGCTACTGACAAAGGCAGAATGGCAAGTGTTTGTAAGCTGTTTATGTGTCCTGGCATACAGGTCTAGTTGTTGTAATTGGTTTGCATTTCCGGTTCTTCAGATGATTTCAGAAAGAGTTTAATAATATTTATAGTAATTATAATTAACAACAATAATAATATTTTACTTATATTTTTCTATTAGAAGAATTGTTACATTTCAACTGACTGTATTTATTACATAAATACATTTTTTTTTACTTCAATTTAATTAGTTAATTTTAATTTAAATGGAAACTGTCTACTTGAACCATATTTAGTTTTATTTACAAAAATTACAATTTATTACAATGATATTTTCAAGCCAAAATAATACCAAATAATATTTTTTTGAACGTAGTATTACCATGTTATACCACATAGCTCCATTGTAAATAGCATGTACACTACCGTTTAAAAGTTTAGGGTCAGGAAAATATATTATTTTTTAAAATAAATGTATTATGGATGCATTTAATTAATCAAGTGAATAAAGATTTTTATAATGTTAAATGTTTTTTTCACTTTCTATTTATCAAAGAATCGTTTATCACAATTTAAAAAAACATTAACCAGCCAAACTGTTTCTTAACATTGAGAAATGTTTCTTGAGTAGCAAATCATCATGATTTCTGAAGGATCGTGTGACACTGAGTAGACTGGAGACTGGACTGGATTAATGATGCTGAAAATGCAGCTTTTTTGAATGATTTAAGAAAAATAATTTTAAATTGTAATATTTTCACAATATTTTCACTTTGATCAGCATAAGAGAATTCTTCTAAAAACGTATTTTCCGACTCCAAACTTTTGAACACTATTTTAATATAATCATTCAGTACGTATGTATGTATATGTTATGCATCAAAAATACAATGCCGTTACCATGTTATATTATTAGTATTGTTTATTTAAATTTTATTTATTTTTTTGACTGTTTGATATTGAAAATGTTAGATGAGCGTAATGAACAAAAAAGCACTGTGAAATTTTTATCAAGAAAATCATTTGTACCAATGTTTACTGGCTTCTAGTCTCCTTATGTAGTTTTATTCATGATCTGTAGGTGGCAGTGGCTCCCTGTCATGTTTAATGGGCTGCAGTACCAGAGTGAGTCATGAATCTGGGCTGTAGATCCCTGTTGGCAGCTTGCAGTGAAGTGCCTTGTATGTGTGACTGCTAATGAAACGGCAAATGTTCTGCTCAACTACTACCCCACAGAAAAAACACTAATTTGCTCAGGTGACCTCGTTGATTTGGCACGGAGTGCGTTTAGGAACACATAAGCAGCACAGACATACATAGACTGTGACATTCTCTGCCGTATCACTGCCGAGCCGAATTCCTTTGCAAATAATCAGTTTAATTTCCACGCTGAAGATTCAGTTAAAAGCTAGACTATCTGTCAGTCTGTGCCGTAAATCAGCTCAAATCACTTTTTTTGCTGTTCATGTCCCTCTGAAGACTGTAATTTTGTCTTCATTTGCTCAAATCAGATAATGCATGTGTTTTCAAGGCATTCCTCTGCCTGTTCAGGTCTGGTTATTTGTGATCCATTACCCCATCATCTTCCACATCACTGACTCCGCTATTAAATAACTTAAAGTTGATGATCATATAAGATGACATCGGATATGATATACTCAGATGTGATTCTAAACATCAGAGATTCTGTGACATTTGTCATCTTGTGCGGATGGTCCATGTACGCAACGGATGTAGTCTGCACATGTAACGAATGATTCCTCTCAGATGTAATGTAACATGATTCTGTCACAACCTGGATGTCAAAGGTGGCACATGCCAGTTTTAACCTCAGGAGTCTCTTCACATCACTTAGTGGAAAAACATTATCTGAATTATTGTCTGAATTATTATTATTATTATTATTATTATTATTATTATTATTCATCAATCATGGTGCCCTTTTTTGAATGGACCCTAGCATCTTGGAGCCAACTTCTGTGCGGTTAAGTATCACTTTCTCTTTATTTTAGGGGAATGCCCATATGCCCAATTTAATTATAGATCTGTTACTAAACAAATTCTCTACCACACTTCTAAGTGCTCGATTTAATCCTCTTCCTGTCCCTTTTCCTCTAAACAAAATGATGGACCGTTCCCATCCTCTTATTCTCAGCTCCATTGTGTTCCCTGTCGGCTCGCTTTCATTGTCTTATGTGAGTGAAATGGTGGTAGGATGAGAGAATCAGCAAGAGGAGGGATGTTCTTTTGAGAACAGAGTGTGGGAGAAGTGTTTTTTTGCAGCTGTTTGCTTTTGTACCGCAGAAGGCTCGTGGCAGGGTACAGTAACGTTTCTCTGGCAACGAGTCTCTCCCGTCCTCCGAGCGGAGCTTGGTCGCTACCTCTCGTTCTTTTTTACACCTACTCGTGCGCTCTCTTGATAACACTCCTGAATATTAGGGTGGCTGACAAATATTTGACGAGTAAACAGGCTGGGAAACATCATAGTCTTTACAAAAGTGCTTTTAATTTCTGCAGATGTGCCATTGCAAAGTCTTTCTTTTTTCAGTTTTGACTGGCATTTGCTTTTAAGTCCACCAAGTCCAATGGTCAGCCAATGTCAGGCTGTCATTGAGGATCTTTCTTTCAGCCCAGGGGTCTGTTCTTCATACCTCGCTTAATACATCGGAGATGATTTGACAGATGCCAGATCTTCTAATCCTCATAACTGATCTCTGGCTAATTTGGTTCTTCAAATGAATTTGCGGATTTGATTCAAATATCTGGATTTAGTTGTCCGAGATTACTGCGCGTTCTTGTTCATTGGAAAGGGCAGATATATCGATATTTGAAACCATGATCAGCAATGCAGCGATTGGCTGGCGGCAAGACGACAATGTAATGACATCAATCACGAATTTAGGGTTCTTTATAAGGAAACAGTTAAGTGACCAAAATGACAAAGTTATAATAGATAAATGGTTACATGATTCCCAATTATTTCCATTATTTCTAGTATTTGTACAGGCTTTACATTTTTATTTCAATGTTGTAATTGGCAATTCATTTAACTTTACCTGTGAAGCAAATTTGTTATGTGACAGCATTAGTTTAAGGGTCAAGAACATTTTTATAATGGCACAGCAGGCAGCATTTTTTTTTTTGTACAAATTATCGGGCATCACTCCCATGATAGCTGCAAATTAATGCACAGCTTAGACTAACTAACTCCAATAAAACATTAGGTAATTATTCCCTCACGTATAAATCTCTCAATAAGTAAAACTGGCTGTGTCTATATTATGATAGACTACACAACATTCTAATAATATTTGCACATTTATTTTTAAATTATTTTTATTTTAAATTATTATTACCCCTGTTCATTAAGGTACTCTTGTAAGAAAGTAGCAGTGGCTGGGACAGACTTTAAGTAGCCTATCACCTCCGCTTAAAAAGATGCAATCTAATTCTGTTTACATGAAATATGCCAGCTCCCGAGCAGGTTTGTTGCTATGACAGCAACTCCAGGATGAACCTCGAAAAACCTAACAATCCTGGATCATGTCAAATTTGTTGCTAACAAAACTGTGTAATTCACGTACGAAGAACGGACCCCAGTTTTTGTATTGTGTTCTAAAACATTGGCACTACATTTTAGACACCTGTCCGTGGCTTTTCGGCAGATTGAGCATGTTGAATCAATGGCGGAGCACTCTGGTGAGAGAAAGCGATCTGATTGGCTGTTCAGCTTAGCGAGAGTGACGTTATTTTACAACTGTTGCAGTGTCTGTAGATTTTGTTCAAAATCTTGTGCAACCGTGACTTTACTCTATCAGTGGTTCCAAAATGGCAATGTTCTCAATCAACAGTTCGCCATGTCTGTCATGCTTCAAAATGGACAAAAACATAAAATATGGAGAATAAAATATAAAATATTCAAAACGGGGGGTCAATAGTGGAGGTTGAACATCGGTAGTATCAAATGTTGTTGGTTCTTGAAAATATCAATGTCAAACTTGCCAGAATTTTCATTTGTTAACTTGACCTTTGTCTTTCTCTTTCTCTGCATTATTTAATTTTCTTTTTGCCCTCTTCTGTACAGGTCATGCAAATCGTGAACGCTGATGCCATTGTGGTGAAGCTGAACTCTGGGGAGTGTAAGACCATCCACCTGTCTAGTATCAGGCCCCCAAGGCTAGAAGGCGAGGTAAGAGTTAATGCATGTCTGTCCTTGGATATCCCTGTCACTAAGGCCATTACTGAATCCACAGGGTGCTGGCTGTCTGTTGCACTGTTTGCAAAGTGCTGATGTGAGGGTTTTCGTTCTCTCCTCCATTTCTTAAAAGCGGCAATCTCCTCCCTTCATGCATCTTTCACTCAGATCTCAGAGCAATGTCTTTACTAGACACCAGGGGGAGCTAGAGAGACAGAAGCCCACCAGCCCTCCTCCCCTCCGCTCGCTCTGACACACCAGTGCTGCACTGCAGCCAAAAGCCCTATAGATCTACTCCCATAATGAGCACATGCTCTCGCCGAATCCCTCTTCCTCATCTATTAACGTCATACACGTCCACTCAATCCAATGCAATTCTCAAATGCTCACTTTTGATTTGCTAGATGTTAACAAATTAATATGGAAGCATCATTTGGCGGGTTGCATATGTCACACATTTTTGCAGTTATCAAACATTCAGAAACAGTCTTTTCTTATTCACGCCCATTAAAGCTGTTAATGAGAGTTGATGTGTAATGGGTGCTTTGTCTAGGCTAAGTGTGTGCATATCAGAAAGCTTGTATGTTCAACTAGAAGCGGTTAAAATTGGAGTGTGAAGATCTCTCTGCAATTAGCCACCCTGTACCTGACCCCTGACCTCATGTAATAAGATTCAGCATGTTGGTTAAAAAAAAAAGAGCTTCGGTGTTGATTTAGCAAATTAGACATACAGTTTATTAGGGAAGACCTTTAAATAACAGTGCACTACAGTTGCGTGCATGTTTTTGTTCTGTGTTCTTGTACTTTTGATAGATGTAGCAATATGTTTGAAATCTTTAATGAAGTTTGTGATTATTTTTAAAGGAGGCTTTCAGAGAGTCGCAATTTGTCATGCACATGTAAACAGGGAGCTGGAATGCAGAGCTGTGGGTCTGTATCTATGGATACGGGGCTGCTGCAAGCATTCGGATCACTGCGTGTTTCTATCCTGGCAGCTTAAAGATGGCTTTAATCAGATCAGAGATGATTACAAAACAATAAAGATTACGGATGTATTTAGATCTCATACGTGCTTCGGAGGCATGAGACGAACCAGATAGCTTTTAAAAATGGATTTCTTCAGATTTTTAATATTTTGACAAGTTCATTTTTCTCAAAAGAAAATCCTGAAAGCTTGATTTAGACAAAGGCAGAAAACTGATCTTTTGGATTTATAGTGTCTTCTGTGACAACCATTTTAATGAGATGTTAGTGCCATTTCAGACTGTTTCTTTGTTCAGTTTTCAGCATTTCTGATTTCGTAATCTCTTTGGTAAGGCAAATATCACTATTGTTTAAAGGGATAGTTCACCCATAGACTAGGGCTGAACGATTAATTGCATTTGCGATAATATCGCAATACCATAAAACGGTTTTCTAACCGCAAAGGCTACGATTACACTCTGGTCACGTGACACGCGAGAGTAAAGCAGTCTGCAGAAGAAGCATTAACTTAGCATGTTACATCTACAGGCCTGGCCTAAAGGAAAGAACATTCGATCTAATATTGTGCTGGTCATACTATACAATAGGGGAGGGAGAAAAGATTCTCTCTCCAATGATTCTGGATCAATTCTGAGCTTAGAGTTTAACTGTAGGTGCTCAATGGCGCTGCGTGTGTTTTAGAAACACCCGTATTCTGATTGCTTCCTCTCACACACACCACTCAAACCATAAGATAGAATTTCATAACGTTCGGAAAGGTTGAAGCGAATTACAACGACATTCGCCGGGCTTCATTGCACAGGATATGCGCTGTGAGAAACTTTGCTTGATGTTACGCTTACACACTGTGTTAGTTTGTTCTGTTAGTGTGTTCTCGCCCACCGGTATTCTATTAGAAATGCTCTACGAAGCCTTCATGGATGTCGTTTGGAATGCAGTGTGCTTATATATATATATTAAAAATAGTAAACTCACTAACAGAAGGCTTTCCGTTTCAAATGCTTGCGCTGCGCTTTGTGAAGACTGCTCGCGAATGCGTCTCAAAATGCTTTTATGATGCAAAATTAATGTAAACACAGTCAGTAATGTCTTGAGGAATTAAACGGACAGGACAAACCACATTTTATAATTCAAAAGAGATCTGTGCATTAGTGTGAATGCAGATCTCCCGCTGTCTATGATGTCATCAATAATCAAGCAACAGTAAAGCTGAGAAAGAAATCACTCACAGTTCAGATACTCTTAAATACTGAAAGCACTCTTTGTTCTTTGCTTGTAATGTTTTTTGTTCCTCTTTATTATTTACTAGCTTTTATGTTTTGAAGCAATATTAGTTTATATATTTAAAATTCTTAAGCAATTTTTAAAATACATTTTTAATGTAATTATTTAAAAAAAGTACTTATTATTACATGTATAATAAAAAAAAGATTAAGTTTTATTAATTAATTAATAAGAAAAAAGTACAAGAATTGTTTTGGAATTGGATCGTAAGGTACCTAAAGATTCCCACCATTACTAAACAATTTATTGCTCATCTTTGTTGAATAATACAGAAGATAAAGAGCTTAAATTAAATTGCATATTAGCAATAAAAATGAATCAGTAAAAATAAATCGCAATATTGGTTAAAAAAACGCAATTAGATTTTCCAAAATCGTTCAGCCCTACCATAGACTGTGTAAAAAAATATGGAAGTAGTGTCCGTGACGTCTCACACAGGGTTCTGAAGAGCAGTTTTGAAGCCTCAAAGTCGGTCAAAGTTTTTCTGCTGTAAAGTTGGGCATTTTAACATGTACTTGAGTTCCCCCCCAAAAAAATTGTGATGTACTCAGACTACTCACCCTAATGTTGTTCTAGACCTGTATGACTTTCTTCTGTGGAACATACAAAGATGTATTGAGAAGTGTTTTTTTCTTGATACAATGATAGTCAATGGTAACCAAATTTGTTTACCAACATTCTTCAAAAGATCATATTTTTTGGTTTTGAAGATGAACAGCCCCATTCACACCACCAGTGACTTTTTCGTTGTATGTCGCTAGTCTCTGTACTGTGAGACGCTTGTGGGCGTTCCCAGTGCTGTCGCTCTAATGTTATTGGTAGACTGCACGTCTGGCCATTTCTTTAGAAAATGCTATCACAAGTGATATATAAAACTAAGATTTCATTCTAATTTGACTAGGTTTAAAATAATTAAAAGTAACTTTCTGCTGTTGGAGAGTGTTATAAACTACAGCACTGCTCAGTGCATTAAATCATTAACCAGATTAACAATCAATCAGCAAATTAAACACTCATCTGAACACTCACTCATACTGTCAAAAATAACTAAAACGTCATTCGAATTTGATAAATAATAAATGTTCTTGTTTCTAATAGGGGAATGCAGGGGAAACTATAATATGAACTGTAGCAGTGCTAAACTGCTCACTGCATCATATAATTAACAAAAACTATCAATGTATGAATCAAACGCACTAATGCTGCGTTCACACTGAACGTGAATAGAGTGTGGACGCTTGAACATTTTGAATTGATTCGCGCGTCCACAGTGAATTGGACGTGCGTATAAATCGAGCGTTTAAAGTGTAATAGACGCGCCTTCAAGGCGCTCCAGGATCAATAAGTTGCATATTTATCACTGTAATAAAATTAAATGACATAACACAACCCAGTCTCTTTTTGTTAAATATCAGTTTATGTGTGATCAATAATAGCAATTATAAAAGTATAAGTAAAAGGTATAAGAAGCTATACAAGAAATAAAGCAAACAATTCAGTCAAACATACAAAGTCAGCACTAGTAGGCTAAAATGGTAAAGTTAAATAGCCTAAAAAAATAGTTATGAAACTTATCTTTGCCTTCAGCCAAAACGATTTGGCAGGCAACAAATTATAGATTCATGAGACCAAAGATTGCCCGTTAGATCTACACAAGACGAATCATATCTTATGTTTAAGAGGCAGAGACAGAGACGTCAGAGCCAGCGGCAAACATCAGAAGGACTAGCCGAGTAAAGGCTACTCTCGCCTGGGTTAACAAGCGCTGAGCACCGCTGATCGGCTATCTCACAACTCCGAAAACTCCAGATCAAAATTTTCAAATAGGCGCACTGTATAAATGAACCACAGATTTGAGCTTTAAACAAATATATTCTCACCTGAAAAAGTCTTAACTACATTTCGTGACACAGTAACAGTACTATTTTTAAATTACGCGGGGTTTCTCATCCGCTATTGACTTGCCATTAGTTTATCACATCACTTCTGAACAAAAGTTCAGATTTTTCAACTCAGGTGCAGGTGCGAATTCGCTTCAAACGTGTGAATGCACAAAAAGCACCACTCGCGCGTAACGCTCAAGGCGCTCAATTCACGTCTTTCGCACGAACTGGACACGTGAATGAGGCGAAATTGCGTCCTTCGCGCCACACTAAACGCACCTAATGCGCCTCCAGACGCGCATCAACGCGTCTTTACATTGACTTAACATGGAAATCACTCGCTCCATATGCTCTATTCGTGTTCGTGTGAATGCAGCATAAGGAGTTTGGGACAACATGAGATTGTGTAAATTGTGACAATTTAACATTTTTGGTTGAACTATACATTTTAAGGTCAGGAATCTTATCAAACCCCTAACCAACAATGGCATAATGATCTGGCCACCATCCACAGCACTCGTGCATAGTGGCGAGTTTGGCACAGACAAAGCACCATTTACATTTCCTCTGAGAATGTAAATCCTGTTTTATTACAGTCTTTGCGTTCTACAGAAGGTAGATCAGATGGTGTTGTGCTAGTGTATCAAGCAGCATGATGTAATTATCATAATGCCGTGGTAATCAACCGGCAGTGTTTGGTTGCATGCATGTGTCTGACACCTATGGCATCTGCCTCGCTCCACAGGTAGTCAGTGACTTAGCAGCATTTTGTGCATCTCTTAATGAAATGGTTTCAGACCAGCTTCCACAATGGCATAACATCATATTGAATGATCTAAAAACAAAATGAATGTAAGCTTTAGAGATATTTGTGTATAAGCATGTGTAGTAGGCTCGGCAGTATTGCCAAAAAATTCTATCTCCTGCCTTACGATGTCCTACAAGCAATGTTCATTTTGAAGTCTATGAAACCAAATACAGTGAATGTAACCATGCAGGCTGTTATATAGTCTATTATGTGCAAAAAAGGGTTAAAATCACATTACTCTAACATTGTAACATTACAATTTAAAAGCATACATTTTTGAAATTATTCTATAAATATATATATTTTTTTACATTCACTAAACTAAAACTGAAAATGAATAAAAGCAAAAGCACAGACTAATTATATTAGCCTACATTTGATTACCCCATTACAGTCACTATAGTTACTGCTATCATAAAAATATGCTTACTTATATGGCACATTTGTTGTCCAGCAACAAATATTTTGTGTGTGTGTGTGTGTGTACACTCACCTAAAGGATTATTAGGAACACCTGTTCAATTTCTCATTAATGCAATTATCTAATCAACCAATCACATGGCAGTTGCTTCAATGCATTTAGGGGTGTGGTCCTGGTCAAGACAATCTCCTGAACTCCAAACTGAATGTCAGAATGGGAAAGAAAGGTGATTTAAGCAATTTTGAGCGTGGCATGGTTGTTGGTGCCAGACGGGCCGATCTGAGTATTTCACAATCTGCTCAGTTACTGGGATTTCGCTCGTTCACGGAAGTCTGTAAATTGTAGCGGAGATTCACTTACAGAAAGCTCGCCCTCTCCTGACAGAAAAATGGAAATATTTCCATGACTTTCTAACATTTACTTATGGAGATGGAGAATATACCTGTGAAGCATCTCAAGCACTTTAAACACCGCAAGTATTTTTCTCTCAGAGCATCTGACGGGGCAAGCCGCTTTAAACCTATATGTGTTAACTCTATCTTACCAGTTATTTTGTAGTCCTTAATATGAAGCATGTGTTATTTTGAGGACAAAGTGGATTATGCACTTTCCAGATGTTCTTGCAGTATGTTTTCCCTGCTCGGCTGCGCACTTAGACGAGGGTGAAAGAGAGCAAGGAGAGAGAGGAGTGCAAAGTTGTGCCTCTATTAAAGCATTACTGTCATTGCGGTCATGCTGCCCTTGAATGTGAGGTTTCATTAATATTGATGCTGGCATGGCAAATCTGATCTTTGACCCTTTATTTCTGTGGTCTGAATAAAAGTCAGTTAGGAGTAGTGTTGTCAAAAATATCGATATTTCGATACGTATAGACTCCTTTACTCCTTTTCTGCTGTATTAATACACCGATACCAGCTGTGCGTTCTCAATCTCTCTTCTTTCCAACAACACCTGCCCCCTGTCACTCACTTGTCTCCTTTGCACCGGTTGAATAGTTCTTGTATTAGACATTATTTTACTCATTCCAGCAGGTTTCGCACTCGCACCAAAAGCATGTGCACCACTGATCTATACAAGTGCCGCACACATAAAGCCGCCTCTCAAACAGCTCGCGAGTACCAAATTGAGTTTTTTCCTGGCTTATTGCGCTTAAAGTACACACACAATTGTTCAGGTAAACAGTCAGTTTTGCAACGTAAATAGTTGGGAAAGTAAACACGACCGCATATTGCATTTGTGCATAAGCTCTTAAAGTGACCGCATCCTAATATAATAATCGTATTTCTGTTTGGGATAGAAACGAGATTTCAATCAGAAACTAGATTATTTTTCTCACCCCATTGGCAGATATTTTTGCTTGTTTTACCTGCTGCTGTCCGTCATGTTAATCAAAGAATAAAAGACAAAGAAAATCACTCTTGATTTGAATAACTTGTAAGTGTAACTTTAATTGTAAGTGTTATTTACAATCTATCCAGTGTTATTTTGCATTTGATTACTTTATTTAATTTCTGTAGTATTTCTTATCTGAATACTACTGTTAGACACACCTGAAAAACTTAAAGCCATGTTTATTTCATTTCTCTTTATTCTGTTCTATTTATTTGTGCTATTGTTTGCAATTATTTTACTTGTGTTTTTGTAAATTTTGTTCAAAGTTTCAAATAAAGCCTCCCTGTGCTGTGTGAAAGCTATTGCAACAGTTACCCACATTTAAAAATGAGAGTGTTCTATATGGCAGTTTTGGTATTGAATATATACATTTTTCAAGGCATCATATCAAAGTTAGAAATTCCAGTGTTGTGACACAACTAGTTGGGAGAAACTCAAGCATGTGTGTATCAAACAATTAAACTTCTTTAATAGTCTATTGTCATCTTGGTTCTAAGGGGCCTGATGGAGATCAGGTTATGATTGTTTCTATTAAATTCTACAAATGTTTATATAGTGTTCTGAGGAATCATCCTAGGGTTAAAATGAAAAAAATGTTAGAGAAGTTGGTAATGCTCATGTTTTGTTTTATTCACCTCATTTAACATGATGACCCTCTGCAAATAGTCAAGATCGGTTTCTTTGCAATCGAAAATGGATGCCTATATTTTTCCTTCCTAATCTAATGCTACATTAACCTTGACATGTTACCTAACTAACGAGATCTCTGGTAATCTTTTCATCAAACAAATCAATTTTGGCTCACAAGTCTCCAATAGTTTAGCACACAACAACTTTTAAATTGGTATCGTAATTCATTTAAACTGCGTATGTTTTAACAACAGCTGTACAATGGTTTCAGAACAGCTGCAGTCATTTTTATCAGTTACTCTTTTGATTGCGTTTATCAAAATGGCTCTCCGTAATGGCTTTGCTTGTGCACGTGCACATTGTCAGCACTCCGTGGGCTTCTCTCACACATTCAGAGGCAAATTTAAGAGTTTTGACACTTCACAACATGTTTGTAAACATTACATGCACTCTTAAGAGTGCGGTCACATTAGCAAAATTGCGCAAAAAAAGGTCCACTGTCAATTGTGTAGCAATGTATGAAGCAACGCTCACACAGTCACTTTCAAACCAAGCAGCCTTTTTTAGTGAATTTGCATGACCAACTTGAACATGAGCAAAATCTGTGGCAATGTTTCCGCTCTCAGGCGAAACTCCTGATCAGAGTGACTGGATTTCGCCCCTTAAAATTTCACAGAGCAATAGTAAATGTGATCGATTGTACCTGTTAGCTGTTTTATGCTAATTTTGTGTACCTTCCTCAAAGTGTTTAATCTTTATACCATGTCCTAACCAAATGTTAAAAAGCAGAAAAATGCAAATCAATTTATTTTAACAGGGATTGTACATCTCAGGGATGCAGAGGACAAATGCAAGGGTTTGCCAAAGTGACATTGTCAACTGCAAACAAAAGTCCGGGTCCATTTGTGCATCTAAATTTTCAGTTCACCTTATTCCCGCTCGGTTTCAAAATTGCCCTGGCTCTTGCACATTCTCATCCATCAAACACTCCGTCAAAGCTTCCTCTAGTGTGTAGGCACCTAACGGGCCAATCAGAACATATTTGAAGTTTAATATACAATATACACAGGGCCACCCAGCTAATGCTACATAAATAGAAAACAAGTAACTGACAAAATGTCCTGTTGCTTTCCGCTTGCTTAGGACAAAAACTCACATTAACATGAAAGTGCTTTCATTACTTGTCGCTTTATCACATCATGTCTGGTGTCACGGTGTGACAGTTCTACCTTCTTTCTAGCCATCTGTTTCTCACACGCTCTCTTGTCCTGATTTTTAAACACTCTCTATTCCTCCGTTCAACGCAGGGTGCCATGCCGTACAAATACTTCAACTCAAAGAGACAAACCTGACCTCAGGCCAGCCTGGGGATCTCTGTGTATTTGTCTGTATTGTTCTCTTTCTCTCTTTCTCTTGCTGTGAGGGCTTTGGGGGGATTTAGGGCCAGATGTGTTGACCAACACGAAGATGAACTCTGACAGCTGCTGCCTAGTGTTCTCTTTCGCTCTCTTTCTCTTTCTCTCTCTCTCTTCACTTAATGCTGGGACCTTCCTATGGCTACGTAATTGCTTTATTATTGACTCTGTGATCCTATTGACCATTTGGGAGCAGACGTCACAGTTACGTCATTTGCAGATGCACATGCATTGTGGTAGAAAAACAGTGGTAAGTGGAGGAAAACAGGCAAAATCTATAGAATAAGAGAATAGCGGTCTTCCATTTGGATGTCAGAATCGGAATGCAAAAACGTCTTGAAGTTAAATGGTTTCAAGCCACAGACTGGACCGAAGAAACCTGCAATGATTAGTCTACTATTAAAGCATGAATTTTGATGTATATAATATTCATAATTCATTACCTCTACAGTTACAGCACAAACCATTTAAACCTATAACATTTCAGAATTTTTTTGTGCAATTTCACTCTTAAACCGAATTATACCACTGAACCTGTCCCAAACCTTACCCCCATCACACACATTGCAATAGAACATGAACATATACAATACATAGTTGTTAAAGACACATCATGTAAAGTGTGACGAATAAAATAACTCAATGCGGCACACACAGAAAGGCACCTCTTTCAGACAGCGCATGACCTCGATCGTGGCTTATTTGACTTAAATAGTCAAGTACACACACGATTGTAAAAATACCCATAGTACAGAGTATTCATGTAAATGGTCAGTTATGTCTTCAGTGAATGTAAACAGTTGGGTGAAAATGTCAGTATACATATAGATCCATGTATTAATTCTTAAATTGACAGCGGTCTAATATACCTGCTGCTGTCTGTCAGTAATGTTAATCAAAAAGCAAAAACAAGGATAAAAGATGTTGCTGCAAGTTGGAGGTGAAGTTACAATATATATTGAACAAATATTATGAAGGCACACACTATATTGCCAAAAGTTTTGGGACGCCTGCCTTTACATGCACATGAACTTTAATGACATCCCATTCTTAATCCGTAGGGTTTAATATGGAGTTGGCCCACCCTTTTGCAGCTATAACAGCTTCAACTCTTCTGGGAAGGATTTCCACAAGGTTTAGGAGTGCGTTTATGGGAATTTTTGACCATTCTTCTAGAAGCGCATTTGTGAGTTCAGGCACTGATGTTGGACTAGGAGGCCTGGCTCAGTCTCCGGTAGCATTACTTAATTAAAATCATCTCTGAGCCCAGTCTGAAATATAGATATAACAAGACGGTTAATTCATTATATTATGAAGTGCGTGTGCTTGAGACTGCACATGCGTGTTAGCTGGAGCAACCTGAAATGTAGCCTATGCTTTTTAATGCAATTTGAGCATCATAGATGCATTCATGTGACAGTTCACCTCAGAAATGTTAAATGTGACATTAAATGTTAAAAGGCTGCAAGCAGTTTGAGATTTTAAAGTTTGTTTGCATTTAATGCTGTACACATAGAAACAGGAAAACTCATGATCACCGTGCGCTTGCATCAACTCCGCCTACTCAGCTGAGCACGCTTGTTTTTTTTTCCCGACTCACACTTTTTTCATTCTAATTGTACAAGTTCCACGTTACAAAACACGGACAGCGCTGAATGACTCTGATCATGGCCGGGTGTCCAATGTTAAATGGATCCGGGACCCGAAGTAATAGATTGGGACCCGACCCGGAACCAGCTGACCATTCAATATATAAACCCGAACCTGTACGGGTCCCAGGTCAGTCCTCCTTGTAGACTTCTAGTCCAGTGGCGGCGTGCTTTGCATTGCACTTGGTGATGTAAGGCTTGGATGCAGCTGCTCGGCCATGGAAACCCATTCCATGAAGCTCTCTACGCACTGTTCTTGAGCTAATCTGAAGGCCACACAAAGTTTGGAGGTCTGTAGCTATTGACTGCAGAAAGTTGGCGACGTCTGCACACTGTGCACCTCAGCATGCGCTGACCCCCGCTCTGATTTTACGTGGCTTGTTCCCAATTGCTTCCACTTTGTTATAATACCACTAACAGTTGATCATGGAATATTTGGTAGTGAGGATTTCGCGAATGGACTTACTGCACAGGTGGCAACTTATCACGGTACCACACTTGAATTCACTGAGCTCCTGAGAGCGATCCATTCTTTCACAAATGTTTGTAGAAGCAGTCTACATGCCTAGGTGCTTGATTTTATACACCTGTAGACATGGAAGTGATTGGAACAACTGAATTCAATGATTTGGAGGGGTGTCCCAATACTTATGGCAATACAGTGTACATTTCTAAGAAATGATGTGCACAGATAAATAATTTATAATAAACACTGCAATATTCCGTAAACGTTTTAAGAATTGTTAGTTTTGATTTAATGGTGACTTTAATTATATTTGTCCTATAATTGGCTGCTTTGTTCTAATTTTTAAAAACAAAAAAAACACAAACTTTTGTGATTGTATTGTTGTGATGAAATAGTTTCTTATTTAATGAAGTAATACTTTGGTCATATCGTTCCTATTTTTCACTAATATTTGCATTCAAACAATACAGCATTTGGTTACTACACTGAATCAATAGTGTTTCTGCATTGACATCACGCCATTTTTGACTGGGTGAACTATCCCTTTGAGAGAAATGTGACTTCATGTGCCATGCCTAATTTCCTTTCCTCATTCATTTCCCCCCTTCCTCTCTTGGCCAGATGGAGGCTTATTTTTTGCGCCATGGCAAGCTATTTCCAGCTGTGTGGTGGTGTCAGCCGTTTTAGGAGCACTCACAAGGATGTGGAGGGGGAGGAGTTATGTCAGAGCAGCTTAATGAGTCATCCTCACTCCCATTGTATGTGTGTGTGATGGGACTGCAGGGAAAATGTTGACATCTGGGCTTAAAACCAAAGCTGCCATACCCCTGTCTTCCCTACAGGAATAGCAATATACAATGTATCGGTCATTGAATGACTCTTCTGTGTCATTTGCTGTCACCTCGCTCAGTGTGTTTGTGCTCTGAGTGCGTTTGAATGCCACATTGTGTCTTTTCATAGTGTGTGTGTGCCTGCATGCTGAAGGCATGTGTTTGTGTGTGTATGTGTGTCCTGTGGCCTCTGTCTGGGGTCACTATATGGTTCCATGGCTCATCTCACACATGGTTGGTCAGGCTTTTTCTTGCAGACAACTCTGCTTTGCCTCAGCATCGCTTGACTCTTGGAATTCTAGCGAAGTTCCTTGCAATCATTTGTGAGTAATGACCCATGGATGTTTTTTTTGGATGTTTTTTTTTTTTAATATAAGTTAAGCGTGACTCACATGGGTGCTCTAGGGCAAGGCCAGACATAAAGTACCATGCACCTCAAAACAATAATAAAAAAAAATACTATATACTGTATCTGTTCTTTAGAATAATCCTGAAAAAAGTCAAATCAGCATATTGGAGTGATTTCTGACTGGAGTAATGTTTGCTGAAAATTCAGCTTTGTCTTAACAGGATTAAATTACATTTTAAAATGTATTGCAAATGTATTGGAAATCTGTATTTTAACTGTATTTATTTTAATACCTGTGCTTCCAAAGATCATCTCAATTGTTTGTTGACCCCTTTTTTGTGTCTCTTTCCCTCTTTCTGTGACCTCACTCATTTTATCAGTTTCTCCATGCGTCACTGTTGTTCGTCATTGCTAATTTATTTTAAGAGGTCATTGTAATTTCAGTCTTAAATGCTCATATATATATTTTTTTCCCAAGGCATCTCTGATGCAGCTGCATGAGTTTAAATTGCTCATTGCAACTCCCGTGACTGATGCTGAGGGTCATAATACGCTAATTCCGACTTTCTTGCTAGACTTGAGCGCTATTATGGTTTTCACTTCAGTTATGCTCTTGACATGTACCAGTCAATAATCAGTTGCTCAGTTTTTCCACGTTTTTTTGCATCGTTCAAGGTCCTCGTTTCTTGACGATTAAGAAATGTTTGGCTCATGTTTAAAATTAGGCTTTTGCTTTTCATGCAATGTTTGAACACTATAGCGGAATAGAACAGCTTCATCTGTTCTGATGTTTTACTTGTTTAGTTTGGTATGGTTGAAGTTAAAGGAATTAGGGATGTTAATTTACGATAATTTCCATGTTCGATTGCCATTTAAATTAGCGATCAATTAATCGATTAAGCGTTAACCTAATACTTTAAGACGTGTCTGCTGCAGTGACGCATAATCACTCGCATGACAGGATGTGCAAAAGTCACTCAAAAACGCCAGCTTCCTCATCTGAATTAAATGTTTTTTAGTTTATATAAAAGGCTAGGAGTAGGATTGTAAAATGAATTGATGTGATTTTGATAATTTGATAAAATCATTTTACTTTAAATGGAGGTTATTGTTGGCTGTATTGTTTCATATCCTGTCTCGTAGACCTCTGAATGAGTCTTTTTTTAAATGGTAGCCTATCATGGTGCTCGTTGTACTGTATTTTAAAACACAATCACAATGTTTCTAATTAACACTATTGTGTTTAAAGTAAAATGATCCTAAACCTAACTATGGTGTGTAGGGCTGTGCTGGTCAGCAATACTATCACTACCACCCACAGGTACGGCAACCCTAAAACTATATTTTCTCCTTGCTGCGTTTATTATTGACAATTAATCAATTAATCAATTGTTTTCAATGTATGCATTGAGATGCATTGCAATAAACGTAAGATTAATGAGTGACATCTATTGTTATTTATTTTATTTTCACATCAATTTAAAGCCAGAAAATGACACATTCAATATGCAGGCTTCCTGTTCTTTCTTCATAAATAAGGTGCCACTCAAACTGCGCTAATTCTTAAATTGAACAACACATCTTTTTCTTAAGTGACATTCTCTGAGTATTATCTGGCGTTAATGGTAATCAAATGGAAATCTAAAAGTGTATGCTTAATTAACAATTTACAATGCTTTTTTCCACTACTTTTTTACATAACTCCCACATTGAATCTTTCCTCATTGTGTAAATGGACTTGCATATCATTCTGAACAAAGACTTGATTGTCTAAAAACATGAAATAATCATGAATCATTTAAAAATTATTTAAAGGGGCTGTGTTTTGTTAAAAAGCTAGTTGACCAATTTTTATTTTTATAATTTTTTTTCACATGATTCCTTTTAACTTTTTTATTATATTGACAAAAATGGGTAAACCAAAATATCAGAAAAATATCAGAATATTATGAAATATAAGTAAATTGACCATTTAAATTTTTGCGTTAAAAAAACATTTTAGATCCATGTGGCAAGCAGTAGCTGGCTCCTTTTAAGCAGTATAGAGTGCTGCAGAATTTTTTTGTAGGCCAACCCAGAAGTTAGGATCACCCTGGTTTCCTTGACAAAAACCCTATAGGATTGTTCCATTAGCTTTTGGATTATTGCAGAGAATAAGGTCTGCAATGAACAATTAGCTTATGATTCTTACACATTTTGTTCATTGTTATAATCTTCACAGAAGAACAACTTTTATGAATTTTTGAAGCATAAATACAATCGTCAGAAGTCACAAGCTAAACCTGGGCTATATTTATCAAACGTCACCATCACTAAGCTTTCAGTCTTGAAAGTCTGAGTTATAATAGTTTGCAACAGCGTGATTTATAAACACATCAAGGCTGTGAAAGTGGACTAGTGAGTAGATGAGTTTACCTGAGCTTGTGTTCACCACAGACCTTATTTCAAGCATTTAACCAAAAACCCATGAAAAAAAACCCATTGGCTTCAGGATGTTGGAACTGAAAGTGCTAAAATGCTCGTTTCTGGGTTTTGGCCTTCAAAAATATGTCAGCCCTGCACCACTGTATTTGTTGAGGGTGTGATCTGTTGTTACCTGATAGAGGAGCTCCTATGAGGACTCGGGACCATCAGGCCTGACGGTGGAGAGAGCTCTTCACTCTCTCTCTCTCCAGTTCAGAGTCACATCCAATCCTTGGGCCATTTATCACCTGAAGATAATGAGATTGGCTAATGAGAAAAAGAGAGAGAGAATCAGGAATGAAAGTGGTGCGTATAGGTACGAGACAAAGAAATGTTTAAGTGAGAGAGCTGTGTGTGATTTTTAAACATCAGGAGCTAAGGTGTGTTGAACATATCACACTTGAAGGCAAAAAGTGGAAATATTGCAGTCATTCCACATATTATTATTTTTTTATGGATACTGTGATTGTACAGTTAAAAAAGCACCATAAAACTATCATAAAACCATATTTATATGATGTGTGCACTATATTCTATAAGTCTTCTGAAGTGGTGCTAGTTTTTTTTTTATTATTAATATTTATAATTATTTTATAATACGTATATAATTTTATAATGAATATCCTGCATGGTTGTACCATATGTACGGTTGTACGACATTTTACAACCTAAACTAAATGTGACGTCATAAAATCTGGTAATTTAATTTACACATGTTTAGGTCAAGATTTGTGTCAGTGATTTTTATGCGTCATTGATTCGTGAGAGAAGATTGTCAGAATATAGACCTGTAGCTATTTTTATAGATCAACAGCACCAGTCCACATTTTGAAAACAGACAATCTGAAAGAAATCTGAAAAGATTTTAAACAACATTAGGGTGAGTAACTAAACTTTTAAGTGTAGTACTAGTTCAGTTTGTCAGTTTGCCCTAATGTAGCAACACATGATTGTTTTGCATATCGAACCTGACTGATGGTTGCACAGGTCTTGTTAGCCTTTGCAGAATGAAACCGTTCTTGCGCTCACTGCATGCAGCCAAACCGTCATTTTTAGGAGCCTGTAACGGGCAAACATCGGCATGTTAGCAAGGCACAGAAATCCTCATTTCTCCTCGCATGGTTCAGTAACCAGCCTTCCGTGTCTTCGCAGAACGCACTTGAGTTGCTCGATACAATGACAAAGGCTTTTTATCTAAACTATCGACACAGAGCTTTTTGTCGTCTGATGATTTTGCTATTCATCACAGTTACAGCTGCCTAGTGGACATAATGAGATGAAAATATTGAATTTGTTTTTTGATTCTGAGTGTTTTATCAGTGACATACGGTGCTTGCATGTTACAACTTAAAGTACATAAACCCCATCACATGGGTCAAATATTGTATGATTTTAGCCTGCTCTGCACAGATTGCTGTATTTGTGTATGTAACATGCTTGCTGACATTCATGATCAACTAGCAAAACCCTGAACGCTCGCTCTTACCAACACACAAAAACAAACACTCTAACGCACGACTGCATGGCCTCCCTCTGCTTTTCTTGCTCGGGGGGTGAAGGAATTGCCGTGGATATTTATAGGCAAGCTCAAAATGGGTTGTCCTCTCTTTCACCGTCAGGGGTTTCTGTCTGTATTATATTCCATCGGCACAGTTCTTTAGCCGTCCTGAAAGATGTCTCTGCGCATTAAATGTGACGTCTAGCTTTTAGAAGTGGGTGGTCGATACGGTTTTATTTTATACCAAATATTAGACCACGTGGGTGCAGATGATGTGCTTTTAGGGGAGTTATTTGCAGCACAGAAGACCGTTCCCTAGATTTCGCTGAGAAAATCGCTGAGATTTATGCTTTTTAAAGTCAATATGCTTTTATTTGCCGTAAGATTTGGTCCTTGAGGTTAACAGTGCGATCTCTACCATCTTTCCCACAAGCTACGCCTCATCCGGGCTGTGTTGTTAGTAGTCTCTCTCTAGTTTATTTCTGCTCTTATGTTTTTCCTTCAAGCAAGTTGTTGCCTGGAATGAGGCAATGCCGAAAAATTCAGTAGCTGTAGAGCAATATCAGCACATGATTCTTAAAGGGATAGTTCACTGAAAAATAAAATTGTCATTTGATCACCCTCTTGTCATTCTGTCTCTTGTTTCGTGGAGCATAAAATGAGATATTTTGATTCATCTACTGGTTTCTTTTTTCCATGCAGTTACAATTAGGGGTGTAACAATACAGTATATTGCAATACAAAAATGCAACTATGTATTGTTGATGGTGACAATATGTATTGTGAATAGTTGCTATGAGAGGTTTACAGAGTTTTAGTGTCAGTACTACATTATATTCAACATTATATAGTAGTTTAATGTATAATAATGCAATGGGGGAATATTTGGGGATCCTGATAATGCCAAATGTCTTGTTACCTGTAAAAAGTGTCCTACATTATTTTAAATATATCTAGTCAGTGACATATTGCAAGCATATTCATCTAAAATAATTAAAATAAAATAAAATACATTTTCTAAATTATAATCATCTAAATTAAACTCAAATATTTTTAGCTTCAGAATTTTATTCTGGGGTCACCATTGTCCTGTGCATTGTGTTACTAGCACCAAGTCCAAGCCTATTTCCACCCATTAACATCCCCAATGTAACACCAAATTTAGCATTTTAATCAATGGTACATTTTGTTAACCTTTTAACATATGTCTTGGTGTATTGTGAGTTCAGTATTATATGTATCAATTCATGTCATGAGGGTATCGTTACACCCCTAGTTATAATAAATGGGAAGCAGAGATTTCCTAAGGGTTGTAAAGCACCATAAAAGTGCCCCAAACGACTTTCAAAGCAATGCAATAGTTTGTTCGGCCAAAAAAAAAAAACCTAATAACTTTTCTCTCAAATAGGCTGTTAACAGTTGTGACTTGATCATTGAATCAGTCATTTCAATTTGAGAACTGAATTGGTCCAAAGCATAAGCAAATCAAACTGGTTTTATTAACTGGATCTACAGATTCATTGGAAAGATGGAGTGATTTATGCTCAGTGTTCCTTTCTACAACACAAACAACTTATTTTTTTCTGTTGTTGGTAGAGTGACTCTGAACATGAGAACTTAAGCAGTCTGAATCATGAGCGAATCAGACTGGTTTTGTTACCGATTCATTTAAAAAAAGATGGAACCATTTATTTAGTGTTCCTTCCCACAACACAATTTTTTTCCCCTCCTATTTTATGCAGAGTGGCTCTGAATGTAGTGTTTTGTGTTAATTCATACTGTCATGGCCTCAGCTGCGATACGGGAGGCTGGATTATTGAGCATACTGAGTGTTCTTTTAGCATTTCTCTGGGAAAATGAGCCTTTTTCCCCATTCTTATGAAAAATGTAAATGAGCTTCTATTTCTAGTATATCAATGTGCGTGGCAATGAGAGCATCTCGTATAGCTTGTGGAGTCACATACCTGGCACACCAAGAGATCAAGACAATGAGACGTGTCATCTACCAATCCTGACACATTAGCATGGCTGTATGGGAAATGAAAGGATATTAGATATTAAGAGAATGGCAAAATTGGAAAGAGATGGTGAGGGGGAGGAAGACAGGAAGCTCTGAACCTCATTTTGGAAGGAAGTTATATGAGACTGAGGAAGTGATTAAATGTTGTGCCAGTTTGGGACGAAAGGCTATTTTTCATTTGTTATGTGATATTGACTTTTCTTTGTCTGTCTGTCCTTCTCTCTCTTTTTGCCTATCCTATCTGAATCTACAGGAGAAGAACAAGGACAAAGACAAGCGTTTCCGTCCACTCTACGACATTCCTTACATGTTTGAGGCACGGGAATTCTTAAGAAAGAAGCTCATTGGCAAGAAGGTGAGAGACCGTGACATTCTTGCCCAAACTGAAATTATGCCTCATTCTTTCTGTATAAAACTTTTCCTTCCGTGTGTTTTCCTGTCCATTGCATATGGAAGCGGAGTTGTTTTCTTTCTGAGTTTCTGTATTCTGTTTGGAGTCACTAAGCACATTGAACACACAGACCTTGAACATATAAACTTTATTCATAGAACCACACTTTTTTTTTTTTGGGAGGAAAACGCAGGGTATTGACATGAGAATTGTTGACACATGTACAAACAAATATATGCACACTAGGGCTGTTGCATACAACAGTCATACAATATGTTTGCAATACTTATTCTCCACAATATTCAGTCAGTTTTTTATTTATTAGGTCTTCATCATGTCCCAAAATGTGAAAATAATGAAAATAAAGAAAAATGTACCCATTATGATAATAAAAAGGCTGTATATGACGTTCTAGAAGGGGATGGGTTGAAAAATTAAAAGGGCTACAGCTAGAAATGGAAAGTTGTTTCCAAGGTGGAGCAAGTTATTACATTTTGATGCAAGATTATCGAGAGAAATTATATTAGGGCTGTCAAAATTAACGTGTTCGCTAACAGTTAGGTCTAACAGTAGTTTTCTGGTATTTTTTTATTTCTCAACTGTCTACATTCACTTAAGATATAACCAACTATGTTTACTAGGATTCTTACCAAGACGTTCGTGTTTACATCATTTTTTGTGAATTCGTCCTTTCAAGTGCAAGATGATTTCGTTTTAATCCAAAAGATCCATGTGTGTTGAGTGAACAAGCAGCCATCAAGTTGTCTCTCGGTCTCTCTGTCTCTCTGTCTCTCTGTCTCTCTGTCTCTCTGTCTCTCTGTCTCTCTGTCTCTCTGTCTCTCTGTCTCTCTGTCTCTCGGTCTCTCGGTCTCTCGGTCTCTCGGTCTCTCGGTCTCTCGGTCTCTCGGTCTCTCTGTCTCTCTGTCTCTCTGTCTCTCTGTCTCTCTGTCTCTCTGTCTCTCTGTCTCTCTGTCTCTCTGTCTCTCTGTCTCTCTGTCTCTCTGTCTCTCTGTCTCTCTGTCTCTCTGTCTCTCTGTCTCTCTGTCTCTCTGTCTCTCTGTCTCTCTGTCTCTCTGTCTCTCTGTCTCTCTGTCTCTCTGTCTCTCTGTCTCTCTGTCTCTCTGTCTCTCTGTCTCTCTGTCTCTCTGTCTCTCTGTCTCTCTGTCTCTCTGTCTCTCTGTCTCTCTGTCTCTCTGTCTCTCTGTCTCTCTGTCTCTCTGTCTCTCTGGTATCGGAGCATTTTAATGAATACGAGTACATGAGCGCAGTATTGGGTCCGATACTGGTATCGGTGCATCCCTAGTATATATTCAGACACCAGATATAATGTTTTACTAGTGGGTGCAGGACACTATAGTTCATTTATATAAGTGAGGATAGCAAAATAAAGTAAACTGTGATGCATTATACCAAAAAATTCTTCATACAGTGGACTACCAGTAAAATTGATAAAGATTTGGGACCAAAATTATTCAGACACTTTGACCTGACCATGTTTTGCTCAAGTGTTTTTTTTCTTTAATTGCTAATGCGACCTTTTACACCACAGACTCAACAAAATTAAGCATTGCATGGTTGGTTGACCTATTGGTATTATCTAATTGTGTACTTAACAGCTGACAGCTGATTGGTTGATTGTAATCCATTACATACCTTTCTATCAAAGTTATCAGACATTATTACCATTTTCTAAACTATAGTGAATAAACTGATAATATGAGAATGTTGAAGGTGTCTATTGACTGTATATGTAATTAATTGCATATATACTATATTTATTTTGATTATCACTAAATGTTAGTTAATGCATGACGTATCAAACTATTTTGTATTTTATAATGTTATAGTTTTTAATAAAATATACATGTATATAATTTTAATGTACATTTTAAATTAGCATTATAAATGAACAATAGAATATTTATGAATTAACATTTAATAACAAACAAAAAATACTTTGTATCATAAGTTATATAAACTAGTGTGGGATGTTCTGAAATTGTCAGTATTGGGACTCATGAAAGTATGATTGTGTAACTATGCATTATTGTCTGTCCATGACTTTTCTCACCCAAACAATTCAGTGTTTATGTGCAGAATAATGTAAAAGCCTGCTAGGCCCATTTGATTTAACACAAAAGAAATATGACAGCACATTTCCTCACACGCAGACATTTTTTCATAAATGATCACTAGATGCGTGGATTACTAATGCAGCTTTATATCGTCCTTGCATGATCGTAAGGCATTTTTTTATTGCCTGTTCTTTTTACAGAAGTCTGGTTCACTGACCTGGAATCCTTCAAATATTCTGATACTGGAGATGGGAAATAGAAAGCAACGAGTTTAATCTCTGATCAGATTTTTGCATTTCCTGTGTATGCACTCAACGGTAGTCAAACGATAGTTGGATTTATACAACGCTCTGTGTGATAAGATGCTTGCTTGCATATTAATGCAAACAGTGTGGGAATGTTTGAATTCATTCAGAATTTATCCAGCTCAAGAAGATATGAGTGTGGCAATTATTCAATTTTGGCTCATTAAGTGTCACAGAAGTGCTTTGACTTAAATTAATAGTGTATAGAATTAATCAACTTCTATCTTCAGAGTCAAAAGTAGCATCTACGCATTTCTGTAAAGTAAATATTCCTGTTTTATTAGGTTGAAACCAGATGCAGAAGCAGTGGTCATTGAAACGCATATTGATCACTATTGTGAATATTGGGTTGACAGTGGTTACAGCAATGCATTTTTAAATAAAATGCAATCACCGGTTAACAGGCTTTTGTCGGCTTTCTTTAGTTGTTGCTAGGACACAATGTGGTGTGAGAAGGAGGCCTTGTACGAGGCATGCCATGTTTTAGCATCTCCCCTGCTGCCCTGGCAACCGCCGTGGAAAATGTTATGTTCCAACTGTTCTAAGAGAAATGAAATCTGTGCAATTATAGAAGTTCATAACTATAAAATAGGGCCATTTGTTAAAGACCGATTGTTTGTTGCTAGAAAAATAGAAATCTAATGGTTCATATATGCCAGATCAGGGCAGCAGGGACAATTTTATGCACAGAACCTTTTAATTTTCAGTTTTTCTGGCATTTAAGATGCCATTTGTTCTCTACAGGCTGCATCCCACACTCACAGAAAAAAAGGTACAAAAGCTGTCACTGAAACGCCCTGTCAAAAGGTACAATGTTGTACATTATTTAACTCTAAAGAGTGCATATTAGTACCTTTTTGAAAGGGTACTGTTCCAGTGAAAACTTTTGTACCATTTTGTACCACCACTGCAGCTGGTCACGAGGGTTAAGTAGTACCTGACTGTTGTTTGACAGTTTAAGCTTCTGATGGATTTGTCGATGTTGCATTTATCTTCTGTCACTTTAACATGGCTGTAGTCTTCAAAAACAGGTCGAAGGTCAACTTTTTAACATCTCAGCCAGTATGTGATCAATATCAGAGTTCAACAGCGCAGTGAACAACAGAAGATGAAAGGAAAGGAGATAGAGAAGGTCCAGCCAAGCCTCTGTGAGTCACAACAGGAAAAACTTGAAGTGAGGCGTTCATTTCAGATCGTGTTCTCTTTTGAAAGGAGGGAGAGAATGAGTGGCATTCACTAGCAGTGGGTAATGGAAGAAAATCTGCGCAAAAGTGCATTTTCTCCTCTTGGTATTGAAACAGAACTTCCCTGTGACATAATCCATAGCTAGATTTGGCTAACTTTCTAAGTAGCGCCTCTGTAGAGGGTCTCTGCCTCAGCGAAAAAGTCAAATGAAAATGTTGCATTAATCCACTTATCAGGAAAGAGCACGTTTGGATAATCCTGCCCGCTCAAAGTGCCTCCTGTTATGTGTGTGTGTTGTGAGTGTTTGTGTGTGAGAGAGGTGTGAACAAGAGGCAGTGACTGTGTGGAATGTCATTAAGTGTTTGTCTGCATTTATGCAGCTGCGTTCCATAAGTTCTGTTTTGTTGATTTAATTTGTATAGAAGAGGACATGCTGAGTTTTCACATGTTTCCCTGATGCACATTGATGCAGCCACGGCAGAGCTGTGCAGACTTCATTCATCTTTTTTTCTCCACTTTGGCTTCTGCTTTAGAGGGAATTACAGTGGCATGTGAGACTAGCAGCTCACTTTTAATCCATAAAATATGTATTGCAGAGTTTCCTGACTACACCTACCTTCACCGCATTAGATTCCACTCACAGGGACTTAAGCTTGCAGAGAGCAGGTTTGACTCTGCACATCTCAGAGATGCGACTACGCTTTAGATGCATTCACACTAGAGCTTTTGGTGTGGAACTGTCCGTTTGTGATCCAAGTTTGGTTGGTATAAAAGCTTTTTTGGCATTTATAACAATTGTCAAGCAAATTTACATTTAATCATTTAGCAGACACTTTTATCCAAAGCGACTTACAAATGAGGAGAGCAATAGAAGCAATCAAAGAAACAGTAGGGCAACAATATGCAAGTGCTGTGACCAGTTCCAGTAGGATTTTTTAATTTTTATTTTAATAAATAGATAAATATTTTCTTTATTATTTTAGTTTTACTTTGACACAATAATAAATGATCATTATACCACAACAATAAAAATGCAAAATGTATTGATGATGATGATGATGATGATGATAATGATAAAAAATAATAATAGCAATGATTAATGATTCATTATTAATAATCATTTAATAACAGTAATAGAATCAACTGTGTTGTTATAGTAAAAAAAATATAATAAACATCAATACATTTATTTACTAATGATACTGATAATAATGATAATGTATTTTTAATATTTAACAATAAAATAGTGAAATATGCAATTGTGATACACTTAATGCTATATAATATTTAATGCTTACGATAATAATGCTGATAATACAAATATTTGAAAATAAAATTTGTGTAAATTGTGTCGTCGTCATTTTATGTTAAGAACTGACTCATAGTCATTCATTCTGGATGACATTGGTTGCAGAATGTTTTTTTCCCCTTTTTAATAACCAGTTCTGAATTTTTCTTAGTGTTTATTAGTGCAGTCTGTTGTAATTTTGCATCTTTTGCATGTTCCTAGTCACACATAGTGTCATACCTGCTTGTCTCCAGATAATCTGCATTCAGAGAGCAGTTCATATGCTTTGAGTTTTTTTGCAATACATATGTGGCAGACAAACATGCTATTCTATTTGTATATCACAGTTTTGATGATAAATCTGACTTTCAAAATCATACTGATAAATCGAACTGACAAAAACAAACAGTGAAGCTGGCATTTCCTCTTCCTGAGTCATTATCTAATTACTCACTGTGGTATTCACGCTGATGATTTAAACATTCCAGCGTTTGGACCCTAAAGTACAGTGTGTAAAGAGTACAGTAGGGGAGGGGGTAAATCCATCTCTGGTTTGGACAAAGTAGTCAAACCAAGTGTGAAAGCAGCTGTACATGGAGCAGCTCAGTCTCTGCATTTCCCGTCTCTGAGACGTTTCAGTGGATCTGTCTCTGTTTTGACGGATGCTTTGCCATTAGCACCATTTCTGTCTTTGTCATCCTCTTCCTCCTGCTTCTGTCTGGGCTTCTTTCAAACCCTTCATTGCTGTTGTCCTTTGGTCAGATCTTTCTATTCAGGCATGACTCTAAAAGCCCATTTAATCTGTCATCTGCTTCCCAAATGGGCCACTTCTTTCTTTCCTCATTCATTTTGTTTCTAAATAAGCACTTTTGCTCCTCTGAACGAGCGGGAATCGTTTGCGCTTTGTGTTTCTTAAGAAGGACATGTTGTCGTTCAACCAAGCTCATTACTCCTGCCCAATGGTGCAAAGCTGTCTCTGCCTTTCAGAGAGGGAACTGGAGAGAGTAGAAGTAGGGAATGGAAATGCAATTATTTTGTGCTTTTATTTGATGATGAAGCACTAAACTCTCAGGGTAAGAAAATGAGTGTCCACAGGTTTCCCCCACCTAATGAACTTCCATTATGTCCATTAGACTGAGTTACATTGTCATATTGAGGCAAATTAATTGGAGGGTTAAATGGATTGAATTCCAGAAGTGAAGACGTACAACTTTAGGAGTTCAGAGCTTGTAACATTTCTGTCTTATTTCAACAGTTTTGTTTTGCTAGGCAGTTGCTCGCTCTTCTGTTTCTGTAAATCTACATTCACATTATATTATGTAGAACAGAACCACAATGCATTTGTCTTATTAATGTGAGCAACGTCTTTGGTGCTAATGTCAGCTGTTTACCATTTGTAGCTGGGTAAGAATTCAGAAAAGTTAAATTTATTAATTTTGGTTTTGCTACCTAAACTTTAAAGAATAGCACTTTCAGCAACATTTTAAACGTTTAAGTATCCTATAATGTTATGCTGAATTGGTAATTGTTTTATTTAAATTGAATTTGAATAATCAATATAGTACTGCAATACAAATATATATTAATAGGTCATTCTTGAGTCATTTGAATTAGTAAATGTTTTGCTTTTAGTACATGAGTTGCTTTACCTGTTAAGACTCCGGATGCCACTTTAAAAGAGACCAGTCTCATTATTTTTGACCAAACACTTGTTATAAGCAGAAGTTATAAGCAAAATATGTTTTTCATATCTCCTGACCAGGTACCCTCAGGTCATGCTTGTTCTAAAACACAAAGTTTGGTTTGAATACATAAAAAGAGTTGCAAAAATACAGACTCGCCAGCCTTGCTTGCCATCAAATTTGTTTGTTATTCGAGACTAATCAAATTAAATTCCGTGATTTTCGATTTTATGAAAATGGAAATGGCAGAAACATTTTCATGATGGAAAATTACTGCATAGAATGCAATCAACTTAAACTAAAGGCTGCAATTTAACACTATTTAATATTAAAGAATCTATTACTAATTTAAAGTGACAAGCGTGAATAATGGTAAAAAAAAAATATATTAGTCAGACCGATTATCAGTCTGCCTCTACTAGGGTTGCAAAGGGGCAGAACATTTCCAGGAATTAAAGGGAATTAATTGAAAATTTAGAGTAACTTATGCAAACTGTAACACATACACACAGACACACACACACACACACACACACATGCATACATATTTATATATATTTTTATTTTTATATATATAAAATATATTTGTGCTGTCAATCGATTAAGCTGGGGCCACACTAAAAGATTTTCTAAATGTGAGACCACAAATGACTATAAGGAATCATAGATTTAACCGTTTTGTTCCTCTAGTGAGTGCCGCGATGTGATCAGAAAAGCATACCACACACTAACAGATTCCATTCACCTGTCCCACCTGTGAACTGTGTGTGTGGAAATTTTGCAAAATATCTTGCATCAAATGTGACTTTAAAGTAAACAAACAATGGCGGACGACAAAGCGGCAAGATCCCATTAATTTCAATGGAGCGCTAGCGACTTCTGGCGACATGAGTGACAGTGACCGTTGGCGACAGAATATATAGGCGTGTCAAGTGGCGGGAGACGTGACAAAAAGAAATGTCAACTTTTATGCAAATTAGAAGTGAATTTTGTGAGTGGCAACCGATAGGAGTGAAGACTGTCAGCTCCCCGTCACCGTCTCGAGTGCAGGCAAGACAGACATGACAGAGTTCCGGAGCGATTTCATATATGATTATATGATTTATATGATTTGACTGCACCCACATGAAGGGATATAATAAAATGATGCATGGTAAAAAAAATGACGGCAGTCTTAGGGAGTTTGATTCATACATTGATAGTTCGTGCTGTTAATTATATGATGCAGTGAGCAGTTTAGCACTGCTGCAGGTAATATTACAGTTTCCCCCTCGTTGTTATATAATGCAGGGGAATATATATGATTATTAGGGAGAAAAAAACTGATTATGTTTTAGTAATTTTTGACAGTTTGAGTGAGTTTAATTTGTTGATCGATCATTAATATAGTTAATGATTTAATGCACTGAGCACTGCTGTGGTTTTTATAATAATACTCTTCAACAGCAGAATGTTACTTTTTAATTATTTTAAGTCTATTTCCTAGTCAAATTAGAATATGCATTTTCTATAGATATGGCAAGACGTGCAGTCTACCAATAACATTAGAGCAACAGCACTGGGAACTCCCACAAGCGACTTCACAGTTACAGGGACATGCAACGAAAAAGTCGCTGGCGGTGTGAATGGGGCTCTTCCATAAGCTCGCTTTCTGATTGGGTATGGTTTTGTTTCATGTGATTTATGTGTTGAATAGCTCAAAAATGTAAGATTTGAGATTGGGGCCTCTCTGACGTTCTTTTTTGTAACCTTTTCCAACCTTTTTTTATGACTTTCCGTAACTTTTCTGGACAATTTGCTTTGGCAAGCTATTTTAAACTCCCAAAATTAACTCCAAGCGAAAACGAAGAACAAACCGGTTCTTAGGTTTGAAGTATATCGGGGCCTTAACTTTCTTCACTCTCATCATCCTCTGTATGGGGACCTTTAGGCTGGAGGAAAGTGCTTTGACACATTAGTGGTGCTTGACTTCTGTAAGGCAACTTTACACACATGCACTAATGAATTGTGGTTGTGTATTCTCTAACAGGATGCAATCAATCCACACACTCCAAGAGGACCATGGGTAGGGCAGTCAGTCATGTGAAGTCTTCGTCCTTGAGTTGTTATTGTTGCCATCCCGATTAATGACTGATCTTCCCCCCTGCATGTCAAGACAGATGGGAGATCCGGCTTACTATTTCAGATTAGCTTCCAACCCTCTGTTTGCTCTGAACTGATTGAACGGAATTGGCTGGATCACATTCTCCTATCTCTGAATATCTCAACGCCGGCTTCTTTATTTGCTCAAAGCTAACAAGAATACACCACATGCGATGGCCCCTCCGGGTTGATCCTATGACCTCAGAGAGAGTTTGACACAAATGGAGTTGATTTCTTAACCTGAAGCAGTTTGGTGTGAAATAATCAGGTTTCGTTATCCTCTCCTCTTCCACTTATTGCCGTCGAGCGAAATAGTTACTGGTCCCCGCCTCCTCCTCACTTCGTGATAAACCGTTTCCATGTTTGGCTGGCTTCCTCTGGGGAGATCTATGGTCAAGCCTGACATGATTCACACTGACTCAGGGTGACCTTGGAAAGTAGCCCACAGTCATGCTTGTACACGCGCACACACCAACCCCTCGCTAGATGCCCTAACACAATTTGTCCACCCTGAAAGGCCTGTAATCCATTTTTTTCCCTTTACAGCCAGCTTTTCGCTTGATTTGCAATCCTGTACAAAGATATCAAATTCCGAATTTGATGTGTTGCTCTTTCTTGGCATAATTCTGTCATGTTTAATGCGACATCATAAAACAGGGTTACAGTGCAGTTCTCCGTGTCCTCACGTGTAGCTTCAGTGGTCAATTTATCTCAATAGCCGAGCCCCTGACAGGCTTATAAAAGTTTGTATGTGTGTGTGTATGTAGGCAGTGTTTCTTGGCCCTACATTGACACAAAGATTTAACCATTTTGTTGTATATTTGCAGGTTAATGTCACAGTCGATTACATCAGAGCTGCCACTAGTGCCATGGAAACGGGTGGCGTCCCGGCTTTCCCAGAGCGCACCTGTGCTACAGTCACCATTGGAGGAATGTGAGTACATGAGCCAGTTACTAAATCTATACCATAGAGATATATCGGATGGATGAAATAAAAAGTTTATCGTTCATATTGTGCTCTATCGTTTATTTTCGTGGTGTCGCAAAATACATCGTTTACGGCAATACTTTTTCATCATTTGGATGACTGCAATCTTACACGCCACATACGATGAGGATGCAGGCAGAAAGGTGAATAACAGCATGGCGAGTAAAGGGGAGACAGAACTGGTGTGGCTCCACTCCAAGCAGGAGTCTGTGTTCGTATGTCACAATGCATCAGCGCATAGCTCAATATAATGATACACATCTGATGGTCTAAAATCACTTGAATGACCAAAATGGCAAGCCTTAAAACACATACAATTGACAAAGTTTAGAGAAGATGCAAGTGAAAGTAATCTGGCTTCAGGGCTCGCGCGTTGTCAGACGTGGCGTGACTCGGCTCTCTGTGTCACAGAAAACTGTTTTTCATATTGATGTTATTGAATGTTTTAAAATCACTTGAATGTTCGAACCTTTAAACGCGTACAATTAACACTTTCGTGAGGATGCTGTCTGCGTGTGTTGTTCGCCTCTATTGCTGCTTTGCCACTGAATGGACGGTGCGGAGTCATGTGCCTACACGTGCATAGTTTTTAAGGGAAAAGTATTTACAGGATTAAAAGCCGAAACAACAGACATGGGAAAAGTTTATGAATTTCGATTACTTTTCGATTAAATCATCAAAATGCAAAAAATAAACCACAGACTAAAACTTTAGAGCAGGCTTTATAGATAAAGGGAGAAAAATAATCACATATGAATGGTATGGTTTTTGAGTATGTTGTTTAAAAATGTAAAAACAGAAATAGTCCTTTCCATGTGGTCAATATATAGGCCTATAAACTATTAATTGATTGATATCGTTATCGGAATATGAGATGACTTGTATCGCTATGTGAGATTTTGGTCATATCGCCCAGCCCTACTATACCAAGTTCTGCTTTTTGACCTATTTTTGAAAACGACCTCCTCTCGGTTTTCTGTACCTTTATAAAAATTGATGAAGCACTTTAAATTGGTCCATATACACTACTATTCACTAAAACTGCCTTTTTAAAATCAAAAATAGTAAAATACCATTAATTTTTAAACTTTTCTGTTTTAATATGTAGTTTTCATTCCTGTAATTGCAAAGCTGAATTTTTTCAGCATCATTACTCCAGTCTTCAGTGTCACATGATCCTTCAGAAATCATTCTAATATGCTGATTTGCTGCTCAAGAAACATTTATCAATGTTGAAAACAGTGGTGCTACTCATTTTTGTGGAAAGTTCATAAACTAACTGACCCCAAACTTTTTAATGCTAATGTAACTCATGTGCTACTTTTCAAGTAATATAATCATGGTGGTGTGAGAACTAACCAAAAATTAAGTCATTATTCACTGAATATCTTCTCCAGTGAGCTGTAAACTGCTGCGTCTGGATCTAGTCATTGAGTTGAACTTGAGAACCAAATCAGTCCGATCTGTCCATTAATCATTCAGACTGATTAAATGACGACTTTAAATGTCAGTCTATTCCTCACACATTTGCTATTGCTTTTCAAATTTTTTCAGTTATACTTTACTTTAAGGTGTCATTGTTAGTGTAATTATATATTTAAGTACTGAGTAATATTAAGTAACTAACTACATGTACTTACTATAGGGTTATGGTAGGATTAGGGTTTGGTTGAGGTTAGTTGCATGTAATTATCAGGGTTTTTCCTGGGTCAAAAATGGTCTTCAGTGGTGGCTGACAGACATGGTCATCGACACACACAGTAAAAAGTACCCTACCCACGTGATCTGCGAGCCCGATACTGACAATACATTTAAAATAAATGCAAAGAAACAGTTTGTGATTTTTTTTATTTTTTTTTATTTTTTATTTTTATTTATTTATTTATTTTTTTTCATTGTATGATTTCTTTTGTGCCTCATTTTTTACACAGTCTACATTTATTTAATTATTTTGCTATATAATCATATCAATATTAAAAAGTACCATTAAAAATGATTAACAAATAGCCTAATTTTCTACCTTATACAATTGAATAAAATTAGCGGCTAGCTAACAACAACTTGCTTTGTTCTGGTTTCACCTCACTCCAGTCTAAACTAAATTATTCAGCTATAAATAACTTGAAAATACTGTGAATAATTAAGGCTAATTCTTACTAACCACTCGTGCTAAATGGGGTGAGCACACTTGTGTTCTGTGTTCTGAGAAAATGATTAAACTGATTTGTGAGTTCAGTGTTGGACAGATCAGTTATTTTAACTAGTCGTTAAAATGATTCGGTTCAAAGGAGTCATTAGATCGTGAATCGGACATTAGCGGATGCGTTGTGTGCGAATCCCGTCTGTTAGAACATTGCGAAAGATTTGTCAACACAGAAAACACTTCATAACTGGATAGGATTGTTTTTCCCGTTCATTGAAAGTATGGTTTATGTCAGCTGGTCAGAGAAGAGTCAACGTTTTTTGAGCGCAATTCACACCCAGCAGTAATTCAAAGAAAAAAAATTCCGAATGTGCCACGTGCAACATGGATTCGGTCTTCTGACCTTTAACCATTGTGTCAGTTCAATTGATTTTGATTAATATGTGAAATATGAAAAAGAGCTAAGATAGTGCTTATTTTGAAGACCGAGAGTGCGCGCGAGGGGAGGTGCTCTCTGCTCGTTCTCTGTCACTCAGTTAACATGCGCTGTCACAAGCTCAACTACATCACTCATAAATCACAATAACTGATCAAATAAGGCTTTTGCAGGACAAAAATTTGTTTTAGTGGACGCCAAAATATTTTCAATGCAGGAAAATCCCTGATTATGCATAATTTACTGTTATTACTACAGTAAGTACATGTAACATGTACCAAGGACACTGTAAAATATTGTTACTGGGGAAAAAAAAGAGAGAAAAGGAAACAAATGAAAGCTGTATGTTTCTAAACCTTCTCTAACAATCACATTCACCTTCAATAGCAGGACTGACATATGCTTTATTACTGTTTATGACTCTTCTATGAATTCAAATGATTCTTGTTCACCCATGTGATGTGGATGTGTGAGCACATTGTCCCTTGTTAGGGTAAGTGAGGCCAGGCACATGAATCTGGGGTGGTACTGCGCCTCAGGCTGTGATTACCCAACCGTGCCCCAGTGCTTGGCGTTAGAGCATTGTGGGTAACAGGTGGTCATATCGCCTGAGGGCTCAGCTGCTTTGCTCCTTCTTGACTATTCGCTGATTTGTAATCGGCTCTTTCCAGATTTTCCCATAGTGCCATAAATATTTTAGGAGCCTGAACTGATCGTAGATCTGTAAAAATTCATGGCAGTACAGACAGTCTGTTGGCCTGATGCAATAGGTTACTTTTTAGTAAACTCTTGATTTTTGAGAGTTTGGTGAAATAGGACTAACGTTGAAAGTATATTTATCATGGCTTGCAATTTTTATGTTTTGTTTTGTGTGTACATGTTTTTTGTTTTGAATACTTGGCCTAAACAGCCATCACTAGTTTTTTTCACATTGTGTTTTTGCCTCTGAACTGTGATATGTTTGTGTTATCAAATTGAGGACCCCATTGAGTAATAGCAGACATTTTTTACCACTCTCCTACAACCCCAGAAAAGGCACCACTTTTTTTTATTCATGTTTGCCCTTTTGGTTTTATTACCAAAACTTTAAACAGAATGGCTGTTGCATGTTTACTGTGCTCTGCAATAGGGGAATGCGAGCTGCTCGCCGAAGGCAATATCTGTGTTGAAAAATGGCAATTAGAAATGCATTTGCCACTTTGCTTGCAGGGCACTAGTCTTGTTTGTTGTCATCAATTATGGTTCAGTTCTGCAAATTAGGCCTTACTCAATCTTACTCAACACTTTCCTTCAAACAATGTGCAAATTACAATCTATATAATATAGACTATCCCCCTCTAATTATAGTTGTAATATAAAGTTGAGTGATTCAAAAAGAAAAATATGCACAAGCTCAATTTTCAACTGAGGGAGTTAATACGATACATTAATATCATGAAAGATTACAATTTTAAAATAATTGTATTAATTGTTAAAATAATACTTTTATTTCAATATATTTTAAAATGTAATTTATTCCTTTGATGGCAAAGCTGGGCTTTCAGCCACCATTACTCCAGTCTTCAGTGCCATATGATGCTAATATGATGATTTGGTGCTAAATAAGAAATATTTCTATCAATTATCTTCAAAACCATCATAACCAGTCCAACACTGAATCTGAGTGAGCTCTCGATTTGATTTGCTTCGATTTGATTTGCATGGATGCATTTCAGTTATTACATCCATTTTGTTTACACAAGAAAAATATTCTGTAAATTATACATGGCAGATTAAAATCGGTAGCTCATCGTTTTTGAACTGTTCATTTAAATGAATATATATATTGTTTGAATAGGTTCAAAAGAACAGCTTTTGTGTGACATTGAAGCCTTTTGTGACATTATAATGTCTTAACTGTCATTTGATTTAATTTAATGTGCTCTTTCTAAATATAATAATACATTTCATACCAATAACCTATTCTGTTTTGATCTCTCTATAGAAACATTGCTGAGGCTCTGGTCAGTAAAGGTCTTGCCACAGTGATCAGATACCGACAGGACGACGATCAAAGATCTTCCCATTATGACGAGCTCCTGGCGGCAGAGGCAAGGTAAGCCAGAACACTAAAATAAAACCACCAGTGAGTGAATGCAGGCCATATTCCCTCACATTGTGAAGGAGAAGCCGTCTGTGAAATGGAGCCATTTTGTTCTTTGCAGTTAGTCATGGCTTGTCTGGTTAGCTCTCATTTCATGGAGGCTATATCTGTCCCAGAGCTCACACCTTAACCACCAGCACTAAAGCATGGCTCTTTTATTCTTTGTCTATGATTACAATAATATAGATTTGCGGTGCAGAGGTTTCAAGGGTGGTTTATTGCACAGAAAGAGATTTGGATCTCGTGGTCTGCGATAGATGGGCTCTCTCTCTCTCTCTCTCTCTCTCTCTCTCTCTCTCTCTCTCTCTCTCTAGTCTCTCTCTCTAGTCTCTCTCTCTAGTCTCTCTCTCTAGTCTCTCTCTCTAGTCTCTCTCTCTAGTCTCTCTCTCTAGTCTCTCTCTCTCTCTCTCTCTCTCTCTAGTCTCTCTCTCTAGTCTCTCTCTCTAGTCTCTCTCTCTCTCTCTCTCTCTCTCTCTCTCTCTCTCTCTCTCTCTCTCTCTCTCTCTCTCTCTCTCTCTCTCGAGACTCACTACTTATCTGCTGCTCTTTCTTTTCCTTTTCTATTCCTCACTTTTTGGTGTTGCTCTCAAACGCACATGCATTCATACACGTCTCCCCTATTTTCCTGTCCTTCGCTCTCTCGGTGTAATGCTTCACTGTGGAGCCTCAAATTTATTTTTAGCAGAGATTGCTGGTCGTTACCCTACATCCTCTGAGAAATCAACCTCATGCTTAGCACTTTCTCTCTTCCTCTCTTCTTCACCGAATGTGATTGGACACCAGGGAGGCTACAGCCACAGATACATCTGCCTTAAAGAGGCCTAAGACATGTTCGTCATTCCTCCTGTATCTACTGTATCTGCAGGCGTCACTACTCAGCAACCACTATTACACTGACTGAGCACTCAGACGCACACAAAAGACACCATATCTATTCCCATGTGTAATGCAGGAGAACTGCTGGCCTATAAATGTAATTTGTTGGCTCTTTTGTGGTATGAGGAATGGATGAATGGGTGGGTTTGTTTAAGGGTTGGTTTCTCAGGCTGGGGCAGAAATGGTTTTATGTTCTGGGGGCCCATTCTGAGCATTTCAACTAACACAGTTCTTGAATCATTGCAGGGCGATCAAGAACGGCAAAGGGCTTCACAGCAAGAAAGAAGTGCCAATTCACAGGGTGGCAGACATTTCAGGGGTAAGTATGTGTTTGGGGACCCCTAACATAACCAGTCCCACAATTGAATCTTAGTGCGCTTCGATTTGTTTGGATGTATTTCAGTTATTACGTCCATTTTGTTTACACAAGAAAAATATTCTATAAACGATACATGCCAGTATTTTAGACTGATTCAAATTGGTAAATCATTTTTTTAACTCTTCATTAAATGAACCAATCAGTGAACTCATAACGGAGGTAAAATATGATTTAAGCACAACACAGTGATATCTGCAGGATGAACAGACTATTCAAATAAACTGAAAATGTACATTTTTGGATATTATCAATATTTTTACCCAGCCTTAGGCATTCATACACTGGCATAACATTCACTGCATCACATCTCCTGTCGCTTGCTTTAATTAAATAGTTTGACTAATGTAGTTTGTTTATAAATATTTTTGACCATACATATTTATTTGGTGTTTATTCATATATATTTTTTTTTTTTACTAATATGATTTGTCTCCAGTGTGCATGTTTTGGCTAATTTGATTTTCTGTGTGAAAAAAAAAAAAAAAATCTTTCTGGGCCTGACTGTTCTGAATGTTGAACTGCTTTACTAATGTCTTCTATATTCCAGAGTCCTCTCCCGAATCTTTGATGTTAAAGCTTCTCCATTTGACAGCTGATTTATTGCTGCATTACGGCCCTGCCCATTAAATTAATGAACACCCCTCTAAAAATAGTCTTTCCACCCATAAAGTCATCATGCTCGTAGCTCTGAAGTTGTTTTTAGGCCAATCCTGTTTGGGTACCTCACCAAATGAAGATTACATTTTTACTTGGTTTGTAAATGTCATTTGCTGGGTGACAGGCTTGTTTACTTGGTGTGTGAAGGAACTGACTTCCTGTTCACCTCTCCTCAACTATCTCCTTCCTCTCTTCATCTCACATCTCTCCGTTTATGAATGAGCTCCTCAGGTTTTAATGAAGTGTATGGCAGCTGTCTGCGAACATTTTCAGGATGTTATTTATACCAGAGTTTGTGTAGGAGGCATTTAGAGTGAGAGAAAAGTGTGTCACTCTCAAATGGTAACATTCTCATTTCTCATCCAGAAACAAGATTCCCTCGTTATATGACTGACAGTTAGAGTAATGTCTCTTGGATTGGGACTGTGAAAGGGCCGTTTATCTTTGGATGTTTTCTTTTCTTTTCTCTCTCTTTCTCTTTTGGTTTCCTTTTCTATGTGTGGGTCATGGCTGTATTTCCAGCTGCTGTGGGCGGTGGTGTTCTGAGTCACAGGAACCAGCAATATTTAAATTGAAATCTGAAGTGTCTCTGTTACACACCAAACCCTCACCTGTCTTACCAAGATGGCCAATCTCGCTTCTAAAAGTACACTCTTGAAATAGAGCTCTCATTCTCTCATTATCTTCCACTTCCACCGGCCTGTCATTTTCTAGTCCAATTTAAATGAAAAATTTAAAATATCTAAACTAATGTAAACAGTTAGCCACATTTTTAAAATTGTTTAACAATTTGGTGTAAAAAAAAGGGGCTAATAGTTTCATCATAGAAATTCTATAAATGTATTATTAAAATGTTGCATAGATATTAATAATTTTTTTGGTAGAGTTTAAAAACAAAATCATACATTTATTAATGCCATCGATTAGGGGTGTAGCAATATATCATGTCACAATATATCGCAATATAAAAATCTGTATTGTGTATAGTTCACCGTGTATGAGTTTACAGAGTTTTAGTGTCAGTACTACATTAAACTGCTATATAATGTTGAATATAATGTATAATAATGCAATGGGGGAATATTTGTGGGTCCTGATAATGCCAAATGTCTTATGTTATCAATAGAAAGTGGCCTACGTTATTTTAAATATATCTAGTCAGTGACAGATTGCAAGCATACTGCAATCTACTCTAAAAGAATTCTATATTTTTATGAATATGAATATTTTTATTCTGGTGTCACCACTATCCTGTGCATTTGGTTATCAGCACCAAGTCCAAGCCTATTCATTTCCACCCCCAATGTAATCAACAACATTTTTTGTCAACCTTTTATCATATGTCTTGGAGTATTGCAATAATATTGTATTGAGAGTTAAGTATCATGATATGTATCGAATCGTGACATGAGGGTATCGTTACACCCCTACCATCGATATCATCGTAAAAAGTAATTTACTTGCCTCAAACGTGGTAATTTTCATGTCAGCTGCCAATTTTAATGTGGCTTTATCATTTGCACAAAACCAAACAACACCGGTCTAAACGGCACAAAAACAGCAACGTGTAACAATTAAATGTGTAAATGTTTCTTTTCATATGTTGTTTAAACACCAGTTGAATTACTGATGTTCTTTTTTTTCCTTCCTCTCGCCCCTCTTGCACAGGAGACACAGAAAGCAAAACAGTTCTTGCCATTTCTGCAGAGAGCGGGCCGCTCGGAGGCCGTAGTGGAGTACGTGTTTAGTGGGTCTAGACTCAAGCTCTACATGCCCAAAGAGACATGTCTCATCACCTTCCTGCTCGCTGGTAAGTGTCAGTCGGCCTCGGCCTGTCAACTACGCCACCATCTGTGACCACATAATGACCACAATGTGGCAGCTGACCGCTGTTGCACCACCAGTCTAACGCTTTTGTTTTGTTCAGTTCTTTAACACTTCAAGGAACAGTTCACCTTAAAAAAAAAAAAAGAACATTCTGTCATTTTCTCATTCTCATGCCATTGCTCTCATTCATACAATGAAAGTGGTCAGTGACCAGGGGCTGTGAAGCTGTGTGCTCCATACACCTCGCTGTATTCTGAAGCCATTGAAAGAAAATTGTCTTTAAATCTGGCTTCCCAACCATGGTCACCTTTCAATTTGGAAAAAAAACTGCTTAGAAACAATGAACACGTTTTGTGTTCCATGGATGAAAGAAAGTCATACAGGTTTTGAAAGACATTTAATTTTTATAAGAAATATTCCTTTAATAATTCATACACGCTTCATGCACAATATAAAAGTATCTCTTTACATTTCCTTGCCTGAAGCTTGACGGTGAGTGATTTTTGTGTAAGGGGTTCTCTTTCTTCTCAAGATGCTCTGCTAGTGGACTTTTGAGATTTAATATTCTCTGTCCTTCCCCTCTGACCTGTGGAGGCTGGTGTTTTCTGGCAGGTCTGGGAAGCTGAACTTAGTGCAGGTGCTTGTCTATGCCTCTGACTTCCCAAAGACAAGATGAGGATCTGAAGGGCTCAATCTGATAGAAGGTTAAGTGTCACATTTGCTTGCTGTGAGGTCTTGCTACTCAGCATCTGTTCTTCACCTTGAGTTTCCTTGCCCTCTCTGTGTGGAACATATATGTGGACATGCTTGTGTGAAAGTATCTGGGCAGGTACAGCTATCACTGCTGCACATCAGGGAAGGTGGTGGAGCATCTGTGATCTTTGACCTTTAATCAGCACTCTGCATGTAGCCAATTGTCATTCTCGCTAGCACATTTGCGGGTTTGTTGCCAAATCCTTCACCCTTTGACATTTTTATATACAGTATATTTTTGGGATTTTAGTTTTGTTATCAGTAACATTTATCTTGTTCAGCATTTACACGACTGTTCAGAAGTTGGGTGTCTAAGATTTAAATATTTTTCTAAGAGGTCTTATGCTGACCAAGGCTGCATTTACTTGATCAAAAATACAGTAAACAGACATATTGTGAAATAAACTTTTGTATTTAAATGTGTTAAATTGAAATTTCAGCATCATTACTCTTCAGTTTTGAAAACAATTGTGCCAATTAATATTTTTGTGGAAACCATGATCTTACAGGATTCTTAGATGAATGAAAAGTTCAAAAGAACAGCATTTATTTTACAATTATTTTGTAACATTATACATGTATTTACTGTCTCTTTTGATCAATTGAATGTGTCCTTGCTGAATAAGTATATTAATTTATATCAATTATATATATATATGTATATATGTATGTATGTGTGTAATGCATTATAGCTAATATTAATGATGGAATCCTATTGTGAAATATTACCATGTTATCTAACACTAAAAGTATAATTAGTTACTAGTAGCTTAGCAGGTTATCCAGTTAGTAATCCACTAAGAGACTATTTGACAATCACTGACTGTGGCTTCAATTTTAATTTAATAAAACAAAATTAATTTAAACAAGTAGCCAAGACTACCTAGATGAGGATTTTTCACACTGTTGGCCGGCAATAAGATGTCCGTAAAATAGTTCAGAGAAAAGCATTGTTTTGAAAATGTAAAAATAAAAACTACCTACATCAATACAAGTTAAAATGTACTGAATTTTATATTACTGTTTCATTATAATACAGTAAATGTTTTCCAGATTCCAGCCTTATGCACATAATTTTATTCCATACATCTACGTCAAAAAGCTACATTTTAGGATGTCTAATTGGATGCCAACAAAATAACCAAACCTATTCCAACAAATCAAATCTTTTCTGGATTAATGGAGGGTGGGATTTTGACCATTTGCTTGAATTGCACACAACATGGGAACATTGCAAGGTTCTGTATATGGAGTTGCACAAACTTTCAAGCTTCATTAGACTACATAAAGAGGCTGTCACTTTCTTGTGGTCGCTCAATTTCTTCGTGACTGACATAAGTGTCCTCCCAACCCTGACCTCAACCTTCCTCTCTATCACTCAGAACAAGCCGCTGACTGATTTGTTATTTCTGAAGAGTTTATTTCTGTCCTCACACCATCAGGTCTAATTATTCACCCTGAAAACAGAACAGAGACACCCATCTATTTCTGCATCCCTCCATCCTTCCATCTATTTGTCTCTGCTTTCCCCAACAGAGAACAAACACCCTCCACCCCCACCGTGCTTAATTGTGCATATCGTCATTGGAGATATTTCAATTAATTTGGCCATTTATTCCTGAGTGTCTTTTGTCTTTCCCTTACTCCATTTTTTCCTTTTGCAATTATTTTTTTTCTCTCGTGTTCTTCCTATGAGGGATTTCGGACAACCTCTATCCCTCAATTTTTTTTCTCGTTTTTTTCTTTCTAAAATAATCCGTTTTTACGTTTGCCTCAGCTCTCTTTTTTGGTTATATGTGATTTGCTCGTGTAGACTAGGATGTTCCCTGAAGTAGTTTGATTTGAGGGTTTAAGAGTCAAATTCTGCTGATGGTTTGAGAATGATTCCCATTTTTCAGTTGCAGGTACTTTAGGGATCTGGTATCCTGGCACAGCTCCTTCTGATGTTTCTAGTGTTTGAGTGATTGTGGAAGCCATTTTTCTGTCAGAAAAAGGAAAAGACTGACAGCACTAGCGGCTGTGAAATGCACTATAGCACATATGAAAGATGTTCAGCAGTTTGAGAGGTTATTGACTTTACGACACACAGGGCAGCATGCCAAGAACTCACCAGTGTAGATTGTGTTTGGTTACCTGCGGGCCTTCCTCTGCACTCTGAATTTGTATGGTTTTATGGTAGGATGTTGAGGTCTCATATCTGTGTGGGTCCAAGGGGTCAAGTTTTGGCTAGTTAACTCCTGGTAGATGCCATAACTTGAGGATCTTGATAATCTAGAGCAGGAGTTTTTAAACTTTGATGCCAAGGACCCCCAGATACAATGAATCTTTTATGAGGGACCCCCTTCCTAAAATTCATCTATTTTTATGTAGGCCCTTTGAAAAAACATTTAAACTGTTAGATAAATTGTGACATTATACATACAAAATATTGTTTCCAACCTTAATAAATTGTATGTATGTATGTAATTGGATAATACTTAAAGAACATTTTTCAATTAAAAATTATTTGTATAAGCATCTTTCACAATAAATGTATGTAAGCAGCTTATGTACTGCGTTAAGAATACTGCCTTACAACCCCAGTGAGCAAGATAGAGGGGACTATAGTGAGAAAAACTCACTAGAAAGATACAAAGCAAACATATACAATTCTGGAAAGTAGACTATGGCAAGAAAGGAGAGAAACCTTTAGAAAAGAAACAATGTTCAGTAGACTTTATCCATTTTTGCTTTGTCTTTTTATTCTCTGAAATTTCCTGGGGACCCCTTAGGACCTTATGGAGGACCCCTGGGGGTCCACGGACCCTAGTTTGAAAACCCCTGATCTAGAGGACCTTTAGAAATGAATTATTTCTCTTCTTTTCTAACTCTTCATATTCTCACTACTTTATTTTATTTGTCCACTTACTATATTCAGCTATGTGTGCATCACAGGAGAAATCTGTACATTTTATTTAGTTCTTTTAAAATAAATGTGTAATTTCCACATTATATATTGTTCAAAATAGCATTCTGTGGTGAATATTGCATTTCTAACTACTTAACAAACTACTTAAAAATAAATGATCTTTTTTTTTTTTTTTTTTGGACAAACTTGATGCTTGATTGAAAATGGTACACAAAAATATTGATAAGTAATATTTACGTAGATTTTATTTGGATTCCTTAGACATTTGCATACATTTTACAAGCTCTCTTAATAGGGGCAACATTTGTGTGGTGAAAATAATGCAAGGTGTTTTTTTATGCTTTATAACTTTTTACTTGCTATTTTTTTACTTGTTAATTTTTACACGATAAATATCGAAATTGGGTTTTTCACATTTTGTTTAGATTGTTATAGTTTTAAAAGTAATTATTCATAGTTTTTTGCTCTGGGACAAAGTTAAAACAATAAAATACAAGGGATTTAAAAAACGTGAAGGCAATGCTTCAAACACTTTTAATCATATCTCGTTAAAAAGTTTACGTTTTTAAAAGCAATGTCTAGGATAAACTTAAGGAACTGAGCAGCTATGCGCAAATATGGCAGAATCTGAGGTTTAGTAATAGTAAATTTTAATTTTTTTAAAACAGTCAATTGTATGTTCTCATTTAGATGTCTAATTAAACAAGTGTGCAAAGAGGAATACTTTTTCCATCACATCTCTTCATTAGATTAGTTAGGGTTTGTATCTGTGTTTGTCCATACAGACAGATAGTTTCTCCACATGATTGTTGCATGAATGAGCTCAGTACTAAATTAGACTACAGATCGCAGCCATCCAATCAACAGGACCCTCTGCCTTCAGTGGTTGAAAGGTCAGACAATGCCAAAGCCCCGATGAAAGAGGAGAGAGAGACAGGCAAGCTTCCTTTCACTCAACCCTCCATTACAGCACACAGTTCCTTATTAGTGTTGCTATGGCGAAAGCCTCTCCACCCACAGGCGCGCCAGCAAAGGTTACCGCATTAAAAGGGCAGAAATGCTTCATTGCTTGCTTTTTCTTATTTTCTTGTGCTCTCTTTCCTGTTTAAATGCATCTTTTCCATCGATATCATTGCGGCTCACGATGTCGTGGCACTTCAACAGATGTTGAAGCAGGCCTGATATGTTGCAACAGCTTCATGTGCAAAACATAAGCAGGGAGTGGAGTTTTACTGTATAAATATTAAAGATTTCTTAGTTTACCTTTAATTAGTACTGTATGATGACATATTGTAACTCAACTTGCACTCCATTCTAGAAAGATTCATTGAAAATAAGCTACAAATAATAATTATTATTATAAACAATAAATACTAAAAAAGTTTATTTAAACATTGTGGTCATGTAAAACTAAATTACGACTGTCCAAGAAAAGTTTAGAATATGCCCCCTTAAATGAGTGAAAACAAATTGGCTTTGTTCAAATGTTTAGTGTTATCTCTTGAAATTGAGTAGAGTCAAACCCATAGCAATACATCTCTGGCTAGAATAAAGAGGCCCTCCTCTTCAGTCTAGGGTCATTAACCTTCTTTAAAGGAAGGCATTTTAAACTAATCAACATTTTAAAACACTCACTGGGCTGCAGCTTGTGTTCTTATTGACTAAAGAGCTTTGTTTGGATTTTTAAAATGTGAACTGGATGTTGTTGACTTTGGTTGAATTTAAAGTGACTGTAAAAGCATTTGGGCTCTTTATTCACACTTAAAATTCATGAATCTTATTGTGTTAGAAAAGCAAATACCAAATCAAATTTCATCTGTGACCAAATAATAGTAAAGCCCACTTTATTTTTCTGAGCCCAATTGGTCTGTTTTTAATGTATGTCAGGGTTATGGTTTTAAATGTATTAATTTAGTTTTTTTTATTTAGTTGGTTAGTCGATTTCATTTTAATTTTCTAGTTATTAATTATTTTAATTTTACCAGTATTAGTGCTGCCAAAGTTAATGTTACAACTAAAAAGTTAATGATATCATTAAAACATTTAATTTCTCAGTATAATCTAGTGTTATCTAGTGGCATTTTTGTTTAACTTCAGAAGTTTCAAATTTTATAAAATACCATTTATAATAAACCATAGCTTTATTTTAATTCTTTTTTTTAAATGTAATTTAGTTTTGGATTTTTATTAACAATAATATGGGTAGATTGAAGATGGAAGTCAGTTACAAATAAGATTTGCATAAAAAAAGACTTTTCAGCAATGCTGCATTAAATTGATCAGAAGAGAAATATAAAGACATTTATAATGTTACAAAGATTTAGATTTTAAAATTTCTATACAAAGAATTCTGTAAAAAAAAAAAGTATACATTTAATAATAATAATTAAACTGACTTTCTCAATTGATGAGTTTTTCTTGAGCACCAAATCAGTATATTAGAATGATTTCTGAAGGATCATGTGACTGAAGGCTGGAATGATGCTGAAAATTCAGCTTTGCATCACAGGAATAAATGATAAATTACTATGTAAAATATTACCTTTTCACTGTATTTTTGAAAAAAGAAAAGGGAAAAACAAAACAAATGCAGCCTTGGTTGACATTTTAAAAAAGAAAAACTTACCAACCCCAAACTTAAATGGCAGAGAAATCCATACATTTAATTGTGGCTTTAAATACCTTTTGGGACTTTGCATTACTTTTGCATTGTGACTCTGCTGTTTTCTGTGTGTGTGTGTGTGTGTCTCATCTCTGTCTCATGTCCTGACTCCTGAGATGTGCTCCCTCCTCTCTTTGCCCTCCTGAGCACCGATCAGAAAGAAAGTTCACTTGTTTGATTTTAGAACAGAGTGCACCCCCTCCTTCTCAACAGTGTCCTTTCTTCCTGCCTATAAAGAGCAAGAGAAAGCGTGAAGGAGGGAAGACTGCTGTCTTCACTTGGAAAAAAAAGAGGGAGGAGAGGTTTGAAGCAGACATCAAAGGGGTGTGTTTCAACAGAGGTGTATGTGAGACGGGGCATCGGCAGGAGGGATCTTCCTCCTTCGGGGCATCTCTGGTCCTGATGTAACTTTGATGAGCTGCTCAAAGCTCGGGTGCTCTAGAGCAGGCCAATCCACGGTCGTGTGCATGCACTCGCAAGTTGGATACATGCTGGAGTTTTATGCTTTCATTTTGAGAAATTGATCTCTCGTTTTAAACCCCATATTTCCTGAAATCGAGCTATGGTGCTCTTTCAGGTTATTCAAGTTCTAGTCTGGAACGCAACCTTTTTTAGTTCCATTTCTCTCTTTATTTTTTATTGTCATCAAATGCATCAGCACTGCATTATCTGCGTTTCCTATTTCTTTGGTGCCAAAGCTCTGCTTTTAAGGTCTGGCCTTGGTTGGCCTCAGTCCTGCATCTTTTCATAAATGGAGAGCTATGTGCTCTGCTAATTCCTCAAGCAGAAGTAGAATATATATGGAGAAGAAAGGTGCTTTTATCAAGGAGCTTTTAGAGAAGCGAGGAGACCCCATTAAGTGGTTTGATGAATTCAGTTTTCTTTCATTCAATGACGTATTTCCTGTTCAGGGGCGGGGCACATCGAAGGACTTTCTTTTTTATTTGCCATTAGCTTTTAGTTCAGATTATTTTGAGATTTCTCATGGCAAAGCGAAGGCCTAGTAGATAGTGAGGAGTTTCAGTATCAATTTTGCTTTGGTACCTTAATGTATTTAATATATAATTGATGCTAAATTGGTGCCTTAGGCAACCATAAACAGCATTATAAGAGTATACAGTTCAAGGTGAAAAGTGCATATCAACTTACATTTTGTCCTCCAACTGCGGCTTATTATATTTATTTGCACTCCTCATTTTACACTCCCATTCAAGTGTGGGGATAGTAAGAGTTATTTAAAAAAAACTCTTCTTTTGAACGTTCGATTCATTCTAAAATGTAAATGTATCACAATTTACTCCAAAATATTAAGAAACATAACCATTTTCTACACTGAAAATAATAAATGTTTCTTGAGCGCCAAATCATCATATTAGAATGGTTTCTGAAGGATCATGTGACACCGAAGACTGAAGTAATGATGCTGAAAATTCATTACAGGATTAAATTACATTTGTAAAACATTAAAAAAAGAAATCAGTCATTTTAACAGATTTTACTGTATTTTTAAATAAATGCAGTCTTGGTGAGCATAAGAGATTTATTTTAAAAACGTCTTACCAGCCCCAAAATTTTTGAATGGTAATGTACATCTTTTTAAAATTGTGCGTGTGTCGTTTCACCACAATTCAAAGCTGCTTTAAGTATTCTCTGGTCAAATGGGAGACTGCATAATCATCTCTGTCTCTCATGTGGGTGAGCATAGTGAGAAATATTTCGAACTCTAAACTGTGCTTGGTTATATAAGTCCAGACATTTTTATTTGAAGAGATAAATCTCTGTCTCTCTCTCTCTCTCTCTCTCTCTCTCTCTCTCTCTCTCTCTCTCTCTCTCTCTCTCTCTCTCTCTCTCTCTCTCTCTCTCTCTCTCTCTCTCTCTCTCTCTCTCTCTCTCTCTCTCTCTCTCTCTCTCTCTCTCTCTCTCTCTCTCTCTCTCTCTCTCTCTCTCTCACACACACACTCACACTCTCACACACTCTCTCACACACAGTTCTTAGATGCAAACAATTTTCACTTAACGCTCTATTGCTAATGCATTGTTTTGGCTGCGATGTTCACAAGTAGATTGACGTTAATGTCATGAAGAAGAGACCCTGTCGTAAAGAGCCGCAGTGATGCAGGGCATCGCTCTGTACATCACAGAGTGTCATCTGTTTCAGGCGAGAGAGTGTCTTGTCTGAGTGCTGCACTTTGTTGGTGATTCTCTTGAGGAAAAGTAGTAAGATATTTTTTGTATTACTAACATGTGCTGTTCTCTCTGTGGTAGTGCAGTTGAAGGCTTCGAAGTGCTTTTACAGAGAGCTGCATTTACTGGGTTTCTTTTGTCTTTAGTGCCAAAGCTCCTGCTTTTACCGTCTGGACTTGGCTGGCTTCAATCATGTATCAATCTTCGATGGATAAAGAGCTCCACCATTTCCTTAAAATGAATGTGAATTTCTTTATTTAAAGGGACATGAATTGAGATCACCTTTCCCTTAAGTTTTTGATATCTAAAAGGTCATGTAATATAATAATATCCTGTAAGTTTCAGAGCTGAAAACTTTCTTGTTAGTCAAAGAAAAGCTTTTATTGACAGCTGGCTCAGCAAACGTTAAATCTGCGAATTTGCTTTCCTATGACGTCAGAGTGCAGTGAAACGCCGACTCAACCGAAGAACACCTAATTCTGTAGCCCCGCCCACCAACTCGCACCTGACATGTTATAGATAAATAACATAGGCCTACGTGGAGCTAAACCGGATCGAACTTCCACGCAATAAACATGCCATTGAAGATCATGAGTGCAATGCCTGGTTGTGGAAGAACACCTTCGCTGCATATAAGCTTCATTCGGATTCCAATATTAGGAGTGAGGTTGAACTTTATTTTTAATGAAGTTCCAGCTCACGTGGGTGCACGTTTGTTTGCATGATAGGACTATCTGGGAAGTGTGATCATTTATATTCTAATAAATATAACACATACACTGCATTCTATAAGAAATGTAGAAGTGTCATCAAAGAAGGAATATTTTGAGGCACCAGCTAGGTGTGCTAACATTAACTAGTAATTCTATCGTCAAGCATACATAACACTATACAATATAAAAAGATAATATACAAACAGTAATGATACACAAAATGTACTGGGGGAAATGCATGTTTCAGATTGTCAATTAATTAGTGGATAGAATTCCATTTCTATAGGGGATTGAGTGTCTGTTGGTTGTATGGTTCTCTCGTTTGAGTCTTTGAAATGTATGAATTAGCACCAGGGTGCTAATTCACAGTGGGGCAACTAGACATCACAGAGCTTGTCTGGGTCCTTATGGAGATTAAATTGTAAAGATAGTGTGTTTGATCGGTCCAGTCCCTGCAACTTAAACTGCCCCCCTTTCGTCAGGTTCCAGACTGGAGTGGGTGGGTTTGAGAGAGGAGGGGCGCTGTAGCAACCAGGACCGGCGGCGTGTGATGAGGCACACCTGAATCGAATGGAGCCTCGTTACCGCTTATGTTAAATGCTGAGTCACTCCTCCGGTCTCTTTTTCCCTGTGCATGCACACTGGTGTCCTCGCAGGTCCACTAGGGGAGCGGGGAGAGATTCCCGTGCTATGATGCCGTAGAGCCGCTGGACCCGTTTGCCTGTGCAAGGATGCATGCATTGTTGCCGTCGAACTGAGAATAACTGGACCGCTATGCCCCTCAGTTCCTTGGCCCTGGGAAGATGAGCTGCTAAAGAAGCCGCCACCCCTCGCACCTTGGACCGAAGAGGGGAGCGTGTGTGGCTGCCAGGACCCTGGCCTTTTTACCTGGACCTGTGAAACCAGGCCTTTGTTTATTTTTATGTTAATAAACGCCTTTCCGAGGCCTGATGCCACATCCGCAGTTTGTTGCTTATGAGGCTGCATAGCCGCAGACCAGTCAGGGTGCCCATGCTGACCCCTGTCCACCGCCGAAAGCACCAACAGTGGGAAGGAGGTGGCCTGGTCTGATTAATCATTTTTTCTTTTACATCATGTTGATGGCCGGGTGCATGTGCATCGCTTACCTGGGGAACACATGGCACCAGGATGCACTTTGGAAAGAAGGCAAGCCAGCGGAGGCAGTGTGATGCTTTGGGCATTGTTTTGAGCAACCTTGGGTCCTGCAATCAATGTGGATGTTACTTTGACATGTACCACATACATAAGCATTGTTGCAGACCCTTTCATGGAAACTGTATTAAGGTGTCTAGTGGAATCAATGCCTCGACGGGTCAGGGCTGTTTTTGCAGCAAAAGTGGGACCAACACAATATTAGGAAATTTAAAAATTAAAGAATGCTTATCCAATAACCATGAAAAATTAATTAGTCAAAAGGTTGGAAACTCTTGATGCATTTAGTTAACTGATGCATCTCAGTTCACACATCCATAGAATTGACGTTTTTGGATTGAATCCCAAATTTTTGTGCGTTGGCGGTGGTTTGTGCTGGTGTACAGCTGCTGCTGCGTGGCATTGGTCTGAACTCTCTCCCAGCTCTGTTTGAAGAACTTTTGGCATATTTTGCAGAAGTTCTGTGTATTTCTTTGTGCAAAAACTTTTTTTAAGGTGAGAAAAGTACTGTTCTTTTGAGGCCTATTCACATCATTTGAAATTATTTCAGGGACTTTTTTTTTACCTGGGAAAATAGTTTTATAACAAACAATACTATTAAAGATGTTCAATTAATAAAATAAATATCCTAATTTCTTATTTTGTAAAATTCGCACAAAGTTTGTCAGCACAATGCTAGTGGTTGCTAAAGTGTTCTGAGTTCTGAGGTCATTATTTGGTATGGTATTCTGGGTAGTTAATTACTGGCCAAAGGTCAGCCTCCGATGAGAGCCCACCCCCAAGTATGTCTGATATTCAAAACCCAGCAACCAATAACACAATATTTATGGTCTTATCTTTAGAAATGGGCATTCCAAATAGACAAAAGTAACATCAGACAGCAACAATGAACAGAAATTTGTGCCATTCTCAGTGTGAATTGCTTCAGTGCAGAAAATCCCTGCAGTCAAAAGCCCCTCTGTAGACACATACAGACAGCTGCCTACTAGTGTCAGGCCTTTATTACGACTTCACTTGAAGTTATTAGACACAGTGTTCCTGTCTTCAGCCGTCCTCTTTTAAATCTCTTCTTGTCTTCCCCTCATTTTCCATCTCTCCCTCCACGGGAGCAGCCAGCAGTGTCTTCTGTAACAGAATGTTCTGGATGTTCCACTCGCTGTGCGTGTGTGATGGATGCAGGGAGCAAGTTATGATGTAATTCGATGTTTGACTGTATATTAGATCAGGAGGAATTGTCATAAAATATCACCGACAAAACACCCGTAACCTAGGTGTGTGCATTTGAGAGAGCCTGAAAAAGCATTTAGTCTGAGAAAGCCGTTGTCTCTTCCTGCATAAAACATGGAGCTGTCAGAATCAGATTTTGGATGGAGAAACGCTGCATCCATGTGTCATTTGCAGCAGTTATTTTAGAGATCTACTGGTGCTATTGGGGTTTCTGTGTGCGTGGTTGGTGATAGGCTGCGTTTTATCCATGTGCCTTTCAGACATTCTTATTTAACTTCTCCATCTTTGCCCAGAGAGTGACGGCGATATGTGCACGGTTTTCTGAAGATGTACAGCTTCTGAATGCATTCAATATAAAAGTTTCACCAGATTAGCTGACTTGCAGCAAAATAATTACCAATTTACTTATCACTTTCTCAGAAACAGCATGAAGTTTTGAATGGACCAACACATGCTTGCAATGGTGATTGATTGACACAATAACGGTATGCTTTTGAACTTACACTCCTCTAAGTTAAATAAGTATGAACACATTATTATTTTATTTTATTTTATTTTTTTTTATTATTATTTTTTTTTTTTTTATATATACATGCCCTACCATGCAAAAGTTTTGGGTCAGTGATATATTTTATTCAGCAAGAAGTTTTCAAAAGTGACTGTAAAGGCATTTATAATGTACAGTTCTATTTCAAATAAATGCTGTTATTTAGAACCTTTTATTCATCAAAGAATCCCTAAAAATATCACTATTTCCACAAGAATATTAATCTGTTAAACTCTGAGCGGCCCGGTACTGGGCCGACTGGGTCCACCGGAGTCGAACAAAAAGTTGTCATCCTGTAACTTCATAACCACTTGCTTGATCAATGAAAAATGTGTCATTTTAAAGCTTAGAAGCTTATCTATACAGGAAATAGAACCAATACTTAACAAATGCTTTTCAATTTGCTATAATAGAGGAGCACCATTTTTATAGCAATAAAAATTACTGCTTTACTTGAAATTTGGTCTGTAAAAGCATCATAAATAACTGATAGTCTTTTATATATCGTTTAAAAGGTCTCGACTAGCAGAATACAAAAAAAGCATATTTGTTTCAGTTTGTGACCAAACTATAACAAATATTTGTATGAAAGGTTGCTGCCAATGCACATAATACACAGATGAGGCTTTCGCGTTTTGCTATATCACTACGTGAAACAGTATACTGTAGTAATTCACATGTCTTTATTTAGAGCAGGTTGGTTCGATTCAAACGAGCCCAAACACATAACATGACGTGTAGATCTTGAGAAAATCTTTTCGGATTGACAAGACATGCTTACGTGATCATGCTTACGTGATCATGCTTACGTGATCATGCTTACGTGATCATGCTTACGTGATCATGCCTACGTGATCATGCCTACGTGATCATGCCTACGTGATCATGCTTACGTGATCATGCTTACGTGATCATGCTTGCGTGATCATGACGCAGCATCATTTTAAAAGTTCAAGGGGTATAGTGGGAAGGGATGATGTGTAGAGAGCAATCGAACACTCTCTTACAGCTGGAGCGCGTTTGGATTTGGCTGATCGCCCTGATTGACAGGTCTTGATTTACTGTGTGCCGTAGAATAGGAGAGCACAGCTGAAACAGTGCTGGAAGATCATCACTCATCAACCAGTATCTTATTACTTATTTTTTGTAATTATAAATATTTTGTTTTAACGCTCAGATCTCTTGTTTAGGTTTTTTTTTTTACATTTATTTATTTTGCTTTTGATAAAAAGGCTACCTTGGTTCTAAATGCAATAACTTTTGATTGCTTTGAGATATCAACACAAAATGTGGCTTAGCTGCAGTTGACATGATTGTGATCAAGTCCAAACTTCATTTTACGAGCTTCCATATATACTTTCTAATAGTCATCATGTCATTCATCAATAACAAAATAAATCAATAAATTGCACCACTTTTTCCTCAGGTTTTCGCAACAGTGATGTAACATAATCAAAATCTTTCCTTTTTTTCAAAATTTGAAAGGTTTATCAAATGAGACCATGCACTTGTTTATATCTTGTTTTTTTGTAGTGTTGTAAACTGCCACTTAGACGTGAAATCATTAAAAAATGCCTTCAGGGTGTAAGAGGTTAACATGAAAATGAGCACAGCTGTTTTCAACATTTTGATTAATAAGAAACCATATCAGCCTATTAAACTGATTTCTGAAGGATCATGTGACACTGAAGAGTGGAGTTATGGCCGTAGAAAATTTAGGTTTGCCATGAAAGGAATAAATGACATTTTTAAAATGTATCAACACAGTTTTAAATTTAATATTTTACAATATTTTTGATCAAATAAATGCAGCCTTGGTGAGCATAAGTCTACTTTCAAAAAATTAAAAACCTTTCCAGCCCCAAACTTTTGAACACTAGTGTACATATAATAGTCATTTAGAATAATAGACAGGTTTATCTTCCAATACTGTAGACGGACTGGCATTGGTACCAGACTGATACGTAAAGAAACAGAGTAGCGTTACTCTTGACAACTAGTAACAAAGCCTATTTCCTGTAGTATTCCATGTCTCCTGTGAAGAACCGTAATATTGGGCACCAGAAGGAAGAGAGTGAGTGAGTGAGCGAGCAAGCTAGCGTGTTTGTTCTCTGCAGGAAATCTGCTGCAGTCTTCTCACAGAAATCACTGAATATTTTGGTAGCTGTAATTGTAGCTGAGGAATACTGAGGTGTTTTCTGATCCTCTGATGGTCTATATATCTCAAACACACACACTTTGTCCTGCTAACACTCTGAACTGCACTGAAGGTACAAGGAGTCTCTTAGCAATATATGGCATGTGTATATTCAAAAATTAATTAATATATATTTTTTTGTAATTTCATTTTTTTTTTTTCACCATATATTACTTTGTTTTATATTCTCTATAGTTCTCTGGTCAAAGTAAATATTTTCATTGTGCAACATGGACCAAAAAAAACCATCTGAATATTTTCTTGAAGCTGACGTCTGTATGCGCCACGTGACTTCTCTGAATCAGCAAGTCTAACAATTGTATGAACGTTCCGTTCTAATTGAGAATGTCAGGGTTGAACAGGTTGGACTGCTGTGTTTTGTTCGCCGTTCGCGTTGATGCCCCGTGCCCTGCAGTGTAATGCCATTTTTCAAGGCCACGTGAGAAGGCGTTGACTGTTAGAAGTCATTACGTCTGTTGAAGAGAAAATCACTTATACACACAACTCCTTTCATTGAGAGCTGCAAGGAAACAAGAAAAAAACATTTTTATCATAACCTTGGAACTTTTTTGCATAAATGGGACTTCAAATATTTATATTTCCAAGGCTGCAATTTCATTGCCTGTCTCTCATTTTCCAAATGCTGTATTGAGTATATATAGTAGCCATTCTGTAGACAATGTTTATGTGCACATTGCGCAGATCTTTATAATCTGTATAAACTGATTTCTTTAACACAGTGGTCAAGGCTTGATAGTCAAATGGCATCATATAATAACACCAGCCTAAGAGACTTTCAAGGTGCAATTTATTTTTAAGTTGTCTCTGTGCTTTTAAGACCAACGTTTTGCGTACTTGAGATGGAGACGGAGATGGATTCGTTCTTAATAATTTTTCAGGCTTGTTTCACATGCACTCTTATGTGCTCCTCAACCACTTCGCGAACGTCCGGCTCTGAAAACAGTTATTGTCAGAAATAGTGTACTGCCTTTGAGTAGACCAGGCCCCTGGAGCAATTTAAATGCAAATTTTGGGGCTATTTACTGACAATTACCAGATAATTGAGTTGTTTCACAGGGTTTTTTTTCTTTCCTTTCTCAGCTGGATAATGCCGAATGGCTTGTTATTGTATTTGTGTTTTTAGTTATTTTGGGGAATGGGGGGATTTCTATTATGATAACAAGAGAGATGGCATTTTGTGCTATAGGGCAGTACCTTTTTTCCTTTACTACTAAATTCTGTTAGAACTTGTGCTGCTACCAATTTACCTTACTGATTAGTGCTCCCTTTGTGTTGTATATGAGACAGGGCTGCCCTCAATAATCGACTAAACGTTACCGTGCATTCACACTGCCGCCTGCGAGAGCATCAAAGTGGCCGGAAATCATTAATTTTCAATGTGAGCCAGCGGCGAGCAGCGGCACATCTTGGACGATGTGGGAGTCGAGGAGAGATAAATTCAGATCAACTTTATAGTAATGAGTTATGACATGGTTCGGCGGCAACCAATTGGAATGTAGAAGTCCTCCACTTGAGATGATTCCAGAGAACGCAGTCCTGTAAACTTTGGTTCCGACCACATTAGTTCCCAAGCAAAATGGAGGAGAGGATGATCATTGCTGTGGTGGGTTTCTCAATCGTTTACGACACGTCCCTGTTTGCGTACAGGGACATAAATAAATAAATAAATTATGCTTGGACCAAGGTGCCTGACATTGTTGGTGTTCCTGGTGAGTTGCTGATGTGCATTTAAAGTTATATAATTTCTAACAAAAATAAGCAGGTATTGCATGCTAACTTTAGCGCCGTAGCATATCATCTTCCATCGATAAATTTCTTTTTCACATTTAAAAGATTTCATGAGGTTAACTTATACCCTACTAGTGGTCAGTCTGCACAAATACAGATCAACATGCTTGTTTGCTTTGCGGCCCATTTAAATTAAGTTTAAAAAGACCAAGCATTCAGTCTACTTCAGAGTGTCCATGAATCTTTCTACAGTGTTGTTGGCAGGGCAGCCCCTGTGAACACACAGTTAGTCGACTAGAAGAGGCTTAGTCAAACAACTTTATTAGTCGGTTAGTCAGAAAAAAGATAACTCCACAGGTAGTGGCTAAGTCACGCAGTCCGTGAGGCACAGACAGTTTTCTTACGAGGGGGCATGCCCCTTGGGACCGAGGTCCACCCACCACAGTTTCACAAATTCCTGTGGGAAACACTGGATAGTAAGCCAACCCACAAACTACGTGTATGTACGAGACGAAATACACTGAGAAATACTCAGACAGAGACATTACGGGGGTGTGTGTGTAAGATGTAATGATTTTGAACAAAAAGGTCATTTGTTGAGTTTGGATGATCTGTGAGATTTTTGTCTTAATTTTTAAGCTATATCAGTTTTTTTGTAAATTGTTTATACTAAATGTGTTGACTAAATACCATAGAAACCATATAGTTACATTTAACCATGGTAGTGAGCGGTGCCGCGTGTGGATTTATCTGTGATTTATCATCTGCATCAATGTAACACATGAAAAATACCACATGGGAAATATTTTTGAATGTTGCACAAATGATTAATAACAGTATTTTCAACTGATTCATTACGAACACTTTGGGGAAAAAAATAGACAACCCACCCTTACTCTGTCTTTGTGTGTGCAGGGATTGAGTGCCCCCGAGGGTCTCGAAACATGCCAGGTGGGATGCAGGTGGCAGAGCCATACAGTGAGGAAGCCATGCTGTTCACCAAAGAGCTGGTTCTTCAGAGAGAGGTAAGGCCTCCTGTCATTTACAGTCTGTTTGTCGCTTTAGTCTTCACAAGCCTTTTCTAGACTTTCCATTTCTGTAGTTGACTCGACAGTGCCTGCGATGTTTGGTCTCGCCGGTAATTTTGTGACAACTATCTGTCTATTTTCTTCTTGGTCTGTCTCCTTACTGCTGTCTTACCTCACTTAAGATACTCGAACACGTGTTAGAAACCAACTTGCCATTTTTGTGCTATATTCAGAGCTTATGGGTATCTGTTTCAGTTACTCTATGAATAATGGTCACAGAAATTACATGTCCAAATTAGAGAACCACAGATATGATGGACACTTAATGAGGAAATCACAAGCTTGCACACTATTCTTACCTTCTCCTCAGGGTGCTTGACGCTGTGTGGGTGCCGTTTCCATTAACGTTGTGTGAATGAGGTTGGCGGTGTAGTCAGGCCTAATGAGGAGCTTTTTTTAAGAGCCTAACTTTAACCTGCACTTTACAGAGAGACTGGACACAAGAACCTACTGCTGAGAATTACGAAAGAGACAGGAAGCAGGAAAAATTAAAAAAAGATAGTCCTAATGACCTCCATCACCCACAGTGAAACTAAGCCTTGCCTGTTATGGGAAATGGAAGTTCTTGAGGAAAAGAGTGGGCTGTGCTCCACTTAAAGTGTGAAGTGTGTTGGCACGTCATGTGTCAGACCGCTAGTCAATTTTCATAGACAGTAGATGCAATCATACTTTCATATGCTTTAAGATTACATGTTTTCCGTGATCATGGACAAATTAGGAAAGTTAAGCTTTTTTTTTTTTCCTACAGAGAATTACATTTTTTTTACTCGGCTTAGAAATATCTCAAGCTAGAAACGTTTTCTTTTTTTCATTTAGAAATAATAGTCATCAAAAATATATAACAAATATAAATATCGCTAAGTGCAGTTTATATGGCTGCTATACATTTATGCATAAGACACAAGTTTTCAAAATAAACATTCACAATAGAAATTTCCACTCTTTTCCAACTCTTTGTGATTCTGGACGTGTTTTTAAATTTCTTTAAGAAAGTGCATTCATACAGAGAATTATTATAAACGGTTTAGAATATTTTTTTGTAGATGTCAATTTATGTATCCATTTATGTACATATCCAAAAATGGAAAGGTCAAGGAATATGCATTTTTCTTTAAGGATTAAGTTTCATAAACAGCATTTTGTTTTTTCAGGGAATATAAATCTTCCTGGTTATTTCTAGTATACAGTATCTGGTGTATATATTTTCTTTTTTACTGAAATGTGATTTTAGCTTAAAATAACTTCACACAAAGTATGAATTATGCAACAACATGAAAATATAAAATAAGTATAAAATATGTTCTCATCATAAGTGTCAAATTTCATCATTCTTTAAAAAGAAAAAAGAAAAAAGTGAATTCCGTAATGAATTTTTTGGATGCCACATAATAAAAAAATTACCTTGTATCCAAAAACAAAATTGACTAATCTGCACTGTATTTCAGGCTTTTTGTGAAGGAGTGCAAAGAACATAAGTGCCTTCATTCTTCACTCTTTTTTTAATTTATTTTTTTTATATTGTTTTTGTTCTCCATACATGCATCTGTGTGTGCCGTGGAAGGCCGTTGTGTTTGTATTGCCCACTTTAAGCTGCATCCTTGTTCCTCTCAATCTGGCTCTAATCTCTCATGATCTGAAGCACGTAATTAAACTGGCATGAGAGGCTGCATGTTTCTTCCACATACACCTCCTGCTTTTGAGGTTTCCACCAAGTGGAATTAAGACTGTAGGCTTTGGATTTCCTAAAGCACACATAGCAAGCTGCTACAGAAAGAGCGAACGCGTCTGTGCTCTGATAGTCAAATTAATAAATAAATTGATAAAATTTGTCTATCAATCTTTTAAAGTCTGAAAATGAGGCAAAAAGAGTGTCCTGCTACCTGACCTGTGAGCTCAATATAACTCGACAGACTTTGTAGGGCTGATCATGGAATGGCAATATGTATATTGTGCAGTGGTGTCAGTGTTAACTTTGCTATACTGTTTATGCCCCAGAATATAGATAGGCATTATATAATATTAATTTCAGTGTTTTCATTCCTTTGTTTTAACTAGTGTTTTGTAATGTGAAGCTGTTTTGATATGGATGCCAGACATATTGATTTATGAATCTTAATCTTTTGGTTTGCATCCATCCAGTTCCATTCCCTGTTAGTCTGAGTGCCTGCTACAGATTTGAATAGATTTTTATTGTAATGGATAACTGTTTTTAACACGTGAGGGGAATGATCAGTGATTTGGCACTGTAAAAACTTCTAGGTGAATCAGAGGCTCAGAACTGTGCTGCATGTGCTGAGTGCTTTAGTGTGCCACACATAATGTGTGTGCGCTAGGGAACACACACACATACATGTATAGATACACTTTGTCTGAAATTAGATTGACCTTGATGAGAGATAATAGATCTTGTTTATCTATTTCTCTTCCTTTGTCTTATTTCTTGCCTTAGTGGAGGAGGGCAGAGGCGTGTGTTCGTTCATTCGTTCGTTCATGCAGTAAAGTGAGGGAAAAGAAGACCGTTGATGGCAGCACATGCAGAAACTCAGCCGTTGCAGCTTGGAGAGAGAGAGTTGCTCGGACACAGTCATGACTCATCCTCATGCGTGCCACCCCAGCTGCCTCTCACAGATCGTCCAAACTCAACAAATGACCTTTTTGTTCAAAATCGCTACATCTTACACACACACACACACCCCGTAGTGTGTCTGTCTGAGTATTTCTCAGTGTATTTTGTCTCGCACATGCACTTAGTTCGTGAGTTGGCTTACTATCCAGTATTTCCCACAGGATTTTGTGAAACTGTGGTGGGTGGACCTCGGCCCCTGGGGGGTCAGGGTGCATGTCCCCCGTAAGAAAATGTTGTACATTGTACAAGTTAAATATATCAATCTGGTGCACTTTGAGAACTCCAACCCATATTTAGTGTGCAAATTGAACAAAGAAATGAACTTTAAAGGGGACTCAAACCTCTTTTTACAAATACCTCTCATTACAAATCTAGCGAAATGCTGTAATCATCAACTATGCAAATGTGAAAATAATGCGTAACTGGTTTATGCTACATTCCCAAATGCACGCTTAAACTCAGCACATGCACAGATGGAGTTCACTGCATCCATTTGCTGACCATGTGAGCAAAGTGCGCACTCTTTGCGCAGCGCAACCTGACAGTCTATTGATAAGGACACAACGCCTTATCACTCTTTTGATTTTAGTTTGTTTGACAGCATTGGCGCAAAACACTACATTTAAAGTCCTTTTATGTTACTATGAGAAGTTTAAATATATTTTCAGGCCGCCACAGTCTAGCTAATGAAGCACTGAAATCTATTTGTGGTAGACAATGTTGATATTGCGGTGTGCCGCCACAAAAAAAAAAAAGTATGGGAAACACTGCTATATTTACTATTTAGTGTTTTATGTCTGATTATGTTTATGTATGCATGTTAGTTGTCGACCAATATATCGTCAAGGCCAGTTTTTGGCATTTTTAATTATCGCTCGAGAAATTTTCTATTTGGCCGATGTGTCGTAAGCAGGACTTTTATTTTGACTTTGTTTACCATCTCTGTTTATCAGCTCTGTTTATATTTTAATTTAGTTTTCTTTATTATTATTGCTGTATTACTTATATGATTGTTTAATATCACATATTTGAAGGGGAATTTAATTAACGTTGATTAAAATTTTGAACTGTAACGAGATGAACTGAAATGCACACTTTAATCCTAATTTGGTTTACAAATTTGAAGATTGCTTACTGGATCAGTAAAGGTAGACATATGTGAATATACATTACACCGAGCTTACAACCTTCTAGCTACGTCTTGCTTTGCATATGCTTTTTTTTTTTTTTCGTTCAGTATGTTTAAAATAAATTGGCCCTTAGTGAATACTTTACATCCTAATTTAATTGAGGCTTGACAAACGGCTGGTGCAACTGGCCAAAAATACTACAGAGGCTTTGATGTGGACCCTTTTGACTTGTGCCTGTAAGCAACCGCAAAGCAACACTCTGGCAACCACCCATACAACCCACATTGTGTTTGCAAGTTTTGCACGGGCGAGCAGCACCATGGAGTTCTGCCATTACATAAGCCGCACATCCCAACATCATTACTTAAGATTATCTCTGTTTCCATCTCTACATCCCTCTTGCGCGCTCTCTCTCTCTCTCTCTTCTCTCTCGCTGAATAATTAATGGTGTGTTTGACAGGCAGGACACACTCTGGGAGAGCTGCTGTGGTAGAGTCACATTAGAGATTTCTTCTCACCACACACATGCTCAAACTACAACACGTCATAAAACTCTCCCAAAGGCCTCTAGTTTCAACCGATTGCGGACATACATACATATTTGAAGTATGGCAGTTGTGGGATTTTCAGATTTTTGCTCTGTTTGTCCTGCTGTTGTGATTAAGTATTAATATGCTGGAACAGAGTTCATAAGAACAAGATTTGTCTCTGTATGTATACATTTGGTTCCAATATATGATTTCTCATCTTTTCTCCAGCAAGGTCTGACAAAGTCTTTTGTAAAGGCACTTTATTTTTAGATTAATAAATCTTTTGAAAGTGATTCAGCCCTCTGCAAGATTTTCGGGTTGTTGAATTTTGAGGTAAAAAGTAATATTTGCCAAAAGCAAATATTGAAAGGTCTTTGAACCCACTGATCTGATACTGCAGTATTTCTGCATGTTAAAAGTTCTGTTGCTTTAAGTATTAGTTAAGCCAAAATCGAAACTTCTGCCATTTTATTTACTCACCCTCATCTCGTTCCTAACCCGTTTGACTGACTTTTTCAAGGGGAACACTATAGGTGATTTCTATAGTGAATACATGGTTTAAAGTTCCTGTTCAAAGTCGTACAGGTTTGGAATGATATTAGAGTGAGCAAATAAAGACAGATTTCTCATTTTTGGCTGAACTAATACTTTGTCATATTGGATATTTTCTGTTAGAAGCAAAAATCTAAATGGGGGTATTTTAGTATGGAAAAATATTGGTTCTCTGTAAAAATAGGTAGTTGTGTTTGCCAGAAATTCACCATCAAAATACTGTAATGCTATAATACTGCAGGTAGTGCAAAACATCATCAGGGTAACACATACTAATGCAATAAACATTACAAATAACACAATGTAATGCAAAACACCGTAACATACATTTACTGATAACACCATTTTTTAAAATAAAAAGTGTAATTGTATTTTTGTCACCATAAGTATGGCAATTCATAGTTTTTAACTTCCAAAAACCACTAATTTGAGTAAATTAATTAGATTTTACTATTCTTTACTGTATGTTAAGGTAACTTGGGTAACAATTAGTAGGTTTTTACTGTACCATTTTTAGTCTTTTCTGTAAAAATGTATGGTCTGAACATCATGCGTGTTCATGTTTCTTTGACATTTTAGAGCATTAAATTGCTGCACTTTTCTAATCTGACACAAAACAAATACAAAAATGAAAATACCATAAATGTAGTTTATATAACTATTGTTTTTAGAACCAAAAGTCTTCTATAGTGAACTTGAATATTTAAGTACTTTGATTCAGCTTCAGAAATCTTTGATATGAGTTTCAAAGGACTGTAGCAGAACAGAGTTGAGTTTGATTTGTTTTTGTTTTGCTGTTTGAAAGAGTGAATATGTGTGTGCTTGATATCTGCTTCAATCTGTAGTTGTTCTGTCTGCTGTCTCCCAATTTGGTTAAACTCCTCCTGTCGTCTTTTTCCGTTCTCATTTTTTCGGAGAGCATTTATTCTGTAAATAACACTAAATCTTTTTGTGTTTCCATCCCTCATGTGTTCCTTTTACTTTGTCTTAAATCCACAGTCTGAAAGTTTTAGTCAGGACTCTATCCTGGTGTGAATTAACTCACCATTTTAAGTGCCCATTTTGTTCATTGGTCCTTTGCCCCTTTCCCCCCTTCCTCTCTCACTTATTTATTTTTCTTGCTTTTCATCCACTGGCTCAGTGTTCACTGTATGAGAAGCTTGCAGGGTTTTTCAAGTTGCTAGTTTGTTGCTAAGTGACTGGATGGAGAGAGAGACTGAAAGGAAGAGATGCAGTCACTCTTGGCTCTATGTTGTGTGAAAGAGTCGCTCTCTCTCGCTCTCTCTCGCTCTCTCTCGCTCTCTCTCGCTCTCTCTCGCTCTCTCTCGCTCTCTCTCGCTCTCTCTCGCTCTCTCTCGCTCTCTCTCGCTCTCTCTCGCTCTCTCTCGCTCTCTCTCGCTCTCTCTCGCTCTGACCACCTTGTGAGGGTGACATTTTGTCACTTTTTGAAATGAGGACTCTAATAATAAAGCTTAGAGTCTTGCTCACCATTTCTCACTTTTTCTTTGAGCTTGGATGGTTATTTTTTTGTGTTCCTGTCTATTTATCTTAGTCTAATTACCTTGTGCTATCTAAATTGCATGTTTTTGTTGTATTTTGCAGCAGTGTTATTTTATTATTATTTATATTCTATGGTATTTATTTTGAATTAGATTTTCAGTTTTTAATTTTAGGTTAAGTTAGTCATTTATTACTTTTTTTTTAATATTTTGATTTAGTTTTAGTAATTTTAGTACTTTAACCTAAACATTTCAGTTATTTGAGATTTAGTTTTTCATCTAATATTTGTATTTTATTTCAGCTTTATTTCAATTAATACTTTTTTTAAATGATAGTTTTAAAGCGATCATTTTGAGATTAGCAACGTATATATTTACTTTTGTATGTATGCACATTTATTTGTGTGGTATTAGACACAAATTTGCCAAAATATTAAATACAAATATAAGAATCTAGAGAGCTTTTTGCAGAGTTGCGCCCATATGGAGTCTATGTGGGCAAACCCATATTGATTGACCCCATGTATTTTGAAACAATAGGTCCCGTCATGACTACTTATAGATTCTCGATCTTTTGGTATGTGTTCGGGATACTTACTTGTCTGATTGTATGTTGAATAACATCTCTTCCCATGCACCTGCATTAGCGTGCTCCATGATCTGGAAATGCAGTTTCATCGCAGTGTGCTCATGACAGTGTGAGATGAGGTGAATGTTTCCTGCAGAGGGCACACAGACCTCCACTGAGCCTAAACTCAATGCAGTGTGCACACAATTAGCCTCCCAGCTATTTTTTTTCCTGTTAAAATAGAAGCAAATTAAAATGCTGTCATTACCCCTTCCATGGAGGGAGCTGTGTCCTAAGGCTGCTGGCCATGCAAATGAGACACTGGTGGCTTTCGCAGAGGCCCGTTGCAGAAGAAACACTCAACGTTGTGTGTGTGTACTGGATGAAGATGCAGGACAGCATAGAGCTCGATGTAGCATGGTCCTCCATCACGAGGTCTCTAACAGGAAGTTTTTCTGTTTTTGAATGAAATTGGTTTTTATGTTTGCTGAAAAGGTTTAGAATTTTTTAAGTACAGTGCACTGCATACCTAGTATATTTTTGTCCAGAAATGTTGCTGAAAGCAATATAACTCTTGTCTTTGTCTTTATTTATTTTAAACTATAGATCATAATACTGTATTTGGTCAACATGAAGTCACATTCACAAAACCTTTTTGCTTTCGACTTCAGGCTGAAAGAGGAATATGATGTAGATGCTTTTTATCCAGTGCGCATTGTTTTTATTACTGTACATACTGAAATTAAGTCACTTTTCAAGATGTTTTTTTAATCAGAACATAAGGGGTGAAAGTCAAGATCATGTATCCTGATACATTATATATAAATAAATATATATTATATATTTATAAATATATATTTTTATATATTGTCATGAACTTTTTATTAGATTCAACATTGAATGAAATTCAATCTGGTGTTTTTTCTATTGCAGTATGCTTTTCTTTTCTTTTTTAGACCACAAAAGGAGAAAAAAAACTGTCCTACTTGCACTTGTCCATATAATGACCAATGGCCAAAGTCAAGATTCTACCGTATGCCCTCGGAAAACACTTATGGCATGGCAGAGTCGTGTGGGGTCATTTTGTGATGCTTTTGTATATATATATTTTTTTTGTATCTTCTTTTTTTAAGCTTGAAGCTGGTTGCTGTTCACTGCCATCATATGGATGAACACAAGCAACTTGGTCCATAAAAGAAAGAACGGTGTACAACATTAACGCAAGACCAAGACGAGTAAGGAATGACTGAACTTAAATTTTTGGATGAGCTTTCCTTTTCTAATGGCTTAAAATTACAACATTAACTACTGGCAAGATTTTAAGGCCAGTTCACACTGCCTTGACAGACAACAACAGACACTTTGTCACTTTGTAAGAACGTCTGAGAAGTGACGTGCTGTAATCTGGTTACTGTCGACGTTGGTCTGCATGACACTTTAATACTTTACCTATAACAGTAGCCAAAAACAATGCCTAAAAAGCTATTTGACTGTCAACCATCACTCATTAACCAGTATCTGGTATAAAAATAGGTTGCCTTTATAGAGATTAGTATTAGTATTAATCCCTGTTACGGTATTCATCAGTGTTCAGTAAAACTCCAGTGGCTAGTGTGTAGACCTGTCCTCTTTTCTTCTTTAGCGTTTCCAGTTGCCAGCAGTCAAATCCCTCTGTGTCCTTCCAAACAGAGGAAATGCCCTTCCAAGAGAACCCCACTCCATACACTCACATACACACACACACCTTTTGTCTTTTTTTATTAAAGAGGCCACGGGTACACTGTTCATTGTGAGCCGTTTTTCATTGCTTGTCTGTCTTTACCCTAGTAATGTCACCATGACCTAAATACCATTTTCCCTTAAACTTCCTGTCTCAGGGCTCATTTCACCCAATAAGTGTGTTCCATTTTATTTATATGGCAATTTATTTATAAGGTTCTCACAGTATTGCAAAACGTGGAAATAGACCTTTTGAAGGTTTTCCAGGCCTCTAAAAGTGATGTAAATTTTCAATTTTATTTTTTTAATGTATGGTTTTATTCATGTGATGGCAAAGATACATTTTCATCAGCCATGGCTCCAGTCATCAGTGTCAGCATGATCCTTCAGAAATCATTCTAATGCTGATTTGGAGCTGAATAAACATTTCCTATCAATGTCGAAAACTGTTGTGTAGCTTATTTCTGTGGAAACATGATACTCCATACCCTGGTTTTGAGCCTCTCTCCTGTAACGTTTGGTTTTTATGGGCATGCCGCACTGAAGACTTGGAAGTAAACGCCCACTGCTATGATTGGACCAGCTTCGCATATTATAATGAGCTTTGGCTCCCCTGTGAGTACACGTGAGAAATGGTTTTGAAAGCGTGTGGGAAAACGGCAACCGGAATGATTCACCCACAGGGGTTTATCAAACGAACACAATGATTTATCTCTCATCCACCCGCAATTAATTAGCCGCCCGATCGGTGGATATAACCGTGAACCATGCATCACTAACACACAAACACGCGCGCACGCACGCGCACGCACAAGCCTCACTGCAGAGTCAGACAAATCAGCATGATCAACTTCCACAATTGTATTTTTCCTTCAAATATCAAGTCAAGAGAGTGAACAATGCACATTAAGAAAGGAATGTTATTTCACTATTTAAGAGAGCCTGTAGGGCAGGCCGGTGATACGTTTTAGTAGTCTGTCTCGAAAACACATAGCCCCGGGACATTGGGCTTTGCGAGCCCTGGCCCCCATACATGTCCGAATCTGATCACAAATCGCAGCACAATGAACCAACAACACCTCAAATAAAGGATTCTCCAGCCTGTGACAGCGTGCTAAGTTATGTTCAGTTAGACACGTACACATAATCAATAGATATCAAACGATCTGTAACAATGCAGTACTATCACATATAAAAACATTTTTTACTCTCACATAAGTGTGTTGCTTCATTCATTCATGTAATCTCATCCTGTCTGCAAATCCAGTCTCTTGTTTACAAACGAATCCGTGGTGAAATGAAGGAAAGCGCACAATATCTTACCCACATGAGCTGGATATTCATTAAAAAAAGTTAATCCATGCATTCATAATATTGTAATCCAAATGAAGCTTATGCAGCATGTTTATTGCTTGGGCGTCATTCTTCTTCGGTTAAGGCGGTGTTTCACCACACTCTGATGTCACAGCTTGGCACATTCTGAGATTGAGCGTTTGCTGGGCCTGGTGTCAATAAAAGCTTTTCTTTGACTAACAAGAAAGTTTCCAGCTCTGAAATTTACAGGATATTTTTATATCACATTTAACTTGTATATCAAAACCTGAATAAAAAGCTGATTTCTCAATTCATGATGCCTTTAAAATGAAAGCCATTCATGTCATTCAATATTTTCCAATCAGTTCTTTGGCTATTTTAAAGACCGTTCAAACATGCTTATGATTCTTATGATCTTTTGTAACACAGCCACAATGTGACCTCTTTTCAGACCTCCGGCTTTCAGCAACTTCCTGAAGTGGCCTTGAGAAGGAAAGAGATTTAGTTAGTCCTCATTCACACTCCTGTCCTCGCCCCGTGGCCCTGTAGCCAGTTATACGTGTATGCGTGCTTGTTTTATAAGGCTGCTAAACTGATTCAGTGCTGTAATCCAGGCAGCCATGTTCTGTGCCCGCTGTTCTCAGCTGCTTTATGACATGACTTTACTGAGATGGGTTACACACATACACACACACTTATGGCAGCTTTATTGTTCTCAGTCACTCACTCCTCTCTGGTTCTTTCAAGACAGTCTTTAGCTCGAGCCTCAGATGGAATGACGGAACAGAGTGATAATTGTCGTAATTGCTGAGGGAATTAAACCGCACAGACGTGTTGATGTAACGCCCCTCACCATTTCCGTCCCCTCCATCTCACTGTCTTTCTCATTTTCAGTGGCTCGCGCTTATGCGGCGCAAGCGTAATCTTTTAATCAATGATATCGAGCCGTGTTATTGTAGTTAGGAGTTTTATTCACCTCCTTCAGTGTTTGAGTCTGAAAACCTGTGGTGATTTCTCCTCGTTTTGAGGAGAATTGAGAGACGATGCCGTTGTGTGTGATGGGCCATTATCCACTAAGGAGCTGTTGGGCTGATGCTTGTTTATGTGTGTGTACATTTGTTTGTGACGAACAGCCAAAGGTGGAAGTTTTATAGGTGCTTCTAGCACCGTATTGAATGATTCCCATGACAATCAGGTTGTTGGTTGCCATGGGAGCCTCACCCTGGTCTCTCCTTTGGCCCATTCACACTCGATAGCAGTCAACACACACACGCACACACTGTTTTCCTCAAGCCAACCTTCCTCTTCCCTTCCCGTGTTTGATCAACACCATTGCATTCTCTCCTCGTTTCACTCTGCATCTCCTCCTCCTCTCCTTTGATCCAGTCTCCCATCCCTTTTCCTCTCCTTCATTCCAGCAGTCTCCCTGTGTGTGTTCGCTCATGGGTATTCCAACTTTCTAGCTAATTAGAGTGTGCACAAAATGAAGCAAGTGTGTGTAGCATTTCAGGTGTGTGTGTGAAGTTCTAGTCCCTGCTGTGGGGCCCCGGGGCTGTTCTATCCTCAGGAATCAGCTCTGGGAGTGTAATCCTGCAGTAGCTTACTCCAGCACAATGCCTGACCTCTTCTGGCAGACAGGACACCCCTACAGCCCAGAGGAGAGGGCCTAATCTTCCCCGCCATGTCAGCATTCCCCCACCCCACACGGCTCGAGAGAAAGGGCAATCAGGACAGAGTCCATCTATAGAGCTTCAAATAGGGTTGAATTTTCCCCTAATAGTGCATAAAGAAAAGCTTGATTTATCACTTTATTCGGGGTCAGAAATTTAGCTGAAGTTCATGGCAAAAACCATACAGATAATGTAACCATATTGATTTATTTCTCTTTTAGATATTAGTTGATGCATTTTATCATTTATCAATATTTGTTTTGTCCAAGTATGCATGCTGTATAAAGAGTTGATGCTGATTATCACATTTTCTCTATTGTTATATTATATTATATTATATTATATTATATTATATTATATTATATTATATTATATATTATATTATATTATAAATTGTATTCTATTTTATTCTATTATAACAATTATATTGTTATGTGTATTATATTATATCAGTTATATTAAATTAAATTTATATTATACTAGGTCTTGGACTACATTTTGCATTAAATAAGCTGATGATTGATTACATTTAAAATACAATATAAATAATCGTTTTAAATTTCAGTGTGGCTTTGTTATTGTAATGCAGTCGGTAAGTTCGTCACAGGCAACTGTTCAATTACTTTTGTCCTGTATATGTGTGTATATAAGCCCGTAATGGTCTCATAGTTCTCCCTTTAGGCAGAACAAGAGCTGTGCGAAGTCACATTAACAAGATGGCTGACCCAACATTATACATTACTTTCTGATACTTGCAGCCATAAACTTCCAGCTGCACTATTGACTGATGGTGCAAAAGGCAAAGCTATAAAGGGTAATTGCCAAAAAAAAGAGATACCATATGGTCTAGATCATAGCGGTTGTTAATCCAATCCAGATAGTTATGTTCTGCTTGTGTGTGCATTTGGATGAGTCTGTTAGCGCTGTAGTGTGTGCAATAATAATACAAGTATTAATGGCAAAAGCATCTGCTTCTTAAAGTGCTCTACAAAAAGCGCAGGTTTCGCACAAATGCGTTCACAAAAAACATGTTCGTGCTTCTGAGAGTTTTCTCATCATTTGTGTTCCAGGCTGCGCCTATAAATGAGTTCTGCACAACGTAAAAAAGAAAATGGAAATAGCTGCAGCTATGCTGACATTTTTGCTCAATTACACTAATGAGAGCATTAGGAGCATGTGCATTTGTGGCTCCGCCAGCCAGAACTCTGAAATGGAGCTTTTTCACGCCTGAGCAGGGAGGTTCAGAGAAAGCCGTCTTAACTGCAGAACGCACACTGACAGCAAGATGCTCGCTAGGTACAGCGTTTGGCCAGAGGAACGCCATCACTTTCTCTTTATTGCTTTTCTCGAACACATTCTTGTGCCAGAATATGGCTGGAATTTGGCCGTTCGTGCTTTTCCACCTCTTTAAAGTGATGCAGTTAGCTTCCCAGAGGTACTTTTGCCTCTGTGGCCTTTTCTTTTCTGCACTTCCAACGGGCTGCTAATGGCTTTTTTTTGTCATGATTTAGACACGTTAGCATAGCCTGAGCCAGCACAAATGGGAGGTGAGCCATGTGCCGGGCTACTCGATTCACCCCTGCTGCACGCCAGCGAGGTGCCCAACGTTATCCGAGTTTCTTGCGCACAAGACTTGTGTTGTCTGCCAATGCAGCATGCAAAAAAAACTGGCACTGGACACGTCTTGCGCCATAGGCCTGGGGTCTAAGCTCTTGATGTTTATGTTCGGCAGGAGTAGCGTGGGATTTGAGCAAGCGCAGGTGTACGGCAAGCCAAGTTTGTGTTTTTACAGAGTTTTGCTAACACCCTAGCTGTCTTAAAATGGAAAATAGTTTTCGCATGACCTCTTTCTGGCGTAGCCTATGCATCAAGTGCATCTTTTTCATTTCCCAGAAGCCTCTAGGATGCTGGCTTAGATTTACAGCTGTATTAATCTACTCTATGTATCCAGCACTCTTGGCATCAGTGCTCGCATCTAGAAATGAAGCTGCCACTGCTCTGTGTGCTGTCACCTGAGCTGATTTAGCAGGTGCTAACCTCCATCATCCAGGAAATGTCAGGCTAGCCTGGCTGCGTTCGTGTGCCGCTTCCTTCAGGGCAATGCCTGCTGATTAGAGCATGTGCCTTTCAGAACGTTCTGAAATATGACCCGCTTCAGAGACATGGCTCGTGTCAGTGTACCTGTTACTTTGGTGCACTTTCAATTAATTAGCATGTCACTAGGTGAATGTAAACAAGCTAGTACTTGTATGCATAAGAGGTGCCCTCTGTTAGTAACGTTATGGTTTTTTTTTTTTCCCCTCAAAGACTGGGTTTTGAATGGTTTTGAAATTTTGATCACCAGAAGCAAAGTTACTTTGCTCGGCGGCCATCTTGGCAACACTATAGGGAGCTTTTTTCTCTTTGGCAAATAAGCATAAAACACAGCTGAGTGGGGAAAGACCAAAATCTCCAAAGCTGTTAAGATTAATATCAAATTAACTATAAAAAACTTGCACAACACAGCTAACGCGTTTTCGTTTACTTTTTTTTTTAACTGAAAGGTATGACAAACTACTAAACAAATTCTCTGCATGGGGACACATGGGACATATTTATGGAAAAACGTATTTACCTATATGCATATTACTATAAGCTACTAAGGTACGTCAACCAACAGCAATAGGCACATTTGTCTGTATTGTTGGATCAGTATGCTACTCTTGTCAGCATCTGTTGCCATTGGTCGTAATTGGTCAGCACTTGTTTTCGTTACCTGAGTATGTTCAGTTGTTGTTTTTTGTGTCATGGAATGTCCGGAATGTTGGTACGGTATAAGTTTGCCTTAAGGGTGTACTAGCCCAGTGACAAACTGTTGTGCCTCTGCTGGTCACCGTCTCATATTACATTGTTCTGTGTGTTTTTTACAGTCCTGTCCATCAGAAACAGCATTATTACAGAGCCTTGCTATTAAGACTTTATAAAGATGAGTGAGTGCTCATTTGTGTGTCTCAAACAAACTCATTTAGAGTCATTTTCATTTTTTTTTCTCTCTCGCTCTATTTTTCAAAAAGCATTTATGTTGGTCTATTAAAAACTAGACACTGCCTGCCTGCTCATAAACAATCTGAGAATTGTATAAGTGCTCTCACTGTTTCTTAATATATTGGATTTGAATCCATCACCTTGAATACCGCGTTTACATTTAAGCAATTATGCACAGTTCAATAGCTTCCTAAATGGTAACAATAAATAAAAGAAAAACAAGATTATAGCTTTTAAATGCACCAGACTGGTTAATTTTCTTCTGTTCAATGCATTCTCAATTGCTGATTATTCCAAAAATGTAGCAAAATAAAAAGGATTCGGAGGAATAATGGGTAAAAATGATTCAGAGGAAGATATTGATGCTGGTTCTGCTCATTTTTCTGTTAACAGATCTTTTGCAACAAAATATTAGCATAATATGCAAGTGCTACAGAATTATGGCCCACATTTTTTTCCCCAATGTCTTTTCACTTTCTACACCCTCCTTTTCTTTTTTTCTTTTTGCTGGAAGCCATGTGCTTATGCCACTTTGACATAGTGAATCAAAGGGGGTTTGATAACTGCTGTCTTGGGCAGCCACGTTGTTTAATTTCTCCCTTTTGAAGTCCTAGGAGCTGTTTGTCAGACATCGGGGGGGGGGGGATGCAAAGTGCACCAAATGGAGTCGTTTTGCTGCAGTGCTTGCGCTCGACCCAGCATCCTGCATCTGAAGCACATGCCCTCTGGGTCGGGTTTTAAACATGTCGAGGATGGAGGGGGGCAAAGTTCTTCCTCGCGCTGCTGCCATTTGCATGAAGTTAAAATGGAACAGGCTGGCACAGCTACCTCCTAAAACCCATATGACACCAGAGGCATGTGAAATGGCACCGAAGAGTTATGCAAATGTGCCACGGAGAGGGGCCTATAAACCTCAGATAGATTTCTACTTTAAACACTCACTAAGGGCAGTGCTAGTGCATGAATGCTGACAGTTTTACTACCTGCTTTGTCTATTGAGAACCCTTGTTCTGTGTTTTTGGTCTTCAGGCAAGTATAATGATTTTATTGCGATCTTTATGCGATGTGGGTATTATTTGTCCAAAGAGTTCCTTGATTTGTAACTGTTTGAAGATATAGAGCATCTATGCCTTTTGTGTTTCCTCCTTTTAAGTGTTAGGTCGCTTCAGTATGCCAGCTCAGAGGTTAACAAATGGTGAGACAAAATCTGTGCATCGGCCATTAACCACAGACAGTGGCATCTGAACTAATGATGGGTGACTTGGTACCCCAGCACTGCTCTTTCCTGTGTTTACTTCATGGGTAATTGGACCCTCTTCTCCCCCTTTATGGACGAGGGTACGGATAGAACAAAACCTTACAAAATGGTGATTAACTGTGCTGTCTTTCATTTTCGGGGCCCTCGGTGGCCGTCATAAAGCCGCTACTTTTATTTTCGGCCAGAACTGAGGCCCAGACAGAAGTGCAGCCAGTTAACATCTGTTCAGGAGCTCTCCTGAGACTGCCAACGAGAAGGTCAGACAATGACAAACGCTCTTTTAGGTTTTGTAAAAGGGCCATTTTGGCAAATGTAAGAAATTATACAAAAATTCCCATATAAACAACAGCAGACTAAGCAGTTTGCAAGGCAGATTATAAATACCATGGATTGTCAGAAATTACAAGTAGTGCCAGTTATGTTCCTGTAGCTCAACTAGGATGATATTAGCAATACCGAGGTCATGAGTTTGATTCCTAGGAAATGCATGGTCAGATATGTATCTGACGTGGAGCTAATACGTAATTTATTCAAAATTATGAAGAAAATGTATTTTATATTTATCTATTGACAAGGCATTTGGTAGATTTAGCTGATGCGAAGAGGAATATCACTACTACTAACATTGTTCACTATAAATACTTTTCTACGGCCAGTGTAGTGATATTCTCAAACTGACTCTTATGAACCAATTATTTTAACCATTTAGCATTATCAGAATAGTCCAACCAAACTAATGACTTGGAGTTTTTTTTTGTTTCGTTTTTTGTTAATCATACACTCACAGCTAACAATTTACTTGTTTATTTAAATGTTGTACTTAAGGCTTGCGAGAAAAAAGTATTAATAAAATTGTGGCACTTTTCTTTTTTTTTTTTTTTTTTTTTTTTTTTGTCTGTTTAGTTTTTTAAATATACAATGTATAGTAATTGGATTGCAGAATCATTATTGGATTGCAGTCTCTAAAACATTTTTACATTTAGTGTATTAAATATTTTATGGATTTTTTTTTTGTTAAAAGCACTAAAAAAAGTTAATGGAACTGGAATCATTAAAAATAACTGGAACCAGAATTCAGAATATCTTAAGCCAAGTAGAGCTTGGTTATAGAAAGAAAATGGCCTGATATCAGCCTTTTGATTGGCCTAGGCAGTATAGCAGTCTATCACGTTTAATTACCCTAATGAATAAAGCACATCTTTTATGTGGGGGACAGAAATCAACTGTTAATGACCCTTTTAAGCACAAGATAAGCATACAGCAGATATTCTCACCATCAACAGCACCATAATGAAGTCATACCCACCCTGCAAGGTATGAACCAGGTTTCTGACCCCATCTGACCTCATTTCAGGGTGGTCCATCACAAGCCCCACTACCTACATTCCATCTGTAGTTTATTAACGCCCCTCTTCACTTTTTATACCTCCACTGATACGGCCCAGTCATTACAGCCGTAACATTCCTCTCTTCGGCTCTAGCCTCATGCTTTCTCTCTAAAATCCTTCTCTTTCATACTGCTGCACGTTTGCTCTTTCTAGTCCTCTGCTATATAAATCTGTCTAAAATATGCAACATTTTGCCAGAATTGCTGTTCCCTTGTGATTTTGATATGTTGAAAATGATTGTGCCAACCAAAACCCCTCACTTCTCTTTTGTCATTTTTTAATAGTATCCTCTCTATTATTCCCTCTTGTGAACAGATGTATTATTGTAAAGATCTGCCCCATGAGCCACACTGCAGCCTAGTTTGGTGAATGCGGGTCACTTTCTCTCACTAGTGGACTAAAGAGCATGAAGGGTTCTCAAACCCTTCGGCAGAATGTGCCCTTGTGCCCTCTTCCTTTATTCTCTTTCTCTGCTCTTATATGCTGCTTGCTCAAGGATCCACTTCAGTCGTGTACAGTACTCCATTAAAACCAGACTGGCAATTATTGCTCTGACGTTCGGCTGGATAAGCGGCATCTCACTGGCTATAATTGCAGTTTTTAAATGTATTGCGTTAACAGCGGCTTTGTTTGTGAAGACACCAGAACAAGGGTTATAATGTGAAATATATTCTGATAATATGCTCTACCTGAAAATATGCATACAAAAACACTAAGGCAGGCAGTGACCTAAACCTTTTTTTTTTTTACTTGATGATAATCCTTCTCATACCCATGATAAATGTGCAGAGACGATACAAGTTTAGGGGGTCCCCAAACGGCCCGATTAAAACCGTCAGTTTGGTGCGGGGTTATCTGTTTGGAATGAAAGCAAGATTGTTTGGGAGACTTCCATTTCATGCCCTTAGTGATGCTGAAATTACACTTTACCTTTAAGATCTGTTTAAGTAGAAATCTGTGGCTATTGTTCCTGTGTTTTTGCGTTTATTTGCTGTGTGAAGGTTGAGACGGAGGTGTTTTAATATGTGGCATATTTGTGATTTGTGTTAAGATATGTAACCCTGGACCCCAAAACCAGTCATAAATCATACGGGTATATTTGTGGCAATAGCCAACAATGCATTGTATGGGTCAAAATTATCCATTTTTCTTTTATGCCAAAAATCATTAGGATATTAAGTAAAGATCATGTTCCATGAAGATATTTTATACATTTCCTACCGTAATAATTATATATCAAAATTTTGACTTCATTTGGACAACTTTAAAGGGTTTTTTTTGTTGGTTTTTTTGCACCTTCTGATTCCAGATTTTCAAATAGCTGTATATCGGCCAAATATTGTCCTATCCTAACAAATCATACATCAATGGAAAGCTTATTTATTCAAAATATTTACCCTTTTGACTGGTTTTCTGGTCCAGGATCACATATAGTTATTTTACCTGTCTGTACAATTACCCACTATTAACCCAAACTGCCATTAAATCGAGGACTGTGGTGTGAACGTATCCTACACCCCTTTTACTGACAGCCAAAATTACTCCTAAAGACACTGAATACAGAAATACTGCTCCCATTGACTTTCTTTTTTTTTAAGTGCAGATACTAACAGTCTGAGACTGTTCTTAACTGGAGCACTGCACAGCCTAAAACCACAATCTTTTTTTATTTTGTGTGCGTGCTTGCATGTTTGTCTAGGTATACAGTGGGTACTAAGTCTCACTGTGGCCAGATGTCCCAACTTTATGTGAAGAGTGTGTGGATCAATTATCATGCAATCAGCTTTAATCTCCCAGACAGCCTGCATGCACTCAGCCAATATGCCCTGCAATGCAAACATATATTATATTTTATTACCCTCTAATATGCCATCAATTTGTGGCCTAATTTCTAATTCTTGCATTTCATTTAGCCAAGGTAGAAAGCACTTGCTGACATTCAAACAAGCCTTGCCATACAAGTGAGGTACGCAGTATTGTACACGTCACAGTCAAAGCTTATGAGCCTTTGCAATATGTCATGATGCACCTCTTATGAGCATACAGTTGCTGCTTGACTTATGACGCCTCACGGCCCATCCGTGTGATGTCATTGTCTAATGCATTGACTCATAAATGTGTGTAGGAAATGGCTAGTGATACAATAATTGGAATTTCTGAGTTTTGTTTTATCAGACACCTCTACATTTTCATATACTTCATGCTATATCAACATTGTCCAGTTCTAATAAAAAACAAAAACAAACAGTTGGGTTAAAAACAAATGGATGCTTCCTTTACAATATTTTTTTTAATTGCTTAGCAACCACCCTTTTTTGACCAGGCCACTCTAAAGTGCTATAAGCAAAGGCAGGCTAGCTTTTTTGTGCAGACCTCTCAGTCTCTTTTAATGTCTTTTGAAACCTTCTGCAGGCAGCAATTTTCCAAACAGCAACGTGCAACAACTTCACAACCTGACACTAATGGCAGAACTTGGGTAATAACTTAAAGCAGTGAAATGTGTATTTATTTATTTTTTTTAACCAGCCATCTCTTGAGATGTAAAATAGGAATTCACCAATAAATTATATAAGCTAAGTTAAGCCACTGCAGCGCTGGAAAGCCTATAAAGAAAAAAAAAAAGCAGCCTCTGCCCAGCCTTTTAGACTTGAGCGGCACCCAGCACTCTAAGAGTTAAAGCAGAACTGCAGTGAGTCCTACTGCAGTGTCTAAAGCATTTGACTGATCGCAACAGTACATCAAGAAAGGAAAAAAAAAATCTAAATGGTGGTGGTTATTTTTTTTTTTTTCTTCCAAAAATCCTTTTATTGCATTTGTAACATTTGGCACAGTACAAATTAATGGTGCTTTTACAAGATAAACCTGCAAAGATCAACATTGACCTTTTTCTTTTCTGTTTTTTAAAGAAAGACTTCTCAGTATAAATGTTTTTTTTTGTTGTATTTTTCACTGCATTCTCTGTATCATTTAAAATCACACAGAATGCCCTTTTAAAACAAGACTACCCTCATTTCTTAAATTCAGTACAGCATCTTAAAACAACTCATCTTTTAAATAGGAGTTATAAGTTAGAAAATAGTTTCAATTTTATTATTTTTTAATATAATCTGCTTTTCTATTACCAGCCCATGGTAGTTTCAGTTTTTCCATATATATTTATTTATAAGCATGTACAACAAGAATCAGTCTTTAGGAATTGCACTCTGTACAAAAAAAGTAGTTCCTGTCTTTTTTTTTTTCTCTCTTTTGTGCATTCTATTGCATGTTTTTATGCTGGGGTGAGGGTGGGCTTATAACGGAGAGAGGGTCATTTTGACTGAGGTTCTGATTTGTTCAGGGGGGGGGGCCAGATTATATCTGAGTCTCTTGTACTTTCTCCTTGGTGTGAGTTTTTATGACAAGGGCCTCAGGAGTAGCTGTGATAGCAGTGGGCAAGGTTCGAGGCAGAGAATTTCCAATGCTGTTGCTTTCTGTCCATTTGGCACCATGGCCTGGTGGCTTGTAAGTGTTGTATTTGGGCTTCAGGGTGCTGTAGTCGATCTTATGTTGGCTGTAGTCCTCCTCGTGAGGACTGTAATCCATTTTGGACTTGTGGGGGTTGAAGTCACTACTGACATATTCCGCTTTGAGGGGGCTGTACTCTGCTTTGAAAGCACTGTAGTCAGGTTTGAAAAGGCTACAGTCTGTCTTGAAGGGGCTGTAATCGGATTTGGGCTTGGGCATACTGTAGTCAGTTTTCGATTTCGGAACACTGTACTCTGGTTTGAATGGGCTGAAGTTTGGTTTAGGAGTATGAGATTTGTAGTCCGATTTGTGAGTACTATATCCAGATTTGTAAGGACTCTGCTCAGGTTTTTTGTGTATGTGGTAATCCGGCAATGACTTGTGTGAATAGTCCGTCATTTTGTGAGAGCTGTATTCCAGAGTAGGTTGGTACATATAGTCTGTTTTAGGTTTGTAGGTGTTGTAGTCTGACTTGAGTTTGTGGATGCTGAAATCTTGCTTGGGCTTATGAGTACTGTATTCTAGTTTTGATTTGTAGCTGTAGTCAGATTTGTGGGCATTGTAGTCCAGTTTGTAAATACTGTTATGATCCCTTATCTCTGGTAGAGTCAGTGCCCCCTCCCCTGCAATATTGGCAGCAGATGCTGGTGGTGGCAATTCTTCCTCTACCGGAATAATCTCCACAGTTCTGGCTGCAGCCACCGTGCTCCTCTGCTGATGCCGCTTTCGTAGTTTATAAAATACAATTAGCATGATTGCTGCTAGCAAGGTTACTGCCACAAAACAACCTATAATGATCTTTGTTGTCTTCATCACCTCATCCAGACTGGTACTGGCTGGGTTGGGCGGTTTTCCTGTTGTCACTTTTGAGCCAGGTACAACAGATGGGCGACTTGGGGGAGTGTCGGTGCTCTGGAGCAGGACTGTGGGCGTTGAGATAAAAACCGGCTGAAAGACTGATGGCGAGGCCGTGGTAGTGGTGCTGACGCCTGCTGTGGTTGTGGTGGTTTTGCTCTTGGGCATTTCAGATGTGGGGTTCAGCACCTCCACTGTGACTGTGGTGAAGTAACTGAGGTTGGATGTGTTGAGTTCAGCCGCACTTACGTTTAAATAGGCTGAAGCGTTGGAATTTCCGGGCGCATTGGACACCATGCAGGTATACATACCCGTGTCACCTGCTAGCACGTTTGAAAAGTTCAAAGTTCCATCATTTAGCACGGTTATCCGCGGGTGACTTGATGCATGTGTTAGAACTGTCCCGTTTGGTAGGAGCCATCGCACGGCAGACATTGCCGCTGTTCGACATCGCAATTCTGCCACACGTTCAGCAGAAATATTCAAATCTCTCGGGGCATCAGCAATGAAAGGGGCAGAGCACTGCATTGCCCCAGTGTCACCCCGGTCCAGCTCAACCAACTGTCGGCCTCTCATGTGTGCAGGGGAGTGACAACGTCCACAGCATGTCGAGTTGGTAGGTATGTACTCACGTAGCCAACGTGCTAACCAGAGTGAGTCACAGCCGCATATCCAAGGGTTATGGTGGAGGTGAAGTTCCACCAGGTACTTCAGTGGGGTAAAGAGATCATGGGGCAGTGAGCTTAGATTGTTATGGGCCAAATTCAGCTCCACCAATGAGGCCAGGTCATCAAATGCATTTCGCTCAATTAGCCCTATTTGAGAGTTCATGATCCATAACTTTTTGAGTGAAGACAGTCCTCTAAATGAACCTGGTTTGATCTCAGGAAAGAGGTTCTCTGAGATTTCCAGCTCCTCCAGCCCAACCAGAGGCGTCAGGTTGGGCATCTCTCCTCGGATGTTGCACATCCCCAGGTTGAGGTACTTGAGGTTGACTAGACCCTCAAAGGCCCCATCTGAGATGTATTCCAGTTTCCTCAGTTCACCCAGATCCAATCTCATTAGGGATGGCACTCTGTTAAATGCGTACGATGGGATGCTTTCAATGGGGTTATTTCTCAGCCACAGCTCTCGCAGCTTGGAGAGGTACTCAAATGCCCCACTTGGCACCACTGTCAGCCTGTTATCAAATAGTTCCAGTGTATTGAGATTCGTCAGCCCACTGAAGGCACCCACTTCAATCTGTCTAATGGCGTTGCGACCCAGCTGTAATACCTCCAGGTGATGGAGGTTGCGGAAAGAGTCGGCCTGCACAGCCTCGATGGTGTTCTCCATCAGGTTTAGGTGCCGGGTGTTGCTGGGTATTCCTGGTGGCACACGAGTGAGCCCACGCCTGGTGCACACCACCTTGCTTAGCTGGTTGTTGCAGGAGCAATCAGTCGGGCAGCCCTGGGGCCCTGCCGCGGCCGCCACCTCCACGCACACTTGAACCATGAGGAACAGGACACAGAGCAGGGCGGCTTTCTTGGCTCGACGCACAGCTACCCGGCCCAGGAGACTCATGATGTGGCACATTCATAATTCAGCATCGTCTGGGGGGGGCGTGGGGTGATGATGGTGGTTGGGGAGAGGGGGGTAGTAAGCAGGGGGGAAGGGGAGGGGTTCACCTCTGACTAATGAAGCCCTACCCTGGGTTAAACAACACTCTAGATTGTTTTTCCATTTACTGAACTGGAGGCTAAACGTTCAGTGACAAGTACTCGAGTAAAGAGGGAGAAGTGAAAAGCCAAGGAAAAATTAATTAAATAAAACGGGACTATATTTTATGTATAAAAAGGTTTGAAAGTCTCAACACCTACCTCAAAGGTTTTATACGTCCAATTTTTGCAATCACAAAATAGATTTTTTCCCCCTCAAATTCTTATATTCCCAGGATAAGCAAAGCCTTCTCTTTTTTTCATTTGTCAGAAAACAAGAGATGAGTGCCAAAATGGCCCCTAATAAATCCACAGAGGACCATCCAAGGAGATGTGTAGTGGCTCTGCAGGGCCTCAGAGCTTTAGGCAAGAGTGCCAATCCAGTTTGGCTCCTACAGAAGCATTTGCTCTCGCACTATCCACAGATGCTTGTCCTTGGATACCTCCGCTTGATGCTGCTACTAAATGCCTGTGTCTCCATAGAGGACCGGTCACACATGCTAAACCAGTGTAGGGGGAGGGAAAAAAGGGAGGGGTAGTTAGAGGGGGGGGGAGAGAGGAATAAGAATGAGAAATCCAGTCTTTTCAAATGTTTGTCTCTGCTTTTGTTTAAAGAATAAAAGTGCCCCTCCAATGTTTCCACTCACTTTACTTTTTCCGTCTCCTTCTCTCTCAGTACGCTTTGTCCGCTCGATTTGTCAGCACCTTGTCCAGCTGAAAAGACTGTGACACTGCGGTCATTAGCGCATTTCTTTCCTTAAGCAGCTCTGGGTTCCATCTCCGTACACGCGCTCGCACACAGCGAATGCTGCAGGGTTCTTTCTACACGCTTCCCAATTATCCTTATAATTTTCTGTAAGAAGTTGATGATGAGAGTCCAGGGAAGGTGTAAAAGGAGGTACCAGTGCAGAGACAGCTCCGTAAGAAAGCTCGTTCACTGGAGAGAGATCGCTCTCTCTCTCTGCCTCATTCTCCTTCGCTCTCCTGCTTTCGAGCGTGCTCTCTCACTCCCTGGAATGAGAGAAAAAGGAGTGTGTTTCTCCCCCCTCTCTGTGACGTTGTGTTGATCAGAGAAGTATCCGTATAGCGCTGCAGTACCCTGAGCTCAGTGCAGAGTTGGAGCTCTCAGCTTTGTCAGCGGCACAGCTGTCCGGCTCAAGCTGGTGGACGAGTGCTGAGGCAAGGGAAAAGTGGCTCCCCATGGCAACATCTTTCCTTGCTCCCTCCCTCCTTTCTTTCCTTTTTTTTTAAAACCTCGCCGGCCCCGGGTTAGTCCTTCCCGCCGCCGTGTAACGATGTTTTCCGCTGTATTCTGTGGTGCAGTAGCAGGCACCCAGGATGCAGGCTTACTTGCCTGCTCCTCTTTTTGTCCTTCAATGAAAACGTGAATGTACTGCTGACGCATCACACTCCAAGCAGTGCATTGGTTTGATGCATTGGTTTTAGTACGTTAGCTCATCCGTATCCGCCCCCTCCTCTCTCTCTCTCTCGCACGCGCTCTCTCTCTGTCTCTCATCTCTCCTCCCTCTCTCCCCCATATTTTCCCTCTCTCCCTGTCTTTTTCCCTCTCTCCCTGTCTTTTTCCCTCTCTCTTCAAGGTTCTCATATTTTGTAGATCTGTTTAGAGTTGTCTGCAGTCTGGCAGTGAACCGCTCCGATTTGGAGCCAGGTGCTGCTTTTTCTCAGATAAACACAGTCCGATTGATGAATGATTTTAGTCTGTCCTCCACACTCCCTGCTGGGACTCTCTTAATGCCTTTCAACCCTTAACAATCCCCCCCCCCCTCTCTCTCTTGAGTTGATGCAGTGAGGTGGAGTGATTTGTGTGGTCTGACCCTACACTTGGTCAGTGAGACTTCTCTGTCGACTGAACCTTGTGGGAGCGAGTGCCGCTACTGGTTGACTGGTGTTCTTAGTCTACAGGAAATCATGGGAGGGGTGCTGGACAGCTCAGCGTGTGTGCTGCCAAAGGCTATTGCTCTCTTCAGATGGATTAAGCCTCCTCTAGATGCAGTAGAGGGAGTCTCTGTACTGTGCAAAGCTGGGCCTGTCTTGTGAGGACTTTCTCACTTTCTCCCTCTCTCTTTTATCCTCCCTTCCAAGATTAAAATATCTCCCCTGTCATGCTGTGGAAGCCAAGATGGTCCCTGCACGAAGAGAATAGGGCTCACCATTTTAAACCATTTCCTGTATGGATAGAGCTGTTAAGCAGTGCTTTTAAGGCATGGTCCTGTAATCACTCTCTCTCAAACCTTGGGCATGTTGGCTTTCGGCCAGTGTTAGCCAGCAGGTGAAAGGTACTTTAAAGAGGTGCTTTCAGAAAGGTTTCATCTCACGCTTGTAACAGCAGATGTCATAGAATTGAACAGCAGTGCTAAACAGCACGGCACCCTGGGCAACCGATGGCTGGCATTTTGACACACCACTGTGTATGTGTGACAGTGAGAGTGTAATTGTGAATGTCTTTGTGAATGACACCCATAGCTTGTGGTAATGCCTGGATATGAAATAGGGCACATTGAGGGATTTGTGACCCGGTTGCATAAAGTAAAACGTGTCTGGGGACATTATTCAAATGTGTACACACATGTGACCCACAGGCCAGTCCTGAATGTGAATAATGACCAGTGTATGCTAGAGTGTGTAATGTATATTTGTTTGTGTCTGTGGACTACACACCTCTGAATGTGAGACTGGGTGGCTATTGGCAGGCCTCCACCATCATTTGGGCCATTCCACTCTCTCTCTCTGTGACGCTGACCCAGAACACCATGCGTATAGTGGGGACGCCCAACCCCTCAAACTCCAGGCCTTCTGGAATGATCTTATGCAGGCGGAGAGGGCCCAGCTTGCCAGCTCAACCCGCCCCAGGCTGAGAGACTCAAGAAGAGGTCTGCTCGGTATCAGCACCAGCGACCCAGTTTGACTGGTTGGGTCTTGTCAGTAAGTGGGCGAGCAAGGGCAGGATGGCAGCCTCGGGGTTTGCCAATCTATCTGGGATATAGGGTCTGCTGCATGTAGGTCAGCCTGCTTCCCTCGTCCAATTCACTGGAGAGGACCAATACCATCCCAGCGATATTTGCACTTACTGTATTGTGAGTGCATATAGTCTTTCAAAGCATGTGTATAGAAGTTGGCTTATTGAAAATGTGGTATTCATTTACATTTAACCCACAATTGAAAAATAAATGAATAAATATGCAAAGAAATGTATGACTTGTTTATTGTTTCCATAAATCCCCTAAAGACACTTATGCATGTAACATATTAAATGTTACTCATTGTGAAACTATACAAGAAGTTAATGCTTTTTGCAAAGAAAGTTTTTTTTTTTTTCTTCTTTTTTTAATCTTTGCTCTTCAAGTTTTAGCCAATGCGTGCTGTTTTATAAAGAGAAATAGTTTCCACAATTGACTCCAAACTCTGGTATGGAGCATGCACTGTTCACTATCTAAACCAAACGTCCTGATGGATAAACATTATGTTCGGCCCTACATTCGGAATTGACCAAACTTAAAGATTTTTTAAATATTTTGAAGCTTAGTTAACATAGCTTTTCAGTTAACATATTTGACCTTGAGGGGGGTAGGGTGACCAGAGACTTACTTTCACTTCAATTCCTAGGAATTAATTCTAGAACAGATTAGTCACCACACTAACATGAGCTCTCTGTCCACTGTCATTCATATCATATTGTCCAACTACGAACAGCTGTTAGAAAACACATGCAACAAGATTGAGGTTTATCTATCAATTCACTTTGCTATCATCTTGACTTTCCCCATTTCATCCTCTTATCTCTTTCTATCTGTTAGTTTTTTTTTTCCTGTTTATGGTCTTTCCTTCTAACAATCCCCTTACTCTGTTTAACCATCTGTAATATAATGATATTTTCCTTGGTTGTTTTTCCTGTGATGGATTGGCTGAGCTCAAGACAATTCACTCCAAAGGGATGGAGAGAGGGTCATCCCTTCTGCTCCAGCACTCTTTTAATGGCTATTGTTTGCAAACTAATGACCTTAATTAAACCTCTCTGTCTATTAGAGTGTTCCAGCCCAGATTAAACACTTATGGAGTTATTTTAAATTGATAGATCACCCAAAAATGAAAATTCTAGTAATTTACTCGCTTTAGTTTTGTTCCGAACCCATGTGACTTTTTCAAAGAGTACAAATGGAGAAATTTTGAAGACTCTGCTGATTGAAATTACAAGGTTGACTGAAGCTTTCAAACTTCAAATAAGGAGGCAATAGCACCACACAAAGTGGTCCATATGACTTGTGTGCTATAAATATTCTGAAACCATACATCAGCATTGTATGAGAAACACTTAGTTAAGTCAGTGGTTAAGTCTTAAAAGCAGCAGGCATTGGCCAGTCACCCTGCTGTAAATGAACATTCATCCCTTTTCCCTAGCAATTTTCTTGAGATTTTATAATATTTTAAAATAATAATGACATTTTTTATTTTTATTTTGTAGTTTCAGAATAGCATCTTGTTTAGCTCCAAACTTATCTTAACTGGCAGCTGACATACTTCTGTGTGTATATGGAAGGTGCCACACATTAAAATGACTGACTCACTTCTTGTAATGAGATCTACACAGCTGAGTTCAATTTTTTGTTCTCTGGTGGTTCTTCAGGCCTGATATAGAGTATTCATTAGCAGAGGAGGATGAGAACCGAGTCCTTAACTGCATATTAAATGGCCTTTTTTAACATACACACTGAAATGGAGGATTCACTGAAGGGTAAAACAATGTCATTGAGTGCCAAACTGTGTTGATCCTTAAAACAATATGTGGTGTAGATAAAGATCATTTAAGGACACTCGGGCTGCAACAACTAGTCAATAAAATTGATAATCGATAATGAAAATCATTGACAACGATTCTCATCATCTATTAGTCGGGTCTGCCCTCTGTGCACGCAAAGCTTCCACCAGTCCGCCAAATTACAGCACTGAATAACTCATTTCTATTGACCAAATGCATCTAGAAATAGTGGAGGAAACGGAATGAGCTGCTGCGGGAAAGGTACATGATCCAAGCGCCCAAACAACAAGCAAAGGGATTCTTTATTTTAAGCTTAATGCGAATGCATTAGCGTTTAACATACCCTGTCATGCGCTTTGACAGATGCATGTGCGTCCTCAGCGCAAAACTGATTATATCTGTATCTGTAAATGTTACTAATTAACGGGTTCCATCTCCGTATACGCGCTCGCACACAGCGAATGCTGCAGGGTTCTTTCTACACGCTTCCCAATTATCCTTATAATTTTCTGTAAGAAGTTGATGATGAGAGTCCAGGGAAGGTGTAAAAGGAGGTACCAGTGCAGAGACAGCTCCGTAAGAAAGCTCGTTCACTGGAGTTCATCCATTTTGCATGAAAGCGCGTCCTGACAGATAGTCTGCGCTTCAAACTTCGCTGAATGTGCATGTGCGTCAAACAGACAGAACGCAGTAGAGAGGGAGACAATTAATACAAAAACATTAATTTAGCTGAAATATGTGCTATTGGACGCTAAATTTAGTTTTAAAAGTCAACATGTATTTCAAGTATTTTACGAGGGTAGTAACTGTAAAGGGATAACAGCATGCAATTTGAATATTAATGCAAGGCGTTTCTTATAGCCTATTTACAGGACAAAGAAATGACAGTAACAGTTACTTTGTCCATATAGCGAATATGTGTGTTCCTGCAGAACATTCCTCTTATCTGGTAACAATTCCTCTTATTTGGAGTTTTTTTATTTGTGTGTGTTTTGTTTGTTTGTTTGTTTGTTTTTTCTTTAACATCATTTTAACTTGGGGATTTAAACGGTTCTTTTGCTTAGTAACTTTTGCACATAATGTATAGCACAGATAGCCTGACAAGCCAGACCCACATCAAGATGTTGGATCTGGGAACACACCATTGGCAGGGCTCAATCCGAGGGGCGGGATAAACGGTTGTCTTTCAAATTCCCTCTGCACGCAATAGGGATATGGCTGCAACCAACCAGAGCAACGAAGAAGGTGAAGCGGAACTAGTTGATAGATTAAACCTTAGCCGTATCCGGTCGGCAAAACTCTGAACACATCTTCCTTTTTTAAGAATGACTTCAGTGTCGTTCTTTGTTCTTTTCTTAAAGAAAAGCTTAACTCCAAGTCTTCCAGAGTCGCGGCCAAAGCCGATTCGAAAGACTGCTGTTCGCCAGCTTCTTTGTTTTCAAGTAGCACACGGAACCGTTGCAACTCTGCCGTCATTGTTAAGCCCGCCCACCGTTTCTATACACAATGTGATTGACCTGACTAGAGTTTGGTTTTTTCAAGCTCGCAAGCCAACGGAGAGTTGCTAGACGACCCTGGCTGCAAATTACATTTAGGGCTAGGGTGTGTCTAGATTTCTTTGCTATAGCACAGACATACCCTTACGAAAATATCCATGGTTTTATTATAGTCAAATCTTTTTTTATTATAGTAAAACCATGTTTTTTTGGCGTATTGATTACCATTTGTATAACTACACAAATACCATCGTTAAACTATGGATTGAAGCAAAACTATGGTTAATTTGTGGTTACCATGGAATAACTAAAGCTATTTACTATTATTTTATTTAAAATTTTGGTTGTTTTATTTGTTGTTAAACTATAATCGGCCAACTTAATCGATTACCAAAATAACCGTTAGTTGCAGCCCTAAAGGGCACATGCACACTAGACTGAATGATTGACGGATGGGAATTAATAAAATGTTTTGAAGACTGGAAAAATCTGGGAATTATGCATGAATACAGCTAATTGAATTTCCAAAAGTGCACTTCATTGTGTCCAGTTGCACCAAGAAGTATAGCTACTTCTGAATGCAACAAATTATTTTTTTCTTAAATTAAACTTTTTTTTTTTTTTTTACATGAAGTGTCACCTTCACAAACTCGTATTTTATTTTCCTTTACGTCCTTCCATCCTCGTTCAAATCAGTGAGTTTGCAGTAGGAAACCGTGTGTAGGCACGTACTATAGGTAGCTATGATTTAAATTTTAAATTCTTCTCCCACTTAGAGTGAACATATGCTTCTGAACCATAACAGCCTTGCAAATGTCTGATTTAAAGTAATTCAATTGTTTGGCACCATAGTTTGGCTGTACAAACAGCATGACAGTTTATGACCCAGCCCATTTTCAGGAATGTTAAAAGGTAATTTAAAATAATATTCAAACAGGACAGGGCTTTGCATTGTTGTCATTGGCCAGGCTTGCTTAGCATTCTAGAACACTCGGTGCTCTTTTCCACTGAGCTGTCATGCCACCGAGTATGTGTAAAAGCCTCTTCCTAAGTCTGTTTAGGGCTCTTGTGTATATAAATTCTTGCAATTTTGAGAGTGCCTCATCTATGCTGGCCAGCTAGATAATGTTACCTTGGTGACAAGTTTAAATAATCAGGATTCACAACACTAGTATTCAGTGCAGAAACGTTCAATTAAAGTAAATCAAATGTTAAATTTGCAAGAGAAACTGAATTTTTTCACTTTGTGCTTAGTCAATAGCATTATCAAATCCAGATCTTTTGTGTCAAATGTCAAATATTATTCTCACCTTAACATTCTCGATACCTACTTATTGTGATTTCAGTTTCTCTCATTGTCAAATCTTATGGAAAAAATAGGTTCATATGAGGTCACCAAAAGGCCATCTCTGCTTTACCGTCAGTGAGATATCAGCCATCGCCACTGCCAGAAGCTCAGAGGCTGAACGAGATTTTGGCGTAATATTTCACAGGGGTTTTATATTGGGGTACATAATGGAGCCTAATATATTCCAATGGCACCATTAAGCTGCAGAGTTACAGGAAGATTGAGGTTTGTTAGATTTAAACGAACAATATGCCCACAGCCTTTTCTAGACATGAAGGAGAGAGAGAAAGGTGCACAGGCCTACAGGCAGAGGTAATAAGAGTCTGGCAGTCTAATGCATGGGAAATTATATCCACTCAGAAACGGCAAATCAAGGTGAGTTTTTACAGTGTTAGAAAATATGGAACACCCATTGAAAGACTTGCTATGCCATGCTAGTTTTGTGTGTGTATCCTGCAGTCAAAGTTTCCTTCACACCCCTTATAATAGCAACGGTATTTCTGATGTTTAAAAGCCTGTCTGCCTAGAATTTGCAGTGATAATTACTTTTTTAGCTAGGGTCTCAAGCTAACAGTGTGTCCATATTCGAATTTGAACTTACTTTGTGACCGTTAAAGTGTGTGTTATATAGTATGAATGAAATTCAGACATACTACATCCGCCTACCGTTTTTTGAATACTATGCATTCGGACACTACTGTTGGCATACTGTTTTTTACATACTATATAGTAGTGAAGTATTCTATTTCAGACACAATGAATGTGTCTTCTCTTGTGTGCATTAATATGCTAATGTTAGCTGATCTTTTCTACACGGTTTCGAACATCAGATCTGTGTAGCAGCACAGCTGCACCATTGCTAAGTTGTGCGGAGGGGGGCAGTGGGTTGTGGAGAAAGCTGGGGAATATAATGCAAAGCTCCAGAATAAATCCCCTTAAACTGTGGGTTGTGACCTTTCTTAAATGTGTTTTGTGTTGCGGTGCAGTATGGGATTTCCCAGAGGTGACTGCCTGCTGTATGCAGGGAACACATTCAAAGCCCAGCTCAAAACAGCGACCACTCCTCGAGCTGGCTAGAGTTGAGCCACATGGGGATGAGGAAGGGATGTCCCTTCTGTGTTTCCATGTAAAGCCCTGCTAATACAAAAAAAAAAAAAAACAATTACATAATTTCTCAATCCCCTTTATATGTGTGCTTGTTTTATTTGTATTATTTTTTTGATTACCAGGCATAAAGATTTAAAAATCCATGTGTGGGCTGATCTTTGCCAACCAGTGGGAAAGAAATGAATTGGCCTAATAATTCTTAAATTAATAACGGGGAAAAAATATTTTATCAGAGTTGCCTGTGGCTATAGAGGGAGTTCTAATTTATCAAATTTGTCAGGGGAAAGGCCAAGCTTTGTGCTCATATAGTGTTGTTCCTAATTTATTCCCTTGTTAAAATGTATTAATGTTGTATTAATACTATTGGTTATAAAAAGTAATTTTTCAAGATTTTTTTAAAATGCTTGCTGCGTCACTAAATGCGCTACACATGTAAAAAATTTAGTTTTTGAGTGGTAAAAAAACAAGTCGCGTATAAATTGCAATTTATTACGTTGATGTAAAATAAAGGTAAATAAAGCTAAATGTTTACAAACATCATAAACACTAAACATAGCTATAGGCTATTTTATCTCCCCTCACTTCACAACAAATCCTTTAAATTTAATTGTATTCAGTACAGAAGAATGACAAATAAAAGTCGCTATATAAATGTCAATTTAATGCGAAACTGAAACCAGTGTTGCGCTTATGTGTTATCGATGTAAAACATCCTTCACATGTGCAAAAATGTGCTTGGCATAACACCACAGTGGGGCGGTGGTCACGGTGAACTGCAGAGATTGTACTACAGACTATTTAAATTGAGTAGTGTTACTTTTATATGTTTGGTTGACTATTTCATTTTGCGAATGAACAGGCTGCGATGTCAATTTAGCAATGATAGAAGTGATATGTTGTGTGTGGGTGAGGCACCTGCACAATCACTTGAATAGTTTCCTTATAACAGCGGAAACAACTTAAAATAAAATATTGTCATTTATGGTCCTACAGATAAGAGTAAGACATCATTAGAAACTGTAAAGGGTTTCCCTTTGTTTGTGTATGCTCACAATTAGTGCTAGGCAGTTTGACCAAATATCTGTATAACACTTTTTTTTTTTTTTTTTTTTAAGATTCTGGCGGTTTTGATAATCTCTTCATTTATGTGAAATATATTTTGCTTTTCCTTTTGCATATATGCTTTTATTCTGTTTTTCTCTGTTCAAAGAAGTGCTGCAGGTGTGTCACGACGATGTGTGAATCATGATGTTATTTTTATGCTGCTGTTTTAACATGTAAACCAGATTTTGTTATTTTGAATGTGTCAGACACTTATTCATTTTTTATTTAATTTTAATTCAACATAATCTTGTCTGTTGTCGGTTAAGGAATGATCATGAACTGTGTGTGTGTGTGTATGTATGTATGCATGTATGTATGTGTATATATATATACACACACACACACACACACACACACACACACACACACAGTTCATTCCTTAACCGACAACAGACAAGATTGTTTAATTAAAATTAAATAAAAAATGAATAAGTGTCTGAGTGTATATATATATATCTTATGATTTAGCACACCTTTTTCTGCTGGTCTTGCATTTTCTCCCCCTTTTTCAGATGAATTTCGCAGTCCCATATGCAGGTCATCCCAACTTGGATCTCTCTCTGTGGTGAAAGCCTTGTCTGCAGGCAGTGCGTGTTCTCTCTCTCTCTTTCAACCTTCCACTAAGAAACAGACAGAACATCAGACAGGAAAAGGAACACTGAAATGAGGGAAGAAAAGGAGGGGGGTTTGAGGGTGGTGTAAGTGAGGGAGTAAAAGAGTAAACACCACTCATTCCAAGAGTTGCTGACGACAGGGCCTACGTCACTTCATATTGCTCTCACTTGCGCACACTTATTCTCCCCCATGCACCACACAAGCGCAGCTCTATACTCTCCAGCTGAAAGGTTTATATAAGACCCTTTTTGGACCTGAGAGAGAATAGCATGAAACTAGAGCATATTACCTCACTGTCTTACCAGCAGCAGGTACAAAGATGCAGTTGATTCCACAGTAAGCAATTATGAGGTATTGATTTAACAATTCTTCAATATGCTCAGAGTACAGGTGATTGCCACTATTTGATGTTAAAACACTTCCTCAAAATATCTCCTATCCCAGTGTAATATGCAGATACAGCTAGAAGTGAGCCATTCATGAGTTTGCACATCCCCTCACACTATAGATGTTAAAAACAGCCAGAGACAAACCGATGAAAAGGGAAAGAAAAATAACACGTTTTACCTGTCAAGCCTGTCTGGGGGTGAATGCTTAAGATAGTCATATTTTGAATGTCTTTATGCAGTTGTCAAAATCTAGCGAGCCATGTAATTATCAGAGTTTCTTACATGTCTAAAAGCAGCTTCAGATACTGGTTTTGGCCCTATCTAATAGTTTGAGATTTAAGGCCCGTTCACATCTAGAACGATAAATTTTAAGATAACTATATTAGCGTCCACACTAGTGGACGATATTGTTCTGTTCATTCTAAGCGTGTGCTTGTCTGCCGCTTTTAAATGCTCAAGTGTGTTACAGCAGGATGGATTCTGATTGGCTGTCAATGTAATTTGAGTTTTATTTTTAGACCAGAAACATACTAATACTTTGCAAGGAATAAAAACCCAGAGGCAAAGGCTTGACCCAATGCATTGCAGGCATGTGGTCTTGTTGTACAGTTAAAATTCATTCTTGACAATGAATTTTTGCAATGTGACCTTGGTTGTCTTATTCGGGCTAAAGCTACTGTTCTGCATAATTAGAACTGGGTTTTCATGCAAGTAAACATTTCAAAAACAATTTCCTCATTTAACATTAAAAAAAAAAAAAAGCTCTTTATTAAGTGCATTTACATGTGCTTTTAAAGTTTGATTTAAGTTGGACTGAAATAGTAATTAGCCTTTTTAAAATGTCAATCAAACACTTTAGTCAGTCTGAAATCTGACAAGTTTGGTTTTCACAAATTTTGATGAAAAGACTTAAGATAACGCGATTGTATGCTTTGTCCAGCATGAATGCATGTTAATCATACTGTAATTGGCCTCAGTATTGTACTCATGATCTAAAAGACCGAGATGATGCTTGACGTGTTTTTAATCCTTCAAATTTCCCATCGTTTTGTCATGTAAAGCTGTGGTCACATTTGCAAAATTATGGTGAAATCTAGCAAGCAAAAAAAGTTCACTGTCTATTGTCAATTCCGTAGCAATGTATGAAGCATTGCTCACACAGTCTCTTTCAAACCAAGCAGCTGTCATGATTAATGCGGAAATTATTCGCCCTCAAGTTAAATTCCCAATCATTTATCAATCATATGTTAAATGTGACCCTAACTTAAGTTTGAAGAAATCTGTAGGCCGACTGAGCAAAAAATCCACTGTATCCCATATAAAACAGACATGTAAACATTCTTATTCACTTCTTTTATATAGATTGTAAATTGGGATTTCAGTCGTCTTGGTTATTGTGGTTTGTGATTTTGTGATTTTGTGATTTTGAAGAAAGCAAGCGGCTGTGAAAGTAGCATGTGTTGCATGAAATAAACAAAGGGTTGGTCACGTCTTCAGCACACATCAGTGACCTGCGATTGCATAAACCTTGATAACGTTGGTGCAATGTTACATAACAGCAACCACTCAGCGCTGCTCCTGCTTACCAATAAGCACACAACTCTCAATGCCACTGGCATAAATGCTGACGGGGCCTTCACTTCACAACTGATTTTTCACCAGCACATCTTCTGCTTTAGATGTCTGCTCAGACCTAAGTTTGCAGCTGACTCCTTACTCGACCCCTTCCCACTCGTTTTCTCTCTCATCCTGTTTCGCACTTTCCTTTCCCGTGCTGCCCATGCGCGTTTCTTAGAAGTGTAATTCTGACTCGATCTCGGTTAAGCCCTGTTTTCTGCTGGAAAACGGAACGTATGGCTATGTAACTGACTCCTGTTCCTTCAGCTTCTTCATACACTTCATTGTATCTCAGTATTGGATCTATGTCTCTCTTCTCTCTCCTGCCCTTCTTTGACTTTATCTGCTCCTCTTTCCCTGATTTGAGAGTCAGAATGTGTCTGTTAGGCAGACTGCCTCTTTCTGGTTGATTAGCAGCATCTGGGCGCCACAGAGTCTTAAGGGGGACAAAAATAGAGGGATTTAAGAGAAAAGAGTGAACCGTCTCTTTCAACACTTTTTCTACTGCCTCTTTCTTATTATGAAGCTGTTGGACGCACAGCCTTGACAAGAAGTCATTCGTTTAGATTGTATCATGGAGAGTTTCAGGATTTTTGCTTTTTTTTTTTTTTTTTTTTTTTTTTTTTGCTGCCTAAACTTGTAATTGACTGACAGGTTGTCCTTAGGACTTTGTGCCTGTCATTTCTGGCTGCATTCTAATGTGCCCTCTGTATTTTGAGGTCTGTCTCTAGAAGGCCTGCAAAATATTCAGGTGCTTAATTGTAGACACACATAGTTGGTCATATATTGATCATATATTAAAAGTGTGCAGTACAGTTGTGCTTATTTAGCATTAGTGAGGCAGTAACAATGTTCTGAGAACACTTTCAGAACTTAATTTTCCCATAAGTTCCGGGGACATTGAAAATGCATTAGCATTATGGATGTTTTATTAAAACTACTATGTTTTGCTCGACATGAGAACTTTTGTAGAATATTCTGACAACATTTCCATACCTTAATAGGAATGTTAGGAAAAGTTTCCTTTTTTCCCCCAAAAATTCTGGTAACATTCAAAACGTCCAGGTTTTTTTTTTTTTTCAGAATGTTTTTCCTTGTTTATATGCATTTGCATTCCATTCCATTTAACATAAGAACCTTTGTAGAACGTGCTGAGAACAAACTTCAGAACTTCAGTACAATAGTTATTAGTCAATATTATGTTGCTACAGCCACCATATTTAGCATTACATGTATTGTGTTTTGGAGAAGATGTGGAATTTTCTAATTTCTGGTTTAGGCTGAGACCTCAGTTGAACTTGGGTCAAGTGGTCCATATGTACATAAAAAGCGCCCAGGCTGAGAGATAGTCACACTGTAATTTAATTTGTACACTGCATCCCTGCCATATTTGATTAGAGAGTAAAGAAACGGTAGGTCATCTTTTGTGCCGTCTCTCACACACCATTCACAGTTCAGTGTGTTCACAGCTCTGCAATAACCAAAGTATTGAATTGAATAGACTGACATTTGAAATGTTACACAACATCTCTTAAAATATTTTTGTCCTTTAGGAATCAATACCAATTGAATGGTAATGACTGGTCTTTGCTGGGCTATTTAGACTGGCTGTGGATGTAAAACTCATCTATAATGATATACTCGTCTCTCAATTGCAGTGGTTCTACACCATCTCATCTTTTTGACACTATACTTGCTCTTGGAAATGCAAAACAAGAATTGTTGTAAAAATGGACAGCCGATTTCCTAAATATGTCATGGGGCCAAAGGCCATTCCAAGAAAAATGGAAATTCACTGGCATATTCCAGCTCATTAATTTGGTCAATTGCTTTGTACAAGATACACTCCCCTAAAGGATTATTAGGAACACCTGTTCAATTTCTCATTAATTATCTAATCAACCAATCACATGGCAGTTGCTTCAATGCATTTAGGGGTGTGGTCCTGGTCAAGACAATCTCCTGAACTCCAAACTGAATGTCAGAATGGGAAAGAAAGGTGATTTAAGCAATTTTGAGCGTGGCATGGTTGTTGGTGTCAGACGGGCCGGTCTGAGTATTTCACAATCTGCTCAGTTACTGGGATTTTCACGCACAACCATTTCTAGAGTTTACAAAGAATGGTGTGAAAAGGGAAAAACATCCAGTATGCGGCAGTCCTGTGGGCGAAAATGCCTTGTTGATGCTAGAGGTCAGAAGAGAATGGGCCGACTGATTCAAGCTGATAGAAGAGCAACTTTGACTGAAATAACCACTCGTTACAACCGAGGTATGCAGCAAAGCATTTGTGAAGCCACAACACGCACAACCTTGAAGCGGATGGGCTACAACAGCAGAAGACCCCATCGGGTACCACTCATCTCCACTACAAATAGGAAAAAGAGGCTACAATTTGCACGAGCTCACCAAAATTGGACAGTTGAAGACTGGAAAAATGTTGCCTGGTCTGACGAGTCTCGATTTCTGTTGAGACATTCAGATGGTAGAGTCAGAATTTGCCGTAAACAGAATGAGAACATGGATCCATCATGCCTTGTTACCACTGTGCAGGCTGGTGGTGGTGGTGTAATATTGTGGGGGATGTTTTCTTGGCACACTTTAGGCCCCTTAGTGCCAATTGGGCATCGTTTAAATGCCACGGCCTACCTGAGCATTGTTTCTGACCATGTCCTTCCCTTTATGACCACCATGTACCCATCCTCTGATGGCTACTTCCAGCAGGATAATGCACCATGTCACAAAGCTCGAATCATTTCAAATTGGTTTCTTGAACATGACAATGAGTTCACTGTACTAAAATGGCCCTCACAGTCACCAGATCTCAACCCAATAGAGCATCTTTGGGATGTGGTGGAACGGGAGCTTCGTGCCCTGGATGTGCATCCCACAAATCTCCATCAACTGCAAGATGCTATCCTATCAATATGGGCCAACATTTCTAAAGAATGCTTTCAGCACCTTGTTGAATCAATGCCACGTAGAATTAAGGCAGTTCTGAAGGCGAAAGGGGGTCAAACACAGTATTAGTATGGTGTTCCTAATAATCCTTTAGGTGAGTGTATATGTGCTTCAGTGTCTGAAAGTCAGTTTTGAAAGTTTTGATTCAGACCCTTTACTCTTGGGTGGAGTATTTCATGTAGCTTCTTTTTTTTTTTTGTGTCCACCTTGCCACTTTCATAGAGAGTGGAGATGAGAGAATGATGGTAAAGCGGAAGTAATATTAGCAGGAAATAACATGAAATAGACTCAAACTTGCATTATCCACATGAGCACCACAGTTTAAATTGTTGAAACCAATGAGCCATGGGCTGGCTAAAATGTATTTAATAAAATGTGTTTTATTTCATTTCAAATTTAGTGGAAGTTTTTATTTATTTTATTTTTTTTATCTTAAGTTTGTCTGTGCTGTGTTTGTCTCTGTGGAAGGTCTTTTCAGCTTATCATTCCATGCAACCTAATGACAGACACTGAAAATTTGAACCCCCAGCCCTCCTCCTCTCATTCCTTGTTCTCTGTTCTGTCCCATTCTCGTTTGGCTGTCAGTGTGGGATGGGCAGAAATGGCCTTTTGAGTGACACTGGTTGGCACATCATTTTGAGTGTTAGTGGGAATGGGGAGCTCTAGATAAATGGTGATGCTTCCCATGATTGCCTGCCGCTTCCCGTCACCCCTCCCTCCGACGCACTCGGGAAAAGCCAAATAATAGCTGTGCTCAATGAGAAATGTCAGCCTTATGTTAAGGATACATTCTTTTTTTTTTTACGCTTTACTCCTTTTTATGGGTTTGTTTTGCTGATTTTTATAGTCTACATTATCACAGCGAAATAGACATGCTTAGAAACAATCCACCTCATAGCACACATCACTCTTTTTGAGAACCTGAAGGCCATGAGAGCTGCCTTTGTCTGTCTTTTTACCTGGCTGGATTACCTTGACCCAGGAATGGGCTTTAAATGTCTTTCATCATGATCTATCGGTATGTCTCTATGATGGGTGTGTGTGTTGACATGATTAGAATGTGCTACTTTTGTTAATAATGTGGCTTAATGCAGTTTTAAATCATTTCCTACCCCTAAATGTGTTCAGTGCAGCTTAACGGATTTTGGACAACTCCCCAAAACGGTTATTCTGCTATCCTGCCCCATAAATGCTCATATTACAGACATAACATGACTGCAGACCCTAATTTTAACCACTGCCAGTCAAAAGTTAATATTTCTGTTAATTAAAACATTTCTATTAATTTCTATTTTCATATATTGTAAAATGTCCTTTCCTGAGATGGCGAAGCTAAATTTTCAGACGCCATTAATTCAGTCTTCAGCATTAGTGATTTGGTGCACAATAAACAATTATTATTAACAATTTTTTTTAAGGATTCTGTGAATAGAAAGTCAAAAAGCACAGCATTTATTTAAAACACACATATATTTTCTAACTTTAAAAATGTATTCGGCTGCTTCTACTGCCACGTTTAATCATTTTAATGTGTATATGATTAAAAGTATTCATATCAAGGATCAAAGTGCAGTGGACCTTTGCTAAGTAAACCACCCTGGTCGAAAACATCGACCAATACAAATGTCTATATATTCAGTCTTGATCCGTCATGTCTGGAAAGAAAATAATGTCTGATATTAGCAATATTACAGATGTAGCTCAATACTCATTGATCAGAGTGCAAGGGCGGCTGTGAAAGAGATGGATTGCAGTTATTTCCGCCAATGATTTTAACAACCAGGCTGTTAGTCCATCCAGAAGCTCGCTCAATCGTTCTGGCTTCCGCTGGCATCCTTCGTCCAATTGGATGTCTCTATTCACACACTGTGACTTCTCATGCTCTCATTCATTATCCCAAAGTGGTCCAATGAAAAATCATTTAAATATTTGTTCACTGCCCCTGTTAACTTTGTATTTCACACCACGGGTCATTTGTATCATTTTGATCACCTCAGCTTGAGCCATAACCATAGATGCAATGATTGGCACAAATCACATGACACTTCTCGCCAGACAGTGGTGTTTGCTGCTCAGCTCCCGATGTGAAGACAGCAGTGCACATACCCCTGTGGAGAGAGATCAGGAGTATTGATTTCCCCTCCTTCCCCCCTCTGGTCTTTGTTTTGTGCCGTGTGGAGATTGACAAGCTTAAAAGAGGATATGAAGGAAACACTTTTATTATGATGTGTGACCTCATGTGTCTTCCAGCTGGACGTTAGGGATTTCAGATGAGATCTGCCGGGCTTGTCTCAGGGGTTCTTCTGAATCTCTTGAAAACTTTGAGACGCTGTGGTCTAAAGATAATTTGACCCCAGAGGAGCCCGCACCAGGTTGCGAAGGTGCCTCAGATGTTGTAACTATCTATGTGGTGAGACCGACTGGAAGAGCTTGTGTCGTAGGATCCTTTCAGGATTGATTGCTTCATAAAGCCATGTAGGTCATTTAGAGGGGACCACCGCAGCTCCACGAGTCGCATCGACTAAGTATTGACCTGTTCCCACAGAGGCTATGGGAGGCATTAGAATAAAGGCTTCATATGCCTTTAAAACATCCATGCGCTCCCTCTTAAGCCAATGCACTCGTGCAAACACACACTGGCAGGACTTGTGTGTACATGCAGGCATATAAATGCTCTTACAAGAGCAAGTGCCGCCACTCACACAATTTCAAACTTACACCATTCGTTAAGTGTTTGCATGAGAGTGTGTCCGAGGATTTGTGTGTGTAGTATTAAAGCTGCTTAATGCAAACTGTTCAAAATGCAGCCGTGCTGGCAGACTTTTAAATGGGCACCATTTGGGAGATACTTAAACATCGTCACCAACATCTGCACTCAAAACTGGTGTTATTTCCATATCTTTTACCAGCGTTCCCAGTGATTCGCTACTCGTTTTCACCCTGCTCAAACATTAAGTAATGCAGATAATGAAGCTTTTTGCTACTTTCTGCTTTTTTCCATGCAGTAATTCCAGACGTTTTTTTTCCGAAACGCGCGATGTACACGGTAGACCAATCACAGCAGACTGTGCCATCTGGCCAAACAGTTTTTTGAGTTTTACATTAAATATTCACATTCTAATCTAGAGAGAGAATTTTTTGAAAACCATGAGTTTTTTTTTTCTTCAGTAATAGTTTTTTATATTAATCACTAATTTAAGGTACAGGCTAATTTTCTTCAACACCTCTAACAATAGTGTTTTGTATTTATATACTATTGTTGTATTTGTTTAAGTAGCTATCATTTTTATATTTTCAGATTTCATTGGTTTTTTTTTTTTATAATTTTGTGCTGTTGGCTTCTTTTTTTTTTTTTTTGTTGACATTTCTGTTTAGCTTAAACTTATTTTTTTTTTGTGATTTTAGTACTTCAACCAACAAAAATTAGAAACTAACGAAAATGAGTTTTTTTCAGTAAGTTTATCACTTTATATTTTATTTTATTATAGCTTTATTTCAATTAAAGTTTTTATAGTTTTCAGTTAACTAGCAGTTAAGTGAAAGTGTGATACAAATATAAAGTTTGTATACAAATATAAATTTGTTGAATAATTATGATGTCAGAAATATTTAAAACTGAGAGAGAAAGGAGAGTAAGGTGTTTAAATAAGGTTTAAATAAAAAAAGCTCAGATTGTCCCTTTTAAGATGCATTTGGGCTGTGGAATTGAAATCATTCACAAAATGTAAGTTTCAATAGTACAGTGTATATGTTTATTACTGTAATTTACTCAGTTTGCACACTTACATTCACTCAAATGAAATTGACCTTTGACCTTTTGTAGTTTTGTGAACTTCATTTCTATCTGAGTTTTACTCTCGCTGCTGTCTCAATTCATTGCCTGTCCCACTGAAGCACTTTATTTAGTGCAGTGCTGGACCTTTTGGGTCAGCACTAAATTTGAAGAAGGTAGACTCGCACGTCCACTCACAAACACACACAATGCATTACAGCATTACTCCCTCATGAACTCCATCCCTCTAACAGTTATGTTCCTGCGAGTTTGGACCTATAGCAATAATCAAACATTTTCTGCCAGCTTCCTGCCAGTCTGATGGGCGGAAGTGTCTATAGGGCCCAATTATTGATGTATTAATTCTGTTTTCCTTTTTCAAAGAGGTTTAACAGAGCTCTCTCGCTCACTCTCAATCAATTGACCCTCATACGTTGGCCTTAGATTGATCCATTGATTTAGGCTGTGTTAAAAAGAACCTTTTTCCTTGTTTAATCTTTGCTTCTATAGTATTACTGTATTTGGCTACTGTTTTATGAGGGGGCTTTCTTTTGATTTAAACTAACTGTATGTTTTGCCTTCCAAAATAGATCCTCCATTAGTGTTTCGATCCATTATTTATTTGGAAGGGACTGATCCATTTTATGGATTTACCCTGAAACCTCTGCTGTTTTAGCTATCCAATGTCTGTGTGTATGCACTTTTATGGACAATATGTGTTTATGTAAACATTACACAACAGGAATGAAGTGTATACAATAAACAAATTCTGCTGCAAAATATGAGATTGGGACTTTCTGGACAAGTAGTAGATATTGTATCACTGTAGGACATTTTCCCAAGAGGTTCAGAAAACCCTTAGTTAAATATAAATATTAATGTATAGTTTAGTTATTAATAATAAATATGCAATTTTTTCTAAATTCTGCATGTGCAGTGTTCCTTTAGTTGGTAGGGCCAAAACATTTTTTATTAGTGTGGTAGTGATGATGACGATTAATTATAGTTATCAATAATGATTTAATTATTAATTTGGAGATTTCACTTTTTTGGGATTAAATTCAGTTCTCTTTTAGTGGTAGTGCTAGAAATTGTATTATTATTATTATTATTATTATTATTATTATTATTATTATTATTATTAATTTTCCAGATTACTGTATTTGTAAATTTTAGATTTTTTTTTCTAACTTTTTGTAAAGTGTAAGTCTACATACTGCCATTATTTAGGTAACTAATACATGTGTGTTTATGTGCGGATCCAGGTGCTATCAGACGCAGTATTTTGGAGCATCTCAAGCACTTTATGAACTGTACCGTGGGGGCCATCTGGTGTATCTGATTCCTGCTCTGGCTGACTGTCCTTCCTGTTATGCATTTACCTCACAGATGGCACCACATGGTGCTATAATTTGACGTGGTTGCTATGGTTACACAAGGTTAAGTGCCACCTCTGAACTCTGCAGTGTTCCTATTGTGTTTCACATGTACTTTCATGGTTTTAGCATGACTAAGATGTTGCATGTGAGGTATGTTTGTCTTGTGGCAGTGGCTGGTTAAAGCGCTTCCTCAGTGCCTGAGGTCTCATGCTTGAGTTAGAGCCGCTTTGCAACATCTATGTTTCCTTTTTGCTGTGTTTAACTTTAATTATGAAAATCACTCATCCAGACACACACACACTGTTTTGTCCTCATAACAGCAGTCTTCACATAGTGGAACTGGAACCTCGCAGCAGTGCTGTCAACAAACGTAATAACAGCGTTAACACAACACGCAGCTGGAACTTCAGTTGATCCTGGCATCGATGAGGCAATTTCCCCCCTGAACACAAACACACACTCTACACTATACTGGTCACTAGTATTGGGTTCTGCATTCGGCTGTTCCTCAACTACAGGCACTTTTATGCCCCAGATTATTATTATTTTTTGTTATATAAAAGTCAGTTGAACTGCTTTGGAAACTTTGCTCATGCTTTCGTCATTTGTTTTTGCTAGAGATTTTGTTCCCATGAGCAAACTAAACCATAATTAAATAAAATTATTATACAATTTTAGTTTTTTGGGGTGTATATAGAATACATAAAATTGTAGATATGAAATTAGCCACAGCTAGAAAAAGGAATCATTATCATTTTTAATAAAAAAAACTTTCCCTTGAGCTTTTGATGTATAAAAGGTCATGGTAATATAAGAATATCCTGTAAGTTTCAGAGCTGAAAACTTCATTGTTAGTAACTTCATTGTTAGTCACTTCATTGCATCCCTGTGACGTCAGAGTGCAGTGAAATGCCGCCTTAAGACGAAAGCATGATTCTTTAGCCCCGCCCACCGACTTGTGCCTGACATAGATAAATAACATAGGCCTACATGTGTGGAGCTAAACCGGATCGAACTTTCAAGCAATAAACGCAGCATAAACTTCTTTCAGATTCCAGTATTAGGAATGCATGCTTGAAATTTATTTGTAATGAAGCTCCAGCTCACGTGGGTAAGACATTCTGCGTTTGTTCGCTTTATTTCACTGTGGATTCATTTGTAAATGAGACTGGATTTGCAGACAGAATAAGATTAAAAAAACGATGCTGTATGCTGGATCTGACAGGAATGGTGCAACAAACTTATGTGAGTAAAACATGTTTTTTATATGTGACCGTATTGCATTGTTACAGATCGTTGATTATGTGTATGTGTCTAAGTAAACATAACTTACCATGCTTGTCACAGGCTGGAGTATGAAGTGTTGTTGGTTCATTGTCCTGCGATTCGGAATCACAATCGAACATGTATGGGCCAGGGCTCGTAAAGCCTGACGTCCCAGGGCTATGTGTTTCCAAGTCGGGCTACCAAAATATATCACGGCCTGCTGACAGGTAATCTTAAATAGTGAAATAACATTCCTTTCTTGATGTGCATTGTCCACTCTCTTGACTTGATATTTGATAGAAAAATACAATCGCGGAAGTTTCGACATTTGACATTTGAGTGTGTGTGTGTGTGTGTTAGTGATGCACGGTTCGTGGTTATAACCACCGATCGGGAGGGCCAAGTAATAAAAAAATAACATTACAATTAATTGTGGGTGAATGAGAGAAGTCATTGTATGTGTTTGATAAAGACATATTGCGAGCCCTGTGGGCCAATCATTCTGGTTGCCGTTTTCAAAACAATTCCCACATGTACTGACGGAGTCAAAGCTCATTATAATATGCAAAACTGTTATCCAATCATAGCAGTGGCTGTTTACTTCCAAGTCTTCAATGCGGCACGCCCTTAAAAACCGAGCGTTCCAGGAGCTAGTCTCAAAACCAGGGTAGATAATAGAATTTTTTTATTTAAAAACCACGCGAACGTCACAAGTTGACCTCAGGCAACAGTATAAAAAAATTTAAAAAGCCAGTTCATGACCCCTTTAAGGAAATCAATCAATCAATCAATCATAACTAGATTAAATAAACTAGTGAGTTTTGGGGGGGAAGAAAATGAAGGGAGCTTTGTAAAAGTCTGCAGGACTGAAATCCCCATAGTTGCCTAAGAAACCCACATTAGTTTTCACATGTATTAATATATTTTTGTCACGTTTGTCTCTCTGGACCAAATCTCATTGATTCTTAGCTTGACTGTTGAAAACATGTCCGTCCTGATTTCAGCTGCTTTCACAGGGTGTAAGATATCTACTTTGACCCTTTTAAATGATCCATAATTTAGACAATTTTGAAGGAAAGGGCAAGAGAGAGCATGAATTTTAATTTTACATTGAGTTGAAATAGATTGAAGTTTTAATGGTGGTGGAAAGTTTGTTGCATCAGTTATCAGTTAAAAGTGGCAATGGGAAAAAGGTTTGATTTGAGCTGGATCATCGGGGGTGTGTGTGTGTGTTTGTGATTGGCCGTCTGGCATGTCTTTCCATGCTCATAATGGGTCCCATGTTTGAGAGATTGTGTTCAGACAGCATGACCGTGACACTGATGTATGTGCCCTGAAGCTTAATCAATACATGCACGATACACACATTCTCCACCTCTCACCCCACGAGTTTGTCATGTTTGAGCTAAGCTACTGCACACCCAGGAAAGTTCACCTTCATCGACCATCACACACTCACATAAATAAAACTGCTTGTTCTACTACCCACAAAGCACAAGGATATGCACAAGCAAAGTAAGTGTGAGCCAATAAATGAAGTGTTTATGAAACATTTAGTTGAGCGTGAGGAGCTTGTTTGTTATACAAATGCCTTCTATGGGTGGAATAAAACTGCTTTAATATTTTACAGTTTGTATTGTTTCACACACCTTTTCTGACGTCAATACTGGATTTCTCTCCTGAATTTCAGCTTAAAGCAAACTTCATAGTCATGCGTCATCATAGACATGAGGACAGTTTTCTGGTTGTATATTAATAAGTCATAATAATAATGTATTATAATGACTCACCCTATCCCTACCAGCACTTTTTGATTATAATAGCCAAAGAACTACTATTATAGTTATTTATAACTGCACAAATAATCATTTAATTGTTTTTGTAAATATTTACTTATTTTAGAATTGTATGACCGTGTTCTCAATCTTGTACTCAGACATAAATCTACCCATTATAGTCAGCCAACACTAGTGTCAGATGCCTTATCTCACTTACAGGCGCTATTAAAGTACCTCCATGGCAGGACACTTTATTAATAATGAGATGTTATTATTTAATGAAAATGAAAGGAAGCATGAACTGCTTACATATGCAAATTAATGTCACAAATTAGTGCTAAATCCTGTATGTCAAAGGACTTAACGGGCTATAGTAGCACAGTCATGTCAGGATATTCTTCCTGTACTTCACCAACATGTTGGTCTTTGAGTTACAGAGCAAAAGAGACGCCCTCTGTAATTGGTCCATGCCATAAAATAAGATTTAAAGTCTGTGAAGGGCTTTCCGGTGATTAAAAGCAAGGGTCCTGAGAGTGTGTATATTACCTTTGGGAGTGTGTTTACTGTTTGGGGATTCTGTATATCATTTGTAGGGATGCTCTCAGGCAAGGTTAAGTAGGTTGAAGCTTTAAATGAATGCAGATTTATCTGTCTGTCATGAGTCGTTGCTGTATCGTCATCCTTTCTTGTGACCATCAGCTCTTAAATATAAGATCATCCCTCACCGTGACCCATCTGAAGTGGGCTGTGCCCATTTTTCCACTAAAAGCGAGTCGCTCTGGAAATCAATCTCTCTCTGTTTTAATGTTTCTCCTCTGTGCGGCATTTTTCACACTTGCAGAAGCCATTTGTGATCCAGCGGGAGCCATGTTGGCTCAAACGCTCAATCCACAGGGAGCCATAGTGGCTCTGGAAACCTCCACTGGGAGCCATCTGGGCCAGCTATCTGAGACTCCGCCTGCCCATACATGCTTGTGTGTTTTCTTGTTTCTGTGGAACGATTGGCTATGTGGTGATGATGTTCAATGCGTCGATGGGCAACCCAGCAAAACACGTGGCCCTCCACCTACAGTCTGTCACAATAGCTGCTAGCATGTCCATGTCCATTCACTGTTTTATAATACAGCAACATCTCTGCTCATTACTACTTTCACCTATGTAGGCTGGGCAGACTCTTTTAGCTCAAGTTTGATTTTTGTCATAGTGAACAAATTGCTTTTCTAGAAATTTAAAATGACATTTAAATGGCTAGCGTCAGTGCTACTCTCTTGTAACCCAATGCTGCCATATTCCTCATAACAAACTTGCACAAAGTTGTGATCGCTAAGAGTGCACAAGTGAGGTTTAGCGTCCCTTGCCTATTATGACCGAAACGTCATACTAACCATCCAATGTTTCAGTATGGCTGATTCCAAAATTATTTTACGATGGTAAATTAGTTCTGCAAACGTGGTAATGCACCGCACTGGATGAACGGAAGCTTGATGCATCAATATAGGCATTTGAAAACCGCCTGTGATATATCAAACATGATCCCTGTGGAAAGCTTTTCTGCGGTTCCTTAATCACACTGAAGCATTTTTCTCTGTTTATCCATGTTGTCTTTGTGTGTATGAGTCATGGTGTTGTGCCAGGAAAGAATACTGCAAAGATATTAATCTTTTGGTTTTTGGGCCATTCAGATTAAACTCATGTAATTGTATATTGCTTTATTTAAGCTTACATGAAACGTTTGACGTTTTCTCTGAATTGCAGGCGAGTGCATTGAGTTTGACCTTGTATTTGGATAAGCAGGAGATTTTAAATCTATTTGCCAAGATAAAGGCCATATTTTTTTCTCTAACTCAATCTTTTTCCCTCACAAAGAACTTTAAGCCTCAGAGATCCAGTGTAGCAGAAATGCAACGTTTGTATAAAGGCTATTAAATATTACCTAATTTTAATTAAAATGGGTGATAACACGTAGTAGCTGACACTTTAAAATGCATCAAAACAGCAAAATAAAATGTGTATTAATTTCCACAGCTTGTTAAAGGCACCAGCTATGTGAAAATGTACAACACTTTTGGAACAAAATTATTTATTGTAATCTATTTTTATAGTAAGTGTTTGACACCTACCATGTGCTTACATGCCCTGGAATTTTCCATTTAAATGCATTTCAGAAAGTTTTTCTGTGTAGAAAAAGTGCAATGCTAAGTGTTAGTGTTTTTTTTATGTAGTTCTGTTTTCTCATGGTGGGCCATATTCAACACTATACAAACTATTACAAATCATTTTTGAAAAGTTTTCTGTTGTAATTTTCTCATCAATGGAGAAAGTACAAAAAACTTAATTACATTTTAGGTTTTTATATTAAATGGTATTACAAATACTACATTTAATAGCCTAGTTGTATTCAAGGAAGCACATTTTCTATTATGTTATGTAATTATACTAACCACTAAAAAAGACGAGAAAGACGTTATTCAGTATATGCTTTTATATAAAATTTTTTTTAAATGAATTGCTTCCTAAAACACATTTAACGATAAAACGACCATGAATATTCAGTCTCTAAGGGTATAACTTTGGGAAATATATCGTGACCTATTGAGTGACTAGGATGCATTAGAGCTGGTGAACAGATGAAACAGACACACTAAAGAGAGAGTTGTGGACTATCCTGCAGCATATGCTGCCAAATCATGTCTATAAACCCCTTTGTCTGACATTGAGGAAGACACCACTCCCATCTAAAGACTTGATTATATAACACGGGAGGCTAGCAGAAAGTCGCCCAGTCTATGATCTGTATCTGAGTTTTGCATTATCTGTGCAAAACAGTATCTAAAATGTAAAGCATGTATATAATGGATCGAATGCGATTTGAGCATTCACCAAAAAAGCAGCCACCAAAAACCATGTAATCAACCCCAGAGTAACATGCTAAAACCACCCCGAGCACCTTAGCAAATTTAGAGCAACACCCTGGCAGCCCCTCACTAATAAACTAGCATCATGTAATAAAAAAAAAAAAAAAGCATACCAGTTTACTAGACTTGTCCACTTTGATTAACTCGGCACTCTGTTCCAACAGCAAAGTACACAGGGTGCGTAAAGTTGGCTGTGCTAGACCTAATACATTTAGCCCTCTGGCTAAGGCCAACCCAGATTACCGGAACATTCTGAGCGTGAACCCCGCTGGCCATTACCTTTTGCGTGTAGAGCATTAGTTTGCCGCCAACCAGGGCTGGAGTGGGAGGCTAGTTGTTTGTCCCCATAATGTGAGGTTGGTTGTCATTCTTGTGTTTAATCAAAGTGCCGATTATGCCCTCATTAAAAAGCTTTTACTCTCCCTGCGTATGCAGCCTCTGCCTCCAAAGTAATTCCCAGCAGATTTCCCAAGGGGCTTCCTGGCTGAACAACCACGCTCTTAATCGTTTGACTCTTGGAGTGTCTTTTCACAACACCTGCCTGTTTTCTCACAAACCTTTTTCAGCAACACACACTTACACAATGTAGATGTTGCTTTTTTGATGGATCGCAATAGTTGAGCGATTATTTGGGGGCGTATGTTTTCAGTGGTGCTTGCTAAGGCAGCCTGTAAATGTTAGTATTGAAGTTTGGTGCATAAGTCATCCTTAAGTTTTCCATGAGGTTTAGGAATCTAGGAATCAGAATATCAGAGACATGGCAACCACCTAGCAACACTTAGAAACCACCCAAAATGCCATGACTACAGCATGGTAACGCATTGAAAACTCTCAGAACACATTAGCAACCACCTAGCAATGCTTAGAACCCACCCAAAATAACAAATAACAAAGGTACAGTAACACATTGACAACATCCTTCACCAAAATCTTGATGCGTCATACAGTGTAATTTTCTTGCTCTGTTTTAGGTGTTAAGAAGCTGTTAGAGAATTCATCCTTGCACATTTTGTCTTAGTAATTGGTTGATATTTAAAATGATTTTCTTAAAATGATGACTTTCCTTCTCTCTTTTGTCCTGTCTTTCTTTGAAATGCACTATTTTTGTCCTTGCCTGCTGTCTTTGATCACTAGCCAATAAACAGCCTCAGTGCTCAGAGACAAATGTAATATATTAGTGGTGCATGTTCCCAGGTGTCACCGCTTTAATTGAGAATGGCAGGCTAAAGTTAGCGCCAGGCTAAATTTCGACCTCACGTTTAATTGTGCGAGAAAAACGTGCCCAGCAGTGATGTCAGTGACAGGAAGTGAGTGTATGAGATGAGTGGGGGTATGCTGAAGGCCCCCTAAGTTGCTGAAGAACGATTCGTCTGGACGATCAATAGATAGCTCAGTCTCCTCCAGTGATCTGTCTATTTAAGACAAAGTCTTTTTCTCTGCCGCCACAGTAATGGAATCTCAGCTAATCCCAGATACAGTACATTAACTCAGTGTTTTGCCTTGTCTGTCTCTTTCTCCTAGGTGGAAGTGGAGGTGGAGAGCATGGATAAAGCAGGGAACTTCATTGGCTGGCTTCATATAGAGGGTGTGAATCTCTCCGTGGCTCTGGTTGAGAACGCCCTGTCTAAGGTCCACTTCACTGCAGAGAGAAGCTCTTACTACAAGAGTCTGGTATCTGTGGAGGAAACCGCCAGACAGAGGAAAGAGAAGGTGAGTTTGGTGGAATTCCAGCATCTCTCATGCAGACTCGGGCTCTGTTCCAAAACCACATAGGCAGCGTTTTAAAGCATCATTGGCGCTCTTCTGGCACAAAACCTGGACAAACACAGTAGGCAGCAGCGTTTTGTTGTCTAAGATACCTTCTTTTGGCCAATATGTAAGGCAGCAATAGAACCCTTTTAAGGCAAACCAGTTCACACTACAGCCATTTTGGCAACACTCCAGTCAGCTATTTTATTCATAAACAAAAGGCTTTCATGTTCAGCTACTATCTACTGTCTATCAATATGATAAATCAAATTAAATATAGAGTATTTTATCCAGTATTTATGTGTGCCATATGTTTGTTTTCTATGCTTAGAGTATCAGATTAGCAACACGCTAACATCAGATCCTGTTAAAATCAATTTTGGAATCTATTTGTGTCACACAGTTACAGCCTACATTGAATGTTTCAATCAGTACTTTACGAGTTTCCATTTAATTTAGGATGCTGCTGTAGAGGGATATTGGTCTATGTAGACAGTAGAAAGCTGGATTGCCAAGTAGGTTTTGGAATAGAGCTTCAGTCTTTACTCAGTCACTATCAGAATTTCATATGTATCCTACCTGCATCTGACAAGCAAATGGATTCATTACTTATTATTCCAGATAATAATTCCAGCTCCACTCTGGTAATAAATATCCTCTCTTTTCTGCCCAGCATGCCTTGAACTCCTAGAGCTGAGGCCAGAGCCTGTCATCCAGTGTATATGTGAACAAAGAGAATACACAAATCTGTTGTCATGTTGCATTAATTCAGACAGAACAAATGTACACCACACCTCCAAAATCAGTGGGAGCTGGACAAAAGGCACAGGAAGGAGTATGTAGCTCAAGGGGTGCTACAGGGCTATGTCTTTGGCACTATCAGTTTTGTTCTCTTCTCTCCACTAAGCTTTGATTGATGAAACCCTTTTCATCCCTGATCTCAATCTCTCTCTTCATTTTCATTATGGCTGAAACAGTCCGCGGAAAGCAACAGCCCTGGTGGACAAACAAAACTCCCACCAGCTGTTTCTTCTGTCCTCTATCCCCTCATTTGGTGAGAGAGAGTTGCTCCGTGCTGATAGCAATATGATCTACAGCCCAAGGCGACAAAGAGCGTGTTTCTGTCTGTCTTGTCAAATCTATCTTTTTTTTTTTTTTATCTCACTCATCTCAATCTCTCGCCTCTACAAAATATCGCACAAAGTCCCAAAACATATAGCCATATCTTTTTTTCAAAGGCAGTGTTATCGGCCTCCAGCCCCCATGAAAATAGCGAACAATATGAAATGTGCATCCATAGATCTTTCCTTCTGATTGAACATATGCTAGGCTTAAGTCAATCTTGCTTGTTTACACTCCCTTGGATATACACACAGACACTCGCATATGCACACTCACTTGTACACCTCTCTACCACAGTGTCACCTCGCTGTAAACAAAGCATGGCATGTTTTGCACTGACACCTTGAGGAAAGCACAGTTTGACCCTTATTTCCTGTGCTGTCGCTTTCCCAGTGGGTCGGATTGACTCACTGACTCACTGGCAGTGAATCAAAGATGACAAGTTTGGTTTGTTGTGCCCCAGACTCCTGCTCCCTGGCCCTGTGGCTGTCTGGAGGGGGCCGCCAGTACAAGGCCACCCTGATGTGAATGTATTTGAGAGAAAACAGTTGCCACCCATGAACTGGACAGCTGCATTGTTCTCAAAGATTGTAGATGCTAGTTGTCGGTTCTGTCCCAATCCATTCTTGAATTTCCCAGGCCCCACTGAATAATGGAGATAATTAACCCTTCAGGACCAGTGGAAGCCGAAAAGGAAAGCTGAAGGCAGTGTTTCTTTTATTTTGATGACCTTTGTTCTCCACACCCAGGTGTTTTTTTCTTTTGAGAAGTTAAATTTACTTTTATTGCTCTTTTGTTGATGGATGAAGTGTTAGATGTTTGCTGTCGTAGGTGTCTAGTTCAGAAATTGACAGTAATGAAATTCACTCGGTGAGGTTTCATGAAAAAAAAAATTTCCCTCATCTCATTCATCCATGAAAAAAAAATTAAATAAGAGCTCCAGTAGTGTAGAATAGTGGTCCAGTGGCTGTAAAGCTGAGATAAAGAACCAAGGAGTCCAGGTGATTTTAATAAAGAGGAGCATTGCAGGATTTTGCCTGCTGTGCTTTTCATACTATCAACATAGGCAAATGTTATATAGTATAGTATATTGACAGTGCTAATATGCTATGTAGATTGTGTTCATGCTACACGCATGCATTTTTATAGAACATTTTATTAAGTCAAGAAGTTCATTAAATGCAGTACATACTTTGGATGCAGGAAACTGCTACATTGCGATGTCCTAAAGTTGAAGTTTGGCGCTGAATCATTGAAAGATCCGATAGTTATATTACATCTAACACCGTGATCTAACCAGACGCAGTGCGATAAGATTCCAGCGACAAGCAATTTGTCCGTCTACACCAGATGCAACACGACTACGAGATAAACCACAGCCAATCAGAACAGCATTTGGGCAGGCTCTCGTGTCAAGTGCACGGCACCAGAGATTAATCTCGACGGCACTCGCTAGGAAATGGATAAGTACATAATCAAATTTACAAATATTACACCGTTTAAACACCATTAAAGCAATTTTTATCATACAATACACTTTTTTGATATTCACTAAATGATATTCAATGCTTTTTACATTAAAGCACATAAACATTACCTGAGATTATCCTTGACATACTTTGTGTTGTACCAGCCACAACGTTGCAGAAAAATAGAAACTAAATAGAAACTTCTAAAATAGAATCATCGCTGTTGCAGCTGCTTTGGACAAAAACTCTGATTAACATTGAAAAGATAGCTTTTATTGTCACGTCTGGTTAGGACACGGTGCAAGTCGTCTTTGAGGCCAGAATACACTGCAGTGTGGATTTTATAATCAAAAGTCTTGCGATGCAAGACTAGGTTTGGATCTCCTCGCCCTAGTGTTTCTTTGTTGATGAGCAGAGACGTCTTGGTAAACCTTCACGAAAACCAAAGAGTCTTACGTTATCTTTATTTACTTACGTGCAGAAACGAGTCCCGTGATTTTCCTCTGTGCTTTCATTGCTCATTTTTATTTTTAACACTGCTTCCCTGTAGGTTGAGGGAATCCATTTAGACGTTCCTCATAACATCATGTGCAGTCAGTGCCAACTGCTCTGAAATGTAAACAGTTGCTGCATGGAGTTTTTCGAACACTTATGGTTGCCGGGCAACAGAGTTATGGCTGCTGATTAGAGAGCGGTTTATGACCCAGTGTTCACTGAGCCTACCCACATTCTCGCATCTCACAACACAGGCTATTAAAAGAGCCTTCTTGTAATTACAACACGCTAATTATGGGCCGGCAAATCTGAAGAGAAGTCAGCTTTCTTTTGAGAGTCAAGGCATTGTCATCTCAAATCTGAGTTTGGTCTACTTCAGCCAGGCTCTGGCGGGCAGCCCCATGATTCTGGAACACTGGGACAAACCCACCACTGATTACGATCCTCCCTTAGATCATCATCCTCATCATTGTTCAAAACATCACTGAGCTTGTCCGCTGCTCCCACGGTCACTCATTTGTCTGCTTGTTCCTGCCTTTTCCTGCCTTTTCTGTTGTTATTAGGGCATAATTCCGTCACCGGGGGGTTGATTTCAGCTCTAATAGCCTCCCCAGGCACTTGTGTGCTTTACAACACTCGTGACAGGGGTCTGCAGGGGTTGAGAAGGGCAGCCGTCTGCTTGTGACATTTAAGCTCGATAAATTTGTACTGTGGGTGAATGCAGCTTACCTCCACGTGTCATCCATGTGTGCCTGGACAGAGGAAGTCTATAGTACTTGGAGATGGGAGAAAAGTCCTTTATATCATTGAGACCTCCAAAACAATCAACCTCTGGTAAAACATAATGACTTTAATATAATGACATATTTGCGCTTCATAGATTTCTCACAAATTGATTCAGTCAGAAAACACCAACTTCTAAATGACTGTCACAGGAGAAAAATGCTTTATGCAGAAAATATTGTTCACCAAAAAATGAAAATTATCCCATAATTTACTCACCCTCAAGCCATCCTAGGTGTATATGACCTTCTTACAGTCAAACACAATTAGTTTTATTATATTAAATAATATCCTGGCTCTTCCCAGCTTCCCATTGAATAGTGCCAGAGTTTTTGATGCTCCAAAAAGCGCATCCACCCATCATAAAATTAATACATAACGACTCTACTGGGTTAATAAAAGCCTTCTGAAGCGAAGCAATAGGTTTTTGTAAAAAAAAAAAAAAATGTTTAAAACTCTACAAACTGTAATCACTGGCTACCAGCAACAGCCGTAAGCGTGTTTATGAGAGAGACGAAATTGAAATCCTCCAACATTTTTCTTTAAAAATTGTTTTAGACTTCTAATTCGTGACCGGCGTTTTGTTTTGCTCTATCCTCTGCTCTTCCGCATTCATCAATTCTCACTTTACGCTACACCTACGTCATACGTCGGGTCAGAGGTCACCTTTCTGCCGGAACTTGGCTCTCTCGTGAACGCGCATACGGCCGTTGCAAAAAGCCAGTGATTACAATTTATAAAGTTTTAAATTATGGATATTTTTCTTACAAAAATCAGTACATTTTTCTTTAGAAGGCATTTATTAACCCACTGGAGTCGTATGGATTATTTTTATGATGGATAGATGCGCTTTTTTGAGGGTAGAGCCAGGGTATTATTTAATATTACTCTGATTGTGTTCGGCTGAAAGAAGAAAGTCATATACATCTAGGATGGCTTGAGGGTGAGTAAATTATGGGATAATTTTCATTTTTGGATTAACTATCCCTTTAACTGGGTCATGCTAACCTTCCAAATGTGTACCCCTTTTAATGTCTGCAATGGTTTCTGAATTTCTAGTATTTCTGTAGATTTTTGATTTCATTTGGTTAAATCCCTGCTGTTGTAAAGGAATCTTGTTCAAGGGATTCTTCAGTGGACAGCTACACCCAGTTTCGGGGAATGTCTTTGAGTACCAGTTTGTTAGTGAGAGGTGGAACCACTGTGCAATTTTCATTGCAACACTTGAGCGCTACAGACAATCAAAATATACAAATGAAACCCAAAGGTGCCTAGAAATGTGTTACAAGGTTTTTTTGTTTTTTTGCATTATACTTCTCAGAGCTAGCGAGAAACTATTTGTGCTTTAGAGCGAGCTTCTGTGAGTTAGCACTTTTTACCTCCTGGCTAATCTGGAGTGAGCCAAGGATGAATGAAGGCAGTGGGAGTCTCAGGTCAGTCTAATGGAACCCGAGTTTTCAGACTTGCATTACTACATTAATATTTAACATGGAGATGAAAGCCTAGAGCTCGCTATCATTCTTTAAGAGTTACATTTTGTTCATGTTGAACAATGCATTTTAATTAAAGGCCCTCTTTTAATTTCCTATGATGGAAGTGATTTCCTTCTGAAAACTGACTTGCCTGAACACAGATATATCACACTTTCTGTTAACAACAAAGTGGCCTAAATAGTTTCAACACTTTTTATATCATGTTCTTTTTTTTCAGCTCCAGAATCAGCGAAGCAGTGGCTGTTACCATGGCAATATTATAAAACACGACAAGATAATTACATACATGCCACAGAGGTTATCTGAGTTCTTGAGAGTAAATGCTATTCGGGAGTTTTCAGGTCTTCGGTTTGCAGTTTTGAGTCTGATTTGAGTTTTTCTCAAATTCAGATTTTGTTCAGCCATTCATCTGAAAGGTAATTCCCTCATTTGCCTTAAATCTGTTTTGTGCTCATAAGCAGCGTTTCCGCCACAGGAACTTTCCCCAGGAACAAGAGATTTTGCTGTGGTACTCTGTGTGTTTCGACCGCAGGGATCAGGGTCTAAATGAAGTTCTGGGTAAAAATGTCTCTCTCAGAAAGGCCCTGCTCGTGAAGTAGTACTTTTTAAGTTCAGGAACTTTTGGGGGCTGCTGAACATGCTGATTGGTTGAGTTCATGTGGCATTTTGATTGGTTGACTTCACACAGCATTTTATTTCAACCACCATTTTTAAGCTTATATGCGGAGGATGAAATCCAGCGGGAACTGGGGTGCTGCATTGAGTAATGGATGAAAAATTAATACTGGAAAATACAGCGAGTTTCATATTATTTATATGTATATTTTATTTGTATGTTTTAATTTGTGTATACATTCATAGGATTTATTCCTTATAACATGCACTGATAAATCATTCACAGTAAGACCAGGAACATGCATTAATCAAGTAAATAGTGTGTCTTGACAAGTTATATAGAGTGGCGTATCTCCTTGTCTTTCCTCTCCCTCTTCTGTCATGCCTGTGCTTTTGAGTTGCTCTAAATTGCATTAAGTGCCGTGTAGAAATGGCACTAAAAGGGTGTGATTATATATGTATTTCCATTCTGTTCCTTACTCCTCTCACCACTGTCATCGTTGCCTTCTAATTTAACAAATGGAGGGCAGGCTGTGTCAGACAGGAACAACCATAGTACTGTGGTGAATCACAGTAAGAGTTATCCAATTAGACACAGCAACTCTCCCCGGAGGCTTGCGTTAAGGCCTGCTCTGCCACAACAGGGACTTGGCCAGCTAAAGAGAGACAACAAACATGGCAGGACTGATGTCTCTGATGTAAAACATTGGCTGTAAACACATCAGCATGTGTACACAGACTCCTGGACCAATCAAATTTGAGAATGTTTGTCTGAAATATTAATGCGAGTTTCAGTCTGGACATTTAGTTATGTAATGATGCAAAATGTATTTATTATTATTTTTTTGTTTTGCACCTAAAGAAGCAGAATAGTAATTTGTTTAAACAAGATTATCACTCCAGCTCAAGCTTCAGACTAGAGATTTGTCAGGATGTTCGACTAGTCTGGTCATCTTTATTTGTTTTTAGTGCCTGTTTAAGTATAGATTTGATCAATATAGTTTATGTTTGACAGTACCGGCTATTTTTTCTTATAACAATGATTTTGTAACACTTTATAGTAAATGCATGCTATGAATCATTAGTTAGGCATTAGTAAATAGTTAATGAATCATTTATAAAGCATTAAAGGAACACACTGACTTTTTGGGACTTTAACTTATTCACCGTATCTCTCAGAGTCCATACATACCATTTTTATCTCTGTGCATGCCATAACTCTGTCTGACGCACACACTGCTAGCTTTGCACAAAGGCTGGAGGTAAATGGCCTACTGAAAATGTAAATCTATAAATCTATCCTACTGCTCAATAAATGACTAAATAACGCTAACATTTTCCTATTTACATGTTGTGATGTGTATAGTTACATCATGTACTAAGACTGACTGAAAATGAAAAGTTGCAATTTTTAACTCTTATCTAACTTGCTCTAACTCTGGGGGATACGGTGAATAAGCTAAAGTCCCAAAAAGTCGGCGTGGTCCTTTAATAGACATTAATAAGCAGTTTATAAATACAGCTATAAATGCTTTATTCTTGATTTATAAACATATCTGTTTAATAATTGTGTTTTTATACTTTATTAATTTCTAAATTATTACATTATTTACAAACCAGTTATTTAGGAGTTGTCAGTGATTCATAAGATCATTTTAAAAAATGTGCAAGTAAATTATAAACTATTTAAAGGTGCTGTATGTAAGTTTTTGACTTTACCAAAGCATAAAAATACCATATGTTTGCAGGTATTTAGGAAACGTGCTCAGTTTACATACTCGTTTCTCCGAAAACAATGCTACAGCCAGTTATTTTACTTTGAAACATGCGTTCCGTGTCAGAATGTCTGTGCGATTACCGGACGTTGCCAATTCACCCAATAGAATTTCGACACCATGGTTGCCATTTGGCGGAAAACACAGAGTATTGCTGCCATAGAAGCCAGCAAACAAACTGGGTCAGAGCTTACAGATTCTACCCGACCTAAAAAGCCTCGGCATCCATCTAAAAATCTCTATGAACGGAAGCACATTTAAACGCACATTTAAACTTCTATTGTCAATTGCGCTCTTTCCTGTTGCGTGTCCTCAAACTGGCAACTCGCGTGAGCGTCGAGTCTGAGGAGGAGGGTGCAGGGCAAACAATATTTTGAATTTGGACTGCAGTACCCATTTCAGGGCTCCAGACTAACTTCTTGCCTTGGTTGCAGTACAAAATTTAGGTGCACCCAAAAATTTCCCCGGCTTGCCTCGCCTTTAACACCCCAATTTCAAGGTCACCTTTTTATCACGCTCCATATAAATTTATATATATTATGTAAATGACAACATAATATATGCAGTTACACAGGAATTAAAATCAAGGGAAACAATAATTTGAACGTCACTATTTTAAAACTACAGTTTTAACAAAGTGTTATAAATTAATTTTAAAAATAATGAAATAAACAATGAAATACAACTCATAATAAATAAAAATACAGAATTTTTAATTTCCTCTGCCTGCTATATATATCACGCTATGATTGTCATAATTATGTGGTAACGTTACTGATGGGCTATTGTAGGCTACGGTAGCCTATAGTATTTTTATATTTCTTAATAAAATTGTGCCAGCTGGAACAAATGCTATAATGAAATTATGAATTATTACGAGTAGATCACCGCAGGATTAAAAGTGGTCGAAAGTACAACAAATTAACAATGATACTAACGTTAGCGTTTCAGGTAGGACAGTAGATATATCAGCAAATGTTGTTCTCAAAGAGATTATTTTTGGAATATAATATAACAATGCATAATCACAGTGACGCCGACTGGGTTAAGCATTTACTGTATCTGAGGGAATTGTTGTAGCGCGTCTCTTCAAAGGAAGATTACAAACGGCGAACGCCAATTGATTACGCACAACGATTTTGTTTTGGTGGTTTGCTTGACGATGTGAGTACCGGACTCTTTTACTTTAATGGTAACGTTAGACATTTTTTTTATTTGCCTAAAACATATGGAGCCATTCCTAGATGTTTTGATTCTCGCGCTGCCTGAGCTGACACTGGCAGGCGGTTGTCGTGACAATGACGTAGTTTATGGGGGCACAAGTTCACGTTCATTCTCTCACACACACACACACTCTCACACACGTGCGCTCACACACACATCTTCAGTGAAATGGACTCACAACCGTTTCAGCGTCGCGTTTATTTTGCTGATGCTGATTGCCGTAACTGATTCTCTGGTGCTGCTCAGGTCGCAATTTCAATCACACAGCATGGAGCAGTGTATGCCTACAGGAATATCTGGACCACAGCCAATCAGAGGCAAAGACCCGCCCCATCTCTGTCTCTGATTGGTTAGACCACGACATGATCCATGATCCAGTGTGAGTTCCATCAAAACGAGAACAAACACTTCGTTTGTGGAGAGGCAGCTTGAGTGGATGCGAGGACGTTAGGTTCACCGGTGCGACCTAGGAAAAATTTCAACCACTAGCTGTCATTCTTACATACTGCACCTTTAAATGTACATTTATATATCTTATTTAGCCAAATAGTAATAGTTACTCAGTGTGTTAATAAATGCTTTACTAATGATTCACAGCATGCAGTTATTATAAAGTGTTACCCAATGTTTGAATTGTCTTATTTGCATATAAATATTCTTTTTCTCCTTTTTGGCAATTAAATAATGAAACTACTGCAATAACAGGTGTCACAAATTTATTATTAGCATTGTTTTAATCGTATTCGTTTTAGATGTATAATTTATTATATTTAATAATGTTATTGTAAAGTAAACCTCGATTCATCTCTTTTTGTTTTTCTTTTGTTTAAACGCAGAACTATGTTGTTAGCAGTACGTTTAATGTCAGTTTTTCAAAAGTATTGTATCTCATTTGTTAATCCCACAGTTAATTCCCTGGCGTGAACGTTATCGTATCATTTAATGTACATCTCAAGAATTCATCACATTAAGTCTTGCTACTTTTTTTCATTGAGGTTTCCTCCATGGCAAAGTTTACTCAAGTGCTCTTCATGCCAAATCAGAACAAAACGCCTTGCAGCATGAATCTTGAACAAACAAGAAAAAGCTCTTTGCGCTCTCATGGCGTCTCTGTGGTTCCTATTCCTCATCTTGAATTCATGAGCAATTGCAGTCGTCCTTGCTACATAGAAATGAGAGAGCCTCCCCTGGCAGAAGCAGAGATTATGAGCAGCACAAAGAGTTCGTTCAGGTCACCCCTACGTTTCAGATGAGCATAATCCATCCACAAACCCCTGTCAGTACTCGCTCTCTTTCCGAACCTCCCCCGTGCTTAACATGGATGTTAAGCATTGAGTATTTTCTCATATTTAAACCCACGCACAGAAGTTTTGTTGTGCTTAAAAGTTTGGCATATCTGTGGACTGTGCTCCTGCGTATGTGCTAATAAAGATCTCTGCAACGGTTTCCATTGCAAAACAAAAGTTTAATTGAGTATTTACACACCCAAGTGTTCTTTGCTGGCAGGAAAGCAAATTGGGTCTCTCTGTGTCAACAAACCCTACGAAAAGTAATTAATTCTCCTCGCACTTTTAGTAAGGAAGCTAATTAATGTTCTGGTGACACTTAGCAATGGCTTCATATATTAGCAATAACACTCTCCTTGCCAGGCCATATGTCTTTGTTTTTGCTTAAATATTAGTTCCAGACTGATTATGATAGTTGTTTTTTTATCTGTACTGTCAATCTGTCCTGTGTGTGTGAGAGACGAAAAAAGTCAAATCAGCCCCTTCGCCAATATTTTCTGTTTAGCCTGAATAGTACAGTAATAAATGCTGTAAAAAAACTAATGAATTAACTAATGTTGATTAGTAGTACATTAACTAATGCCAAAACTAATCATAATTGCAATTTATTGGCTAGCGGCTATCCTGTCACGCTAACAATGAAAATCTGTAATTCCCAAAATATGTCTTAGACCCTGTTCATTGTGCACCCAGCTTAAGTGCCACTAGAAAAAAAAGTGCTATATTCTATGGGGAAATGTCCTATAGAAAAGCAGTGCCTCCTGGGAAATTTTCCTGTTTTGATGCATGTTCACCAATACTGGTTTTGATTTGTGTTGGAATGTGTGCGTGTGTGTGTTGACATTAGGTGCTCTAGTAGAGGGCAAGAAAAATATCTCTCGTCACACAAAGGGGAAAAGCTGAGAAGGGCTATTCCATACATCTCATGGATTATGTAAGTTGCGCATTTCTGCATAGAAAATGGACTTAGGTCATCTACTCCTAACACGCACACACTTCACATACACACCACCACATAAGCAATTCTTAACCGCACCAAAGGCAAGCCAGGGCTCTTTATAACCCCCCACACACATGTTTTTCACAAATCTTTGGCTGCATTTTGTCTAATTTTTTCGTAACTTTGATGGTAACTTTCGATTCCATTATTGTTTTAATAGTGAGCTAATTACATTTTATATCCTGTAACCCTAATAAAACCTTTATATTTTCATTAATGCATATTTTAGTATTTTTATTTAGCTGTTTTCTTCATTTGGTCCCCATTTTTTATGCAAAACGTACATTTATCCACGCACATTTACTCGCATACTTCCTTTTGTACTGACACAGACTCTGGCATGCAAACATGAGGACCTTTGAACACTTAATGTCAATGGGCAGTCAGGAAGTAGTGAGAGATCGGCCATGTAAATACTCAATCTGCAGAGACACGAAAATCCATCCGCATTGAGACAGGATTGTCAGACATCTGCATACATGCAGGATGACATCTAGCTCACGCTGCATTTCTCATGCACATAGGCGCACATATATACAGGCTTGTGCAAACATGAGATGTCACCCTGACTGTGTCCTTGGCCATTCCATAGCCTCCCTCTCGTTTATGGGATATTCCTCTAGGCTCTTGATGGACATTCTTTTAGGCAGGTTTCTGGTTCACCCGTGCAGAAAGCAAGCCATAACACTTCCACTAGTAGTCCCATTCCCATGGGGAAGCACAGTGTGTGCATGCGTGTTTGTCTGCTCGGACTGTAATTAGATATGACATTGTGAATTGCATTACTGCAGATGAACACATGCTTGGATATGCAGGCAAAGTAGAGAACACAAATGATTGTGTTTGCAACTGCTACATACAGTATATGGCTCTTGCTCACTTTTTTTTTTTATTTATTTATTTTTTTTCCTAATCCAAATTTCTAAGGTTGAAGGACAGTTGCCCTGTAGTTGCACAGAGACTTTACCCCTCCAGGGAGACTGCAGACCAAGAACAGCCATTTTCTGCCTGAGTTGATGGCAGTAGTGTTTCCTGTACTTGAAAACTCCTCCAATGTCAAGTCTTTGAAGTGAAGAGGTCTGCTTGCAGTTAACAAATCTGTGGATCCAAAACACGGAATCCATGTGACAGGGCCTGATTGGCTGATGATTTGAAAGTTATGTTAAGGGGTGAGTGAGTGGATGGAATGGATGTGTGTGTGAGAGTGAGTAGATGGGATGGATGGATGGGTGGGTGGAGGGGTGAGTGGAATGGATGGATAAGTGAGTGAGTAGAATGGGTCGATAAGGGAGTAGATGGGAAGGGTGGATGGATGGATGGATGGATGAGTGGAGGTGTGAGTGGAGTTGTGGAGGGTTGAGTGGATGGATGGGTGAGTGAGTGGATGGCTGGAAGTGTGAGTGGATGGGCGGGTGGAGGGGTGAGTGAAAGAATGGAGGGATGGATGAGTGAGTGAGTGGATGGGATGAATGGGTGAGTGAGTGGATGGCTGGAGGGGTGAGTGAAAAAATGGAGGGATGGATGGGTGGGTGAGTGAGTGGATGGCTGGAGGGGTAAGTGAAAGAATGGAGGGATGGATGGGTGAGTGAGTGAATGGGATGGATAGATGGATAGATGGATGGATGGATCAACTTAATGTAGATGGGTGGCTATTGTAAATAGAAAGAAAACCATGCTCTTCATTTTATCTTAAATTAATCACTGCTGAGTTCTGAATTTTTTTTTTCCCAGAAGGTTCCAAATATATTTTGTAAAAATAAAAGGCTTTTTTTTTTTTTTTTGTACTTCTAGTGACTCTGAACTGCTACAGTATATTCTAATATTGTAATAAATCGAGTCCCTCTGTCTCTGCTGCCTGGGGATATGACAGGAAACGAATACATAAACTGTCTACTTGTCCTTTAAATACAGCAGTGTTTAGATCTAAAAGTCACTTGCTCCGAGATCCACACACTCTGTGTGTGTGTGTGTCTGTGTTTGTGTCTGCGCGTTCGTCTGTGCAATGAATGAGACTGCATTTCTGCTCCTTCCAAGTGGATTTAAATACACACAGGCACACATGGCATTTCCCTCTAGCCTGCTGACATTTGCTCCTTTTTGGGAGTACAAACTCTCCACCGCCAAAATGTTTAGTACCCTCAACTCGGCTGTCGCTTCAGGTGTCTTTCCTAATCGCCTGACAGTAATTCAAAAGTGGACCTTCCTTTGCGCGCACCCACTAACATTTGCAGAGAGCAGACGCTCCTGACTGTGTTTTTGATGCTTTTTGGCGGTGGGATGTCCCTTCGTTCCTGGTTAATAGATACTAAATATTTGTTTCTTGCTGACAGAGATTGCTACCATCCTTTTTGTTTAAGAATAGTCGTGTCATAACAGACTCCAGCGGTGTTACAGCTGCTTTTTTCTGAGAAGTCTTCATGTGATTACTTTACTGAATCAATTTAGGCTCTTCGACAGCTTTCTTCTGTACCGAGATTAATTTTCAGAGGCTCTTTGTTTTATTTAGTTCAAGTGTATTAGTTTCTCGCAATGTCGTCGTCCAGAAATGCGTCTGAAGCCTCCTGGGCCTAAAACCCATCATTATACAGCAAGATAAGACCACCTCAGAGAACCCAGGCTTTCAGCAAACGGTATTCTCTCACACTTTCCACTTGCGTTTCTCTTTTTCTCAGGTCATCGTGGCTCTTCCTCTGTCTGCCATGTGCACACATACCCCTGAGAGAGCACAGTAGAAAGGTTTAAGCCGGCAGTTCTGGGGCTTGGGGACTCAGCCTAACGGCTCATCAATTTTCTTTATTACCTGATCTGGAAAAAAAAGTCGTCCTCAGTGCAGGGAGAGGCTATTCTTAGATCCGCTGCCAATTCCCTTTCTGAATGCATTCACTCACTCTCCCTCCTGTTTTTATGCTCTTGTTCCTTCTGTTTTCTTCCTAAAAGCTGATCTCCTATTTATTCAGATTGCTGATTTACTTGCTGCGCTTTTTGTGTGCAAAATGGCTGCAAACACTTTGTGAGTGGACTGCGTTGTGACGAAAAGATTTGCCCTTTTCTTTTCTACAGGCTTCAATTGCCATCTTGGTAATGGGTTTGTAATGGGTGAATTTTTACAGAATTTTTTTTACAGTGTTCTGGGTTCAATATAAGTTAAGTGCTGTCAACTGCATCTGTGAAAAGGATAATTTTCATGGCCACAGAAAAATAATTCTTCCTTTGTATTTACATAAGCGCTTAGAGCGCATAAGATCGATCATTTAAGTGACAATTTGTTTGCAGACAGGGAGTCACATATATGGCAAGAGGTAAAGTTAAAGTGGTTAGAAAAACCGGGTCAGTACAGATTGATGAAGTTATGCAAAGAGTCTAAACCTGGGAGAACCACCCCTGATAAGGTCCTTTGTCTAAGCAAAGGAGTTTACAGTTTTACTAACTACACAGTGACTAGTATATTACTTGCATTTGCCCGGGAAGGCGTCCAGATATACGGTCGCAGGAGAAAGTCTTGATGGTTCCGTCTGATGGCTTTGCAGGGCGGATCGTTTCCTTCCGTGTTGAGCGAAGGAATGACGGTGAGCTTGCATGGTTGCTTTGACTCCATCGAGGTTGAGGAAGTTGCACACGCCATGAGGAGTTGGGCCTGCTGGCCTGCATCTGGTTTCCTGTCCCACACACACACATGAGGCTGTGTGTGCAGGCCTTATCTGGCCTGGCCTGTTGTTGATAGACAGCCAAGATGACGCGTCGTCTTGGTCCAGAGGGAGAAGAGAAGAGAGGGAGGAGAGAGAGCGTCTCTCTTAAGAGTCTTAGAGAAATCCCACCCTCGATGGTCGAGTTGCCCAATGGGATTGTTGGGATTTCCCAGCGGGAAATTCCTATGTGGGAGATTTATGGATCTTTGTTTCAAGCAAGATTAAATGGGCCTGTGCCCATATATACTTCAATTAAATGCAACAAACCCACATTACTTTCTACGAGGAAGTGACATACATGAAAGTGTAAGTCATGAAGAGAGCATTCATTTGATAGGAGACACGACATATATGAACTTACATGAACTAGTAAGTTTTTCATAAGACATGCATAAACGAAATAACATACAAGGGACATTTTACAAGACAGTTATATGCATACATACAATTTTTTGCACAAACTGATGGATGAATCAAAATCAATCAACATCATGTCACACATGCTGTCCATAGAGCTTAACTTAAATCTGGAAGATTCTTTTGACAATTTTTTTCTTTTTTTTTTTCTTTCTTTCGCTCCCGATCATATGGTATGTATTTGATGCAATTCCCTCAAGGCTTCGGTGTTGCATCTGTCATTGAATGCAGGCAAGTGTGGCGGTTGTATTGTTTGTTCACACACTTGTTCGCTCGGGTTCTTTCATGCGTGTGTGTTTCTGTTGGTTCTCTGACATTCGATCGCCTGAAGAGTTGTAGCGGGCCGTTACGTTAAGGCCCCTCAGCATCAATCACATACAGCTCCCCTCCATTGTCCCAGGCCATCAGTCTCTCATGACGACCCCTCCTGACCCCCGTGGACCCGTGGGTTTAACATCCAGACATAAATCTAACCGTGTCGGACTGCGCACAGAGCCATTTTGGGTTGCTGTTACAGAACACCACAGGCTCATTGACAGAAAGAGCCATTTCTTCAACAGAAAAGCAAGCAGGCTCTTTTTCATGTGCTGTCAGTGTGTGTTGGGCCAGAGAGTGAGAGGAAGTGGCTCAGAGCCTGTCGGCTTCTGCGATTCTATTAAACACGGCAGCACATGGCCAGGACTGCACTGCACGCTCGCACAAGAAACTTAATCAAGAATTGATCGGATTGAATCTGAATTAAATTACAGTGTCAGAATTCACCTTACAACTTCCTGTTTTCAGTAAATCAGAGTCAGAGTGAAGGGTCACATCTTAAAGGGATAGTTCACCCATAATTGAAAAAATGCTGTCATGATTCATTCACTCTCATATTGTTTTAAACCCATAATTTTTATTTTTATTTTTCTTTCTTGGAAAACTAAATTTGAAGGTTTAACTGGTCCCTCTTTTCCATTACAATGAATGTTTTAATAAGTACACAAAATGTTTAATGATAGCTTTGTGTGATATCACCATTGTAGGTTTTTTTGACACTTTCTTTCAGTAGCAATGTCAGATTCACGATGGAATCTTTTTGTAGTAAATTTTTTATTGAATCAGTTGTGCAAAGGAGAACGCTGTAAAAAAACTGCTTACATTTCACTACATTTCTCATGCAAATCTATATCGTAAAACTTCAGAAGACTTATGTATGAACTACATTTGAAATACTTTTATGGTGCTTTTTATGGTTTGTAAGCTCCACTCCCCATGCATTGTAATTGCATGGAAAAGAGAATCCAGCACATTCTTCAAAATATCATCTTATGTGTTCCACTCAATAAAGTAAATTGTAAAAGTTTGGTATGAAACGCTGGTGAATAAATGATGCCGATTTTCTTTTTTGGATGAACTATTTCTTTAAAGTGCACTTTTCCTTTTGAATGCAGAGTTCTAGAGTGATTTCTTTCGTTCTACTCAAACAGACAGGCATTTTGTCTACCCTCAAGGAGTTGCACTGTTATGTAAACACGTACTCAGGCTTCACTTCCTCTTTTCATCTTTCTCTCATGCACTTCTCATTCTCTCTCCCAGCATGCAACTCTTTTCTCAGTATTTCCCCTCTCTCTCTCTCTCTCTCTCTCTCTCTCTCTCTCTCTCTCTCTCGCTCTCTCTCTCTCTCGCTCTCTCTCTCTCTCTCTCTCTCTCTCTCGCTCTCTCGCTCTCTCTCTCTCTCGCTCTCTCTCTCGCTCTCTCTCTCTCTCGCTCTCTCTCTCTCTCTCTCTCTCTCGCTCTCTCGCTCTCTCTCTCTCTCGCTCTCTCTCTCGCTCTCTCTCTCTCTCGCTCTCTCTCTCTCTCTCTCTCTCTCTCATCTGTGCCGTGGGCTTGCAGCCAGCCATGTTGTGTGTGTGGGATGTGGTTTTAGTGGGCTACCAGGCCTCCTTCAGGACGTAAGTGTCCCCCTATAGAACGGCTGTCGATGTCAGTCCAATTTTTCTTTCTTTGTCATCTTACCTTCTTTTTACTACCCAGCTTCTCAGTATCTCCGTTGTGTAAAGACAGCTAAACGCCCATGTTTGTCAGATGCAAGTGAGTCGATGAGCAAAGCTGCGAGAGGTGGAATATTCGATCTGAGAAAATGAAGAGGCTGCTTTTCGAGAGATAAACTGTAGCCATGACAACCAGGCATCAAGACATGCTGGGTTAAGTAAAGTTGATTATTTTGCTGTTAATTTGCGCAAATGTGTGTGTGCGCTGACTCCTTTGCAGAAAGAAACATAAAGAAATATTAATCTTCTTTAGGTCAGGGTTGTTTAAACCAGTTTATTTGATTTAATGGATTTGTGTGAAGACTTCACTTGAATTCTGTGTATTTCCCCCTCTGTCATGACTGAGTCTGATTAAAACATATGTCGCATGTGGTTATTTCATGCAGTGAAGTGTGGGCAGACAGCAGGTAGGCAGGCTAGCTGGAAATAAGCCGCTTTAAATAGCTCCGCTTCTAGTCTTTACTGCAAATGAATACTGATTTGAAAGGCTTTTATTTATTTTTTTTCTTCGCTTTGTACAAACATCAGGAGGTTTCTTCAGATTGGAATATTACAACTCCTCCAGTGCAATAGATTCTTTGAATACATCTTCCTTGTACTGGAAAAGCAATATTGGTATTAGCCATAGGCAGAATTGTCAACCTGTTGTTCAACAGTCAGTTTAACTTTAAAGGGGTCATGAACTGAGAAATCAAATTTTACTTGAACTTTCCACATATAAGTGGTCATCATACTAGAAGAATATCCTGTAAGTTTCAGAACTGAAAACTTAATTGTTAGTCCCAAAACAGCTTTTATTGTAACCAAGCCCAGAGAACGACTCGTTGTGGAATGGGCCTATAATAGATTAGGTGAAAGACCACCTCTGTAGAAGAAAATCAACGCCTACTACTTCATTGCAACTTTTGACCTGCCCGCTAGTGAGATGGAGAGGAGAGAAGAGCGATGCAGTGACAAATGCAAGTTTATGAGTGACTTGAGTTCTGGACTCTCACCAAAACCCCATTATAATCAACGAATATCTTATTTACATTGTGTTTGCACTGTTAGTTATGGTAAAAGCATTCATGAGTGTGCAGAAAGTGAGTTCCAGTGACGAGATCACTGCATTCATACACAACACGTCTGTGTTCGGCTACAATGCTCATCACTGCAACCTTTCATGCCATTATCTGAATATAATGCTATAATCAACATTTTTCACTATTAGTTAACTTTTGAGAGCTGTAATAGTAAAAATGTTTTCGAGAGAGTTCCACATGTAATACTTATTTCATATGCAAAGATGTTAGCCAATCACAGTGGTGGGTGTTTGCACTGAAGTTTTACAGCAGACACACCCCTTCAAACAGAGCATTCAAATCAGAGGGCTTTGAAGTTCTTGCGGTGAAAAGATGCTCTGGTGACGTATACCAGTCATCATCCATCATCCAGTCAACAACCGATGGATAGAACCAAGTCGTGCCCTATATTTTTGTCTTTTTTGTTAATCTCTTATACTTGGATGTGTTGCTACTTCCGTTACATTGTGACTTTTAAAGGTGGATGAATGACTGCATCATGGTAAAGCCCTTTCAACTTTAAGTTGACTTTTAGGCTTTTTAGTATGTCATTAATCAAATGATCTAGTGACTATACACTCAACCTTCTTAGCAGTGTTTTTTTATATACATTGTTTTGTTTTTCTTTAACTACATTGTCATCTTTTTGCAATCTTCCTCTAATAGCTGTGTGTAAAGTCAACATTGGAGCAGAAAGTCTGTGTGTTGTCGTGTAAGGCCCCATATGCTGCAGTGTTTCCCGGGGGACAACATCTGTGTGGGTGGGAGTCGCAACATGCATGCCAGACCCTTCAAAACCAGGCTGGCTTCATTGCCATAGTTAACCTCCACAGAAATGGTGCTAAACCGCTTACCATTTCGACACCACCACCGGTGATTTCTTACCTTTACCGTGCAGGAATTTCAGACTGGTGGGAGTTTGTAACGGCTGACAGGAGGGCGGTGACATTAGCGGTGTAAGCCGCGGTATAAGCTGCGCTGCCGCCACTGCATCCGAACAGCTGCTGTCTGTGATATGAGGCTGAAGAGAAGCTCCCCCGCATGCTGACATCTCGCAGCTGTTGATTCCCAAAGTGCCATGCCACCTGGGCACTTTTAATGCATAAATTTTATCCGCTAAGTAACCACATCCAAGACTCCACGTCCACCTCTGCTCCGCACACCCCTCCCCTCTGCGTTCACCCGACGTCACCCCGTCTTAAGTTGGTTGGGTCGGAAATGTATCTAGCTTACAGTGTTCAGTGTGTGTTCAGATGAGTGTATGACTGCGTGTGTGATTATGCAAAGTGAGTTTATAGCGCTAGCTCAGTGTTTGCAGGTTAAGTGGATGCTGACAGTGCAGGTCGCTTAGTTGATGTGTTTGTCAGCATCCCTGAGTAGATTGATGTGGACTTTGGGACGCGTGATGGATGGTTGGTCTGCCCTCTGTCACCGGATAGACCTGTGTGTTTGCGTACATTTGAACCAGTGAAACAAAGGCTGACAGTGAAATCCCAGAGTGTTTTTTTTATTTTTCTGGCGTCTGTTGCAAGGGTGCTTTACAGTCATATTAGCATGAAATGTGTTTTTTTTCCATCCTCTCTCTCTCTCTCTCTCTGTGGAAAGGATAACTTGACCTGTATGTTTGACATTTGTCATTGGGCAATGGATACATGTGACATGATCATTGAAAATCTATACATTTGCAGTATAAATGTGTTTATACCTCCCAACCTGCGGTGCGGTGGTGCACCACCCCATTAGTACTTGGATCCATCTGCGCTCTTGCTAATCTTGTTAGCATGCACAGTAGTGAAACAATTCTGTTGGCTGGATCTTGTGTCCTGCTTTAATGTAGGCGTGTGCTGGGGTCAGAGGTTATAGCTGTCAGATGTCAATCAGGAGGAGTTCAAACGAGCAAGGCTTAGTGCTGTTGTCATTCATGGATCTTTTCACATTGATTTTCTCTCTTGATTTTTTGTTTGACTTAAAGGATTAGTTCACCCCAAAATTGGCATTAATTACTCACCCTCGTTCTGTTCCAAAACCACAAGACCTTCGTTCATCTTTGGAACACAAATTAAGATATTTTTGATGAAATCTGAGAGCTCACTGATCTCTCCATAGACAGCAACATAATTAACACTTTCAAGGCGCAGGAAGGTAGTAAAGACATTGTTAAAATCGTCCATGTGACTACAGTGGTTTAACCTTAATTTTATGAAGCAACGAGAATACTTTTTTTACGCAAAAACAAACAAAAATAGCGACTTTATTCAACAATTTTGTTTAGTCTGTTTCAGTTTCCTACGCTTTTTACGCAACAGTGCAGCGCTTTCGAGTTCTACGGCAGCCAATGCTGTTCACGTGAGCACCACAACGCATGCGTGTGATGACGCAGGAGATGCACTGCATTTACAACGTAAACCGCGTAGGAGACTGGCACAGACGTGAAGAAATTGTTGAATAATGTTGTTATTTTTGTTTGTTTTGCGCACAAAAAGTATTCTTGCTGCTTCATAAAATTAAGGTTGAACCACTGGAGTCACGTGGACGATTTTAACAAGATGTTCCGAAGATGAACAAAGGTCTTGCGGGTTTGGAACGACATGAGAATGAGTAAATTATGACAGAATTTTCATTTTTAGCTAAACTAACCCTTTATTTTAATAGCATATGTAGAACTCTGTAAACAAGTGTTTCAACATAATATTATATAATATTATATTATATTTAGGGGGACTGGAGATAAATGTCATGCGCTACCAATTGGCTGACCAAAATGACCACTATATTTTAGGGTTCCTCCAAACCTGAAATTCTAATTTAACCCCTGCTCAGGGATCTTCTGCAAAACACACTCAAGATCTTGTATTTGAGAGCATCCTAAATTTCCTCACAAGATATTAAAAAATGTTTAAAACTTTTTCAACTTAGTTTTTTTTTACTGTTTTCCCCCCACATAAATAAAACAAACCAGAAACAATCATTAGTGATATCATGAAGAATGCAAAACTCAGATCGTTCTTTTGAGGTCATGCTTGTATCTATATCCAGGTTGTCGCAATTGTATTGTATTTCTGCAGTGGTTGAATCATTAGTTTGGTAATGCTTATAGACAGCATATCAATCTGCATATGGTTGTTGATTCTGGTGTAAAAAGCATTGGACGTAAAGGCATGTCTGTCTTGTTAGTCATTCCATACTGCTAATAGCTTCATCAATATTCACAGACGAATCGAGCAGACTGACATCATGGGTCATAGTCACCTTAATTGACTTAGCTAAAACATCCTGATGGTGTATTCCACCTCTCCGATTACCATTCAGTTTTTCTTGTGGTGCCTGTATAGCCTAGCACTGCATAGCCCACATATTCAGCTGTGTTTGGGGCTGGCAAAATCAGACTCTGTGGAAGGGAGGTATGGTTCTGTATCTTCTGAAATCCACCTGCAGCCTTTTTCTTGTCCTAACTTTGGTAGATATTTAGCAGTTTACATGTGTGGTGGACAACAAGCCTTTTATTTTATTGTTTTGTCATTTACCATTTATTTGTTAAATGCATTATTGTGCACATTATTTAAAAAATAAAATAAAAAAAGCCATTGGTATATACACTCACCTAAAGGATTATTAGGAACACCTGTTCAATTTCTCATTAATGCAATTATCTAATCAACCAATCACATGGCAGTTGCTTCAATGCATTTGCACCATGTCACAAAGCTCCAATCATTTCAAATTGGTTTCTTGAACGTGACAATGAGTTCACTGTACTAAAATGGCCCCCACAGTCACCAGATCTCAACCCAATAGAGCATCTTTGTGATGTGGTGGAACGGGAGCTTCGTGCCCTGGATGTGCATCCCACAAATCTCCATCAACTGCAAGATGCTATCCTATCAATATGGGCCAACATTTCTAAAGAATGCTTTCAGCACCTTGTTGAATCAATGCCACGTAGAATTAAGGCAGTTCTGAAGGCGAAAGGGGGTCAAACACAGTATTAGTATGGTGTTCCTAATAATCCTTTAGGTGAGTGTATGTCGACATGTTCTTGAGGGTGAACTTGACTTTCAGCCTCCACATCCCAGTCACCATCTGTGGGCTTCTGAGGCTTCCGAGGCTTCAATAAATGATACCTGGATATTTTTAGGATAAAACTTATATCGAATGAACATTTCAGTTTGAATATCCTGGAAATAAAATAGGTTTCAGATGTTTATTGTTAACTTCAGTCAAGTTACTATGGGTTGTTTTAATTAAAGAATTGCAGTGGAACAAAGAGTCTCTAGACTGCTGGATAGATTTACAGAAGTATTTCCCTCATTTGGAAACCTGAATTATTTGACTTTGAAGAACTAAAGCGAAATTGCATGCAAATATTCTCAGAGTTGAATAAAGCATCTGTTTGTTCCTATACTTGTTCTGTAATAAAAATAAAAAAAAATTTTTTTTTTGCCAAGACACGTTTATGTGACCAAGTGTAAATGGAATTGTTTTGATTAAATCAGATAGCTATTTGATCAGCATAAATGCATGGTGACCATGTGTAAACAGGCCCTTGGTATATTTAAATTAGTTTTAAATTTCCAGTCACACAATGTAGAAATGTCCCCCATACCCCCACCCCGGTCATCGAACTTGCATATTTGTATTCCAAGTATCCAACTTATGCACCAGCACCACTTTGTGAAAGAATGCTGTGTGTGTGCACATGTGTTGGATGAGTGTGCCTTGCCATTATGTCTCACAGAAGTTTCATAAAGAGCCTTCTCTTGAATTAATGAGCCGTTATTTCCAAAGGTGCCTTAATTATGAATATAATGAATGCTAAATTGATTTACCAAGTATAATTTGATTAATAACAATCATGGCTTTTTTAAGTATTATTAGATGGCTATGACACAAAATGAAAGGCCTTATTTAAAAAAAGCTGGATTATCCCAAGTTTTGCTATTTATTTTGCAGAAAAAAGACCGCCTTGGTTACCTGCTTCAGGTGACTTAGGGGTTGCAGTGCACCAGTGTTCAATGCATATAACTCTCTTGGATTCATTTGGCAGGTAAAGTTCGGTGTGTTCCGGTATGAACTGGGACTATACGTTTGATTCTTTCCCTTTGGCCTTGTGTGTTTGTGTGTGTATGCGCTCTGGGTGTTGATGGGGATTCACTCTCACTGGGCGGAACACACTCTATTGGAATTGACACGCTGTCACCTTTCATCAACGTTTGGAGCGGCCCCCTCCCCTGAACTCGGTGTGTGAGAGATGCAGTTTTTATGAATGTAACTCTGCTGTATCTTTAGTCCCTGAAGAGAAGTGTGACCTCTCCTTGAGTGCTCAACACAACAGGGACAGACACACTAACATACTATTGACAAAAACTGCTGCTAACGACTGGTAGTGCTACTAATAAAGCAAGCCACGCAATAGCATGCATTTCTAAGGTGATGCACAAAACCTGCTTTATAATTGTATTTAATCACTCAAACTTTAGATAATTGGAGCAAATCTGGCCTGAGACAATTGTGGACTACAACTGGATTGGTTCATAGTGGTTTTCAGGCAGGGTTTAACAAATGCTTCATTAGCAAAACTATACAGGGATTGAATGTGTGATTTATCACAATTTTACCTGTTTCAAACTTGGCTTATTCAATCAGAGTTTAGAGTGTCTCATTAGTCGATGTTAGAGGTTTTCGCTCATTTCTGCTTCTAATGTGTTTTTTGTCCTTTTGAGGACTGTTGTTCGCTTGCAACAAAGCTGTCGTTTAATTCACTCTGTCACACGTTTTTTGTGGCTTATTGCTATGGATTTAGGCCACAGGCAGCTCAATGACAGAATACATCACAAATCCTTCCTGTTCATGACCCCACCCAGCAGCAGTCATATACCTGCACTCATGTGGAACAAACAAGAATGGTTGGTTGCTCACAGAAGGTCATTTGCCCAGGGTGCAGTGTGTCTCTTTGAGTCAGTGTGTGTGTTTGTGGCTTATATTGTGCTTTTGCAGCGAAGGATACGTGAGAGTGGGTTTTTTGCATATGTCCGCCTGTTCGCGTGTCTCAAGTGCCCTTGCCTCTGTGGCACGTGTCAGAGGTCACATGGCCGCAGGAAGCGCATAGTCTACGCTTACGGGCGATGCTAGAAATGACATTGTGACAGTCGGCATGGTAACGAGTGTTGACACTCAAATCTGGGTGACTGCAATTGGTCCTGCAGGTATGGTTATAACGTTGTGTTACTGTGCCAGGGCATTGTGGGTAGTAGGGTTAGACTAACGCCCTTGCTGTGGAGTGGTTTGCAGAGCGTGGCATGTTTAGATCTTCGTTAACCCGGCCATTTTTCCCCAAGGAATGATTTTCCTCTATGTTCCCTTGTTTTTGTCACACCTCTGGGGAAATAATTGGATGTAATTGGGTAGATCGACCCTGTAGTTTATCATTTGATGGCTGGGTTTTTAAGGCTCACTACTTTTTCAGTCTGGTGGTGATGGTGAAATTGGCCTGTAAATGTTGGTCCTGCAGTCCTGGTGGACATAATTAGCTAAATCCAGCACTGTGAGGAAGCGCATTTAAAAGTCTGGTTCGTAATTAGCTTCCTCCTACTCTCTAGGAGAGAAAAAAATAATGGAATAACGGGGAAAACTTCAATAGCTGATGAACATCATTTGCTAATAAAGCCTCCAAACTGAAGCAGTTGTATAAGAGCCTGATAATTTGTTATGTTTGTATTTCGTAATACTCAACCATTGGCGCTTAGTAAGCAAAACAAACTGCTTTGACTGCACGCAGGGGCTCTTTTCTTTTTGACACTTCATAAAGCATTGATAAAGTAGAACTTCTTGCCCTTCGTTTTGGCACAATGCTCAAATCCGTACTCAAATCCGTGATTTGCAACCGCGAGTCTTAATGAGCTCACTCTTTTTTCATGATGCTCTGCCCTCTGTCTCTTACAACATTGCTAAAATCTTGCCAATACTGCCTGTCATCCGTGAAGCGCAGAGGTCATTGTGACCTTCTCATGGGTGGGTAAATAGGTTACCCAACCCATCATATGAAGGGATTATCAACAAATGCAGCGTTTACACTGATGCCAACAGATGAAACCACTCACATCTGGTCTGAGTCTGTGGTGTTAATAGGTTTAAGTGAACATGAAATCAAAATTAACCCCATTTACTTCATAAAGTAAAATAGGTTGCAAACGCTGTTGCATATTCATTACAAGATTGTGGTGCATTGGTCATTTTTAGATCCTGTTTTTAACTGTGGAAAATGTCTATTTATCAACAGCTCTGGGCCAATTACGAAGAGAAACCAAAAGAAGAGGTAACTCAGCGCACGGAGGAGAAAGAACGTGTGGCGAAATACAGATCTGTGTATGTCACCGAGATCACAGATGGAATGCACTTCTACGCACAGGACGTGGAAACCGGTGAGTGCTGCCCTCATTTCTAAAACCAATGCATAGACAGTTCTCAATGCAGGCATGGTCCAGTTAGCCCCTGCTGGTACATACTGTAACTACAGGCAAAAAGCATAATTCTTCCCCATCTTTGATGTAATCGCCCAAACTTATCTCGCTACGTGAAGGATTTGGGACTGTGCACATTCTTGTGGTGTATCAGTCAGTCGGAATCTGTAATGTAGTTGTCCTGTGGCTCCGGGGTGATTAGCCACATGACCTTTATGGCTCAGGTGATTTGGCTTACAGAAACAAACAAAAAAGCCTTCTGTGCCCATGAGCATAGATGCCAGGATGCAAGTCGCATTCTTCTGCAGTTGTGAATGGAAATGTTCATGGATAGCGTTCTACTTATTATTAAACAGTGTCAGTAGCAAAAAGCCTTATGAATCACATAATTTAAATTGGCTTCCATTGTTTAGACGACATACTCTCAGGGTTTTACACTAATGGGCATCTAATCCAACTCCATATTCAATCAGGCATGAATATGACATCATATCTGAAGGGCGGCCTTCAGACACCAGATATGATTATTAAATGTAGCAGCTCCAACAAACTACAGTTAGGTAACATTGCAGGTTGTGTTTATTGCCCCCTAAATGCCCCGAGTGATCTCTCTGCTCAGTGTGATAGCAACTAGTCATTAAACTTGACATTTAAATCACCCTTGGTAGTGACCTAGTCCATGATGGGACCAACCGTCATGTGATTTTTAATGAACAAACGCACGTCCCTCTTTCGTTCATATTTATACATAATCACCCACTTGTACATACACGTGTGCACACACACACTAGAACCATCTTAATTATGCAACAAACAACAGTGGGTTTCATAATTAGGGTCTCTCTACATGTTCCAGTGGCAGACTGGCAGACTTCATTGGCAGGACCATAAAATTGACTCTCATTGTCTCTTAATGCGTCTTAATTCACAAATTAATTAATTTGCATGAATTTATAATAAATCTGTGGCTGGCGTAGCCAGGAGCGTTACAATCCCATCACTTTTAGTGTGCTGTATGGCTTCAAATAACGCCATCTCAGAAAACTGCAGGTGTCAAAACACGTTTAAAAACACCTAAGGGAAAACGTTAGAGAAAAGAGTGAGATTCTGGACCCCCGTCTATTTATCACTTTAGTTCCTCGGTTGACCTTTAACCTCTGTGGGTTGCCCTGAGACGATGCGAAGACGGCTGTGCCATGTCTAGTAACCATCACGCCAAATAAATACCAACAGCAAGTCTCTCTCTCTCTCTCTCTCTCACACTCACACACACACACACACACACACAAACACTCACACACACTCACTCACTCAGTTTTTTGTAAGGTAATTATTCAGGTTATCTGGTTAGCTGCAGGAGAAAAGCAGGTCACACCAAATATAGTGCAAAACGAAGAGAGACGTGAGATAGAAAACAGGAAATAGGCGAGGAAGTAGTGCGAGAAGATAAGAAGGAAAAACGCTGAGCTGAATATGCAGTATGTTTGCAGCTTTGCACTGTTTTGGCTTTTTTGTTGTGTTGCTTTTTTTAAGGTCTTGTGTTTTTTTTTGTTTTTTTTTGTCAGATGAACCAGCAAGTGTGCATATTTTCGTTTGTTTAATTGGCCAATGTTTTCCACTGAGAGGATTGGAAATGGAGATAGAAAGAGAGAGAGAGATGTGCTTGTTAGAGAAACAGGATTGTTATTTTCAGCTGAAAGTCATTCCTTTTTCTCTCACACTCTCTCCAAACTGCATTAAGGAGGTCTCATTCCTTGTAGAGCACTACAAAGCGAAGCCCTATAAAAACCTACAAGCCAGTCACTTTGCAATTTCATTACCGGTTTCTCACAGCAACTTCAGAAAGACAGGAGAATTCTAACAGGGCAAGCATGATTTTCAACACTTTGAAGATGAGCCTTTTGATTGTGACATAACTTTTTTTATGTCTACAAATTTTGCATCAAATAAGTCCACTTTCTTTATTCATGGTGATCTTGCTGAAAGAAGCGTTAGGGTTTCACATCTAATATAATTAAAAGATAAGTCGTCCCTGTGAGATATCAGATGAAAATACAGTGTGGATGTCAGGGGTTTAAGTGTGTGTATGTACTTTTGCCACAATGTAAGCTCTGTGGCACTTTAAAGGGGACATAAAACACAGTTTCTGCCAATCTCATGTTAAAGGAACACTTCGAATTTTGGGGACTTTAGCGTATCCCCCAGAGTTAGATACGTTTATACATACCATTTTTATCTCCGTGCGTGCCATAACTCTGTGTGACGCACCCACCGGTAGCCTAGCTTGGCACAGAGACTGCAGGTAAACGGCTCCAGCTAGCCTACTGCTCAATAAGTGACAAACACCAACATTTTCCTATTTACATGTTGTGATGTGTATAGTTACATCGTGTACTAAGACCGATGGAAAATGAAAAGTTGCGATTTTCTAGACCGATATGGCTAGGGACTATACTCTCATTCCTGCGTAATAATCCAGGAACTTTGCTGCCGTACCATGGGTGCAGCGGCGCAATATTACGCAGCGCCTGAAAATAGTCCCCAGCACGCTCTCTGTGCAAGCAGGTTGTCACGTTGGTTATGTTGACCGAAGTTAGCCTATTTTCAGGCACTGCGTAATATTGCGCCGCTGCACCAATGGTACATGTAAATAGGAAAATGTTATGGCACACACGGAGATAAAAATGGTATGTATGGACTTACCTAACTCTGGGGGATACGGTGAATAAGCTAAAGTCCCAAAAAGTCGGCGTGTTCCTTTAATATTGAGTACCTATAGAGTAGTATTGCATCCTTCATATCTCAGAAGAGTCTTTAGTTTGATCAGATTTATAAAAGATACGCTGTACTGATTCTTTCCGAAAACAGTTGAGCTCCTGGAGGCATACTGTGGGTGGAGCTAAAGAGTAGCACACACACACACACAATACATCATTGCATCATCCCTGGATAACTTTTGATTCACCATACGTTCATGTTGTTTCACTTACCGCCTGCGGTTGCGACTCATGACCGGGATCTTTTATCGCTGGGACCCCGCTCCATCTTTCAGTTTCAAACGATCTGAAAATCCAGCGCCGAACTGGACCTTGTTTATAAAACATTTGTCACTGAAATGCCGGAAACAAACTAACACACATGTACAACTCTGATGCTGCCCTGGAAAAACTAACTGCATCCACTGTTCCTTTAACGCTGGGTTCTTTGGGAAGCTGAACAACTAAACTTTCCCTCACAACCAAAAACACACTTCTTTGGTGACATTGTTGATTTCGTGGTCTAAAAACAAAATGACAGTGCTGACGACGGCTTCTGTAACCCGAAAGAAGAACTTTGATGTGATGGGCGTGCTCTTGCTCTTGCTTTGGTTCCGGAAGAAGAGCCCATACAAGGAATTCCACCCTTTATGACGTCATACAGGGCCATACTCAAAAAAAACTTTCCGAAACTGTTCCAAACACACTCCTTCAGGATTCATATCAGAAATACTGTCATATATCCAACTAATTTTTTGAAACTTTGGCTGTTTTTAGCATTAGAATCCAACTCTTTAATGGCTTGTTTCCACTGAGCATTACAGTTCAGTACGGTACACAATTTTTGTTGTTTTCATTGTCAGAAGTTGTGAATGGTACCCTAATTCCAAACCCAACCCACTGATCTATATGAATGACTGGATTGCTCATCATGTTCTAAACTGCCATCAGGCAGTGAAGCTACCGGAAGTGTTCGAGCGGCCATCTTACTATTCCTAACAATAGAGGGCATCATTGATGTTCAGCCAAAACATTGACCTAAAATCACACGATTTGCAGCACCTCAGTCTCACCGGATTCGTTTTACGATATATGCATGTAGATTAATAGTTACTTCAGATGTTATCTGTAATGTTTATGGTCTTTACTGTACTGTACTGAACAGTACCGCATCACTCAGTGGAAACGAGCCATAACAGTGTAAATAAGTCAGAATTCATGAAATCCCATTAGACATCCCCTTTGTTACACACTACAGCTTTAAAAAGGAAAACCGGAATCACATTCATAAGATGACCTTATTCTCAAACAAATTTTTCTATAGTCAGTTCATTTCACATTAATTTGTATAGCGCTTTTTACAATACATATCGCTTCAAAGCAACTTTACAGAGAATGCATGCGTCTACAGTACAGTAGTTGTTCATTTTGCCTTCAGTTAGAGGACATTTTTGCTACTAGTTGACACCAGAGACGGTGTGAAGAGGAAATTTGTCTTTTCAACATTTGATGGGCAGATAATAGTTGCCCATTACCGAAGTTGCCGAAGAGATCATTGACTTAACAAGATTCAATTATGACTCCTTTGCGGTTATTTTTACAGTTCAGTTTACAGATCCACTTTGTCATCATGGAACTGGTCTATGCCAATAAATGCACAGCCATTTTCTGCTAGTCAACTCTCAATCCATGTTTTCTGACTTCAAACCATCTCTACAGAGAAGTGTGGAGTATAACAGCATGTCACACTGTATTTCAATCAGAGCACATGTCTGCAATGTGTGTTTAGCCACTGTCTTTTTCAGTGCAAATCAATTTTGGATAAAAAAATCTGAACACACCTGCAACCTCTGCATAGTTATTTTTCCCTGCGAATCAAACGCAGGCTGTTATACGAAGTTGTGTTGACTGAAAATAAACCGCTCTGATTGATTTTGTGGTATCACAGGGCTTAAGCTGCCATCTCTTATGAGCACTGCATAGTCTGCGGTTAATGCATGGCTTGACGCTGTGGTGATCTCAGCTCACGACTTCATTTAAAAGACTCTAAACACACACAAATCGCCCTGATAACATCTCCGTTTCCAGCACCCCATGCGGAGAAAGGGAAAAGCTTGTGTGTGCTGTCTCTCTCTGTCTCTATCAATTATTTTCCTTTTCTCTGTGTTCTTTAATTAGTTAGATTTAATTACTAAAAGTGTGGGATCAGTAGTGAAATGGAATTCCTTGGGCAAAGGAACGTTTGTGTGTATCTCCAGAGGCTGTGTAATTTCTATCTAGGGTGGGGGTGCTATGTAGTTGTGTAACTGAAACCTCAGTAAAGTAATGAACACTTTCAGTTACCCGCACTGACAGATTAGATTCGGCATTAGCGTCAAGCAAGCGCATCTGCAAAAGACACATTAGCTGCTGAACTAATTCATACAGAGATGTGTTTGTCACCTTATGTAGATATTTGGGAGTATAATTTTGTCCCCCCCCTTTACTAAACTTACCTTTGGTTTGGTTAAATCTTTGCCTGTAACCAGCAGAGACTGTGTGATACTGTACATCTGTTTGATTAATTCTGGTTCATGAGTGTCTTGGGCAGTGGTTGTATTAGTTTGGCCAGTGAGGGTAGGGAGGCCGTCTCTGGCACAGAGCTTAATGACTGGAGTGGTTCCCTTACCAGGTGCCAGTTTATACACATCCACCACCACTCACCCCTACATGCAACAGCTGTTTTACACCTAATGAAGTCCGGCCCACTTGCCTAGCAGGGGGGGAAAGTTTCTTTTTTCTCTCTCTCGCCTTAATTTGTACTCTCTGTTCCCAGAAACGTCCACCACTTTCTGGTTCTATTTATTACCTTACTGTTGGTTCTCTGTAAAGCCATCCTTTTTCGTTGGTTGCGCTTCACAAGTGGAGTGACTGGAAACGATGCTTTGATATTGATTTAATTAAGGGGGGTGAACGCTGGTACTTTGTATTGATTTCAGCGCTGGAGGGGAGTCTGTACGCGTGGAGGTGTGAGCCGCAGTGTGAAGCACTCTTGATTAGCACTCGAGTGTAGTCTGAACATCTCCTGTTTGTCAGGGATAAACCCTGTTCTGTAGATGTATAAGAGGCTTTAGGTAATTGTCTGTAATGTTCCTGACTTTCTTTCAAGATTTTTTTCCCAATATTAATTAGTAATAATGTTATGAGAGCTTTTATTATGCTGCAGACGACCGCTTCCGCTTCTTCCGGTCATGCGTATGTGAGGTAACACAGCGCTGTTTTATCATATTAGATGATTAGTTAAGTTATGTTACAATACTACTGTGTGTTCGCTCGCCGGCTACTATGAGACACTTGTTGCACACTGCAGTAAGCTAGATCGATATGCATGGTAAAACATGGTACTCGCGGTAAATCAAGAATACGAGATTTAAACAAGACTGTGTTGAGCTATTTAACAATGACTAGATTTCTGTCAATGAATGTATCCAAACAGTTGCTCACCTATCTAATAAAACACATAATATATTAAAGCATCTTTGGCGTTTCATGGTTTCTACAAAATAAAACCAGAAATCAAGGGTAACGAGAGTATGATGTCATTGATAGGCGATGCATGGTCCGTGTCCTGGTTAAAATTGCTTATTTCTCTGGATTTAAACATTCTTGGAAACATTTTGGATAATGTAAGTGCACAAGTTTTTGATCCAAAAATCTTACATATATTGTGCCTTTTAATATTTCTTAATTTTATTTATTTACTATTAAATATTTATATAATTTACTTTAGTACTGTTGATGCATCTCAGTTTAGCTCTCAAAAAAATGACGTTTGAAAATGATGTACAATTATTTGCATTTTATTCTGTCAAAATGAAGTACAATTTCCCACATAATTCTTATTGCCATAATGTGTCTGGATGTTTTTTTTTTGTTTTTTTACTATAATACTGCATTCAAAGCCAGGTTTTCTCAAAGTCTTTTGGATTTATGAAGCACTACTGAGGATTATTATAGCTTTATAAGATTATGAAGCAGGTAACAAAATGGCCTCTTTACCATGACCACTTTTAAGGAGGGAGAAACTCCAAGCCTGGAGCACTGCAAAGCTTTATGGGTATATTTGTAAACGTGCAATCAAAATGCAGAGTCAGGGTCTCACCCACAGCCTGCGTGATGGGAGGAAAAACATGCAGACGCTGCCCCTGCCCTTTCTTCACAATGGCTTTGAAATCACAGAGCTGTAATTTAGCACCAGGCACTGATTGCTGTGAAACCGCTGTGCCTGTCTGTACACCAAAATGGGGCACATTGTGCACAACCCTGGGATTGTTTTGTCTATATCCCTCTTTATGTGCGTCCGTGTGTATGTACATGTCATGTTTCTCACACCCCACCACTGAACAGAGGCTTTTAGTCTCTCTGCCTTTGTTTGTTTTCCCTAATGTAATGCTATAAGCAGCTGGAGGAGCCTGTAGATGTGCAGTGGGTGAATCTTTTCTCGTTGAGGTCGTTCCATCTGCCTTTCTCCTCATTCCCTCCCCCACAAGGGCTCGTCCGCCCCGTCTCCCGCTCAAGAGTCAATCACGAGCACCGGGAGGGGAGGTGAAATTCTTTAATACTACCCTCATCCTTGCAGAATGGACCCCGTCCACCCGCCAATGAATGTTTAATGAGACGGCGGACAGGTGGGCCAGCCTACGTCACCAAGTGCCGCCCCGGTGTCAGTGTGAAATGTGGCTTTGTCCTTAAGCTCGGCGTGGGCTACTGCTTTTACCTGGGGAGGAAGAAAAAGAGAGAATGAACATCACTGTTTGAAAGAGATAAAGACGTTACTGCAAATGGCTTTGAGCGAGGGGTGATCATTAGCTCTTTGGCGAGTGTGTGCTTGTTTCTTTCTTTAGATGCATCTCTCCGTGGGTGGTGTTCCTTATACTTGTGGTCAAATAAAAAAAAAAATTAAGTTGACTATAAGTTGATTTGGTTACACTTTATTTTGAGGTGTAATTTTATATATTTAGGTAAAAGAGTATTATTAATTAACAACATGTACTTACTGGATTAGGGTTTGGTTGAGGGTTAGTTGCATGTAATTATGCATAATTTACTGTTATTACTAACAAGCACACTGTAAAATAGTTACCGTTGATTTAACTGTCGTGCACACACTCTGTGTCATATTTGCTTATTACATCATTTAGAAGTGCTAAACATGTCTCATGTATTATTAATATTTAATGATGATTCAATAAATAAAAAAATCCCATGTCATGCAGAGGTCACAATTCACCTGAAAAGAAAGAAAAAACAATACATTTAGCTCAGAGAAAATGAAGCCAATTTTAGGACCATTAAGATTTTTTTAACTAAACGTTTTCATTCAAATTAAATACAACTCCCACATAATTCTTATTGTGATAATGTCCCTGGAATTTAACTTTTTTAATGTATTTATTTGTTTGTAATTTCATCCATTCTCAAAAGTAATAGTTTGTAATGCAGTATTTTACTGTAATCTGTTTTTTTTTGTTTTTCTTGGTACAGTAAAGACACTGAGATTATCTTTGAACAGTGTTGAGAATTTGAGAAGAAAGTAATGTTACAATTATTTAATTGTTTTTTCATGAGTTGGGGTTGTTTGCAGATTTTGTGAGTTTCACACAACATGCAGTATTTATGCATGGGAATTGTGGCTGAATTTCTGTTTAATGTGGTGATTTGGAGACTAATAGTATAATTTCTTTAGTCTTGTTCCCTCTGGGAATCGTTTGATGGAATAATACCTCAATAACGTTGATATTAGTTCTAATCATTCTTCTCTGTGCATTTGCATATGATTTGCTCTCAGCTACTGCTGTAGGAGCACATAGAAGTACATTTTATGAAGGAATTGTGAGGGCATTTCTGTGAAGTTGCTAAGGTGTTCTGAGTGCTTTTTAGTACATTGTGGTTGCTTGGGTGCTGCTTAGGACATTGCTATGTGGTATATGGTTGCCTACATCTGATATTCTAGTCCGTATATATGGCATATCGATATCTACAGATGTCAATGGGATTTCTTTTCTATCTTTCCATCTCCCAGGCAAAAATGGTGAGTCTGAGCACACTCATAATTATAATAGCACACCTTATATCAAGCCATAAGGATGTAGCATAAACAACGTGGGATGAGTTACTGACTGTATTTCAAATCTCTAACCCCGAGCATGAGCCGTAAGAATAGTTAAGCTCACCTTAGCAAACAATTATTTATGGGATGCAGAGAAGCAATAAACATGATATATGTTGAAATACTATCCTGTCTCTGTGGCATCGACCTTTCTCTCTGTGGATTTCTCTCTCTGTTTCTCCAGCTGTTGTTTTCAAATGGTGTAAAAAGCTCAGAGTGAGAGGTTGATCCCACTTGGTTGCATTGTGGGTAACATGAGATAGGCGTAGAAGACCCACTGGATGCGATTACGGTAGATTCATCTTTCCAATGCAAATAAACACAGGTGTGGGTTATTTATAGGGCTTTTTGCAACTATGCCATGTGTGTACAAGCAGTGCTCATCCCTCATAGCTTGTAATGTCAAGTCGGTGTGTCATATGGGAGGAGTGAATCATCCACATATAGAGTAACTGAAATGGAGACCTTTAAAACGAACCAGGATTCTCGCATTTTTAACACATTCTTGTAAACATTCACAGCCTAACCTGTGAGTCTTGCAAGTGACTTGCAGTAATCCAAATAAAATGGTGAAAATAAAAAAAGTTAAGGTTAATGTAGTTCAATCAACCAAGATAGGGCATGGTGACATGAGATGGTCATTATTCCTGTGCTGATAGCAGAGGGCCAACAGGTGGCCCTTGTCAAATTCGCTCAAATCCTTACGCTTGCCCATTTTTCCTGCTTCTAACACATCAACTTTGAGGACAAAATGTTCACTTGCTGCCTAATATATCCCAACCACTAACAGGTGCCGTGATGAAGAGATAATCAGTGTTATTCACTTCACCTGTCAGTGGTCATAATGTTATGCCTGATCTGTGTGTATATACACACACTATATTGCCAAAAGTTTTAGGACACCTGCCTTTACATGCACATGAACTTTAATGACATCACATTCTTAATCCGTAGGGTTTAATATGGAGTTGGCCCACCCTTTGCAGCTATAACAGCTTCAACTCTTCTGGGAAGGCTTTCCGCAAGGTTTAGGAGTGTGTTTTGGGGATGGCCCCTTCCTGTTCTAACATGACTGTGCACCAGTGCACAAAGCAAGGTCCATTAAGACATGGATGAGTGAGTTTGGTGTGGAGGAACTTGACTGTCCTGCACAGAGTCCTGACATCAACCCGATAGAACACCTTTGGGATGAATTAGAGCGGAGACTGCGAGCCAGGACTTCTGATTCAAAATCAGTGCCTGACCTCACAAATGGTAAAAAAATCCCATAAATGCACTCCTAAACCTTGTGGAAAGCCTTCCCAGAAGAGTTGAAGCTGTTATAGCTGCAAAGGGTGGGCCAAGTCCATATTAAACCATACGGATTAAGAATGGGATGTCATTAAAGTTCATATGCATGTAATGGCAGACGTCCCAAAACTTTTGGCAATATAGTGTATATATACACACCGATCAGGCATAACATTATAACCACTGAATAACACTATCTCTTCATCACGGCATCACATTAAACCCTACAGATTAAGAATGGGATATCATTTTACATGTGTGATTTATTGTAAACTGAAGCTAAGATAAACTATTGGTTTAAAAACATAAACTGAAATAAAATGTCAGTGTAAACGAAAAACTAAAATGAAACAAAGCTTAACTAGTGGTTGATAAAGTCGGAAAATAAAAATCTATAGTATTTGTATGTAGAGATTTTATTATTAAACTTGATTAATATATAAAATACAATGTTAAATTAATATTAGTATTATTTCAGTAGAACATGGCGCTACCAATGTCAATGTCATGGGTTTGATTCCCGGGGAATTCATGAACCGATGAAATGTAATGTCCTTGAATGTAATTTATGTCGCTTCGGAGTGAATGTTAATTTGGAAATATGCCTTAAATGAGAAGTAATTTTAAAATGCAAAAAGACAACTCTGGTGTGTAAGAGAGAGGCATTTTTCATGCAGAGAACCTTTGACTTTGGAGATTAAACATTTACATTAGCTAAGAGTCCTTGACGGTCATGCTCACCGTGTTATCTGAATAAAAAATGTTTTATCTCATAGTTCACCTCATGTCCTCTATAGCTCACTCGTCCCTCATCAGAGCAGGAGGTGAGTCCAAATCCGTAGACACATTCAGCTTGTGCTAATTAACATTACATGTTGACTGCGAGCTAGCTGTGTGCAAAGCACGATGCTCTGAAAACTTTCACACACAGTCAGGGGAGTGTTGCAGATTTACAGTAGATGCTAGAGAACACGACCCCACCATAATTAAAGCTGAATCCTTCATTAGATCCTCCAGTATATCAGCCAAGGAGGATGTAATGAAGCATACAGGGAATGAAAGCAGGGCTGAAAACCTGAACCCGCGCCATATGGACCACTGCAGGTCTTGTTAGCGTGCTTCTAGATCAAAAACACAAATTAACAGTTCTTTCTTTTATAAGTTGACCAAGTCTCCCCAAGAGTTATGTTAAGTTGCTGATTAACATAGAAGTGCAATGGTATTAGTGTTTTTTCCACCCTACATTGTAACATGTTCTCTATAGTATATACCTTATCATGTAAATACCATGCTGTGTATATATACCATGGTATATATCTAAGTACTATGGTGTTACCATCAGTGACTACCACTATACTATGGTACTCACAGTACTACTTAAGGTGTGTTCACACTTGTAGTTCCCTTCTCTTGGTTCTTTTGGTTCTGGGTCGCTTAGTGTTCACAATGTCTTTTTTTGTTTTTTAACCAAACCTAAAGATCAAAAACCAAAAAATTTGCAACTGAACTTAACAAACCATGCTGAGTTCTGGCCTAAATTCACTCATTGTACAGTATGTGCATACATATGATGGTATTTTGACCAACTAAGAACTCGTGAAGAGTTTATAAAATGTGTAAAGAAGTCAAAACAGCAGCAGGAATTTACAGGAATGAGCAGCAGTTCACGTGTTTGACACTTGTACCTGACTGTAATGGGCAACGTAGCTTTTATGACGAGAAAAAAACAGATATGCTTCAGCATTCTGTTCTTTTTAGGGTGTTTTGGGTTAGTTTAGATGTCTTTGGTCCGTGTTGTTGAGTTATTCGTTATTAAAATATTAATTACAAAAATAATTTTGATTTCATTGTCTATTTATGAATGTTGTGTAATAAAGGGATAACCCATAAATATATTCTCCCTTGTCTTTCCAAAACCAAAGGTGAATTTGAGTCTTGAAGCCAAATAATAGTTTTGAGCGGTGAATAGGCCAAACATTAATTAGTTACTCACTCATATTTGCCACCTTCCAATTAAACATCAATAGTTATGTTTTGTCACCTGGTGAAGGATGAAATTTGACGTCTAAAACTATTTTTAATTCCTTTAACCATGTTTGGAGTGAGTTTTGTATTTTTTGACATGTATTATAAGCCAGTTCATTCATTTTAATTAGCACCCATTGTCTATAATAGAGACTTTTTCTCTGCCCGGTCCATGCGTTCTAATTGAGTGCCTCTTGGATTAATTGGGTTAAATGTGCTGCCTCCATTAAACCTTTATAACGCGTATGGAGGACACCCCCTTCCTTATTTATTATTTAGCGAGCTCTTGCAGGGCTGGAAGTGGGGCATGGATGAACGAAGCCGGGGAAACACACTCTTGCTGCCCTGCTGCCTGGGAAGAAAATGCAAAACTTTTTAAATTAGTTTAATAAATCAAGGCTGCACGTTCAGCTGTCATCTGACACGCTACTCTACACAGTCACACAGCCTCGTTTTCCCCACTTCACTTCTCAAAAACTGCTGCCTCCTCAAAACGCCACTAATATCTCTGCTGCGCAAGGATCAGCTGAGAGGTTTATGTGTGTGTGCACGTGTCTTCCCATATGTGCTAATTAACCGTTTAGCAGGCTGGATGCTGGTGGGTTAGCCAATAAAATAGAGCATTTAAGCCACACCTCTTGGAAAGCTGCCATTAAATACCCCCTGCGCCCCTCACACGTACCCAAACATACGTTCACAAGCTAGCGTTGCTCTGTTTGAGTTGGCATCATGCTAATTAGCTGCATGCAGGCTTAAGGCTGCTTGAATGTAGATTTACGGTACACTTTTTAAACGCTCTCTCTCCCCTCATTATCCTTGTCTTTTTATTTAATACATGCAAAAGTTTGCTAGCATCAGAATATTTCATAATAAACCCCAGTGACGTCAGAGGAGGGTGTGTGAAAATGAGCAAATTAAGAAAGGCCCATTAGCTGGCTTATTTTAACAGCTTTCCTGGAGGGATGTTTGGTGTTTGTCGCACATTACAACACTCGCTCTTTTTTTTTGTTTTCCCCTCTCTCCGCTTTACGCTCTTACGACATTATTCATGCCTGACTCCGGGGCCATTTTGTCACATTTCCGTACCCCAGCAAACCCCACACCTCAGCGATTATACTGATTTGCTCTGTTGTTGGGAGAAATGAATGAACAGCTGCAAGAGTCTGGCTGAAAAAAAGTAAATATCTGTAGTGGATGTTCTTATTAAAAAGGCCTTTCAAGCCATTTTGACAGTAAAACCTTACTTGCCTTTGGTTGATTTGAGAGCTTGCTTGGGTCACACGTCCCCCCTTAAGCAGGCTCCAGTGCGCTAGAGCAGCAAGGATTTGTGGGTCTTAATCCAATATTATTTCTGTATTTGTAACAGACCCCAGGCCCAGCAAAAACTCAATGGACGTTGGTTGTCAACAAATGAATGTAATTTAGTATTTGCCGCTTGGCTAAACAAGGATAATATTATGCTCTTCCTCTCCAAGGCTATCAGAGCCTCATTGTTGGAGAAACAATGTTGGCAGAGGCCACTCACTCGCAGGTTAATGTGTCAATTCCTCATCAAATCGGCCCATTATGCTATTAATCATGCAATCACTCCATCATGATTGATTCTTGGTCTTCGAACGTGAAGCCAAATCAAGTCAGCCTATCCTTGATGTTTCCCGACTTTCCTGAGAAGTGTGATGGTTTGCACAGAGATGTTCTCTGACCTTTTTGTCATCCTCATCTCTGCAGGTACTAAGCTGGAGAACCTGATGGAGAGCATGCGAGGAGAGATTGCCGCCCAGCCTCCAGTGGAAGGATCCTTTGCCCCGCGCAGAGGGGATTTCTGCATCGCAAAGTTTGCTGACGGAGAATGGTGAGAGCTCCTAATGGCTTCTGCTAAAAAAAAAAGTTTCCTGGTTTAAACCAAAGACCTTTTCATTTATTAATTTCTTTAAATAAATAAATGTAATAAAATATTTGTCAGAGCTGCTGTGCAGGATGTTCTTGTCTGGTTTTGAGAGGTAAAGAGGAGTCATCTTGCTGATGTGGCAAGTTGAGTATAGGTGATTTGATGTTTCGTGTAGGAGTGTACTTGTATTAAAATTCAAGCGCATAATTTTTTTAATGTTTTATTTAAAGTAGAAAGGCATAATTTCTCAGCAAACTATCTTCGCAGGGATTGCTTTAACCTCATATTCATTGTTTAAAATAATTTTATAGTTTACCATCTGTTGGTTATGAGTATAGATTTGCAGGATTGCAGGACCTTGGACTGCTCTAATGAGTTCTTTGTCCATTAGGGAGTCTGGAAGCTTGTATTGTCCTCTTGTAGACTCTGAACAGGCTGCATCCTCATTGGGGTGTCTCATTATTCAGGCATCTGCTGGTGTTTTTGTTGATATCATTATGCTCTTTTAAAATCTAATTTGAACTCCTAGAATTCCTAGAATTTCTCTCTTAATTGTTTACAAGCTTTTCTTTATTGCTCAGTGCCTCTGGGATGTGGATTCCCTGTTTTTTTTTTTTTTTTTTTTTTTTTAAACATGTTATGTCTGTTGCTAACAGGCACTTTCTCTACATCCCAGTCGGCTGTGGGGGCCGTTTTCTCCCACGATGCACCAAGGCCGTGTCATTCTGTGGAGTAGGAGCTCATTAAATCTGTGATACGCAGGGAGGGTGGAGACAAATCAGTCTGCAGCCGGCAGAAAGAGTTTTTTTTAGAGCCATGGGTCCCTGGATCAGGCGCTGGTTTTGGGATGATTGAGGTGATTTAGCATAAGTAGATGGTTTGGAGTGGGCAGGGGGTCTTGAGTGGGTCGGAATGTCTCAGCTTGATTAGATGAGTATGGAAACTCTTCTTTGACTTCTCTTTTGTTTGAGGTGACATGCAGAGCTTTGAACAGCTCTTTATGAATATGAGAGGCTTCTTGCGCTTTGAGAGCATGAGGTTATGAATACAAGATCAACTCTCTCCTCATAAAAGAACCACCTGTACTGTGCAAAACTAGTGTTTTGGTCTTTCTAAAGGGGTATGTTTTCAGATCACTTATACTCCCCTTTTCCATCAATAAAGTGCTGGTAAATCGGTACCATGCCAGTGTAGCCCCTTTCAGTAATTTCCACGTGGAAACGTGGGCACCAAAGTGCCATTTGGTAGTATATTTTTCTGTTTGGAAGTTCCCCATCAAGTTGTCCAGTGCTTTTGGATGAACTGCTGAACCTTTTTTCTTCTCTGATCAGTTAAACTGACACTTTCTCCTCCATCTCTCTCTCTTTCTGTAGGTACAGAGCACGCATTGAGAGAGTTGAATCTCCAACAAAGGTTCACGTGTTCTACATCGACTATGGAAACGTAAGTATCATCTTGCAGGAAGGTTGATGTGTAATCTGTATGTAGCACAACATTTCCTGAGTGGAGCAAAAAGGTGCTGACTGATGAATGTTCTGAATTGTTTAAAATACTGCATGTGCTTTCAAAAGCCAGCACTGAATCCATCAGTCAAAATGCCACACGTGTGGAAAACAATTCCTCTCCATAACATCACAGCTGCATTGGCTACAATGCAGAATAAACATGTTTTTGCAAAGAAATTATGTTAGTATATTTAAAAGGGGCTTTAAGAATGCAGTACCCAGCAAGCTTTGCTGTTTTGTGCCCAGGGCGGAAAGCTCCAGGCCAGCACAAGAGAAAAGATGCATGTGGTCATGTGATTTAAGCATTTCTCACACAACAGGCCATCTCTCCCATCTCTATATTCCCTTTGTCTTTCTCTTTCTTCTCTTTTCACAGACTGTCTACCTCTTTCTTTTCTCTTTGCTCTCTGCTCTTTGTTCTGCATATTTTAGCCCTTGGTACAAGAGCATTGCGCTGAATCTGATATCATTGTCCATCCACCTTTGCGCAATCACTTCGCTGGACACTGTGTCTTAAGGGACTGGTCATTTAAAAGGCTACGACTTAATAAATGTCTTTTGCCTTTTATGATTTAGATTTCATATAATAATCTGACAATGCAGTAACAAAATGTAGATGAAGTAGCAGATCCTAAATTCTGTGTTCAGATACTTCTAGGTCCACCGTATTCATAATGTATGTGTTCCTGCTACCCCACCCCCCATACAGAACAAGATTTTTGTCTTTTTGCTTTGTACTTTCATCTGTCTCATCTGTTTGTCCCTCTTTTAGTCTCTCTGTCTGTAACTCGTATTTTCAAAGCTGAAACGAGCCTTTGCAGTGTATCTATGTTAATCAGCCTCTTTAGCCTGCTGTGTTCACATGTTCTGTACTGAAAACACATGACCACAGTGCTCAACTGCGACCCAGTACAGAGAGAGTGTGTCTCTCTCATATTGTGTTGCTGGCTTTGTGTGGCATGTGGAGGAGTGAAGCGTTATCCTTGACTTTGCTTTTATCTGCTGTGCTGTACTCACACCTCCTCCGTTTAATGAGGACCTTGTACAAGCAGTCAGTGTATAGAAGAGGTATGAAGTCTGTTTTATAACACAACAATGTGACAATCTCTCTAACTTGTCCTTTCAGAGAGAGATATTATCCTCCACACGTCTTGCAGCCCTTCCTCCAGCCTTCAGCACGCGTACGCTTCCTCCACAGGCTACAGAGTACGCATTTGCCTTCATTCAGGTCCCACAGGATGTAAGTTATCGCACAAAAACGACCATACACATACTCCTGTGTTATTCATCGTACACCGTGGCCTTCAAACAGGTCCTGTAGGACATGTAGAGCATGCACGCACAAGCTATAGTCACATCCAGGTTATAAAAGACAGGAATTATGAGTCACATCATGCTAGTTTAGCTGTTTTGGATGTATTTGGAGTGTTGTACTAAAGTACAACTGACTATTTCTGCAAAGAATGCCATAAGAAACTTTACTGTGTGGGTTGTTATATTCCACAATGCAAAATAAACCAGAAGCAAGCTGCTATTTATTTATACACCTTGTATATAAATGAATATATAAATAAGTGTTATAAAATAAAACGATGTATAAAAATAGAATTTTGAGCTTTTATATATTTATTTATTAACATGCTTTATGATTACTAATTCTACAAATGGAAAAAATGTGTATAAATGTGTCTGTGCGCATCTGTTGTACGGGTGTATGTGTGTGTGTGTGTGTGTGTGTATATATGTATGTGTGTGTGTGTGTGTATATATATATATATATATATATATATATATATATATATATATATATATATATATATATATATAAAATAAAAAAAATAAAAATAATTGTTGCAATACATTAATATGCATGTAACAAGGTCATGTGACTTGTAACAATGTAGTATATTCAGTGTGTTCCTCATAGGAAGCAGTACCCTAGAATGGTAATATCCCAAATTAAGCCTTTATGCTAGTTTGTGTGTGTTTGTGTGTGTAGGTGTGGCATCATGCCACCTGCCCTGTTAATACTGCTGTTGTTTTGTGATCTTTGAGGTAGGCGCATTTTTCTCTCTCTATCTCTGTCTCTTTCTCTTGTTCTGGATGGCCTCTGTATCTCGTACCCCCACCATAACTCCCCCCAAGGGGAACATGCTCTGAGGTTGCCATGGAGACTGGGTTGGCTCACAAGAGCAAACTGTGTTTGTATGTGTGTGAATGAGAGCAAGAAAGATCAGATCTGTATCTCTCACCCCATGCGTCAAACATTTGTGAAACATTGTGTTAGTGTGGAGGTACTGTATTTTGATCTGTTTTTTGTTTGCAAATCTACATTTTTCATTATCGCAGTGCTTGTGTGTGTGTTTGTGTTTAAGTGTGATGAATGAGCAACTCTGGAGCTGGAGAGTTTGAATGATGGAGTCTGATTGGCTCATAGCACACACTGAGGACCTTGGACTGTCTATCAATAAGCTCGTGTTGTAGTGTGTGTAATTGTAAGTGTGTTTGGAGGGTCTGGTTTGGGATGGATAGATATGTGACATGTTCTTATGACCCCCACCCACAGGAAGACGCACGGACCGATGCTGTGGACAGTCTGGTCAGAGACATTCAGAACATACAGTGTCTGCTGAATGTGGAGTACAGCGGAGTCGTCTGCCCGCACGTAACGCTGCAATTTGCTGACTCCAAAGATGATGTCGGTCTGGGTCTGGTGAAAGAAGGCCTAGTCATGGTGGACGTACGGAAAGAGAAGTACCTCCAGAAAATGGTAAGTAAATTTAAATACAAGAATCCAAATAGTAAATGGAGCCACTGGCCCGCAGTTTGAGGCAGAGGCAACATTGGCTCGGTCTGGGTTATATCATAATCTATGTGCCCTGAAAGCTGTTTCACAGCAGGCCCTATGACGGCATCCATTTTGTATTATTATACAATATTATTATAGCACTGACCATTCGTTCTCCCCTTGTTATCCTCTCTTTATCAGCCTCACTCTTACTTCCTTTATTTCTCCTTTGCTATTATGTAATACTTGTGCCATTTCTTGAGCATTTTTAAAACTTACTGCATTCATTTGTGACATTGTGTCCGTGTATACAAACACACTGCTGTTCACACAGGACCGTAGAGGACTTAATTCAATAGTTGGAGCATTTAGATATTTTTTATTTTAATTCATTCTATAGGCTGCACGATTTGCGGGAACTTTCTAAATTGTGATGCTTGAAATGCTTTTTTTATTTATTTTATTTTATTTTAAACACTTTTAGGACTGCACAATTTTGGACCAAAATTATGTAATTATATATAATATGCCTAAAATGTTTTATTATCAATATGACTAAAATTACAATTATTGTTACTAACTTAAAATATTAAAATTCGAAAAATATTAGCATTGTAATATTTCACTGTAAAATAAAAACTATACTATAAACTATAAAATGATTATTATTATTAAAAAATTAAAATTACAATACTAATACTATAGCAGCGCTAGTTTATTTATTTTAGTGCTGGGGAAAAATTAATCATGATTAATCACATCCAAAATAAAAGTTTGTGTTTACATAATATGTGTGTACTGTGTATAATTAATATGTGTGTGTGTATATATAAATGCACACACGCATGTATATATTTAAGAAAAATGTTATATTTTTATTAAAAAAAAGGTTTATTTATATATGACAAATTTTATACATATATATATATATATATATGCAAATATTTATTAAATATATACATGCGTGTGTGTGTGTGTTTATATATACATAATAATTATACACAGTACACACACATTTATTAATAAACACAAACTTATTTTGGATGCGATTAATTTGTTCCCCAGCAATAATTTATTTATAACTTTCAAGTTTCATTTAATAGCTGTTTCTCTGATAGCACTTAAGGTAAGGCTTAATAGTTTACAAACTCTTCTACTTCAGTTTGACTTTAGAGACATTTTAACCTGTTCTCTGATCATCTGTATTTATCCTATGACGCTCTGCCACCCTGACATTATTTTTGTTATTGCTCTTGAATCAAACCACACAGGTTTGTTCTTAGCAGTCTGTTTATGAACTTGAGTCTCTATAGTGGTTTGTTGATTCTAAGCATATGGAGGGTATTTGTGACAGCCATGTCAGTTCCACTGTTCCCATAGGAACACTGCTGTTCTGGTTCACACTCCCTCGTGGTTTTTTTATTGCGCTAACAGGTTGTTTGAGGTGCTCGTATAGAGTTGAGCTGTCTGACTTCAGTGGCAATCACTACTTCTCCTGTTTCACACACTCACATAGTTATGAAGCACCAGTGCTCAGGCATGTGTACTGTACCTCAACTACTGTACAAGTATGCCTTAGTGCAACAATACAGCTCATTGTATGTCAGAAGCAATGCCCAAATCTCCAGTAGTTGTATTAAGATATACCAAGGTGAAGTGTGTAAAGAAAATACTTTATCTTATCCTAGCCAACTACAAGACTAGGTTGATTTTCTCCTGAAAAGTGTTACCAATGCTGAAAAGCATCACGACCAGCGCAACATTGGCATAACCAATGACACGAGTTTATAGGCAGAGCTGTCTGACCAATTGCAGAGTGTGTTCAGAAAACTGATCATTATTTTTGCCATTTTGTTCTGATGCTAGGGGCTCAGAAATTACACACAAACATTCCTCTCTACTTTTTCTTGGCATTAAAACAGACTTGCCTATTTATTAATGTGTAATAACCATCATGTAACACTGTTATTACAGTCCATCAGCAGTTGAATGCACATAATGGGCACATCCTGTATGCCAGATCTTGCCCACGGTCAGGCTGGCGTTTTTTTTTTTTTTTTTAAGGACAGCACTGGCACTTTAGTATAGTGTGGTGGCGCCATGCCACTTGTCTTCTGTCTACTTCAGCTTTCACCCTTGGCTTTTTCATAAAGATTCTCTCTCTCTTCATCTCACTCTCTCCTTCATTCATTTTCTCATTCATTATCTCTCCCACTCCTGCACACTCTTTCTCTGTCCTTCTCTCTCTCCTTCCTCATCTTATTTTTTATTTTTTTTGCTGCTGGTTTGGCCTCCAGTGCAGCACACCGGCAGTGCTGGAGGATGTAGTTTGGAAATTTCCATGTATTTGCATGTCGGTGAAAGCAGTGTGATAAATCATAATCTTCAGAATTAAGTGAATCAAACCTTTCATTCCTTCGTAAATGAGCTGTGATTTAAACACTGTTAATATACAGCGATTATTTACACTGCCTTCATAATACACAGTGCCATCCCACCCCCTTGTCTGTCTTTTGATATTCTATTTCTTTTTAAACAGTGTTCTGTGATCATTTTCCCTACGTCCTCTCTGCTTCTGAAGGGTATCTGCTTGACACCTGACTTCCTGCTATCAGCAAATCTTTACTCTGCTGAAGTCTCCAGACCAGAGTCCATACATCAGTCAGTCCATCACATTCACTATGGTCTAGTGTGAAACGAGTCCTTGAATATGCGTACAAGGCAAACGAGAGAGGGAAAGAAAATCTTTAACGTGAAAGTAGGAGTCAGATATGGGAACGGCTGTCTGACAGGGAGTACGAGGGAGTCAGATAAGGCCCCCCGGTTCTCTTTCTCTGCACTTGTGCGCGGATAACACAGGCCTTCTGATAAGTGTGCATGAGCTTCATCAGTTCTCAGGATCGATAGCTGAAATCGATGTGTCATTTCCCTCCCTGTGTTTGTCAAACACTGCTCTTTCTTATTTGTGTGTCAGTCTGTCTCTCCTTCTCTGGTTTTCTTCCTCATCCTGGCATACTGGATGAGATGTCTGTATGCGATTGAAAGTAAGGGGCAAATTTACGTCAAACCAACAAGTCACTTAATTCAAGCTGCTCTCTGAGGTCAGTTCAGCACTGCTGCATGTGCATGTAGAGCGTTGCCATCTTCTGCCCTGATGTGTTTACAGCTGTTGCATTCCTTAAATGCAAGCTGCCTATTTAGACAGTAGACAACAAGGCAGCTCATATGGTTTGAAAAGGAGGTGCTATGCATTTATGCTACACAAGCTTAAGCTTACTGTAGCGTACCATCAGTGACACTGGTGCCTTTTCACGTTCATTAGTTTTACAAGGTAATTACAAGCTCCCATACCAATTAGGTATTACAGTCATAGAATACAGACATTGTTGGAGATTTGTTCTGCGAGATTCTCCTTGAGCGTCTAGACTTTGAGTCTGATCACAGCAAGAGATATTCTCACTACTAACTGCTACTAATGTGTATGTGCATTAATTTGGATGGGTTAAATGCAGAGGAGAAATTGAGTATGGTTTTCCAAACTTGGCCTTCACGTCACATCACATTTCTACAACCTGTGATGCTATTGATGACTTGAAACTATATCACTGGTAATGTCTCTCTGTCTCTCTCTCTCTCTCTCTCTCTCTCTCTCTCTCTCTCTGTCTCTCTGTCTCTCTCTCGCTCTCTCTGAGTGAGAGATATATTCTGGTGATACTGCGTTGTACAGTCCAAATGATAAAGTGGCAGTATAGTATTTTTATTACGGTTGTTTGGTGATGAAATTGTTTTGTGCAAGCTTTTTAGAAGTTTATGGAACGTTATATGGGGTTTAAAATAGTGGTTTACATTTGTTTCTTTCCTTTAACATTTCTTTAATGTTCTTAACTAATTGGTTTTAAAGGGATAGTTCACCCAAAAATGAAAATGACTCACCCTCAAGCCATCCTAGGTGTATATGACATTCTTTGCTCAGACAAATACAATTGAAGTTATAATAAAAAAATTTCCTGGCTCTTCTAAGCTTTATAATGGCAGTGAATGAGAGGCCAAAATTTGAAAAAAAGTGCATCCATCCATTATAAAAGTAATCCACACGGCTCCGGGAGGTTAATAAAGGCCTTCTGAAGCAAATCAATGCGTTTGTGTAAGAAAAATATCCATATTTAATATATTATAAAGTAAAATATCTAGCTTCCGCCAGACCACATTCCGTATTCAACTTACGTAAAAAGCGTAACTGACGTGATGTAGCACAAGCGTTTTGAACCGTGAGAGGCATTACACTTTCTTCGTAAGTTGAATACGGAAGGCGGTCTGGCGGAAACTAGATATTTTACTTTATAAAGTTTTAAATATGGATATTTTTCTTACAAAAACCCATTGATTCGCTTCAGAGCCGTGTGGATAACTTATAATGGATGGATGCACTTTTTTAGGCTTTAAATTTTAGTCTCACATTCCCATTACTTAAGATTTGATGTTAATCAAATCTTTCTTGCATTCAAAAACAATTCAATGGAGTGCAGGGATGCCTTTTAAGTTGGATTATTTTTAACTTGATACACCATCTAAAAACCGTAACACTGTGATAGGACACAAACAAAAACAGCCAAAAACAAAAGTAAATTGGCTTGCAATCTTGCACCTTATTGGCCACCCCATGTCCAGTCATATCCCATCATGCCTCGCTCCTGACAGCTCTATTACCCATTAACCAGTATAAGTTAGCTGAGCTTAGAATGGGGAATTTTCTGCTCTAGTATCAAATACACACTCATCCACACAAACGGGACGGGACAGGACACATGCTGAATGACACGCATCGCTGCCTAAAAACCCCATTTCATTCCTGTGCCCTGTGGATTGAACACAGGCTTGATCTGGGACAGAGAAGCCATTTCAGCTCCAGCGTCTTTCTGTTGTTTAATCTCTGTCCTGAGATGATCAAAGTCCAAACTGTTCTCTTCGAATGCTGTGCGGCTGTGTCTATAAACGCTTTGATTTTCAGGCTGCCTGTAATATGGGGTATTATAGAGTGTTTCGAAGAACACCAAAAATCTGATCACTGTCCCATAATTTCATGCCGAGAGACCCAGTTTGGTAAAACAACTACCTGAAACCATGAAAGTGAGGACTTGAAGTGGCTCACACACATGGAAAGAAGTGGCTCCGATCAGACAGAACACGCTTTTGAAGTTTGAAAATATGAGGCGCACCGCACTGCCTTGACTGCCACCGCACTTTGCTTAACGTTTTTTAATTTAGAAAAGGGCAGTGCGCTGCAGGTTTTTTTATGTTGCTAAGCAACCCCTGAATCAGCTGTCCTGTCAGTCTAATCAAGGTAAGGAGTCACCACAATGGAAAAAAACGCAAATGACGGCTCAGAGTTAATTTTTTTCCAACTTCAGGCGCTTTGAGCGCTCCTAAAAAGGCGCCCAGGGTGCATAAACAGCTTGCAAAACGCTCCCTGCCAATAGAAAACAATTTACAAAAGGCACCTCTCACTGCAAAAAACATGTTCTGTCGTGGTATTTCAAAGTTACTGCCGCATTACAGCAATAAAGTATGCATGTATGAGAAAAAGTACAGACGTGCTTGATCTTTAATATTCGCATTCTGTCTTCTGTTTTTGCAGCTTATTGCACTTAAACGTTCAAATACACACAATCATGTGTTAGGGATGCACAATAACTCTATCAGTGCACTCTTTAATATCTGTGCATCTGTAATCTGATATGTTGAAGAATTGTAATGTTGGCGTCTTTGAAGCAGCACAAGAGTTTTGTCCCCCTCTGCTGTGTGTGAAACTGCTGATGGTGGTGTGTGTGAACATGGCACATGAAGTGCTGTTGCATGTCATGGGGCGTGGAACGCTTGATGGATGGAGGCTGCATTAGCTGCACTTTTCTCTGCTGTCTGCAGCTGCAGTGTCCAGATTTACCTCGCAGTCTCTTCATGTGTGTCCTAAAGCACTGAAGAATCACCTGTTCTTCAGCCAGCCAGTTAACCCTCTCTAAATAATAACAGCCCCTGCACACATTATGCTGTCTACTATATCTACCATCTTTGTCCGTCATCCTTACTTGGTATTTTGAAAAACATTTAATGTTACTGGCAAAACTGACGGAAACAAAGACAATCCGCACTCTCTGACTCATCTATGCCTCAATCAGTGACTCTCAGTCCTTGCTGTGGCAGAATGGTCCATATGTTTATTGTTGTGCAGGTCTATGCCTGTGATACAGATCTTTGTGGGCTGCAGGAAAAGAAAGAGCTTGAGACACAGGCCGTCTAGTGGCTGTAACCACCCACACTTTCACTTATTATTGAATACATACTCTACAAGCACACGGCTCTGATCACCACCCTTATGATCAGAGAACAGCTCAACAAGATGAGGGCCTGTTAAAACATCTTCTGAACAAGATGCACTTACTGTGATTGACTGATGTAGATTCAGCACAGCATCAATCTTGGAAAATGCTGCAATATCTGTCCTCCATAACATACTGTCATTTATCTAATATTTAAGATGTTCAATGATGTTGTTTGGTTATGTTAAAGGAGTTAAACACAACATTAGGCCCTGCTCTGTCTAAATGCACTTTTTTTTTTCTTCTGTCATAGGTGACCGAATATCTGAATGGCCAGGAATCTGCCAAGAGCGCCAGGGTAAGATTGTCTGCTCTTTTAAATTCTCATCCTCTTTAATTCTTTCCTCTTGATTACGCTGCTTTGGTATACTTGATTCTGATTGGTCAATCACAGCATTTTGCAGTTAAATTGCACTACTTATTGTAAAATTAAGCATACTCCATTTATCTTGTTTGGTACGTTCACAAGTAAACCCTCAGATTGAAGGGTCCCTATACACAGTGTTTTCGCATCAATATAATGGATTCACACACGCTTACTGTATGTCACCGCAGTCATCTTTACCTTGATTGCAATCGTCATCCATCAAAATTTTACTAGCGAGACACTGGTTTGCTTTATCTAGCCAAGAATTGTAGGTCACGTATTATCTGGGCATACAGTGGGGGGGATGTTTTGACGTTCCGTTCGGTCTGTTGATTTTTAAATTAATTCACTAATGCTGAGTTCACATTGCACAATTTTAGCATAGATTTTGACTCGCCAACAGGTTTTGTGAAATTGCAGACAAATGCCCGAAACCATAGGCAAATCAGTGCTCGTTCACGCGAGTGACAATCACGCAGTGAATGATCAAACACGTGATCAGAGAGAATCGCAGACACCCGTGAGATATTTGACATGTTAAATATCTGGACCTGTTGGCGATTCAAAATCCTGCTGTGAAATGTTTTCTGAAAATTACATCGGCGATGACCTACAGCCAATGAGAGAGCAAAATACAGGGCAGCGGGAGGTTCAGGGAGGAGTTATAGACCAGAATAAGTATTATAATAGATATATTTACAATTATATAAAACAAAGCACAACATTTGCTTGACCAGCCGCAACAGCAGCACATTGCAAAATTATTTATCTCCAGCTCTTTGCAGAACACACAATCCTTGTTCCCAGCGTCTCCCCAAACATTTTCTACATATTTTTTTTCTCCTTTTTGCTGCAAATCAGCACACAGACAATTTGGATCGCGAACTTTTTGCCGGGCTATCCAGTCTCACGCGAGAACTCCGGTCTGACGCACACGTGACTCGCGTTGTTTCCTTGTCACATCTCGCATGTGCTGTGAAACGTAGTTTGCGGACCAGACAGTTGTCTGCGATTCTTCCTATTGTAAAGTCATGATGCTGATCCATCGTGCAGTGTGAACACAGCAGCAACTGAATGATACCTCAGATAGTCCTGCAGTGCCAGAGGAACTGTGATCTGACGACTTTGAAAATTGTGCAATGTCAACTCAGCATTACTGGATCATTGGACTGAGTTCCCAGAGGCTTAAAATGATGTGATTGCAAACAGAGAAACAGGTTAGAAGACTTGAAATGTCCACAGGGTTACAGGTGCTTGAGCGATTGTAAATGCTCAGTGATAAACTCCCTACTTCTAACTGCGTGATGTTATGTTAAGGATGCAATTTCACAAGCTTCAGTCATTTATTTGAGTTAAATTAAAAGTAATCTTTTTTCTTTTTTAAAGTAATCGCATGTGTTAACAGCGTCAGAAAACGGAAGTATTGTTTTAGAATTGGTTCTGGCTCACACAGCTAGCTTTGTTACCTTTAGCATTACCTGTAACTGCAGCATGGTGCACGTTAAACAGTCTTTTGGCTTAAACATTGCTCCATATGACAGGCCAATGGCTGTTTAACAAGACTCAAGCAGAAGAGAGAACCATGCCAACCCAAAAGCTTGATGATGATGTCCCTGCTAACGACAGTGCTAATTATCATAGACATTAATTAGCTGTGATTCTCTCTGAGTTAACAGCCGCACACACATCGACCACAGAAATGGAGAAAAAAAAAGATAAAAGCCTCTGTATGACATACAAAATGATTTCCTGTCTTCGCTAAAAATCTCTAAAGCTGAAACTATTCACCATCACGTAAATGAAACGTTTAGCTGGTTTATGTTTCAAAACTGATGTGAAATAGAAGGGCGGCGATGAAATTTGTTGGATGTAAAGCCTTCACACGTGACTGGATGTGAAGGGACAGGAGTTAAAGAGGACCGTAAATGACCGTTCGCATCGTTATTACTGAGGTGTGATGATGTTACAGACCAGCTCGTGTTTTAATGATCCCGTCTACACGCTGGCCATCTGCGCCTCGGTCTCACAGATACATGGGCAGAAATGCTTATCAGGATTTAATGATGGTGAATCAGTGCTGTCAAATGACTTAAAGCCTCATTTTGCTGCTTATTAATGTTTTATTTAAGTTATTTAGAATTTAGGGTGGGTTTTAAATGTTATTTTCCGGTTTCAACAATTTTTTCAACACGATTCCTTTACCCTACATGTTCACTAGTGCAGAGGAAGCCCATTCAAAAACAGCAAAGATCTGCTGATTTTAGGGTTTGTCTTCATTAATGGTATATGATGCAGCGAAGCTGAATTTGAAATCTGAATTAAATTACAATATGTGACCCTGGACCACAAAACCAGTCTTCAGTCGCACAGGTATATTTGTAGCAATAGCCAACAATACATCGTATGGGTCAAAATTATCATTTTTTCTTTTATGATGTAGATCGTAGAAAATCATTATTTAAAGCAGATTCTCGTGATTAAAATGAGTCCAAAATCAACATAATCCCTCACAAGATATTTCTCATGGAAGAACGTTTTTAAAAATGCCCATTAGGGGGTGCTAAACCAAATGCTGTAACTTTTGATTACTTTATGCTATCACCACAAAATTTGATCCAGATACAGCTCACATGTAGGAGAACTTCTTCAAAACAAGAATTTTCCTCCTATCTTATTGCCTTCCTGAATTATTTAATGTCAAATAAGAAAGATATGTAAAATTATAATAAATTAAATATATTTGTTATATGTTTTTATCAGCAGTTTCTCAGCATGAGAATGTCCAATTGTTATGTAATTTATATTTTCTATAATTGTAAAGTGTTCTATCAAACGATACCTACCTTTTGACTCTCCTTGCTGTAGTTTTGGAGTTATGAGTCTTTACTTTTGTGTCACTCAGAAGAAGAAAAAAACAACTCTAAAAATGCCTTCAGGTCTTTAAAGGCGATTTTCTCAATATTTAGATTTTTTTTTTTGTCTTATCATAAACCATACATCAATGCAAAGCCCCCTGATCTTTCAAATGATGTATAAATCTCAATTTCAAAAAATGTACCCTTATGACTGGTTTTGTGGTTAATTTAATTAAATAAATTTGTATATATATATATATATATATATATATATACATACACTGTATGTATATAAATTAATTAATTAATTAATTTTTATTTGCAGCTCAACATTTGGCGTTATGGAGATTTCCGTGATGACGACGCAGATGAGTTTGGGTACCGCCGCTAAGTCGTTGTTCCAAAGACCTTGTGGAAGACGGGATGTATTCGCAGTGGAAAAAAAACTCAAAACATCAGAATGCTCTCATTTTTTTCTAATGTTGAACATTTGCTTCTATCCGTTTTTTGTTTTGTTTATTTTTTTTTTTTACTCTGTGCATTTCTCCTCTTTTGCCCAAGGACTTTGTTTCATTTTTTTTTTTTTTTTTTTTAAAGCAAGTAGGTTACAGATAAATCTACCTGTAGCTGCTTTAAGTAGGACCAACGTATTTACTTTAATCTTAAATTTTGACATGATAGCCAATCATTTTTTTTCATGTACATTTTTAGCCAATCACCAGCTGTCAAACCCCATCATAGCAAACCTGATCTGCCCAATCAGATTTCTATATTTTGGGGCAAGATTTTTAAAGAAATGAGGGGGATGCACAGAGCAACCATAATCTCAAAAGCTTGCTGAGAAAATGCCTCCTTAATCATGAGATTATATATTTCAGTATATATATGGATATTTTGAAGTTAGATCAAAACTAACCAAGTGAACTTACTGAACGTATTTTTGTCTCTCTCTGATGTGATCTGAGTGTTCAGTGACATTTCTGGGCATTTGTGTAGGACGTGTGTTTTCTCTTTCTCTGTGGCAAAAAAAAACGCTGCCAGCACCTTTACAAGCGTCTCTGGGCCTCCCCTGTGAGGTTTACTCAACGGTCATCGTTTCTTCTTTTCCTGCTCCTGCCCGCCATACAGAAACAGTGTTTAAATTCCTTTCTTTCTGAGGTAGACCCTGTCATTGTATTTAAATCTGATAAATAAAAATGAGCAAAGTGCCTTGTTGTCTGACTGGTTTTGAGGGATGTGGTGATGGTGAGTTCCTTTCTTTGACTATTTACAACACAGTTTTGTCAATTAGTCTACGTTCAGACTGTCAGTCCAAATCAGATTTTTGTCCATATTTGATTGAAAACTGATCAGATTTAGCAAGTCTAAATGGCCAAAAAGTTTTAAGTTACATTCATATGTGGTTTGAAATCCTATTTATTTCTGGAAATACGTTTCTGTCTGACCACTCTGATCGGATTTTGTGTGGTTTATGTAACATGTGAACATGTGACAAGGTTGTGTTGCAAAGTGCCGGACGAGCAGAAAATGAATATTTAACGGAGACGTATAAATAAAGCCAGAATAAAGCACGGAATAAAGCCACTCATACCAGCCTCCTACGGTTCAGAAGACGCAGCTAGTCCAGCGTGCGGTGGCTGCACAATGTCATGTTGTAAATAGGACAACATCTGTATTGCAAACCCCTTTATGTTGTTGTTGTTGCTGTTTTTGGCTTATGCCTACCAACGCAACGTCATTGCCATAGAAACCAATGCAGACATTCCAGAAAACGAAATATCATGGACACACAAATCAGATATGAACAGTTGCGAAATAGTGTGGACGTCAGTACTTTTAGATCGGATTCTAATCGGATACACAAATAATCAGATTTGGACTGACAGTGTGAACATGGCCTTAGAGGAACATCCAGAACATTATAAAACACTGTAGTGACTATACCATGTTACAATGGCAAAACACAAGTAACTACAACAATGCTGAAACTGAGAAAAATTGTTTCTGGTACTTTCACAGATTTTTTTATATTAATACAATTTTCAGTTAATACAGTCACTGTATTTTAGAATTTGTCGCACTTGTTCAATTGTTCAACATTGGAAAGTAATTATTAAAGTGATATTGTGAAAATTTTCCACGAGTCCCAAACATGTTTCGCTCTTAATATTTTTTTTTTAAAGACTAAATGAGACTTAATAATGCAGACCTCTTGTTTTAATCACAATTATGTTTCAGAACAGTGAAACTTCCACCCAGTATGATGGAGTACGTTGGGTCTCTTGCTGAAACTGCAGTGGATGAGTTGAGACTCACTTGAGAACTAGCCTGTTTTAGCTGAATGGTGAAAACAGCATTGCATCTGTTCTCCACTGCCCTAATGAACCATGAACACCCTGGTTTTGCTCAGTGCAACTCAGGGTATTTATTAGCTCTGTGAGAAAGGGCTTTTATATGAGATTATGGTATAATGTAGTTTTCTAATGTTAGTTTATGACTTTTAGAACAGGGATTCGGCCAAGATTTCTGCCTCATTGCTGCACTGATGTGCTGTTTCAGCTTTATTACGTCCCTTTATTAAGTCAAAACATTGGAAATAACTTTTTTTTTCTTCAGGTTAATAAAATCTAACTTTACATTCATATACACACATTTTTTGGCCTTTTAACAGAAGGACATCATGTCCTTTTCTTGTCAAATGAAGAAAGACTTTATCTCCATTTTAAATGTCCTGTCCTCAGCGAATCTATTAATGTTCAGCTTGATTAGCTCAGGTCTTTGACCTCCCTAAACCTTTTATGTTAAATAATTGAAGGACTCAAAAAATTTCACTCAAATTGAGAAAGATGGATAATTTAGGAGAGCTCTACTCTTGTTTTTGTTTTCCAGGCAGGTGTTAAATGTTTAATGTTTAAAATTAATTCATTTTACCTTAAGATGTCCAGAATGTTTTAGCAGTAGCAGATACTTTGTCTCTGTCCTGTCCTTCCATGTTTCTCCTCTCATCCTCACATCTGTCTGTATGTGTATATACACTCACCTAAAGGATTATTAGGAACACCTGTTCAATTTCTCATTAATGCAATTATCTAATCAACCAATCACATGGCAGTTGCTTCAATGCATTTAGGGGTGTGGTCCTGGTCAAGACAATCTCCTGAACTCCAAACTGAATGTCAGAATGGGAAAGAAAGGTGATTTAAGCTATTTTGAGCGTGGCATGGTTGTTGGTGCCAGACGGGCCGGTCTGAGTATTTCACAATCTGCTCAGTTACTGGGATTTTCACGCACAACCATTTCTAGAGTTTACAAAGAATGGTGTGAAAAGGGAAAAACATCCAGTATGCGGCAGTCCTGTGGGCGAAAATGCCTTGTTGATGCTAGAGGTCAGAGGAGAATGGGCCGACTGATTCAAGCTGATAGAAGAGCAACTTTGACTGAAATAACCACTCGTTACAACCGAGGTATGCAGCAAAGCATTTGTGAAGCCACAACACGCACAACCTTGAGGCGGATGGGCTACAACAGCAGAAGACCCCACCGGGTACCACTCATCTCCACTACAAATAGGAAAAAGAGGCTACAATTTGCACGAGCTCACCAAAATTGGACAGTTGAAGACTGGAAAAATGTTGCCTGGTCTGATGAGTCTCGATTTCTGTTGAGACATTCAGATGGTAGAGTCAGAATTTGGCATAAACAGAATGAGAACATGGATCCATCATGCCTTGCTACCACTGTGCAGGCTGGTGGTGGTGGTGTAATGGTGTGGGGGATGTTTTCTTGGCACACTTTAGGCCCCTTTAGTGCCAATTGGGCATCGTTTAAATGCCACGGCTTACCAGAGCATTGTTTCTGACCTTGTCCATCCCTTTATGACCACCATGTACCCATCCTCTGATGGCTACTTCCAGCAGGATAATGCACCATGTCACAAAGCTGGCCCGTCTGGCACCAACAACCATGCCACGCTCAAAATTGCTTAAATCACCTTTCTTTCCCATTCTGACATTCAGTTTGGAGTTCAGGAGATTGTCTTGACCAGGACCACACCCCTAAATGCATTGAAGCAACTGCCATGTGATTGGTTGATTAGATAATTGCATTAATGAGAAATTGAACAGGTGTTCCTAATAATCCTTTAGGTGAGTGTGTGTATATATATATATATAATATTTTTTTTTTTTTTTTTTTTTTTTTTTTTTTTTTTACATGTTACACATGATCTGGCACATTGAGTTCTTTGGTCCATGTGGTTGTGTGACACTCACCTGCTCATCTCTTGTATTTTCTCTCTTCTCCCTGCAAAAGACAACACCTATGTCAATAGTCAATTGTAAAAAATCATAAGTTAGCACTTAAAAGAACAGTTCAATGAAAGAGTAGGGATGCACCGATCCGATACGCCGTATCTGTATCGGTCAGACAGGACCGATCCGAATCCGATACTGTGCATATACTATTGTGTTAAGCCCCAGTGCCCCACAAAAGGCACAACAACATTATAAAGCATAATCAACTCTTCTTTGTACACTATATTAAGTATTCTGAAGCCATTCCATAATTTAATGTGTGGTACAGATGAATATTTAACTTTCATTAAATTCAAGTGACATAAATGTCAGTCACTCTCCATTCAGCATTCAAACTGTTGCGTTCGGTTACGACAGTCAACACGATGAAACTCTCTCCAAGATGATTCAATGTTCCTGTTATTATGCTTGATCTGTAGATGACGGTCTATGGTTTCGTATAAAATGACTTTATCTTGCTGGAGTTTATTGCTGTAAATCGTGTTACTTTCTACCAGGTGTCTGTTAGATCACAACACTGGACTAGAGATTGTATTGTTCTTCACACACGGTAACTGAGATTTTAAACCGTTAAAAGAAAAGGCTCAATAAAATATTGCATAGATACACTACGCATCGATATATATTGCCTTTGTGTGTTGAACCTTTCAATACGGAGATTGCGGACGGAGTTTAAGTGCATCATCCTGCACACGGGATGCGCATACACGCTTTGTGCCGCTCTGTATTGAAGCCTTTCGTATTATAATACTTTTGCGCAATGAAAAATTATCAGTAGCCTATCTATAATATGTTGCTGCCTCATTAAAAAGCAGCGCTATACATTTAAAATAAATGTCTTTTAATTTCTTACTATATAGGCCCTATTTCTATAAATATATTTACTTGTTTTTCATGAATGTATTTTATGTGTAACATTTTACCAGATTTTAGTGCTACACTTATTCACTTTTATTTGTTTCCCACTAAATGTTTATTTTCCACTAAATGTTTAGGTTTTATACAATTATTGTGCACTCTAGTTTAAAGTAGTATTTTTGTCATAGATTGTGATTTATATATTTTTTCTTTGTAATAAAGTTGTCTGTATTTAGTAGATTGTTTAACACACAAAAGAGTGTTTATCAGTTCAACACACTGAGGTATAGAAATTCTACATTGAATTTTTAAACAAAACTGCGCTGTATCGGATCGGTTCTGAAAAAATGGTATCGGTGCATCCCTAGAAAAGAGTGACCAGCATAGTACTTCAAAATCCTCCTTTTGTGCAGAAAGGATAATTGAAAGAAAGTCATACAGCTTTCGAATAATATAAGGGTGAGTGAAAGATGACAATTTTCATTTTTTCACTATCCCTTTAAATGAACATTGGCTCAGTTTCTAAGAATTTGACAGCTTGTCTGTCACACTGTGCACTTATACAACATGAAAACGCTGACAATATACCCAATGAACAGAGATGCACTTTGAATGTCTGTGCAGACTGCATTGAAATAGTCACTTTTGTTCAGTACTTTTAAAATGTTCTAATGTTTAAAATGAAATTCAGTGGAGATGTGCTCTTCACACTCGAGATTTAAAAACCAGAGGGTCAGTATTTGCTTTTTTTCCCAGCAAATTTTATTCTGGCAGATCAGCTCAGTTGCTCAGCTGCATTTCTTGTTTGACATCAGCCAAAAGAGCAGGAAAAACAGCATAAATTTAAGAGATGGATGTACAACCATGAACTTGAGGTGCAGTGAGAATCTCAATGAATTGTTTTTTCTACATTGGAAGGTCTGAGTGGTGTTACAGATTTTTATTTCTAACTGTTAAAAACTACGGCTGACGTTATTATAAAATGGTTTGGATTAGATTCATTCCATCTAGTCTTGAGAATGTAACCAATAATATTAAATTATTTAATTCTCAGTAGCAGCAAACTCCTGATCCCTGACTCAATCTCTCAGGGCAGTGCAAGTTGCTCTTACAAGCCGGCTTCCTCTCTCAGAGGCTTATGGGTCTTCTGCATGTGTCTTAGTGACCTCCAGATGCTCAGGAGAGGTCTGTGTGAGAGCCAAGAGCGAGAAAGGGAAAAAGCGTGTGGTCTTGTTGGGTAGAGGGCACCTCTAATGGAAGCAGTGTAAGAGGATTTCTGCCTCCGACAGCCGTGTGCCTCACACTGCGAGGCAGATTGGACAGCGCGAGGAGTCCAGAATAACTGTTTCTCCTTGCTCATCATTCTATTAGATCACCATAGCAGCCAGAGGATGAAAAAAAGATCCTGGATAAACGTATGAAATGATCAAGGGCATATATTCACATCATATGTGAATATAATTACTGTGGTCTACTCGTGAACATTAATGTCAGTTGAATCATGCTGGATTCTCATTAGCAGAGCGCCACAGAGATAAATGACAAAGAGTGTAATTGTCTTTTGAGTGTCAATGAGATTCACTCTCATTTCGCTTGATGAAAGATATATATGCTTATAACACAGGATGTGTTTCAAACCTGAGTGAGCGTGTCTACATAGATTACAGTTTTAGGCAAATTCCAGACACAAAGGCTGTTCCAAACCTATGCTGCATTATTAGATCATTTTTTTGGTAATCCTTTATTTTACAGTGTCCTTGTGCGGAGGGTGAACCAACTCTAGGGTAAGGCTAATGTGTTTTTCCTCATTAAAAACATTTAAATAGTCAAGAAATAGTTACGTGTCACCTATCAACAACCTACACATCCCAGCATAAACGGTCTTCTATGGCTGTTCACAAACCACTATAATTTGAACACGCAAGCATATGTGTGATTTGGCATGGCAGCCAGTTCAAATAATAATAGCCTAACCATTGCCTTACCCAATGCAACAAAACATATGTTTTCTTCACATTCTGAATGGATCAGAAAAGTGGGCATAAAATCACTAAGCTCATCGCGATCTCACAAAGTTCTGCACAAAATTACGTTCAAGAAATCATCAGATATGTTTGTGATTGGCTACATTGCTCAATGCTGCAAAAATACATTGTAAATATTGTTGAGTTCAGCTTGCACGTAGAACAGAACTCCGGAGTTTCAGCAATCATTAATCTTAATGCCTCTGATTGGCTATTGCATTCACAAGCTCAACACAGTCGTGTGTGATTGGTTATAGTGCACAATGCTGTAAAATCATAGACTGTATACAAAAATGGACGTATACAAAAATGGACGTAGTGTCCGTGACGTCACCCATAGGTTTCTGAAGAGCATTTTTGAAGCCCAAAAGGGGGTGAGGCTTGGCAGCGCGTTACTCCCGGATAACTCCACCTGTCACTCAAGTGGCCACGCCCTTGACTCCCTCCCAGTCGATGAATTGCAGTTTATGTCACTTCCATGTTGGCTTCAAGAGAGAGACCGGAAGGTTGCCGCTCGTGTAAAACACGTAAAAAGTATAATGCAACATAAGAAGATCTAAATTTTATGCCGCAATCGACACATTTAATTTTAATTTTCACTTTAATACTAGGTTTAGTTTAAATGTGCAGGTGCATTTTTGGCCCATGCCCCCATTAATTTTTGACCGATGGCCAGGGGAAGGCTAACCCCCAGCCTTACACACACACTCTGCCTGAGGTGTAAGTTACACACCTTGTTAACCATACTTTTTTTGGACCCACTTTATATTAGGTGGCCTTAACTACTATGCACTAACATTTAAATTAATCATTTGATACAATGCACTTATTGTGTACATGTTTTTACATTGTACTTGCATTAAAAAAATTACCTGCATGTAATTAATTTCTGTACTTTATAGTTTCATTTATAATTACAGTTGACACTTCCCTTACACCTAACCATACTCTTAAACTTACCCATACCACCACACCTGTCCCTAACTTTACCCGTATCCCAACTCAATATCAGCAAAAGTGTTTTGCAATACAATATGAACACAATAAGTACATTGTACTTATTTTTTTGATGTAAGTACATAGTAGTTAAGGCCACCTAATATAAAGTAGGACCCTTTTTTTTATTATTATTATTGTTGTTAAGGCCTGATCACACCAAGTATAACTCAAAATATAACTAACAATAACTGTATTAGTGTTCACACCAACACATTGTTTGACAACATATTGTTTCTCTGTGCCGTTATCGTTATAGTGGTGTGGATTCTGCTGTTCTTTTAGATTTAGAATTTTTTTTAGAAATCTTTATCACTATTGTTATAGTTATCGTCCTTGGTTTGAACGGGCCTTTAGTCTGTTGTACACGTGCAACAGATGTACGTTTATGCAATTTTAAGTTAATACTTCAACTTTTGATCTAAATCAGCTTTAAATAATGGACCAATCAGATGACTCAGGGGGTGGGATAAATATTTCAAAGGTATTGATTTAATGTACCACTAGCGTTCAAAAGTTTGGGAGCAGTAGATTTTTTTTTTTTTTAAGAATTCTATACTTTTCTACATCAAAGATGTTCTATTGACCAAAAGTTCAGACAAGACCAAAACTACTGACATTTACTACATACAAAAGATTTCCATTTCAAATAGTTTTTTGAAGAATCCTGAAAAAAGTTTTTTACAAAAATATTAAGCAGCAGAACTGTTTTCAACATTAATAATAAATGTTTCTTGAGCACCAAATCATCATATTAGAATGATTTCTGAAGGATCATCATGTGACACTGGAGTCTGAAGTAATGATGCTGAAAATTCATCTCAGGATTAAATTACATGTTAAAATATGTTCAAATAGAAAATGTCTTTTAAATTGTAATATTTAAGATTTTTCTGCTTTTACTGTATTTTTGACCATGTAAATACAGCCTTGGTGAGCATAAGAGACTTATTTTAAAAACATAACATTTTTAGTGTAGCTGTCAATTCTCTATGTAGACAGCGAGATCTGTAATGTTTAAGTCAACCATTTTTTTCCCATCCCCATGTTTTGTATTTACTAACACTGAGCGAGCCTCTATCTCAGAGGACTTGTTAGATAGAACTCTAATCTCTCTCTGTCATGAGAGGAAGGAAACGAAGTTATCTAGCCTGGAATAATAGCATTGTCTCATTTCTTTAAGCATTAGCTGCTGTCATGAATAGCAGGAAAACAAGTGCTGGAAGTGACATGGCACCTCTCTAAAATGATCAGATTAAGTGTTCACAGTTGTGCTAACAGGAGAGGACGGTGTCTCCGTAGCAACGCAGCACAGCGGGATACACATGTGAACCTCTGGTTTCTGTTGCTACGGTAACATCAGGTGATTTCTATAATTATCTTTCTTGTACTGGCGGTCTCAGTTGCCACGCCCTTTCGACTAGCTCTTGACCACACCTGACATCCCAAGATCCTCAAGACAAGTACAACACAATTTCGCTAGGTGTGTCCCAATTCGCATACTTATGCACCATTCTATGTTGTTTTATAGCATATAAAAGTGAGTAAAAATTCCAAAAAGAAAAAGTGCACTTTAAAAACGCGGATGATGCACTTAATTAGAAAAAACTAAGTGTGGAACGTTGGACACGTCATGCACTCTACTGTCACAGCCTTATTTACATAGCAGAAGGGGAGGAGCATCAGACTCTGGTTTTAAATGACAAAATAACCTTATAAAATTCATACACTACAGTACGTAGTTCATAAGTACATAGTGTGTCATTTGGGACGCAACTCCTGTCTCTCTCTCTAAACCAGTGGTACTTGAAAGTGTTTCAATTTTGTTTTGTTAAACCTATTGAAAAAAAAAATAAGATTAAAATAACTTTTTTTTTATTAATATGATATAAGTATGATACATTTCACAATTATTTCTTGATTTTTAAGAAAGCAAAGAAAGTTTTCTTTGGCAGTTTTTAAGTTGGTTTAAAACTAAAATGAATCATATTAGTCATGATGCTAAATAATATCCAGTATACTGTAATATAGGCTTAAAGCAACATGGTTTGGTGTTGATAAAAGTATTTGAGCCTACTGATGGGGCTGTGGGTACAGAAGACAAAAACTGTAGGAAAACATTGATCTAAACACACACTAATCAGGGAGGCTCTTCCTTTTCTGTATTTGTGCGAGTGATGGCACTTTCCAGTTTAATATCTGTCGCTGCTCGCTGATAACGCATCAGAGCATCAAATTAAACTGATCCACTTCTGTGTTTATCCACACGTCTTCTAACTGCAGGCCCTGATGAATAACTTGAGGGATGGAGGGAGGAAAGAATGAATCAATGAAGCCATGGCTTATTCTTTTTAACATCCACCCTACACAACAACAAAAAACACTGCGGAAAAAATGCACTTTCATCTTTGCCCACTTACCATCCAGTCATCCAAACAAACTGACATAAAGATAGATCATCTCTGTCTATCTTCTAACCTCATGCATGTAGGGGAGAGCATTCTAATACTGAATAATATCAGTAATAAAAAGGCACATTGCTTTCACAGTGTATGTGAATATACTGTATGTCCAATGATTTCTGAAAGATTATGTGACACTGAAGACTGGAGTAATGGCTGCTTTGCCATCACAGGAATAAATTATATTTTAAAGGGGACATATCATGAAAATCGTACTACTTCTGTGTTTAAGTGCTATAATCGGGTTCCTGGTGCATCTACTAACCCAAAAAACATGAATAAGGACAAGTTTTCGTAAGCCTTTTTCTGCAAGCATGTGAAAAAAACGGGCTGCTTAGATTTCGCTCCCCTAGTGATGTAGAAGGGGGATCTTATTATAGTATTACTGCCTCTTAATCTGCACATTTCCACTGACAGACTGTTCCGTATTAGCATAGTTTCCGCCCTTAGCCAGTTGTACACTGTCCACCATGTTCTCTGTGCTCGAGCAGCTATAGTGACAACAATGTCTTGTAAGCAATGCAGGTACTTTATTACAGTTCATCGTAATTCAGTTCAGTTGTTTTACAGATATAAAGTTTACCAGTTACCCCAAAAAGGCATATGATCTGTATTTGTTTACTGTTAGTTGTAAGGAGTGTTTTTGTGTAATTTGCTGTGTATGTTGATGATAATGCAAGGGAGAGAAAGAGTTTATGGACAAGACTTTAATGCACACTTCTTGTGCTGTTTTATTCAGCTCTTACAGTGATTTTCTGGTGTGAAAACCAAGCTGCAACCTCCCCCAGTTTCTCTTGAAGTCAATCCGGAAGTGCAAGAGTGCAGTTAAACACTGGCCGCTAGGGACTGCCTCCAAAAGGGAGCAGAATCTCATTGAGCCCCATGTTAAAATGCCCAACTTTACAGCAGAAAAAAAACATGTTTACAGCCTGGTACAAATTGTGGTTTTGGTCTATATGGCTAATTTTGCCCTTCATGACAACTGTGAGGAGGGTGAATTTAACTCATTTAACTCATTCGTTTACATTACATAAAGCCTTAAAGTTCTGCATAAGGGCGTGGCCACTTTGAGTGACAGGTGGATTGTCGTTTGTCTGCTGTCTGTCAGTCATCACATCACCTGAGCTCCAGCCACGTCCTGCCTCTTTGCCCATTGTCAGTTATCCGGAAGTGACGCGTTGCCAAGATGGCAACGGCCGACTTTACACTTCAAAAACTCTCGTCAGAAACCTATGGGTGACGTCACAGACACTACATCCACATTTTTTACAGTCTATGGTGAAAACAGACGCCTAATCTTTTGTGTAATGAACAATAAACTTTATAAAACTCCTCAGTAAAGTTTTGGCCATCATTTGGACAGGGTCTGCTACAACATGCTTGTACTAATAGTGGATAAGCAAGATGGCAACATAAGTTGAAACCAGAATTAAACTAAAGTATACCTGTTCTATCTCCATGCAGCATATATTCTCTGGCTCTGTAGGAATTATTGTCCAACTCCGGTTCAAATTGAACACTGTTAGTTTCTGACATGTTCTGTTTTGTTGTTGCATGAGCAGACCTTCTTGAAAGAACAGGCCGGGAGCACCAACTCATCTGCATTTAAAGGGACACACAAAAAAACTTGTTTTTGCTCACCCCCAAAATGTCAATTTTAATATGCTATAAAAAAAAATGTGCAACCTGCACGTACAAACTACACACGTTTACAAAAATCTAGCGGTGCGCATTCAGTATGCGCATACTCTTCTGATGACAAAATTCACGTCACGTGCACGGTACGCTGACCCTCGCGTATGCGTAAAACGTGAAGTAAACTTTGGCCTTTATTTTACGTCTTGTAAAAGGGGCATCCAATGCCCTCTTTAAAATATATATTCAAATAGAAAACATTTCTTTTAAATTGTACTAATATTTCACAATATTACTGTTTATGCTATATTTTTGATCAACTTTGAAGAGCATAAGAGACTGTACGTTATGGTTTTATAATTTTATTTACAATTATTGCATGCAACACCATTATTATCTGTCAAACCACTTCAGTACACACTGGGAGGTCACAGAATTTATATGGAATTGTACCTTTTTTCTCATTTCGTCATTATCGCACTCATGTAATCAGGAAAATCACATAAAAGAGATGACCGTTGTTGACCAGGTTTATTTCTGCTGTTTGTGACATTAAATCTGTCGCTCGGGCTGCCCTTTGCCATTTGTTGCGCATATATTAGCCTTTATGTGATTGATTGATTCCATTATTTCTGATAATCTCCTAAAACTGCCTGTAGGTTGGCTGAATAGAAATGACTCGGTGGAGCATATCTAATTGCCCTAATTAGCATATGCAGATGAGCCCGTTATCTTGTGTACAGTGTGTTGCTTTTGGTAAACACAGGACTAATCACTTTAACGAATTTAGCTGTTTAAATACTGGTAATTGTGCATTGTTTAAACAGATGGGTTCCGTTTTCGCAAGCGCTTAGATAGGAAGTGTTGGGATGAGTGCTCTCCAATCAGCTTCCCTTTCTTCTCGTCCTCGTCATTGACACACAGGGTAGCCCTCTAATTACCCTGCTTTAAACAAACCGTATCCCCTTACGAAAGAATACGCGTAAATGAACTCTTAGTGTCTTCCACAGATGTTAAAAGCTGTACACTACATGACTGACTGACTCGTCACCCTGCACGCTTTCTCATTTTATGACATGTTGGGGCTTTTTAAAAATAACAAAAAAGAGATGCACAAATCACCTTTAATATACAAAAAGGCTCAAGTTTTGCTATTGTATTGTGTGCTTGAAGTCACCATGAAACCAAAATTGACCATTCTTATTTTTTATGGAATATTGCAGAATTTTTTATAAATGATTTATCCGTGCACAACATTTATTTTAATTAATGTGCCCTCATAATCTTTCCTTAAAATAAATTTGCATCCCTCTTGCAATGACATCCCTTCTCTGAGTGTCCCGAGAGGACGGGACAAACTGTTGCTCACATGACATCGCATAGGAAACCACAACCATCTAATCAATTCCCAGTGGACAATATCAAGTCATACCCATTTTACTCAGCCGTACGTCACAATAGGCAAGAAAAGACGATCACAACTTCTGTTTCATGCCGACTTTACCGGTTCTGTTTCTGTATTATCTTCCCACAGTCATCAGGAGGTTTTTTGCAGGCTACTTTGAGACATTTTGACTCTCTGTTCATTCATATATCACATATCAGCAGATTCCATTGTTAAACTGGATATTCAAAAGAAGCAATGGACCTTGATGGATCCAGTCCTCTATTGAGAGTCAAAGACACGCATGCACATATGGTTGTGCACATATATATGTGACATGTTCATCAGAGATGGTGCAAAATCTTTGTTCAAGGGTCACTCATGTGTGGAGGGAAACCAGCAGCAAGCGCTCTAGGCCAAAGCATGCTGTTCATGATTTCGACACAAGAACAACAAAAAATGGCTACTAACTTGCATGTTTGTGAGGTAGGGTTTCACGATTTCGTCATGTCTCTGGAGAGCACTCGGGTTATGCACACACCTACTCCGTGGCTGCCTCTGTGGGGAAAAAAAGTTTATGTAACAAAAAGGAAATTCAGGTAATCTGAACTGTAAGATGGAATCAGTGTGGGCTACTCTAGATGTGAAACCTGAAATGGGTAACCCCAAATAAATATAGAAGGCACCACTGCTGTGCTATTTGTTGAACATAAAGTGGAGCTGACAAAATTTACATCATACTCTTTCCCCAGTCCTTTCCTGAATAACAGTTGAGAATTGCGAACAGCTTTTTTTCTGTGAGAACTTGAGGGGTTCCTGTTACAGCAATATGTAATATAAAGATTCCTTCTATACTCCTACTTCTCCATCCCTTGTGGGCTCACATAGCACCATCCAAAATACCATCCTATAATAAAGAACTGAAGTAAAAAAAGAAAAGAAAAAGGAAATGTCAAAAACCTGTCCTGGAGGCCTCTCTCCAATCTTTTGAATGTTTCCCTTATTGGCTACTTAATTCAGGTCTTGATTGAGATGAGATGAGGCAAATCAAGTAACGATACTTGAGTAAAAGTACAGATACACTAATAAAATATTTCTCCAGTAAACGTATTAAAGGCACTATAAGTACGATTTTTGGATTAAAATATCCAAAAAACACTAGAACAATGTTATATATTTTGTTGACTTGTGTACTTGCATTAGCCCAGATGTTTCCAAGAATGTTTACATCCAGAGAAATAAGCCTTTTTTACCAGGACGCGGACCATGTCAGTGCGTCACCCATCAATGACATATCCACGTTACCCTCCAGTTTTATTTTGTAGAAACCATGGAAACACTAGAGACACTTTAATATATTATGTTTTATTACACAGGTGAGCAACTGTTTTGATACATTTATAGATGTTTTTTATTTACCGCGAGTACCATGTTTTACCATGATTAATATTGATCTAGCTTACTGCAGTGTGCAACAAGTGTCTCATAGTAGCTGCCGAGTGAATGCACAGAGTAACGTTAGTACATAATTTTCAACACGCTCAAATGTATCTAATATAATAAAACAGCACTGTGTTGCCCCACATATGCATGACCGGAAAAAGCAGAAGAGGCGACTGTGGCATAATAAAAGCTCTGCTGCTCTCCAGCCATGTGCTCGTCTCTCATTAGCAATCGCTCCAGCAGCCACATTGCGCTCCCACAACACTTGGCCCTGCTCTGCTTCATACTACATTAATGTTAATAATCTCATCCATGAACATGATTTCTGCCCGAGTCCCATCCTGATTCTTTTCCACCGGCAGTGAGGTAAAGACGACATCTCCCAAGAATCAAGCTACGCATTTGTTTTGAGTAGGCGACCTCTAGTGCCAAAAAACTACATATTGTGCCTTAACTCTTTCCCCGCCATTATTTGTGAGAAAACGCTTCCCCGCCAAACGCTTTCCTGCCAAACGCTTTTTCCGGGTTTCCGTGTTTTCACTGTTATATGCTAGGGGCTATTACGCATCTTCTGAATGAGTACAGAATCTCCTGATCAAAACACAGATGAAGACGACGCAAAAAAACAAGCGATCGTATGCAAGCAGATGCATATGTAAAATAACGTGATCATCAACATAAACATCATATAAAATCAAAACTGCCTAATGTTACTGAATGAAATGTCGACCCTGGACGAGCTATAGGACTGTGAAGCTTTGGGGGTGTTGATGGACTCGATCTACTCCATGTTTGATCATTGTTCTGAATCTGTTATGGATAGTCTTTGACAACTTGATTTTCTCAGCTTTTTGTTCAAAACGTTGCTTTTTATATATATATTAAACTTACCCATATTTAAGTGTTGATTTTTAAAGCAGAGGGTCTGCTCTTTCTTTTGATATATTGTATGCTCAGATATTCATACAACAAAAAATTCTGGTAACATGTGAACTAACATGAACAAACCATAAACAGCTGTATTTTTATTAACTACCGTTAACAAAGATTAACTAATGCTGAACAGAGATGGTGTTCATGGTTAGTTCATGTTAACTAATGCATTAACTAATGTTAACTAATACAACCTTATTGTAAAGCGTTACCAATATTCTATGGGCAATTACATCTTTGTGAAAATGATCAAAAACCCTGGTGGTGGCTGGCAACTCTTTTTTTTTTTTAAAAGCTGGCGGGGAAAGAGTTACAAAATTACTTGATTTTAATGTACTTAAATATTAAAAGTAAAAAGTACTGATTGATATGTTTATTTTGCAATTTTGTGTATGTACTAGACACACAGAGCTTAAATAGGTTACAGCTCAGTCTGACATCACTGTGAATTAATACACGTTTGGCCCTGTTTCACAGACAGGGCTTAGATTAAGCCAGGATCAAGCAAGCCTTAGTTTAGTTTGGACATTTAAGCTTTTATAAACGTGCCTTGGGGGGAAAAAACACTACTGGTGTGCATCTTGAGACAAAACAATGGCAATGACTTAAGATATGTTCAGTTAAAACAGCTCAAACATGCATTTTAGTCTGGGACTATAAGGACTTTTCTGTGAAACCGGGGGTTTAAGTAGAATGACGGAGTAATTCAAGTAAAACATCAGTAAAAGTAACGTATTAAATAAAGTATGTAAAGTAATAAAGTATTTTAAGTTGTTTCCGTTGTTATCAGGAAGAAGTGCAAGCGCTCGTGCCGCGCCTCCACACTTCCACACTTCACACAAACATTTGCACATTTATCTAGGTTAACGTTAGAACGAGTGGCCAAGTTCCTTACATGTTTCAAATGATAAGCCATATTTGAGGTCGATGGATGACAGGCGAACGTTTGAATTTCCTGTTGGAGCTACTGTAATTAGTAAAAAGTCAAGGACCCGCCGTGCTATCTGTCCCTCATGGACTGCGTGCGTGACTTCGCCACTTCCTGTGGAGTTTGTTTCTTTCTTTCTGCAAATAACCGACTAATACGATTTTGATCGACTAATTTGAGCCTCTTCTCGACATCAGTTTTACATCATTTGAAACTGCTACGGCAGCAGGGAAGTTGCATGGGCATTGATGTGCGTTATTTTAAGGATATGTTTGTTTGTATTAAACCTAACAGTTTAGACCGTAGGCTAATACACACATATGGACGTCAACATTCAAGCAATTAATAAAATGGGCTTAAACCGCTTGTGGTATTAGTGACTTACTTTTCACGGCATCAGTCGAGCAATCAAGCGTTTATAAACCTATTGCCAACTAAACAGGGGCTCCCTGCCGGTTTCCGCCAAAATAAAAGCTTTATGGTTTAACATTTGAAAATGAAGACACTGAGACATTATTGTAATTTAAAAAAAAACCTAACCCTTTTTATTCATGAATTATGTAAAACATTATCTAGATTTTTTTAAGATTTATTTTTATTAATTTAATATGATTCTAAAATTGAAATCCATTTTCATTTTTACAAAATTCATTTTTATTTCAAAATGATTTAACTGTCCACCATGCAACAAAGGTGTAAAATAGGACAAAGCCACAGATGACAATATGGAACATTGTGGTTTTATTATGGCATGTTATGCTATGTATATCAGCTCAGTTATTAAAAACAATAATATTACAATATAATAACAATAAAATAAAAAACATATTTTAGGAACTATAACGGGTTACATATATGCGGAAATTAGTAGCAATATGGGCAAACCATGGAAAACATTCACTGCTGATTGTAACAACTCATCACTGCTGTCACTGTCACATCCACTGTCCTCTGGGATATTATCTATTATTCTGTACTGCATGCTTGACCTATGCTATCCCTGTTTGGAAGGCAAAATGCTAATTTTTTCTCAGTATGTATGTGTAAAGTTGCCATTAAATGCCATAATATGCCATTTTCTATGGTTATTTATGGTGATATACAGTATATTATATTATATTTATTTTTTATTTATTTATCATTACCTCAATTGACCTCAACTGATAAAAGTTTTTCACAGATATGCCTTGGCATTTGGCACATGGCTATCGCTGTCAGCCATCTTGGATGAATGATGTCATCAAGCAATGAATATTTGGAATGCACTGTTACAATATTGCTGTCAATCTACTGACACTGCCCTCAAATGATTTGGAACCCTAAATGGAGTTAAATTAACTGTCCACAAATGTGGACACCATGCATGAAAGGGTTAAATACTTGACTTTTTGTTTTACAGTGAAATAATAGCCTAATATGTATATTTGTATATCATACTTTAAATCCCAATCATGTTTTTGTTTTGTTTTTCATCAGAAAAATGTCATCAGATTTTTTCCTTAAATCATGCAGCCCTACTTTACATGATTTTCAAATGATGAAGCTCCGTATATCTATCTGTCTTGGAAACACTCCACAGAGGCTTCAGGACATACAGTATATGATGCTTTGCAGCATTTGGAAACCATCAAGACCAGTGATGTTTTAATGATATACAGAGTTCCCATGTTAAATATGCATTAAACATACAGTAAATGATGTGCATTTGTACATGCTGTGTGTGTAGCTTAAGAGCTAATTCACACGTTAAGGTAATGACACAGGTGTTTGTTTCATCAAGTGTTTTTCCGTAAGAGTCTGTCTTGTTTCATGTTGTTTCTTTATGCCTAATCATACCCAGTATGACTACAAAGCTGTCTAACAAGATGAGCAGTTTGTCTTCATTGCAGATGGTGATGGTTCCCATGTGTGTTGAGGGTGGGCGCCTTCACAGTAGTTTTTAACTTCCCCCAGGATATCCTGTTAATGTGTGAATGAGGTTCCCTGTAGACTTGCGTACCTGAAGTCTATTCTCTTTTTATTTTCCTCTCTTCATCTCTTCTTGTTGCACACCTGTAGGTAGAGAGAAATTAATTTGTCAAAGGTTGGTGCCTTTGCCACACCATAGCAGTCTGTTGTTGGGTTGTATTGTGAGAACAAAATATTAGGACACCTGCCAAATATATTAAACATCATTCTTACATTAATTAGGGACAAATCTGATACAGGATGTCAGGGTAAGTCAATGTAGCCGTGTTTCTTTGTGCTCCATTTCACTAAAGGTAAAGGGCATTGCTTGAGTTTATTTTTTTTCACAGAAAATGTCATCTACAAAAGGCTGCTGTCTTAGTTTGGAGCAAAAAGATTTCCTCTCATCACCATGGCTACACCAACTGCGACTAATCGCTTTTCTGTCCAAGCCTTTTTTTCCCCTTCTCTCTTGGCTATGAAGGGTTTCAGTTAATATGAAACAAAGTATCTGCTTATGACAAGCAATATGTGAGCTCATTTCACAAGAGACAAAGAAGCTACAGCTGTAAACAGTAGAAGTTCAAGGCCCCAAAGTCTAAAGCATATTAGCTTTGGAAATATTAGTTTAACCTCCCCAAAAAATCAATAAAAGTAGCTAAGGGAGGTGGTATTGGTTTTATTACCTGAACATGGTAGTGGTCCACTCCAAAGGCCCTTCACATCAATGGGGCTTCAAGCACCTTAGAGACACACCCTTAGCTTTACAAGGATTTTGTGCAGTTTCAAGAAGCTCTCTGTAATGTGCAAGTATTGGTTTAAAAGGAAAGAGCATTCAGATTCAGGCTACTCAGGTTCTGGATTGGGTCTGTGAGGTTTACGATGAAAGCTTTCATGAATGGAAGTGTGCGAGTCATGAAGGGTGTCCAGTCAGCAGATGGAATGTCATGTGAGTCACTGTGGTACCACTAAGAGGAGAGGACAAGCAAAAAAACAACATCAAAAAGGGGGAATTCAGGGAGATTGGGACACTTTTTGCTATTGAGATGACTTAGAAAAAGTGTCCCAATCAAGCTGAATTCACCCTACTACACAAGGTTATAATGGTTTCCATTGGCTCAGCTCAAATTAACTGAGGGTGCGTTCCACTTTGCTTTTAGACACAGACTCGCAAACTTTTCCCTTGGGCGAACCCCCACCGCCATTTTGAAGTGCATTCCACTTAGTGGACAAGGGAGTTTGAAGCTAGTGGTTGAATTGAATTGGGTACTGCAATCCAAATTTGAAATATTAGAGATCGTTGTTTCTCCCACCCCCTCTCCTCAGACATGAGACTCACGCAGGTTGCCAGATTAATGAGGACACGCAACAAGAACAAGCGCAATTGACAATGGAAGGCAACAAACCTTACACTGTAAGTTGATTTGATTTTAATATGCCTCTGAACCAAGTTTGCCGCACAAGGCCTGAAAAGTGAAGCCAAAACGTTTAAATTGCCCCCAAGTGGCTGGATGCAGTATAGCTCATAAACCCTGCCCTCTCCATGTAATGTAATGGGACGTGAGACCAACTAAACAATCAAATTACGCTTCAATAATTGTTTTCCAAAGATGGTTTCTGTAATTTTATGTAGCCTAGTTTTTATTACACTGATGTAAGTTCAAGTGTTCGTATTTTAAAATAAGTTTGGTTTTATATTAAAACCTGTTAACCAGCACCCCCGCTTTTGAAAAAATCAGAAGAAATGGCATACCCAAACTAAAACAGATAGTTCACGAATCCTTTGCACTAAAAGCTAAACTAAAAAATAGCTATAATAAGCTATAAAGTTTTGTAAAGTTATTATACATTTATTTTTATGAAATATCTTTATGAAAATAAAATTGAAGTTGGCCTTGTTGCAATCTAGAAATGCCCTGCAGCTAAAGCCACAAGTCTGACCATGTTATATTTGACAAGTCTAAAATTCTGAATTTTATTAAATGTTTTTCAAGATCATGTCATGTGATTTTATTTTTAAAACGATTCTAAAATGCTAACTGATGCTTATTGCCATCTTCTAAGCTTTCATTCAGTGTATTATTTCTATTGTTTCGTGGTGCAAACTGCCCCATTCAGTTCCGTCTCCCCAGCACACATTCACACCTCTCCGGCCTGGTTATGGCTCTAATTATTATTCTTTTGTCTTGTAATTACTGACGACTCTCTATTCACTGTTCTATTCAAACCTAATTTCTTTGATCAAACTTCTCACTTCACCTTCTAAACTGTATCAAATGCCCTTCTTGAAAAAAAGAAACATTTAAGTGAGTTTTCCTGCTCAGTGGCAGGTGCATTAGGGCAAGCTAGCATGTTAGCTTAGCATACCATAAATACACAATTTATGAGATTAAAACCATGTTTTACTCCAAATTTACTTTATATCACAAGTTGAGTGTTTTAAATAACCTTCTGTGATCTAATGTGGCTTCGGGTCAAAAATCTGACAGAAAATATATAATTTTACAGTAGCTATTCTGCACAAATGACAAAAGCTATGTAGAATTGCGTTGCATTATAAATATAATCTATTATGAAAACAAACAGCATGGCATAAAGAAGACAGATAAACCATATATCGTCGCGATCATGTGTTTATTGTCTTCAAACGTGTCTATCTGCATATTATAGCGATCTCTAGAAGCTTTGTTTGTCAGAGAGTTCCTGGAATGTCACATGGTATTCCTCATCTTCATGCGTTCCATATATGGACTACATGTGCAACAGGGCGCCCTCCGGCTGCCAGTATGAACTGAAAACAGAGCACATCAGAGTATCCAGCGCTCATAATGATTACATCTGCGCCTAAATATTACTCCTCTGCATAGAAATTTGACACAAACGTATGAGAATCTATCAATATTTCTCTACATCTGCACACTTTTGAACTAAAAGCCCTGAGGGATGTTGTTTTGTCGAGAGTCTTTATGACGAGCATAGAGGAGTTTTCCCTGAATGGGAGCAGCTGAAGCTCATATTTTAATCAAAAGGTACCGACGCAGATTTTCATATTCATAACTCCTGGCACATATTAACAGATTCTGGTCACTAGATTTTGAGAATAAAAATTAAGCTTGAGTCGTATATCTTTTTAATGATGTGTAGTTTGTCAAGGTAATTACTTACATCTGATAGTAATTTTGAGGTAATTTAAACAAAGAAAGCTTCAGTACGTCTGCGTCCTCGCATAGGTTAACAGGTTTAAAGACAACAACCTCTAACCAATGATTCTCAAATAGCTCAAAGTTTAATTGTGGCCATTTCTTAGAAAAACCAAAGGTTCTCTGTTAGCTCAGTGTGTTAGAACACACTGTTGTAGTGAACAGAAGTTGTAGTGAACAGGTTCAAATCCAAGTTTTTCAGAAACGTTATTTGATGCGTAACCCTATGGGCTTATGCATGTCTTAAATATAGTTTAAAACACATTTTATGTGAAAGATCCTCTGACTCAGTGGTAAAATCCAGTGCCTGGATGACAAGGAAAATGAGTTTGAATCCCAAGTGGACTGAAAGTGGCTAGGTGTAATGCAGGAGTGAAAGATTTGTGATTGGCTGGAAATAACTCAATCCAAACAAAGCGTTTGGATCAAGAGACACCTCTGTATTTTGTCTAATGCACAAGTGTCAAACTCTGCTCCTGCATTGAGGGCTGCCATCCTGCTGTTCCAATACACCTGCATGTAATTGTAGAGTAATCCTTGATTAGGTGTTTCAGGTGTTCAGAGCTAAACTTGCAGGAAGATGACCTTTCAGGAGAAGAGTTTGAAATCACTACTTCAACTGAAAGGCAGTACTTTCTTTGGAGACCAAAAGGGAGGAAGAAGGAGGCGGAAAAAGCAAACGGGTCTCTTCTGGCATTCTTTTGATGGCAGCGACAGAAGATAAGCGAGGTTATTTGGTGAAGACTAATGCAGCGTGTTGGGTCATGCATAGCTGCTTTTGACATCCGAACTGTCACTTGGTGCCTGCTCTTATCTCCCTAGGCCTGTCATCTTGGATTTTTTCACCAGCGCTCTGCCACATCCAAAAAGACCCTCATCATACCGAGCGCAACCTCCAAGCAGCCTGCCTTCACTCTCTCCCTTCATGACTGAAAGCCATAAACGAGTCAAATCTCTCACTGTGCTAAAATGCTTTCTGGCTCTGACTTTGCTCGGAAATGGAATCCTTTCCTGCCTGATCATGAGTGCATTATGAACAATTTGTCCATCGCCCATTTGTATGATAATCACATCAAGGAGCACAGGATAGTAATGTAGTGTAATTTGATGTAATGTTTAAAGCTGATCGGACACCAATCTATTCAAGCCCCATCTGTTCACAGGATGCCCCTCTGCTTTCATGTTCAGGGGTTGGCGGTCGATTGCAGGTGCCGTTTAACTTCATCGCCGGACGGGATGTGGCAGAAGGGATATAAGATAAAAACAAATTACTGAGCACTGACAGGTTCAGGTTCACACAATGACGACATGAACAGCATGCTGAAACGCAAAGCAGGAGAACCACATGGAATTACCTGTGGGCTGTCACAAATAAACCCTGCTAATGGATAAGACTGGTGATACTCCATGGTCAACTGCCAGATGTAGGAATCTAGAGGTTTTCAAGCAGTCTTTGAAGAAGAGAAATTCATATCCTTCTAGAATGGGTGAGTAAACGATGATCTATTCCTTTAATGCACCAGTATTGCCTGCATATGCCATTCGCAGTCCAACAGTATCTCAGTAAACTAAGGATTATTGTTAAGGACCTGGGGCAAGTATGAGAGAGTTTTGGGTCAGTTGACAGAACTGACCTTTGAGTGCCAGTGCTGCGTTGTCACAAAAAAATTGTGCATTCATTGTTTTGCCTTTCTGTGATGTATTCTACATTGTTGCTGCAAATTCAACTCCGTTGAGTTGTCACCAAGATTATCTAGCTTGCTAACATATATGTGATGTTGTCAAAACTGTAAAAATGATTTGTGATAGTCTTGAAAGCATCTGCAAGAATGTGTTGAAACCTACAAACCAATCAGCAATGGGATATGTATAATTTCTGTCTTGCTGCAAATATTCAGTGTATTACTGGCCTGAATTTTAATGGTGGTATGTTTGTTTTCTTGCTGATATGATAATATTCCTGTCTGCCAGATGCTTTTGCCCACTGTTGGGAATGGCTGCTCATTTTTAACGTCTGGAAAGTTTATCATTCTCCAGGGAGGGAGAACAACAGCTCTCTAGAGTGGCTAAATTAGATTACCTCTAATCCAACATACAGACAGTCCTGTTCCACAGTTTAAGACCATTCTAATTTAATAATATAGGGAAATTATTAGAAGTGATTCAATTGAAGAAAAAGGATTACATCAAATGGCCATCAATTTTCTTTTGCACTGCATCAGAGATCATCTGTTCTTAGCATCAAAGTGAGATGGCTCTATTTTTTCCGCAATCTCTATAGCTTTTTTTACTCTGAAGGTCCTTAGATTGAACAATTTCTGTCAATAGCAGGCAAGCGTTCCTTAATCCTACTATATGGATGATCATGGTAGCCATCAAAAGCTGTTCTCCTCCCAATAGTTAATGGCTGATGCTAGTTGTCACTTCCTTTGAACTCTTTGCAAATGAGAGTAAATGTGGGCTCAGGGAGGGATTATTGTTTTTAATGCACTTCACTATTGGCATCTTTTAGCTGATTTTCTATAAACAAGAGCTGGCAGAGCAAAGGTCATGACCGTGGCCCTGGACAGAGACTTTAATCAGTGGTCATCAAAGGTTCTGGGGCATCACTCTGTAAGTGATTTCTAATCATCTCTCTGAAGAGCAGACAGATATAATAGCATGTAATGGAATGGATGGTTTCGGTAGCTTGTGCATTAGCAGCCTAAAGGCTCTCAACTTTTGACCCTGACCTCTCTTCCAACCTCAGATAAACACATTTGAGTGGATCTCTGTAACCACATTAAACTCCTAAAAGACATTTAAGAAAGTGTTTAATGAGATAATTAGAAAGTCGTCTTTTTATCCCTATAGAATATCTTGTCTTGCACAGAAATGTCACATTGGAATTAAAACAGATTGTGAATGCTGTTTAATGTAAAAAAAAAAAAAAAATCACTTATGTTTTCAGAACATTAGTTGAAAATGAAAATGTAGAAATATTTTCCATTGGAAAAAAAAAAAAAAAGTTTTTCTGTCATATGAAGAGCTAAAATGCATAGCTATGTTACGATTCGAATTCTAGGAAAACGAGCAGTGCTATTTCTGCTCAGCCTAGCCATGGTATTTGGAGTGTGACAGAATGAGACATTCTTGTCTAGATTCTTTGACCAATAAAAAAAGAAGCTGAGAAGGAACTTCCTTCCTTCTCTCTCATACATTTTTTTTTACCTCAAAGCTGATAGAAGGGCATCCCCGAACACATACACACCCACACACCCCCCTCAGAAAACCATCAGCAGCATCTAAAACAAACTCTTGGCACGTGTTTCCTGTGGGGAAACGTGTGTGACCACCATGTGCTCCGTGTGTGTGTGGCATGTAGCGGGTGGAAATGTCCTATGTGACAGCTGTAGTATCATTGCCCAAGGAAAGTCAGAGAGAGAGCATCGGAGAGAGAGAGAGAGAGCAGGAGAATCCCTCCAATACTCTATTCATCTGGTTGTGCAGTGATTGGACATAGGGTGACCAGATGTCCTGATAAAGTCAATCTGTTTTATGAGCCGCGTCTAGATGATAATTAGTTTTAACTTCAGTTTGAAATGTACCAAAGTGTTGAATATATCTAAAGATCAGAATTTTTTGTTGTTTTCAGACTGTTGTAGATTATAAATAAATAAATGTTCAAATAGTTAAAGCATAGCCATTATATCCTGATATTTCACAATGATCATCTAGTCACTTTAATCAGACACTAGTACATTCTGAGTGTGTACTTGAATATATATTATGGGCAAATTTGTTCCTATATTTAAATATGAGACACCTTGCCTTTGAGGACATCCTCATCTGGAAAAAAATATATATATATTTGTAAATAGAGCAGGTCTAAAAATGCAGTTTCAAAAGTTTCTTTCAGTTTTAGGGTCTGAAAAACACAGACCAACTAATGAAAGTAAATGCTTTTACATAAGCCTACTGTTTAGGAGAGTCGTAACTTGAAATAGATCCACTAAGAAAGCCATTAAAAAAAATCTAATATTTACATTGCAGTCTTGGTTGTACAGAAAAAGTAAAATGTGTATAAACATTTGTCCAATTATGATTATTTCACAGACGTGAATAAAGCCAAATATACATTGAGAATCTTTCACAGATCTGATGCTGTTAACGTTGTAAACGTGACTCTATCAGGCACACTGATAAAAAAAATAAAGCGGTGGGTATATTGTCTGGGACTGAGACTAGGTTAAGGTTAGTCAGCTGTTCTAATTAGCTGTATATAAAAACAAAAGTAAATAGGCATGTCTTCATTTTTATAGCTAAGAGTGTGTATGGTGAGAAGTCAATTCTCTCCCTGCCTGATGGCTGTGTGCGTTATGCAGTTATACAGTGCTAATAATGGTTTACCAATCTAATTACTCAAACAGCAAAGAGAAAACACATTACCTTTTCATTAAATTAAATATTTTACGCTGATTAGTGTAAAATTACTATATAATGAAAAATGAATTGCTCCCTCATGTTTCAGTTTTTATCTCTGGGAACCATAGTGGAAAGAAGTTCAGTGTTCCAGCCCTGAGCGCCTGTACTGAGCCCTAAAGCAGTTGAGTGCGGTTTTATGTATTATACGGTCATTCGCTCGAGGAATGGACATTAAGTGGCTTTGACTTCATTTGTCAAAGGCCCTCTGTGTCTCTGCAGTAATGGCCATTCCATTTAAATAAGTAAACATTTCCTTGCCCCTGCCTCTTGTCTCTTTGCAAAATGACCCTGCCACCGTGCACGTTTAGCATCAGAACTCATTAGCCTGGTTAGGAAGGAGGGTTTGGTGTATGGTGGCATTGCAGTGGTCTACCGGGGCCCCCATCCCCCCTCCCCAGCTGCTACTCTACAAGATGCAGAGGACACAGCAGGACACAATCACCAACACTCAGACTAAAGATATATGTAAGAGAATACAGTGTGTATAGAGTTTTTATAGTTTGACATATACTTTTATAAAATGTATAAAATCACTATTTTGTACTGTATTGGATAAAATGTGTATTTATAACCAACATATACAGTGGCTCTAAAAACTAGGATATTTGTAGCTTAAGTAATTAAGTTACAATTAAAAATGGATGAATGTCATTGTTATATTTAAGCAATATCACACAAGCAACAGTGCCTGAGTGACGCAGGTAATCACAGCCGTGCTGACATTCAGAAAAAAATGGCACAATTGCCAGTGTTCTCCTACAGCGGTTCGATAAAACAAGCTAATATTAAGTAACTTAGTTATCTTGTTGTTGTTTTTTGCTCTGCTTACGAAATTATTTCCAAATCAAGCCACACCAGTAGCGTCGCACATCTCCAAGCAACAATTCCTGAATGAATCAGTATTTTTGAACAAATCTTTAAAGTGAATGATTCAAATGACTCCCGATTTCACAGACAAGGCTTAAGTCTGTAGTCCCAGACTAAATGCATGTTTCAGCTGTCTTAACTGAAAGCAACTTGCACTGACATATCTAAGGCACATTTATAAAAGCTACCTAATGGCTCACTTCCACCAAGCGGTAAGGTACGCAATTATTTCCATTTCGATTGTCAAAAGTTGTGAATGGTACCAAAATCCTTAACCGTTGGGGTACCTAGCACAGTAGTCCAGTACCTAAAGGGTGGAGCTAGACTCACTGCAGAACGTTGATGTCTCTGGCTGACAGAGAATTGTCACTTGCACATGCTTTTTTGTCTGTGTTTTTCGTTGCAGCCTGCAGCCTTGGCTCAAACAAAGTGTGTCGTCTTGTGACAAGCAGCCACATGCCGAGAAGCAAAAACAAGATCTGCTGTATGTCATCCATTGTTGTTTACTGTGTTGCTGTCTTCTTCGCACGAGAATGACGTCAATCGCTACACCACGTCTATCAAGTAAGGGTACTTGTTGGCGGTGGAAACACAAGCCGAATCAGGGTTTACCGTCCGGAATTGTACTGTACTGTGCTGTACCACTCAGTGGAAACGAGCCATAAATGTCCTAACTGAACTAAGGTCTAAACCTGGCTTAATCTAAGCCCTGTCTGTGAAACCAGGTCTAGGTATGTTGGACTTGATGCGGCACTGCAGTGAGAATGATTAGAGAGCAGATGGCTACATATCCTTTTGAATCGCTCTCGAGGTACTTTGAAGTCATACACCGATCAGTCTGCGCAGCACCGCTTCAAGTCCAACACACCTAATCACTTGTGGCCACCTTACTGGCATTATGCACAACATGCATAATATATTTATTTTAAAGTCATGTAGCACAACACACAATTAAAAGCAAATCATTATCAGGTTTATAGTGCAAGATGTGCGAGACTAGTCTATTAAACTATACTGCTGCGACTAGTCTTTTTTTTTTTTTTTTGCACATTTAATGTTTCGCTTTACATTTTTACAAAGGCTACATTTAAATTACCGTCATGTTAATGTTACATTTTGAAATATATATGAATTTATTTGGAGTGGAAAACAATCATTTCATTTTACCTCAGATTTTGCATGCGTCTGTGGCTTCTGCGGCGGGATCAGAGAAAGATGAGCCAGGGTGAGGGAGTATTTTGAAAACCTACACAAAACCTTTCCTTTTTCTTCTATATCATGTCAAACTAGCATATAACAATGAAGCTTGCTTATAGGATTATAAGTTAATACTACCAGTATGATGGCATGACATTTTATATTGGATAAGGAGAAACATTATGAACAAAAGTTACTGGACACTTGAACAGTTGCTATATCAACATATCAATAATAATGTATAGTTGTCAGTACACATCAAGCTTTTTTTTGGGGATTTTGCCGCCTGTCATGTGTACAGATACATTTTATACATGAGAAGTGCTTTTTTTTTTTTTGCAAGTGCAAGTGGTAATGAACCAATACCTTAACGTGCTGACTTATGTGGACTAACTTTTATTTGAGGAAAGCTGTTTATAATAGGCTGGGTTTGAACTTATTGGTCCTGCGCTGCCTATTGATTCAGCTGATTTGAATAAATGTCTATAATGGCTAATGTTGCTTAAAGGGATATTTCACCCAAAAATTAAAATTACCCCATGATCAACTCACACCTCAAGCCATCCTAGGTGTATTCGACATTCTTCTTTCAGACAAATACAATCGGAGTTATATAAAAAAATATCCTGGCTTTTCCAAGCATTATAATGGCAGCCCAAAATTTGAAGCTCAAAAAAGTGCATACATCCATTATAAAAGTAATCCACACGGCTCCGGGGGGTTAATAAAGGACTTCTGAAGCGAATCGATGGGTTTGTGAAAGAAAAATTTCCACATTTAAAACTTTATAAAGTAAAATATCTAGCTTCCGACAGACTGCCTTCTGCATTTAACTTACGAAAAAAGTGTAACTGGCACACTATGACGTTGGACGTAGCGTAAGCATTTTGAACTGCGAGAGGCGTTACACTTTCTGTGTAAGTTGAATACGTAAAACTCTGATTGTATTCGTCTGAAAGAAGAATGTTATATACACCTAGGATGGCTTGAGGGTGAGTAAATCATGGGGTAATTTTCATTTTTGGGTGAACTATCCCTTTAAGTAAATGCTCAAGTTTAATATACAATGATCCCAATGGAAGGCAAGCACATCACATATTTTTAGTGGCATTCAGTATGGGATTGGACTGTTCATAGATTGTGTTCTTTCAAATGGATCGCATATACAGACTGTCTCGGTTGCAAAATTTCCGCTTAAACGTTTATGAAATTAGTCATTGCGCACATCCCTAATTCATAGTTCAAAAGTTCAGTAGTAAGAAATAGTTCAGTTTTTTTACATTTATCTTTGAATCTGACACCTAATTAAACTTGATCATTAAATCCACCAATAATTTAAATTAATAATTTATTTTAATTTTCTCTTTAACAGGTACATGAGCTATGAGTCAAACCAAAAAGAATTTTAAAAAAACGACATATCCGCAATATGCTTTCAGGTCTCATCTGAAATCCAGTAAAGAGGATGGATCTGCAGTTAATTAAGATGTACAGAGAGAGGGAGACGATTAAACCACATCTTCTCTTGGGTCATTTACCAGATGGATGAGGAACATGTCTGAAGACTCTGGGACAAGAATTAACAAGCTCAAATCTGTCTAATTAACTAATCTGATCTATTCCCCTACCCAATCCTGAAGCTGAGAATCTGGGGCAGGAAAGGCACCTCAGGCCTTTGGCTAACGCAACGCCATTTGTGTTTCTACTGAATTGGTGACTTTATACAACAGGCAGTGGTATCAAGGATATTAGCAACTTTTACTCTCTACTTGACTACATTTTTTAACTTTACGCCAATACAATGAGTAATGCAATTACTTCATGGCACCTAACTTTTTTTCTGCAGCAGTTTTTTTCTCCTTCAAAAGAAGCGATATTGCTATCTACAGACCATTAAAGATACTACTGTATAACTTGACCATTTTCAACAAGGAACTTGTCAACAAGGCTATTTGAATGTGCGTGCATTAGCAGGTAGTTGCTTAATAGCAGGTGTTTCATATATGATATGCAGCTGGTGATGAGGCTGAAACAAGCACATCCAGTGCAAGTAGGCTTTGATTTAATTTTACTTAACACTATTTTATTTATCCTTTATACTGAAGAATATATTGACGGATTTTGGTTTACTTATGCCCTTTTTGAGCTTAACTGAGGCTTGAGTGTTTGTAGATGTTTAAGAGGCTGTCGACCTTGATTTATAGCAATATTGAGATGTTCAAGGTTAGAGAAAATAAACATGTGATTGCTCACAAATCAACTGTTTCTTGTTTTTCACTGGCATGCCTCTGGTGTTGAGGACTAATGCATCTTTGAGCCTACATATAGTACAACTAAACTTAAGTACTGTTAAAATAAGATGCTCTAAATCTTAGTTTCACAGACAATGCTTGGATTAAGCCAGGAGAAGGCCTTGGTTCAATTAAGACATTTAGGGTAGATTTACACAACAACGATGTACTCAAAACGGAAACGTTTTTTCTCTGTACAGATGACAGCGTTATCACACCGATATGCAAAAACCACTAAAACCACTGTATTATGCATGCCAGGCCAGCAGTTAGCAATGTCAATTAATATTGATATACCGTTAATTCTGAATAATGAATTGCGCTTTTATATGTCAGTTCAAAGTGTCTGTCACGATGCCAGGTACATTTTGCTCTGCGCCGACTTGCGCATTTGATCCGCTCTGTGCTATCGTGTCTCTGGTCCGGAGCAGACTGTGACCCAACAATAGCAAAAATGTAACAGATCTTGAAGGTCTGAGATGAAGGTCTTGACTTTTTGGTGAAAAGAGCTCTTTGCCATTTTGAAACCGCTCCCATTATAAGAAGCAATCGGTTATAATAGGAGAAATCTAGTTGTGCTGTGTCATTGCTTGACTTATGGGAGAACTCCGATGTCTAATAGGGGAGATGACACAATAAGCCAATTCAGTTTTTTTTTTTTTCTTCTTTACTACTTTTCAAGCGTGAACATTACCGTGGGTTTTTAAACACAGAATTTGAGCATGCAATTATAGTTGTATTGTTTTGACACAGATATCACCTATTAAATCATTTTTATTTTATTTATTATTTTTTATTAATATTTAATGAATACTTAATTTAATGTCTAATAATAACATTTATGGAATTGTAATTTAAATGACTAAACTGAAAGGACTAAACATCAAATAGAAATAAAAATCTAAACTGTCCTTATGATTTTATATAAATTCTTAAGTGTAATGTCATGTAAATTTTATTCTTAATCTCTTTATAGTCACAATTTACAGATTTATCTGAAAGAAAAAGAATAATAAAAACCATCTTTTGAGGGATAATTAACTTTTTTTTTAAATATTCATGTTGGTTCATTTGGATTTTTCGATTTGCATTTTTTTTTTTTTAGACCATTTTAGTTGCATCCCTGGTTAGAGAACTTTCTTTTAGAGCTATGGGGGGAAAAAAATCACTCATACACAGTAATTCAAAAAGACTTCAGTCTGATGGAAGACAAATCTATAGCATTCCCTATTTTACAGACCTATATGCATTTCTCTCTATATCGTAAATGGGAGACTTCAAACCATCCACCTACCCGGGTCATCTTTCATTGAGTCCTTTCATTTCATTGAGTCCTCTCGGGCCTATTTAGGGATGAGTAACTGAAGAAACGTCTGTCACCTTTCCTTCCCAGAGACATCTGGAGAAAGACATGTGTTGGCGTTAAGAATAATATCTGCATATGAAATGGAGCACGAGTCCTCTTAGGAACATCTCATTTACAACGGGATGAAGCAACAAGGCGGAAAAAACACTGATTTGTGGGGTTTTCTCAGGACCTTGCCCTGTGGATTACTTTTTAAAGTATAAAGACAAGTTTACTTCCTCTGGCTTCCTTTAACAAGAGGTCAGGTGGCTCATAAAAAAAATAGCTGCCCTTTTATACACTGCAAATGCATTTTACTTCATCTTTTACTCTCAAAGCTCTGCAGACAGCCGTGTACAACAAATGCTCCTTTGCCTTTTCACTTAGATGTAGCCAATTACTGTTCTTCTCCATTGTGTTTCCAGCCACTGCATACATCACTGAAAATCTTTTGATAACGCCAACCAACAATGATACTTGACTTAAACTTGATGCCTACACTTAATAGAGCAACTTACTCTCAACAAAGTACAAGCTAATGAGCCGTTTCTCAGGACTAAAGTACACAGATAATCAAAAAGCTTGTTTGTTTGCCAAAAACTCTCTCTGCTTTTCTGGCAGCCTCCCAAATACCTAAATGTTTATTATTTTATGTTAATAAAGCTGTAATTCCCATAAAAATGTCAATGTTAGCCTGAACGGCAGCGGCGTCTTGGCTAAGTTTACTCTGTAAATCATCAGCTGTTTTCAACGTTGAATATCATAAGCGTGTTTTTATACATCGAAGCTACGCTCCACAGCTTGAGGCTACTAGTGAATGAAACCATCAATCAGCCACACTTGGACGTGTAGGAGATGGAGATCTTTTCATTGATCGGATTTGCTAATGCACATGGTACACGCAGAAGTGTTTTGCAGGAGCTGAAAACGTTCACATGTGATTGATTGAGGTTTTTGCAGAGATCTAGTTATTCATCATGCTACTGATATTGGATGTGCTAAGATATTTTTCCAAGCGGCTGCTGTGAATCTGTGTTTCAAAGAGCAGCAAAATCCTAAGATATCATCTAAACACTGTGTGCTTTGAGTTTCCAGTTTGTTGACTTCTTCTTGGATACATATTATAGGCCTATGAAGTTATAGTGCAAGTTATAGTGCTTATGAAACCAGCCTGTGGTCTTTGACTTTGACTGTACAGATGTGATTTATGATTGGAGAAATCTCACTAGCATTTCATTAAGTCCTTGTCTTCATTAAAGATGACCTCACTATGAGCTATCCTGGACAAAACACTATGTAAACAGGATTGATGCCAATTGAATTAAAACTGCCTCGACTAAGTTTCCCCCATCAAGATCTCTGAAAGTCTCCAGCTCTAGGCTATTGATCAGTCCATTCTATTATCTTTCTGTAGGGACTTATTAAAGAAACTCATCTGAAGACCTCTAGTTCTTATTGATGTTTGCACAAAATGACACTTTGATGGGCCCAATCTAATATTGACTAACAGATGCTGTACAGCCTTGTTGACAACTTGAGCTCAAATTGTATTTATATTACATCCATTACAATATTGTGGCATGTTTAGTTTTTTTGTTTTTTTTCTGGTATTGCAAAATGCATTTAGGATCAATACAGGCCTAACATTTATTTATTAAATGTATTAATTACATTATAACAAAGATGACAATGTTTTAATCTGGATATTTGAAAAAATACAACAGGGTAATACAGCTGTCCTGAAACAACTGTAGTGAAGAAAAATCATAATGTAGCCTCGAATGAAATGAAAACAATTAAGTATGATCTATTATTATTATTGTTATTATTTATTATGAGTATTTTAACTTTAGCTTCACTGCTTATTAATATTTTAACCATTTTTGTTCAGCAAATCAGTGTGACAAACATATAGAAAGAGAGATAGGATATCATCGAGGAGACCACTGCAGACCCTCATGATGCGACTGTGTGTTAAGGTCAATAAGTCTCTTAAAATATCAGATAATATGAATGTCATGTGGTGCAACTTCCCCCAAAAGTGAAAAATGCATATTAAATAATGTGGAAAAATGATTAAGATGTGTTTGCTCATTGTGTAATTAAAATGTTTATATATATATATATATATATATATATATATATATATATATATATATATATATATATACACTCACCTAAAGGATTATTAGGAACACCATACTAATACTGTGTTTGACCCCCTTTCACCTTCAGAACTGCCTTAATTCTACGTGGCATTGATTCAACAAGGTGCTGAAAGCATTCTTTAGAAATGTTGGCCCATATTGATAGGATAGCATCTTGCAGTTGATGGAGATTTGTGGGATGAACATCCAGGGCACGAAGCTCCCGTTCCACCACATCCCAAAGATGCTCTATTGGGTTGAGGGCCATTTTAGTACAGTGAACTCATTGTCATGTTCAAGAAACCAATTTGAAATGATTCGAGCTTTGTGACATGGTGCATTATCCTGCTGGAAGTAGCCATCAGAGGATGGGTACATGGTGGTCATAAAGGGATGGACATGGTCAGAAACAATGCTCAGGTAGGCCGTGGCATTTAAACGATGCCCAATTGGCACTAAGGGGCCTAAAGTGTGCCAAGAAAACATCCCCCACACCATTACACCACCACCACCAGCCTGCACAGTGGTAACAAGGCATGATGGATCCATGTTCTCATTCTGTTTACGCCAAATTCTGACTCTACCATCTGAATGTCTCAACAGAAATCATCAGACCAGGCAACATTTTTCCAGTCTTCAACTGTCCAATTTTGGTGAGCTCGTGCAAATTGTAGCCTCTTTTTTCCTATTTGTAGTGGAGATGAGTGGTACCTGGTGAGGTCTTCTGCTGTTGTAGCCCATCCGCCTCAAGGTTGTGCGTGTTGTGGCTTCACAAATGCTTTGCTGCATACCTCGGTTGTAATATATATATTTAATCTTTTACTTACAACACATAACTTTATAAGAGCTGTTAGATTTAAAGGCAGGGTAGGCGATTTGTTCCAGAAACATTTTGTTATGTTGGTTGAAAGTCCTTCACATCCTGATAGCAATCACAATGTTACATGGTCTAAATGTATTTATATGTATATATGTCATCTGTGAAAGGTGTAGGGCCATAAAAGGTTTGTCCAATCTTTGCATTCGGCCCTTGCATTAGCTCTACAATTAGTTTTTATGGAGATGAGAAATAAAAAACCCTCCCTGACAGCTATGATCAGCTGTTCGTCTATCTTGGCTGAGCTTTCAATGTTGTTACGGAAAGGCCGAAGCTGATCGGTTGGTTCTTGTCACATGACCTTGTTTGCGGCATTCTGAAAAGTTGAGATTTTTTTCATCTCGCTGCAGTCCCTTAGACAGATGTCAGTCACCGAGCACCTCAACAGAAACAGCAGCCACTTTTTGCAGTTCCTCCTGAACCAAAACAACAAGCTTATTCTGCATTCACGCAATAACGACTGTAATTTGGAAGAGATGGAAACCTGTGACATTATACTTAGATTGGTTTGTGACTCAAATGTGTGCGTTTCAATGGCAACACTATCAATGCCAAATTGAATCTGCAGCAGGTGGTACAGGTCAGTGCTCTATATGTTCATTATTATTGTAATATTATGTGCTTTGAGACATGAGGTCATTTAACACCGTCTCTCGTCTCGTGAAGCTTTGCGAACCCTGCTGTGTGCGTTCATGTGTTTTGGAGGAGGCGTGGCTTTAGAGATGCTCTGAATGGAGGCGTGGGATCTCATGCTTTCAAAGCTAGATTGCTATTGCTAACCGCTCTGAAAATTGCCTACCCTTAATCTTTTCTTGTAAATGGCATAATTTTTTTAAACCATATAAAACCAACATGAATACCAAGAGTACTAAGAACTAAGGCACCTGGCACGTGTTTTTACTTCTCTTTATCATGGACATTCTTATTTGTCAATGACCATTTAATTAAATTAGCAATTTCTGTCTGATAAGTGTACATTTTTGGACATGAGATTAAATTAGTGTTGTCATCTATGTTGTTTGGTGGCTAGTCTATCACCTACTGCATGGATCACTTTTGGCACGTCTGTTAACAGCATAACAGAGCAATATAGTCTTTCAGAGGCACAGAATTAAACTGGAACACAAACCCCTGTGAACGGCAGCACTATACATAGAAAACGGGTGGGAGGACTATTAGGGCTGTTCAATAAGGGTTGAGCTGCACTATTTGTGGGTAATGAAGGAAAGCTGGGGGGGTTCTGCTGAAAGGGAAATGACAAACCCATTCGACTGGGCAACTCTGAGGGGAATTTGATGAGGTTTGGCTCGATAAAGCTTATGCGTGTTGTTTCAGACTCCCTTTCCCAATCTTATCCGGCTCCTGGTCGGCCGAGGCCTTATAAATGTTATCTGATTGCTGAAAGCTTTTCCAACACACAAATTCTACAGTGAAATTAATCTCTGACTAAATTATTGATGGTACACACAACCCATCAATTGGAGGGTGAAAACAAAAAAGCACATTAGATAAGCAGAATCAATGGCACGGCTTCACCCCGGTTAAACATAGTCTATAGTGCAAGACGAACGATAACACCAATAATAGGTGCCCAAGTCCTGTTTTGTTTTGTTTGTTTGTTTTTTTAACAAAAGACCTCTTTGTACACAGCTGTGAACCCATGCCATTGACCTTTGCATTTGTGGTCTTCTCTCAGCTGGTTACCATCAGCGGAGAAAAGGTTACACATGATGAATACAAAAACAAGACACTTTTGTGTCCTTTTTGAAGTCTGAAAGTGCCATTCATTGTAACTGCATGGAAAAAGAGCAACCAGAACATTCTTTAAAGTGACCAGAATATGGGGAATTTTGGGGGGAAAAAATTCTTTAAATTCCCTCTCTTTTAAAAGCAACATGTGTCATATAATACACACCAAATGCTTTTATGTTAAAAAGTGATCTTCATTTGCGATGTGACTCATTCCAAGTCTGATGAAAGGAGGGCAGTCCTTTCTACCTATGAATAGCCATAGCTACGAAAAGTGGGCTTTGATGAGTGGATGGGCTATCTCCGACACAAATACAACATCAGTAGGAATATATTTTCTTTAGATATCTGGAGGGGCCAGAGGGAAATACTACATGAATCACGATTGGTTGAGGGTTGGCGGCTTTCCTGTCAAAATGTTTCCGAGAAATGAAACCGAACAAACACATCAAAATGTATATTTTATAACACAAGCTGGGGAATCAGGTGTAGAAAAGCAAGAACTCTCATGTAAAACATGCCACATAAATTGTCGTGCGGCAAAAAAATTGACATAGACAAATAGAAAATCAGAACCGAGGTGCATGCACGCACACACAAATGTGCTACAATTGATGTGGTGTAACTTTTCTCTTTTCGTCCTCCGCCACCTTTACCTGGAGGAGTGCAATATCAGCTTATTATGGGAAATGTCTATGCAGCAAAACACACAAATAAACTGCCACGGTTTGGTCGACACATTTTTAGAACTTGTTTTGGTTGATGACTATTTCAGCTTTTCAGTTTGATGATGGGTCTTGTGAGGATATAGCTTGCTCCTAATGGCTGGGTCTGGGTTGTTTTTAACCTGACCCTGGATGTTTCGAGGTCAGTGGTTATTAGACCTGAATAGACTGAGCTTTCCACTGGGTTTAACAGTCACAGGCTGACTCAGGATCTGTGGAGCTCAGGGCACTGCTGACCTGCTTTACTATATAGATGCTAATGACTATTATGCGGCATAGTTGCGTGCAGCATCTGGCTTGCACATAAGCAAACGATAAAGCAATCTGTAAACAAATGAAAAACTGCTCCTTAAGACATATAGACACAAATACAGTAAATGCCAAATACAAAATAACCGTTAAACATACTTGCAGCATTGATAAGCCTATTCTCTGTTCCAAAACCCTGTTCCCCAGGGCATACCTACACCACATTTTAAGGCATCATGTGCATGCTCGTTGTTGTTGTTGTTGCTATTATTATTATTATTATTATTATTATTATTATTATTATTAATTAAAAACAATGACAACAATAGTTAATATTGGTGGGAATAATTTAGACTTTATAATGTAATAACAATATCTTTATTTTGCCAAATTCAAGGCTATCCCATTTATGCTTAATGGGATTCATAAGTTTAGGTTTAGTAATTTGTAATTTACATTTAAAAAACTTTTTTACTTTTATTCAGCTAGGACACATTAAAATGATCAAAAGTGATATTAAAGTCTGATTTCTTTTAACTTTGAAATTCTGGAAAAAAGTCTCGGTTTCCCTGAAAAATTGTAAGCAACACAACCATTTTGAAATGTTTCTTGAGCTCCAAATCAGCATATTAGCCCTATGGTGATTCGTTGTTTATAAATGACGCAGAGAAAATTGCATTTAAAATACCTTAATAACATTTAACCAAAAAATTAGTTTAGTATTATCATATGACATCCTCTTCCACCAATAAAATTAAAATCTTTTTGCCATGTGCTTGACATTTTTGGCAAGTGGAAGTGGAAGAGACATTGGGAGATATTGCGAATTTATTTTAGACTAGGAAATACATATAATTTCAATAAAAAAAAAACCCACTGTACATACAAATGTCTTTTCTAAAGTTTTTGGTCGTTTTTAATGCACATTTTGTAAAATCAATAACTCAAAGACCAAACAAATCAGTGTGTTATGCATAAAATGACAAAGTCCTTTTTGTTCACTTGTTCATTACTGGCAGGCATATGAATAAAAGACTAAATTCAATCTGTTTATCATATAAAGTGACTGTGTCTCTTCAGAAAAATTAGACTAAATCGCTCAATTCACATGGATTCGTTTTATGAACTCTTTATGAACTTTTTAAAGTGTCAAAGTGGTAGTTGCTTAGCTGTCAATGGAGGGACAGAAATCTTTTATATTTTATTAAAAAATACCTTAATTTGTGTTTCGAAGATGAACAAACGTCTTATGGGCTTGGAATGACATGAGGGTGAGTAAATGATGACAATTTACATTTTTGGGTGAACTATATCCCTTTAATGTGGAAAAAAAATCTCAACATGGCTTAATGTTGCCTATTGAAATTGGAGGACCAAATTCAGTAGGCTGATTACCCATGCATGTTATATATCTCTGTCAACGCGTGATGCCATAAAACTACAGCTTGTTTATAAAGTTTTTTTTTTTTCTTAATTATCCATTTCATACGTATATACACTCACCTAAAGGATTATTAGGAACACCATACTAATACTGTGTTTGACCCCTTTCGCCTTCAGAACTGCCTTAATTCTACGTGGCATTGATTCAACAAGGTGCTGAAAGCATTCTTTAGAAATGTTGGCCCATATTGATAGGATAGCATCTTGCAGTTGATGGAGATTTGTGGGATGCACATCCAGGGCACGAAGCTCCCGTTCCACCACATCCCAAAGATGCTCTATTGGGTTGAGATCTGGTGACTGTGGGGGCCATTTTAGTACAGTGAACTCATTGTCATGTTCAAGAAACCAATTTGAAATGATTGGAGCTTTGTGACATGGTGCATCAGAGGATGGGTACATGGTGGTCATAAAGGGATGGACATGGTCAGAAACAATGCTCAGGTAGGCCGTGGCATTTAAACGATGCCCAATTGGCACTAAGGGGCCTAAAGTATGCCAAGAAAACATCCCCCACACCATTACACCACCACCACCAGCCTGCACAGTGGTAACAAGGCATGATGGATCCATGTTCTCATTCTGTTTACGCCAAATTCAGTTTGGAGTTCAGGAGATTGTCTTGACCAGGACCACACCCCTAAATGCATTGAAGCAACTGCCATGTGATTGGTTGATTAGATAATTGCATTAATGAGAAATTGAACAGGTGTTCCTAATAAACCTTTAGGTGAGTGTGTGTGTATATATATATATATATATATATATATAATTATTATTATTATTATTATTTTTATTTATTTATTTATTTTTTTTATATTCTTTGAACTCTTCTGAACATTAATATTTTGTGCAACAGTAACTCAACAGTGTTCATTAAGGCCTTCACTTATTTAAATGTATTTTTCATACATGATTTAAAATGGTGTTTTTTTTGTTAGTTTTTTTATCCGTTTCTTTTGTTTTGGAAATAGATACATTTTACCACTGATAAGTGATGTATTTTTAAAATTGTTTAAACTGTTGGAGGATATACACTCACCTAAAGGATTATTAGGAACACCTGTTCAATTTCTCATTAATGCAATTATCTAATCAACCAATCACATGGCAGTTGCTTCAATGCATTTAGGGGTGTGGTCCTGGTCAAGACAATCTCCTGAACTCCAAACTGAATGTCAGAATGGGAAAGAAAGGTGATTTAAGCAATTTTGAGCGTGGCATGGTTGTTGGTGCCAGACGGGCCGGTCTGAGTATTTCACAATCTGCTCAGTTACTGGGATTTTCATGCACAACCATTTCTAGAGTTTACAAAGAATGGTGTGAAAAGGGAAAAACATCCAGTATGCGACAGTCCTGTGGGCAAAAATGCCTTGTTGATGCTAGAGGTCAGAGGAGAATGGGTCGACTGATTCAAGCTGATAGAAGAGCAACTTTGACTGAAATAACCACTCGTTACAACCGAGGTATGCAGCAAAGCATTTGTGAAGCCACAACACGCACAACCTTGAGGCGGATGGGCTACAACAGCAGAAGACCCCACCGGGTACCACTCATCTCCACTACAAATAGGAAAAAGAGGCTACAATTTGCACAAGCTCACCAAAATTGGACAGTTGAAGACTGGAAAAATGTTGCCTGGTCTGATGAGTCTTGATTTCTGTTGAGACATTCAGATGGTAGAGTCAGAATTTGGCGTAAACAGAATGAGAACATGGATCCATCATGCCTTGTTACCACTGTGCAGGCTGGTGGTGGTGGTGTAATGGTGTGGGGGATGTTTTCTTGGCACACTTTAGGCCCCTTAGTGCCAATTGGGCATCGTTTAAATGCCACGGCCTACCTGAGCATTGTTTCTGACCATGTCCATCCCTTTATGACCACCATGTACCCATCCTCTGATGGCTACTTCCAGCAGGATAATGCACCATGTCACAAAGCTCGAATCATTTCAAATTGGTTTCTTGAACATGACAATGAGTTCACTGTACTAAAATGGCCCCCACAGTCACCAGATCTCAACCCAATAGAGCATCTTTGGGATGTGGTGGAATGGGAGCTTCGTGCCCTGGATGTGCATCCCACAAATCTCCATCAACTGCAAGATGCTATCCTATCAATATGGGCCAACATTTCTAAAGAATGCTTTCAGCACCTTGTTGAATCAATGCCACGTAGAATTAAGGCAGTTCTGAAGGCGAAAGGGGGTCAAACACAGTATTAGTATGGTGTTCCTAATAATCCTTTAGGTGAGTGTAGATATTCTTCATTCATTCTGACAAACAGTGTTTTCTACATTTTTAAATTGCAGTGTACAGTGTTTATTATAAGGGGGTAGAATCCACAGCTCAGTACTTAGTGTTCATAAGTACTTTTAAATAAGTTAGGCCTACTCTTTTACTCTTACTCAAGTGCTTTTTTCTACTCGTTCTACATGTTTTTTGGAACGGTACTTTTACCTGAGTATATTTTTTTAGTACTCTTTCCACCCTTGCCTGTGAGCTTCACTTGCCTGTGTAGAGCTTTCTAAAAATCAATCGCATATGAGGTTCCTCTTTAGTTTGGATGCCTACATTTCAGTTCAGTGCCTACAATGACAGCAGACAGCAAGGGTCTCACTTGGCTTTGGAGCAGAGCTGAACAATTCAGCTTTTATGCTGACAATTCAGGAGCTTTCGTACAAGGCTTTCATAAACTACATGTCACATTTAATCATGTTTAAAATCAGTGCATTCATTCTCAAACTTTAATTTTGAGGGAAGCATATTTCGAGTCCCCTCACGAGAGCAGACTGAGGCACACCGTAATGAGATTCAACATTTCTGCCCATGGCCTGGTCTGAGTGGATGTAAGAGTAATTTGGGCTCATGGCTGTCAGTGCTGACCTGGTCCTCCCCAGAATCCATAAACAGAACCGCAAATCAAATTCCAAATTTTTTACTTAATATGCTGGACATGAAGGGAAAACTAGGTGACAGCAGAAGAGGACTCGAGAGATGGAGGTAGAAACAGACAGAAAAAGGGAGGAAAAGAGAAAGACAGGGATTAAAGTTATGTTCTAAAATGACTGCAGCATTAGGGGCTTAATGGGGCTTGCACATCTCAAACACTCAAGGGTCAGTTTTAGTTTTAACATGTCTATGGCCTCACAATAAAGGAGGGAATAACATCACAGTTATTCCCTCCCTTAAACGCATTAGTGGTGTGCCCTCAATCCTCTATCAGCTCTAACCCCCTTAAAACCGGAACAACAGACAGGCTGCCCTGAGATAAATGAGAATTTTAAGCCATTACGTTTGCTCCATTGATTCAATGAGACCTGGGGAACCAGTAGAGCTGCTAAGCAACACAATGATATTTCTGGGTTTCTTGTGGGCGGTTCACATCACTACAGGAGAAAAGAAGTGGCTTTGGCTTTTTAGAGTTTCAGACTTCTTTTAGAAAAATGGTCAACAGGCGGTTTGTATGGCTACTTTACAAAGTTTTTCTTTGGAGTATTTTTTTTTCTCTTCTTTTTTGAGACCGTCTGAAGATCCTTGGCAGGGTGATGACATATATCTGCTGCCGGACATACATCATCATGCAAATTAGAGCACCATTTACAGCCTTTGTCATGTAAATCAGAGGCTGTGTCTCCTGAAATCTTTCCAAAAGACCTTCATCAACACGGCCATCACACTCCCTGCTGCTGCACTCGATAGTTAGTGTTCAGCAAAATTGGAGAAAGACGGAGAAATGCAGAGGAAAAATAGAGGAAAGATATAGAATTTTATCAAATATCTTGATCATATTTCACTTTAAAATCAAATAAAAAACTTATGTAGCATGAAGTCTCTCTTTAGAGTTTAAGACCACATATATAAAATACTGTAATTTTGGGGGTCAGTAAGGTGTTTTTGAAAGAATTCTCTTATACTCACCAAGGCTGCACTTATTTGATCCAAAATACAGTAAATCAGCGATTAGCCTTGTTGCGCTTCGGGTGACCCGAGTTCGAGTCCCCCTCTCTCTCTCTCTCCTACCTTATAAGAAACATAAACATAAAGGCAAAGGCATTTATATGTAATTTATTACATTACATTTTAAAGTACATTACGACTTTGTCTATGATGGAAAAGCTGAATTTTCAGAATGACCTAGACATCTCTTGTGAGAAAAGAGGGGGTCAGAGAAATACAGAAGTCTCATAGTTCAGCACCAGTTAGGGTGAGCATCTAGTATTCCATTAACCTCCAATAATGCTCACAAATACAAATATATGATGCATATTATCATATCACAAGAAACATAAAACCCTCTGTTTGTGACAAAGAAAAAAAGTCTGCTTGTACTAAACACAGTTTATTAATGTAATTGTTGTTTTTCCAGATAGGCCTTCAGCTACATATTTTTTACCATGTTCTTTATTGGTGAAAGAACTATAAATACAGAAACCGAACCATGTTTCAGTCAATCCCGGGTGGTACTTCCCCCATAAGAGCAGCGCTATAAAATACAAACATTAGCCAGATGGAAATCAATACAAAAGCAGCCATTAACTGACCCACAAGGGGATGCTACAAAATATCAGTAACAGAATGATTATACTCCAGTATTTACTTGATTTTTTTTTTCTCCTTTTCTTTTCAAGTTTGCTCTCTCCTGAGACTTGGGCAGCGAAGGTATTGAGACTATGAAGTTCTGGAATCAAAAAGATATTCAAACAGTTGATTCACATCTGCAGCTGGCTTTTAAATCTGAGAATTTCACTTGTATGTGAAATAAATAGACAGCTGCTGCAGCATTGAGGTGAGGTGCATTTGAGGAAAAAGCAGAGCCCAGCTGGACTCTAAAAGCTGAATGATGCACTAAAAAACAGAAGAGCTCTGAATATGAAGTCTTTCCTGTATGCAGGTACATCACTTTGATTTTCTCACTGAAAGCTTACACTGCTTATGAAATTGTCAAATCTTTGTCAATGTTGTCAATGGGCTACTATAGCGGGGATTATGGGTAAAGAACAAAGTAGCAAAGGTTGGCTTCCTTTAGCACGGTGTTGCCGTGGTGATGGATCTGAGTGCCCTTTGGAGAGAATCAAAGATATAAACACAGTGATATTGTGAAATGTCACATTGACACTTGCGCAATAAATCAATGCTACTCGCGTATATGTGCTCACAATCTTGCGTGACCCTCCTTTGTGCTCAGCTTTGGCTTAAGTTGTAATTGATCATTGTTAAAGAATCAGTATAAGGAAGTAGAGGAGTGACAGAGTTACAGTAATAATGCAATTAACTTTAGTCAAAGCTATAAGGGATAGAACTAGAGATGAGAGCATATAAACAATACAGAGACTGTGATTATTTAGATCCTTAATTAAATACAATATTGATCAAATATTAGGCAAATTTAAGGATTTACAGAAAGGATTTAGAAAGGGTCTTCTGAAATATCTTACTATTGCAGGCCTAATTTCACTTATTAGCATCTGCCCATTTTTTCCACCTAATTTAATTGCTTGGATGGATGGATGGATGGATGGATGGATGGATGGATGGATAGATGGATGGATGGTAACACTTTATTTTAGTCTTGTTCCGCATGTACATACTATGTACTTTATAGCAATTACAATAACTAGGTTATAACTAACTACTAACCCTGAACCCTAAACCTAACCTTAACCCATGTAGTTACCTTATATTACCAGTACTTTCTTTGGTAACCATACTGTAAGTACATGTACTGTAATAATGAATGATTACTTTGTGCAAAGTCAACGAATATGTCATGATCATTCTGTTCTTATTTCTCTTCTAAAAGCCACAGTTATGTTTCATTTGTCAACTTCTTGGCTGATTGGTCCTCATATGTCTTCATATTTCTCATAAGTCTATATGTCACTCTTAGCGTTTCATCCATAGTCCTTTCCTCAATTTAAAATTTCCATAAATACCTTTGGTGCACTCACTCACCCTTTTTTCATAGTGCTGCTGGGTTAAAAGTCAACATTAAACTGCATTTGCAACCCATTTCATTTGATCTATTGGAAATTGACTGGATTGTGAGATGTGCAGCCAAACCTGAATGCGAGTTTGCAGTGGATTGTGGAGAGCCTCTTTGCTATTTATTCAGATCTATCTTTATATGCTATCATTACTGTGACTTTCATTTACATTAACCAGGACTTGACACTGACGCCTGCAAATAAATTTTTCAATTCCAGTAATTTCAGTTGCAGTGGAATATTTAAATGTGCAACCTTGCAATGCCACATGAAAATTACTGCATAACAAGATTATATTCAACTTAACCTATATAATAATTATAATACTATTTAATATGACAAAATATAATTGGGTGGGTTCCAGTGGGCAAATGTGAATGGAATGTGAACAGAGACAAAATCCTATTTTCAAGCCTTTTCAACATTATCTAGTATTAAATTACTGCATTACTCCAAACTGCACTGAATACTGTAGCTATTTGTCTGCTGAAAAGACAAATTTGAGAGGCGGAGCTTATTACATTTTGATGAAAGACTACTAAAACAGACATTTTTCTTCTTTGCAATAACATGCACTGATTAATTGTGCATAGGACTATCTAACCACTAAATAATTAGGATTGATTTTACGTTGATTAATAATACTGTATATGTATGTTAGATAAATGTGTGTCCTTCTGTATGCGCAGAAGAGTTTTAACTTTGTGGGCACACAAGGGCACATGAACTCACACGAGGGCTGTAAATTTGAGTGGTGAGATCAAAAAGCTCATTGTAGTGAGTCCTGAAGGCTTTGATGTGCAGCATGAGCCTCAGATGAGAACCAATCGCTGCATGTTGATTACTTTGGTCGAGTCACACATGTATGCATATGATTTAATGGGACTACATTTTGAAGATGAAAGGAATTTGGAGAAGCCTAATGTAGAACGCTCTACCTTAATACACACCCACAGGGGGCTTTCAGCTCTAATGTGACTCGCGCAAACGCCCATCGCCGTGATTGACCTGGATCAATCTTTCTTCTGAAAAGCTGGAGTCCAGTCAATCGATGCTGCAATTAATTACAACTTGATGTGTTTGAAATCAATGCGCCCAAATGCCAAACATGTGTTCACAGCTGGTTTTTAGGTAAAAGCAAGGAAATGAAAGGCTTATGTAGAAGTCACATAGGGTAATTTAAGTGAACAAAAAAACACCATCCCTTAATCAGGCTGTCACCTCTCAGGTGACGAATTCAAAAGCAATGGGCGATGATAATGTATGACCACTGTTGTTGAAGGTCACAGTAGTGATATAAGTAGTGATTTGGCACGTATAAAGCTACTTAAATGAACAATTCCTCTGGAGCAACCTTGCTAAATCAAACTAGGATGCTTGCCCACCATCAGGCCTCTTTAATGGGATAGATCGCTTCGTTTTTTTCTTCCCACCATGAATCTTTCCAAATCCATATGCACAGAAAACATTATAAAGGTTTAGAAGTAAATAATGAACTATTTAAAAAAAGAAAGAAATATTCGTCAATCATCAGCATGTGGCATAATGTTGATTACAACAAAAATCATAAAATAACTTGTCACTCAAAAAGTTTATAATTTCATTAAAACACTTCATTCTTCTGTGAAAACTTGTTTGAGCAATAGAATTGTTGTTGCCATTTTAACATGATTTTAGGTGTTATGTTGTCATGACAAAAAATGGATATAACTTTAAACCAAAAGGGTTAGTAAACAGTTTTTTAACACTAAAATACAGTTAACACACAAGTTTTAGAGCGGGGAATTTTTTCAATTAAAAAAATTGCTACTTCATCGGAATGGTACGAAACTCTGTGACTTTTGCGGCAGTCACTATGTGACCAAAAAAAAAAAAACTTTATTGGACTTTATTTACTGGACTTCATTCAAAAAAGCTAAATGGTCATTAAAAAAAAACGCGTCTCACGTGTTTTTTTGTTTTTTTTTGCATTAAAAAATGACCGCCATAAAGTGAATGGCAAATAGACAAAAATATGAAAATATGAAAGTCTGGTTTACTATCTTTGTGGGAAATCTCCATAGACATAATGATTTTTATTCTGTATAAACTGTATATTCTCTCTCCTTACACTAACCCTACCCTTAAACCTACCCATCACACAAAACTTTCTGCATTTTTACATTTTCAAGAAAACTCATTCTGTACGATTTATAAGCTTGTTTCCTCATGGGGACCTCAGTTTAGTCATTCAGGTTAAAATCCCAACCGGGATAGAAAAACATGAACACACACACACGAACTGGTGTGGCTGTAACAATATGGCAAAAATAAGCAAGAAGACTAAAATAAGAGGTTGAATTTAGGTTGATTTAAGTTCTGATGAAGCCTTTCTGTTCAGTTGCTGTTCAGGTTTGACTGTAGTAAAATTAATGCAAAAATCAACATTTAAAAAAAAAAAAAAAAAACCTTGATTAAAAAGTAGTATTTGAAAATCTCTAAACATATATCCAAATCCACAACTTAATATAAATAAGTATTTATTTCTAATAACAACAAAAAATGTATAAATAAACATTTTTATATAGAGCTATATAAGAATCTAGTGGTTACACCACGGCATTACATATGTTTTTCTTTTTTTACTCCCACCAGATGTCACTTCAGAAATAGGATTTTAAAGGCATTGTCTCTATTTTATAAATATTTATAAATATTAATAACAAATATTTTAAACAAAATATATATTACATTGATTTACTGAAAATAAGTTTTCAGGTGTTCGGTCACTTTTGACCGCGAACAACACGTGTTACTCCCAAATGAACAATACCCCAGAGGGTTAAGTATTTAAGATTACAGATCAACCCCATTCATGTCCATTGTAACCCAGAATTTTTTATTTTTTATTTTAAAGGAGGGACATTGTCACAAGTGCTACCAATTATGCTTAAATTGAACTGAACCTTAAATAGTTGTAACTAGTTTAACCAGCACTAGAACGACTATGCTTTTTGAATAGCATTACCAGCTAAATTTTGCAGCTGAAAAGCGTGATCCAAAAGCAGTAAACCTGCATTCTAGTTTCAGATGATCTTTAAGTAGGGACCACTATGTTACACCACCTTGAAATATAAAGAGAGAAGAGAGACCATAAAATGAAATAATATCCCAGGCTGCATTTACAGCGTAAAGGCAAACTTGAAGAAAGATGCTAATTGAGATGGGGGTTTGACTAGGGATTGGAGCTGCTGGAGAGGAATACATCTTGAAATATGCATACAAATAAACTACACATACAAATATAACAAAATATTCATTATTCAGCACCAGAGATGTCTGGGTACTCTCCCCGCTGGCAGCTCTGCAGTTAGTATGCTAATATTTTGTGAAATACCAAACAAACACATTCGCTCTCCATTTAGTCACCTGACACTCTGTGTGCGAAATAAGTCAGCCAACATCAAAATCAAATGTTTGTGTTAATTTTTGTCTTGTGGTTGATGAGGAAGCCTATATGTATGGCATGGCATGGCATCCTACCAAGATTTTCCTCTCTCATTTTTCTTCCTCTTCTGTGGGGAGCACTAAATATTTGGCAGCATCTCTTTCCCCAGGCATCAGTTCTCAGCACACAAGGCAGGATTCAGTTGAAGTACATTCCCAACGAACTAAATTGTTTATTTTTTTTCACTCTCTCTTTCATGGCATTCCAAACACTCCTGTCGTTTCTTTTTTCATCACAGGCCTAGAGGGTTTACACAGCTCAGAGGCATTAAAACGCTCCTTGAATATTCACTGACGTATGTGCAACTATAGCTTTGAAAACGAAAGAAGTACAAATGCAATCAGGAGCCAAACATGGTTTACAGCGTGATGGCAGACATACCGCTGCTCATATGCTGTTTAAAATGGTTTACTTCAGCTCAGCTGATTTGCTGTTTTTCTTTTAAACATGTTGCTTGCTGTTTGTTATTTAGCTGTGCAGCTGGGCAATTCCTGGGTAAGTCGTGCCAGGTATGGTGTCAAGCCTCAAGGTACAGTATGATAATATCTCAATCAAAGAGGCAAAGTGCTCGTAACTTCCAAATATGTGAACATACAGTGAGGTCTTAAATTGGATGAATTGAAAAGCACATTGAATTTAATTCTATAAAAAAAAGTAATGCTGTAAAATGTAAAAAAGGTTTATGAATCAAATAAGCATGTTTGTGAACATGTGAACTCCTCTGTACAGAAGGTCAGATGTTCTTGTTTTAGCACAAGATGCTCTTTGATATACTCTCACATAATTTTGGATAAAACTGGGAAAACTTAATGGAGAGTTTGTGGCATACATTTCATTCAAATCATTAAGTTGATTCATCAAGTTATAATTTCTAATAAAAATGTGCATTTGAAATGAGTGTGTGAAATTAGTATGTCCAAATTAATAGAATAAAACAGTAGGTGAAAATCACCTGGATGTCAGAAAAACACAGAAGTAGTTTGTCATATTTATCCTATCATTTATTATGTATTTTTGCTATAGGTCAGTGTTATTGCTGTTGTAGGCTGTAAGGAACTTTGAAATAACTGAAATCATTTGGCGGTGATGTGGAACTGTAATGTGGTCAAGACCTGCCTGGAACTTCTTTAGCTCTACGTTTCCTTGAAAATAAGTACTTAGAACATTTGTCAACCAATCAGAATCAAGCATCTAGGAGCCCTGTAGTATAAAAAAATAATAATGACTTAAATTTGGATCTGTTCATTACAGTTATTATTTGGTTTCAGAGGATGAGTTTGGAATGAGATGAACGTGTGTGTGTGTGTGTGGTTTTAGGTGAACTGTTCCTATAGCTGTAACTATGTTGCTAGCTACTTTTTCTTAATTACTTGCAATACACTTTTCATTCTATTGGTTTCATTCATACACATGTGAATGTGAATATTTCAAAGTTCGAGTTTGGTGAACTCTAACCTGCAAATTCGTATCATGTGAAGATGTGTGACCAATAGAAGATTGTGTCAAGGCACAGTAGAGTAGATTGAATATTTTGGATCTATTATATATTGAATTGTGCTCTTAGCGCTGATTTGATTCATATATTCAGATCCTAGCATGCTAAACCACAACCGCAGGAAAACAACAGTAAACAGTATCAAAACCAAGTGGGGCTGGTGGCGTACACAGATTTGGACAGAGATACTGACAAACCTGAAACTCTAATAAGACAAACAGTTTCACTGTTCAATTACACTGAGCATGTTTACATGCAAACCAATATGGTGATAACTACCAAAAGTCTGCTTATTGAAATTACTTGTTTTATTGGTTCACATGCAATCCAATAACCAAACAATGCAAGAAAATTGTGTTTACAATACTTTAAAAAAAGAAAATAAATAAATAAATCTGGTTATTTCCAAGGCAGTGATGTCAAAACTGAATCATTTATGGAGTATTAAATCATTTATCATTTATTGTGGTGTTAAATAAAACATTATTAGTATTCCAAAATTTGCACAGACTCGTATTATCCTCCTCATGTGGTTTTGACAGATGCAGCATTATAACTGTATCACTTCTACTTTAGCTGGAAGAGATGAGAACATTTCTGATAATTTCTTTGGTCAAGAACAAGTCGGAGTGTACAACATACACTCACCTAAAGGATTACTAGGAACACCTGTTCAATTTCTTATTAATGCAATTATCTAATCAACCAATCACATGGCAGTTGCTTCAATGCATTTAGGGGTGTGGTCCTGGTCAAGACAATCTCCTGAACTCCAAACTGAATGTCAGAATGGGAAAGAAAGGTGATTTAAGCAATTTTGAGCGTGGCATGGTTGTTGGTGCCAGACGGGCCGGTCTGAGTATTTCACAATCTGCTCAGTTACTGGGATTTTCACGAACAACCATTTCTAGAGTTTACAAAGAATGGTGTGAAAAGGGAAAAACATCCAGTATGCGGCAGTCCTGTGGGCGAAAATGCCTTGTTAATGCTAGAGGTCAGAGGAGAATGGGCCGACTGATTCAAGCTGATAGAAGAGCAACTTTGACTGAAATAACCACTCGTTACAACCGAGGTATGCAGCAAAGCATTTGTGAAGCCACAACGCGCACAACCTTGAGGCGGATGGGCTACAACAGCAGAAGACCCCACCGGGTACCACTCATCTCCACTACAAATAGGAAAAAGAGGCTACAATTTGCACGAGCTCACCAAAATTGGACAGTTGAAGACTGGAAAAATGTTGCCTGGTCTGATGAGTCTCGATTTCTGTTGAGACATTCAGATGGTAGAGTCAGAATTTGGCGTAAACAGAATGAGAACATGGATCCATCATGCCTTGTTACTACTGTGCAGGCTGGTGGTGGTGGTGTAATGGTGTGGGGGATGTTTTCTTGGCACACTTTAGGCCCTTAGTGCCAATTGGGCATCGTTTAAATGCCACGGCCTACCTGAGCATTGTTTCTGACCATGTCCATCCCTTTATGACCACCATGTACCCATCCTCTGATGGCTACTTCCAGCAGGATAATGCACCATGTCACAAAGCTCCAATCATTTCAAATTGGTTTCTTGAACATGACAATGAGTTCACTGTACTAAAATGGCCCCCACAGTCACCAGATCTCAACCCAATAGAGCATCTTTGGGATGTGGTGGAACGGGAGCTTCGTGCCCTGGATGTGCATCCCACAAATCTCCATCAACTGCAAGATGCTATCCTATCAATATGGGCCAACATTTCTAAAGAATGCTTTCAGCACCTTGTTGAATCAATGCCAAAGGGGGTCAAACACAGTATTAGTATGGTGTTCCTAATAATCCTTTAGGTGAGTGTGTGTATATATGTGTATATATATATATATATATATATATATATATATATATATATATATTTATATTTATTTTGTTTTTGTTTTTTTTGTTGATGGTTTAATTAAACTTGTAGGGTCAACAAATATCCCCTCTGGACATCACTTTATAGGCTGCACTGCTCCAGCAAGTTTCCATTGAATAAATCCAGTGCTTCCCTACATTTTTCATTGGTACACTCAGAAATAGGCCTATATCACATATTGGAGATAAAATGAGTTTCAAATGCCATTTCATGTTGACAGTAAATTTAAGTTCTCAGCATATTGTTGGGATTCTCGTGACCTTTAGAAACCTTCAGAAAGCTGCAACTATAAGAACAATTGAGAACTGAAACACATCAGCATTGCATCGGAACTGTTTTTCTAGTAAAGCTGTTCTGATGGAGATGAGGAGGATGAATGCTGTGGTTAGTGGGGTAACTCCCTGACTCTTCCACCACATTTCTCTCTCTCTCTCTCCCTCTCTCAGTGAATAAAACATGAGTATGGTGACATATACAGAGGTTATGTAACTCTCTCTCAGTATCAATTTAGCTCTCCCTCAATCACACCATCGCTCTCTCACACCCATCTCTTTTTTTCTCACCTGCATCCTACTCTTTTAATTATTCTGTAGGAGGGTGAAGATACTTTTTCTGTGCTGCACAGCAACTTAAAAACACGTTTGTAGTGCAAATTTAGTTCAAAACCTTTTCTTGAATAATTGTTGTGAATCGATGAATCATTCGTAATTGAAGATGCCTCATTGTTAAAATCCCCTACTGAATCACCCGCAGAAGGTTAGTTTTGGATGAGGGTCCCCCCCCACCATGGGTTGCAGATGAGATGGTGTCCATGGACATCATGAACACAATTATGGTTGTCGACCAGCATAAACCAGCTCGGAACAACAGAAATTCCAGCAGGATAATGCACCATGCCACAAAGCTCGAATCATTTCAAATTGGTTTCTTGAACATGACAATGAGTTCACTGTACTAAAATGGCCACCAGATCTCAACCCAATAGAGCATCTTTGGGATGTGGTGGAACGGGAGCTTCGTGCCTTATATTGCATTTTTTTTTTCAGGTTTTATTTCACTATGCAAAAAAGCATAGTAAAACAAAAAACAAAATATTAATAACTTATGTTGTAGTAAAATATATGCTTACAAAACCTTTAACAAATTTTGTAATAATATTTGAGAAAGGGTGAAGATGTCGATTTTCATAGAAAGTTGTTTAATTGTTATGAAAGATTACAAGCAGGATTTTTCTTTCGAATCATGAACAATAAGCCCAGGAATGTGTATTAAGAAAGTCAATAGGTTCAATTTTTATTTCATGTTGAAGGTGAAAACCTGATCAATGACCTGAGATCTGGTATGATCATTATACCCGTGAGCAGGACACTTAACCTCAGGTATAGCTCCAAGGAGACTGTCTTGTGGAAAGTGTACTGTAAGCTGCTTTGGATGAGAAAACATCTGCTAACCGACCAATAACCAATAGCTATGGTCACTGGGGCTAAACCAGAATGAATGAGTATAACGGATCCAATAACAAACACTTAGATTTGACCTATTCACCCTTTTCATCAAAGCCATTGTGCAGTATTCGATCAAACAGGCAGACCTGAAAAAGCCGCTTTAGTGCTGTGCATAGAAATTCATGTAAAGTCTGAAACTTGCAGCGACTTAACAACAGCTTTTAAGAAGACAATTCTGCTGTGATGGAATTAATCTGCATGGCAAGAGGCTCTTGTCTTAATTAAATGCAATAGCGTGCTTCAACATGACTCTGTTCTTCAGGTGTTTGTGGGTGAGAGGATAGCTAAAGCATTAATAATGTGGGTTTATGAGAGAGAGATTTTCTTTGGGCATGCTGGGTTGGCAGCGAGGCTTTTATTCTGTGTTGCATGCAAAAGTTTTTGCTTTATATATGCATATAGTGACTACTTAAAAGTAAAATTTAACATTGTTGTTTAACTGCTGTTGTAAAGTTAAAAATATCAGGGCAGTTGGATCAGGAAATCATAATGGAAAATAAAAGGCTTATTGAAACAATTCTATTTTTTTTTTTTTTTTAAATACATGAACAAAATTGCTATATATAATGACTGTGTCAAGGCCAATAAGTCTTAAAATATTAGATAATTTAACACTTATGACAAGGCAAGTTTAGTTTAGGTTGTAATGTCATGTAAAACTTTATAACAAATAAAATAAAAATAAATATATATATAAACACTTTTACCTTTAAAAATATATTTAAAATATGAAATGAAAACATAAAAATGTTACTATATGAAAACATTCCTTTTAATTGATATCACACAACTTTAGAATTTTTTGAGTAATTTTCCTTTCTTAAAAAAGTCTCTTAAAACCATATGAAACCAACATGAATACAAAAATTTAATTTTGAAGAACTTGGGACACGTATGTATGTGGCACATGATGCAATAATCAAACTTTCAGCTCATAGTATCATAAATAAACCACAAGACATGAACATACCATATAGGTTCATCTACCATGCAGGAATGTTCCTTGAGGCTTTTAGAGTTGCCGAAAATAGGCAACACATCACTTCCTCAGTGTTTTCAGTGCCGTTTCGGCTCATTGTCGTTCACAACAGTGTTCCCATCTCATTAAAACAGCTGGGATCAGCACCCCCTCCCTGCTCTTCTAAACAAAATTTTCGTAAAGAAAATGAAGGGAGTAATGATAGGCAAGGCCAAGCGGCAGCGATCACTTCCTGAGCTTGGCATAATGAGTGAGGGGCAGTGGGTTGCGTCAGTACCCCGAGCCCTCAGGTTTAGAAGCTCTGCCACTCTCATCTGTAGAACAGGACGCTGAGAGCTGACGGGAGCTAATCGCCAGTGCATTAGCATATACTAATTACACTGCTTCTGTAATGGCTGCAGAGATGGGCTGAACCACTGGAGCAAGCCGTGCTGAAGCTAATTTGAGCACTCCGTGTCCTGTGAGGCACTTCCGAAAACAGCCTTTCCCAGAATGTTCTACAGAAATGCACATATTGGAACCAAAGGTTTGTTTGAATTCAATATGTTCAGGATACTACAAACTACTGCATTATATTTGGAATTTGAAAAGTAAAAACCACTAACATATTTAAATATAATCCTATTATACACACACAACATCAGTATTGCTCATTCTCAGGGTTAGGAATTTAAACAAAGCTTCAACTTCAGCATGTACCAAAAAATTTTTGCCCCCCCCCATTGTTAATTACCTGAACAATACCTTTTGTTTGTTGATTAGAGGTGTACTATCACTACAAAAGTGGATAATAAAACAATGTAAAATCCTTTAAAGTGTTAGTTCATCCAAAAAGAAAAATTCTGTCATTATTTACCCTTATCGCGTTCCAAACCCGTAAGACTTTCATTCATCTTCAGAACACAACTGAAGATCTTGTTGATGAAATCTGAAAGCTTTCTGTCCCTCCATTGACAGCCTATGCAAATGCCACTTTCAAGCCCTAGAAAGGTAGTAAAGAAGCCATTAAAGTAATACATGTGACTCCAGTGGTTTAACCTTGTATGAAGTGATGTGAGTGTTTTGTTTGCACACACACAAAAAACATAATTTACCACTTTATTAACAAAATATTAATCTCTAACACTTGTTTACGCAACAACATCTGCTCTCGTGTCAACACAACAACATTGGAGCCCTCATCACGTCATAAAGTTTAAACCACTGGAGTCACATGGATTACTTTAATGACGTCTTTACAACCTTTCTGGGTCTTGAAAATGGTAGTTGCATAGGCTGTCAATGGAGGGATAGAAAGCTCTTAGATTTTATTAAGAAGATCTTCATTTGTGTTCCAAAGATGAACAAAAGTCTTATGGGTTTAGAACAACATAAGGGTGAGTAATTAATGACAGAAACTTTGTTTGTTGGGTGAACTAACCCTTTAAGGCCTGTTCACGCCAAAGATAACTAGCGATAACTATATTAGCGCCCAGACCAATGTCATCCATGTCATGACATGTCACCAATTCACAATAATGTTCTGTTTACTATAAGCGTTAACATTTGCTTTAAATGTTCAAACTCTTTAAAGTCTGGTGGATTCTGATTGGCTGACAATGTTTGGTTTTGGATAGTAACGAATCAAGTGTTACTACATCCTTCTAAAGGAATTGCTAATTATTTGGAACAGTATTCTAAAGTGAAGATCGTGGTAACTCACTAGTAATGACTCAAGTATGGTATTACCAAATCCATCGGAAGGAATTACTATCCAAAACCTTACCATAAACTCAGTCAATATTAAGGAGTTATCACACTTTTCATTTTAGAATACTGATTCAAATAATTAGTCATTCCTTCCGATAGATTTGGTAATACTTGAGTCATTATAGTTGATTACCATGATCTTCACTTTAGAATACTGATCCAAATAATTAGTAATTCCTTTAGAAGGATGTAGTAACACTTGAGTCATTACTATCCAAAACCTTACAAAAAACTCAAGCTTACAATGACTTCAGTCAATATTAAGGAGTTATCACACTTTTTACTTTAGAATACTGATCCAAATAATTAGTCATTCCTTCTAATGGATTTGGTAATATTTGAGTCATTACTAGTAGGTTACCATTACATTCACTTTAGAATTAATAATAATGTAATAATAAATAACATGATAATGGATATTATGCATCATTCACATTAATTACGAACCTGTATACTGTACAGTAGCTCTTAGTAGTCCTCTGGGAGGCATGGAAAATAGTAGTTATTGATTAGCTAATAGTGAACTACCACATTCAACTATAAGTACTATTACTTATTCATTAATCAGAGTTTCTTGTTAGTTAATAGTATAGAATGTTAATAATACATTACTCATTTGTTCCTGTGCATTTATTCATTAATGACGGAACAGTATTCTAAAGTGTTACCTATGATGTAGATAATTCAGCCTTCAAATTCCTCTGCTCTTACACACAGACACAAAAACAAATATGTTTTACATGGCTTTTAAATTACACAAGGTGAAAGACTTGCTTTGGTGATGTGGGGAAAAAACTTTTAGTGAGAAAAAGAAAAATATGTTTTTAGCCTTTTAGCCTCAATCTTAGCCTTTATGTATGTGTTTTTGTACGACGATAGGTAGCTTTGTGTGGGTGGAAGTTCACAGCTAGGTCTGTCATGATCACTGAATACAACTGCTGCAAACCAACACGTACTGCAACACACACACACGCGCGCGCACACATAGACCTTCTTGAGCCAGGGAAACAATATATAATCCCAAGGGCAGAAGAAGCAATTGAGAAAATCTCAAATCCAAATCATTTTCCTCTTCTTCAGTCTCCCACGGTAACCAGAGGCCAGTCCCTGGTGTCTGATTGGCTGACAGGTTTTAAAGGATGGAGTTGAGGTCAACCAGGAGACACTGTACTCTGTACATCTGACCTACTGTGTTTCTGCTCATTACCTTTTCATTCACATCCCTCATCCACCTTTCGTCTCTCTCCCACTCTCTATCATTGGTTTAGTGTACCTCAGAGAGCCGTAGCATCACAAATCTCAGGCTGTTTACTCTGTTGCTATGGAGACAGCTCTCTCAAGGTCCGTCTCTCAGTGCGCTTCACCTGAGAGAGAACATGCAGATGAAAACATCTTTCTCATCTTTCACAGTGTCTTTTTCCTCTTCTTTACATTCAGATTATTCCCCAAGGTATGTGCTGATGGAAACATCTCTACAGGAAGATTACGATTAAAGTGAAGGTGAGAAGGATGAATGGATAAACATAGTGTAGTGTGTAAAATCTCACAGCATATTTCAGAAACGTAAAGCCGAATATAAAACCGCGGATCCATTAATGCTCATAATGCCTCCTGGGACTCAACACACACACAAAAAATATATGCTGACAACCCTGATATGTTTTGAACCCTGAAACAATTTGAAAGTCAAACAAATATAACTGATAATTAAAAACTGCTTGTTGAACAGAACCCCCAAGAGGCCATGCATAAGTATTTTTTTTCCAGTCTGGAATTATTATTATCATGACTTCATTTTCCTGTGATCTTCACATAGAAAAATGTTTCTCATGTTCTGAACATAACATTTTCTTGTGACTTTGACACAATTTCTTTCTAACTGGATTTTCTCATGATTTTCTCAAGATCACAATTCTTGTGAACTCGACAACAATTTTCTTCTCAAGATCTTAATGGGTAGGCTTTTTTTTTTTTTTTAATAAACACTTTTTTGTTATACTGGTTAACTCTCTTCACATCCTGATAGCAATCAATAATAGAACTAGTCTAAATATTAAAACCAAGTGTGCCGCACAAGTCCTGAAAAGTGAAGCCAAAACGTTTAGGTCATAAACCCCGCCCTCTCCGTGTAATCTAATAGGAAGTGAGACAAACTAAACAATCAAATTATACTTCAAATAAATTTTTTCCAAAGATGGTTTCTGTCATTTTAGGTCGTTTTTATCACGCTGATGTAAGTTAAATTCTTTTAAATAAGTTTTTTTTTATTTGATGCTATAAGAACACTAGTGTGACGTCATGATTGACAGCTGTGATTGACAGCTTCTCTGAGCCTTCAATGAGGCACCAACAGACTTTTTCGGGATCTTCAGGAGGAGATTGGAGCTTTAACTTTAATTTCTACATGAAAAACTGTTTATTTCACACTGACAAAAATTATGCAGCAAACTGTACTAACCGATTCTGCGGGAGTGTGGGCGGGGTCTTGATACCGTGGCTCTACTTCACACTCACTACTGCGCTGACTCGGGCTCCGATATGTCAGCACCATATTGGGACTAGGGATGAAACGGTATGAAAACTTCATATCATGATTATAGTGACCCAAATTATTACGATGATCAATATTACGGTTTTGTTCAAATGAGATGAAAGTGTTCAAAAAGAACAGATGCACACACTGAAAACATTTCAACAAGTTTTGAATCAACAAACATATAAAACAAGCAGCTCTATGCACTTTAAGGAAGATTCTATTCTGTGGCATTTCCTTCCTTATAATGACCGTCGTCAATAGCAACGCATTATAACACAGCGCACATCCACGTGTCAAATGCAACTTGCGTCTGTTTTTGATTGTATTGTAAATGAAATCAGAGGACTTTACTATTAATACTACTATAATTATTACTATAACTTCTTGTGATCATCTTGTCTGGATGATTGTTTTGTACACTGTACAAAATGGATTATAAACAGATAAGATTTAAAATATTATCTCAATTCAATATGTCCACGTAATTATTTATGTGGTAAAGAAAATCTGTGTAATAAGTGTACAATGAATATACATTATTATACCTTAAATGTCACCCTAGTCTTGTCTGAATTTGTTCGTTCGTCTTTGGCTCAAAGCCACTTGCTGGAAACTTTTCTTTGAGGAAGCTTCATGTTATTATTTCCCAGACGTAGTTTTAGTATTGAGGCCTTGCAAGGTTCGCAGATTTGAAGTATTTCCCTCTATTGCAGCAATTTTCTTCTTGCATGTTCTGCAGACAGGGTGACCATCTTCGATTTAAGTTTCCCTCAGGACTTTTGTAAAAGCCAAAATATGACCACACCTCAGATTTGGTCCTTTTAGAAGGCTGAAAAATCTCCCGGCGCTGTCACTGCCGTACGCCATTTCTTCTCATTCAAAAAACAACGTTGCGCGCTGCGCCTGCGCGAGAATGATGAAGGATAGTTTTCAAAATCGCGGTTTTAATGATAATTACATTTTAAACGATATTACTAACCATAAGTACATTTTATCATGGTTTATCGTGAAACTGGTAATCGTTCCATCCCTAATTGGGACGTTGGTGGCTTCACTTTTCCACAATGGAATAATGTGAAAGTGCATTGTCCATCTTTTCTTTTTTTTTTAACAGTCTATGATTAAAGCATGTATGTATATCTTCTGTGGAAGTCTCAGGACAAAAAAATGTCCGTCCAAACATTGTATTCGGTCTGAATGCAATGATACAACGTCCTACCTGCCTTTATATTTATATATATATATATATATAAATATATATATTTCCATATCTCCGCACAACCTACTTGTGCAGATGAGATATGGAAATATATGTGCCAACAGGCAGGTAGGACATTGTATCATTGCTTTCGGACTGAATACTATGTTTGGACGGACATTTTTTGGTAAGGCTAGTTGTAGACAGACAATCACAGAGCACCACAAACAAACAGCAGCAACCGAGCTTATGCTGCATTCACATAGCAACATAGCAACCTGTGTCGGAGCTGTTTACGTCCTCAGACTTGGAATTATGCGTTTCTAAGTCAACAACAAAATGAATCTGCAGCAGTCAGGTGTTACAAGACAGAGCTCTAAGTTGTTTACATTCATTATTATTGTAATGTGATGTGCTTTGAGACATGAGATCGTTTAACGCCGTCTCTCGTCTCATGACACTTTGCAGACTCTGCTGTGCGTGTTCATGTGTTTTGAAGGAGGTGTGGCTTTGGAGACGCTCTGAAGGGAGGGTGGGATCTTGTGCTTTCAAAGCTAGATTGTTATTGCTAGCCTCTCTGAAATTGCCTACCCTACCTTTAATAACAAACACTCCAAGATCTCAATGTAAAAAACAAGTTTTCTTGATCTCAACTCTCCTCGACATGTTTTCTCAATCTTAATTTTCTTGATCTCAATATGTTCAAAAACTTTTGACAAGTTTTTTTCTGAACATAAATTGGTCTGTCGGGATATCGATTTAATTTTCTTACAATATTGACTTTTTTTTTATGCTAGATCTCTACAGATTGAAATCTCACATATACATTCTTTTTCATGACTTTGACATAAACTTGTTTTCTCTCGATACAGACTTCATTTTTTCCATGATCTCGACACAAGAAGTCGGCATAACATGAATTGCTGGGTCCCATGCAGGAGGACAGATCAATTTTTTTTTTGTTCTGATCCAGACAGAAGTGTTACTTCTCTCTTATTCCCAGGTCTTTAGGAGAAATAGATGTGCGAGAAAGTCTGCTCTGTGTCTCTTAAAATGCTTTAATATAGATTAAATGTGTCTGCTCACTGCGAGCTGACAGCCCTCTGATACCTGTAAGCAAACCTCAATTTTGTGAGCCTAATTATTCAAATTGTGCATGTAATTATTCATAGTTAACGTGTCAAAGTGCTGTCACACAGAACGCTTTCTCTTTCTCACTGTTTCTCAGAGGAGAGTTTGAATGTTGTAAAGCATCCCTATGTGAATAAGACCGTGAGAATTCCTGTGCCGATAGACCTCAAAATCTAATCTCATCTCACACACACAACACCTTATTAAGGATAAGATAAGGTCAACTTGCCATCTTAATAGATATCAACAATAGCAATTATGTGTGTTACAGAGCATGGTGTCTCTGATAGGGCCTGGTCCCAAGTGCATGTGTGTCTGTGTATGTGCTGGATTTACAGTCGATAAAATTTGTCTGGGTATGGGATTGGTCTTTTCAGTGCGTTTTTGTGTGTGTATTCAGTATATCTGAATTAAACAATGGGAGGTCCATTATTCTTTTTATTATTCTTGCATAAAACAACTGCACTGTATAGTGCTGTAAACTGATGTCAGCACCACAACTATATCAAGAATGCAGTACAGTCACTTGTTACCAAAACTCAAAAGTTTCAACACAGCAAAAAAAAAGAAAAAAGTATTGTAAATAAATCAAAGATCATTGGTGTGGGTTTTACAAGAAAATACTATTTCAGTCTTTCTACCTTAAAATGTTACATGTAATTCTTTGTAATTTCCGTTTTTTTGTAATTATTTGTTAAAATGTAATAGCAATTTCTGAGTTCAAATGGTTAAATCCAACACCATTTTTTTTCAGTGAATGAACGTGAAAAAAAAAATATCAGAAGGAGCCTTTGCTGTTGATTTCCTAACTTCAAAAGCACATTATAGGGCTTTTCACACAGCGCTTAACCCAGGGTAAAGGAGTGTTTCACACTTGTGATTTAGATTTGGGGTTAGTACCAATTTTTACCCGGGGTTATGAAACCCTGCTCCGGAGCAGGGTTAGCATCGCTTTTGCAATGTTAACCCCGCATTGCGGTGACAAACTTGTACAGTGTGAAACGATGTGGTGTTAGAATGTTAAAAGCTAGATGCTTAGCAACAGACAACCAATCGCGTACATATTTGCAAGCTTTGGACAGTCACGGAAACACTGCTCATTGTATATAAACAGTAAATTCAGCGTTTGAGAGGAAAAATGTCAAATGCTGACAGAAAACGTAACAATTTGAAGAGACCGAAGTATCCATTCAGTGTAAACTTGATAGAGTCGGCAATATGAGGATGTGCAATGCTAGAGCTTTAATGTAAACCGGTTACGTGTTGCGTTCATCCAATCAATGACACTGACCCCGGAAATATTCAAATAAGAACGTTCACCCAGGGTTTAGGAATGTACAATGTGAAACGTCAGTTTGTGAATACCCAGGATTAATTGTTGACCCCAGGTAAATTATGAGCAGTGTGAAACGTGAAGCAAGATAACCCAGGATTCAGTTTTAAAATGACCCAGGGTTAACTATTTCAAGTGTGAAAAGCCCTTAAACAGTACGTACTTACATGATGTGTTGCAAATAAAGCCACTACATTTTAATATACCTAAATATATAATTTAAGCCCATCTTTGTGGCAAACAGGCCCACTACGTTTTTATATGCTTAAATATAATTAAAGCATATATATTATGCAAATAAGCCCAGTTAACATTTTTTTCTAAATGTAAATGCTTCACATTTTATTAAATAAACAGTTCAGTTTTGATTTAATTGGAATACCAAATTAAACAACTGCTGTTCAAACAATCATAGGTTGCAGTTGACAAATAATAAATAAATGTTTCCTCCAGCTATTTCTAAAAAAAAGTCTATTTCCCTTGCATAAATCTGCCAATACTACATTTATGCAACTAGCTACTAACATTATTCTCTAAAACATAACACAGTTACATCAGTGGTTACTGTAATCTCATCTACAATAATAGCCATAATGTAACATTATTCTATCCGATATTATCTCAAATTGACAGATCTCCATCATGTACTGCGATTAAGCTTTGCAATATCCGCAGTATAATTTGATCAGTACCACAGAGTGCTATAAAAGCACATGAATCTGCAGATGACCTTCATTAACATTTTAATAGTAATGACAAATATTATATGTTTTAAATAGGGTAGCGAGAACTGCCGCACTATCACCCCACCCCCCAGCCGGCCACATTTATTGTCATCCAAACCCAGTTATGATTTTATGATTTAGATGATAATTTCATAATGATAACTACTGATAGGTCAAACCCTTTCCTCTCTCTTTTTCTGTCTTTCTCTCTCTCACACACACACACACACACACACTCAGATTTCAATAAAATGTCTAACTGCATAGGCTCCACTCTTGCCTGTGTAATTGGAATCAATAATTCATTTTCCTTCTCTGTTAGCCTCTCATTCAAACGTTCTTCATGCGTTTTAGAGAATGTAGAATCTGTTCGGGAGCGGCATAATTGAAGAGATTTTTTCTTTCTCATCTCATCTTCACCTGTGGTAAGAATGTGGCAGCTCTACTCCTGTAATTATAGCAGAGTTTAGTCAGAATCTGCTCCATGGGTCTCTTTCAATTCCAGCATTTTGTTAATCCCTATTTGACACACAACACTGAGGGATGGAAGGTGGGCTGAGCTCTAATCTTATTCATGGTGCATTAGTAAAACGCCCTGAAATGACCTGATCTGGGGGTATGCAAATAAAACAATTATATTTAAAGGATTACAGGTGCATTTAATGACACCCTTGAAGGGGATTTAGATGTCATTTAATTATAATAATAACAAAAATGAGCATTGAATCTATATAGATCATCTTAACCTCTTTTTATACCAGTAAAACAGTTTTTGTTGCTTATTAAGTCTATACCTCCACACCAAAGCACAATAATGATCTGTTTATTATAACCATGCGCTGCATTTTATGTCATCTGGCAATTTAATCTGATTGGATGTTAATGTTTATTTTTTTCTGGAAAAATTGTTCTGAAAGTGAAAGTGTCGTTATCATTATAGTTGTGGTGTTGCCTTCCCTATTCTCATAAAACGATTATTAAAACTTATACTATTAAAACTATAGTTATAGTTATCGTTATTGTCCTTGATGTGAACGGCCCAGAAGTCAAGAGTTACTGACAATGGTAATTTTGGGAAAATAGTACAGTAAAACCCTTCTTTTCTTTTCTGCATAACACCTTAGAACACCTTTGACTCAAAACAAATGTGATATGGTCTCCTTAACGTATCCGGTGTAAAGCTGCTGTCTTGTATCATCTGTGTCCATAGCCCTATTTGGACAGGATTAGTTACATGGAGAGGTGGGGTAAAGTAATTATTACCAGAGCTTCTCAGTGATTTTAGTCCTGTCCAAATGTGCCATCTCAGTAATCATTACGGACAATGTCAGTAAAGATAATGGCGACTTTTACCTTCTGTAAAAAGGTCTGGGAAAATTACCTCAGGTAATACTAATCCCGTGCAAATAGACCCGCTGTAAATATGTACGTAAGTAATTTGTCATTTCCTATTTAAAAGTAGTTGTCTGTGGGTTTTCAAGTATAGAGGTGCTTGAAAAAGCCTTCAGTTGCGTTCTAGTCGGTGGGACAAGTCTGTGGCAAAACTCAAGTGTTTTCCGCATATCATTCAGATCAAAAAGAAGGTTGAAAGCACTTGTCAGAGGCACAAAACTTCTTTTAGCTTTAGGTAAGTGCCTATTACCAAAAGAATCTAATCAGAATTTAATTAATTTATTTAATAAATCGTTCGACCGGACCTAACTGTTATATAGGTTACACCGATCAGGCATAATATTATGAACGGTGAAGTGAATAACACTGATTATCTCTTCATCACGGCACCTGTTAGTGAGTGGGATATATTAGGTAGCAAGTGAACATTTTGTCCTCGAAGTTGATGTGTTAGAAGCAGGAAAAATGGGCAAGCGTAAGGATTTGAGTGAGTTTGACAAGGGCCAAATTGTGATGGCTAGACGACTGGGTTAGAGCATCTCCAAAACTGCAGCTCTTGTGGGGTGTTCCTGGTCTGCAGTTGTCAGTATCTATCAAAAGTGGTCCAAGGAAGGAACGGTGGTGAATCAGCAGCAGGGTCAAACAGACGAGCTACTGTAGCTTAAATTTCTCAAGAAGTTAATGCTGGTTCTGATAGAAAGGTGTCATAATACATATTGTTGCATATGGGGATGCATAGCTGCAGACCAGTCAGGGTGCCCATGCTGACCCCTGTCCCTCGCGAAAGCACCAACAGTGGGCATGTGAGCATCAGGACTGGACCACGGAGCAATGGAAGAAGGTGGCCTGGTCTGATGAATCATGTTTTCTTTTACATCACGTGGATAGCCTGGTGCGTGTGTGTCGCTTAACTGGGGAACACATGACACCAGGATGCACTATGGGATGCACTCACAGGACTTAAAGGATCTGCTGCTAACATCTTGGTGCCAGATACCACAGCACACCTTCAGGGGTCTAGTGGAGTCCATGCCTCAACGGGTCAGGGCTGTTTTGGTAGCAAAAAGGGGACCAACACAATATTAATATAATGGGGACCAACACAATTGGTGTGTGTGTGTGTGTGTATATATATATATATATATATATATATATATATATATATATATATATATATATATATATATATATATATATATATATATATATATATATATATACACACACTCACCTACAGGATTATTAGGAACACCATACTAATACTGTGTTTGACCCCCTTTCGCCTTCAGAACTGCCTTAATTCTACGTGGCATTGATTCAACAAGGTGCTGAAAGCATTCTTTAGAAATGTTGGCCCATATTGATAGGATAGCATCTTGCAGTTGATGGAGATTTGTGGGATGCACATCCAGGGCACGAAGCTCCCGTTCCACCACATCCCAAAGATGCTCTATTGGGTTGAGATCTGGTGGCCATTTTAGTATAGTGAACTCATTGTCATGTTCAAGACACCAATTTGAAATGATTCAAGCTTTGTGACATGGTGCATTATCCTGCTGGAAGTAGCCATCAGAGGATGGGTACATGGTGGTCATAAAGGGATGGACATGGTCAGAAACAATGCTCAGGTAGGCCGTGGCATTTAAACAATGCCCAATTGGCACTAAGGGGCCTAAAGTGTGCCAAGAAAACATCCTCCACACCATTACACCACCACCAGCCTGCACAGTGGTAACAAGGCATGATGGATCCATGTTCTCATTCTGTTTACGCCAAATTCTGACTCTACCATCTGAATGTCTCAACAGAAATCGAGACTCATCAGACCAGGCAACATTTTTCCAGTCTTCAGCTGTCCAATTTTGGTGAGCTCATGCAAATTGTAGCCTCTTTTTCCTATTTGTAGTGGAGATGAGTGGTACCCGGTGGGGTCTTCTGCTGTTGTAGCCCATCCGCCTCAAGGTTGTGCGTGTTGTGGCTTCACAAATGCTTTGCTGCATACCTCGGTTGTAACGAGTGGTTATTTCAGATAAATTTGCTCTTCTATCAGCTTGAATCAGTCGGCCCATTCTCCTCTGACCTCTAGCATCAACAAGGCATTTTCGCACCATTCTTTGTAAACTCTAGAAATGGTTGTGCGTGAAAATCCCAGTAACTGAGCAGATTGTGAAATACTCAGACCAGCCCGTCTGGCACCAACAACCATGCCACGCTCAAAATTGCTTAAATCACCTTTCTTTCCCATTCTGACATTCAGTTTGGAGTTCAGGAGATTGTCTTGACAGGACCACAACCCTAAATGCATTGAAGCAACTGCCATGTGATTGGTTGATTAGATAATATAGATTATACTGTATGTATTTGCGCACGTGATATCAGGAAGCAACGTAATATGCAAATGACGACAGGGAGGTGACGACGGTGCGTAAATTGAGTTACCCCTCCCACTTCTGCTAGTTTTACTGAGATTTCTTATCCGGTGCAAATTGGCAATTAATATTACAGACGTCCTGTGGTAAAATTACATTACCCCATCTATTACATTGAGTGGAGTCTCCTCTCCTGCGTGAAATCCACACACCTCCAATGGCTCAGAAGGAGCTGGATAAGCATGGGAAAGTGGGTGTGTAAACGTGGCAAAGAGACAGACGTTTTCATGCTAATCAATCAGGGCAGGGATGTCACACATCTTTCTACCAAGAAAATTTTTTCATACAAGGCTTGAAATGGTTCAATGAGTTGCTGTGGAAGTATCAATATGTATTTAGACTAGGCCCAGAGGACAAATAAATCAATGAAACTTGACAGCACTAGCGGGAAAGACAAAGTCAGGAAGACCCAAATATAGAGAGAAACATTTGCCAAGATGATGGCTTCCAGAAAGCATAATCACTTGCTGTGCTATTAGTTTGTAAAATCCAACATTGATTCTAACTAACACTTTTTAGTTAACTTTACTTAATGTCCTAGCTTAATTGTAAAAATCTAGTAATCTGTACTATTCACATACTGTTCCTTGTTAACTCAGAAAAAACAAGTTAAAATTAATTGATTGGTTTGAGTGCCATTTTGTCAAGCAACACCATTATGGTGATAAGTGTTCACTTTGGTTGGGCACTTGGAACATTCATATTATTATAACGCTCTTTCTGATGCAGCGATGCAACAAGAAATCACAGTTATTTGGTTTTAAAGGAAGAGAAGTAATAAATAGGTTGCTTTTAAAAGTTGACCTAGCTTCTGACCGAATAATTAACTATCGTTAATGATTTAGTCAGAAATTAAGATCATTTTTTAAAATTAACCTATGTAATATTTCCCTTTATGTCATATAGCGATTGTTTACAATTGTGGAACTTTTAATTGGGTTGACATAATCCCTCTGTATTTGTAAAAATATCTTGCAGTTGACCATGCTTGAGTCACAACACAGACTTCAACATTCAGCATGCAAAACGCAACAATGGTAACATCTATGGTGGATATACTAAGTCAAGAGTAAACCTAAAGTAAAAGATCAAGTACTCTCTACAGTTCTTTTTTAGTTACCAGAACTCTTGTGTGAGTGAACTATACTATCTAAGCATTTGTTAGCACAACATACTATTCCTATTTTTCTTAACTTGGTTTTATTAAGGCAATCGGTTTGCATGCTTTTTTCAAGTAAGTCTAACTAATTAGATTTTACAGTGTATGTATAAATTCTACAGTCTACCTGACATCTGTTTGAGTTAGTTTGCCGACTTAATATATGGTAATACTTTATTTTGAAGGTCCACTTAAGATATTTCTACTTTAACTACATGTCAGCTAACTCTCATTAGAGTATTAGTAGATTGTCTGCTTAATATCTGCTTTATTTTGATGTTCCCTCAACAGACATGTCAACTTATTCTACTATCCTGAACCCTAACACCTAACCCTAACCTAACAGTCTACTGATCTGTGCTAGTTGATGTAGTTGCAAAGTTACTTCTAGTAGAATGTGTAAAGTGGACCAAAATATTCAAATAAGACTGAATCATGACCAAATTTCAGATATCACAATAATCATAATCAATTTAAATAAATGTCAAAACAAAAATTATCTACACCCCTACATATCTACTATTTCAGATATATCTGCCCCTAAATGAGTATTAAAACAAAAATTAAACTATTAAACATTTTCTTTAATTAAAATAAAGCTGAAATGAAACCTAAATAGTAGATGAAATTAGAAATGGAATATACTAACTAACTGGAATATAAAAGTTTTAGTATTAAAATTACTAAAACTAAAACTTAAATAAGAATGAATTCAAGCAAAATAGTTTTGAATGAGAAAATGATCACAAAATTACTAACTTAAATTTAAATGAAAATCCAAAAAATAAAAGCTAATTCAAAATATTAATAAATACTATAATGTTTTTTAAGTAATACTAAAATAATAGTGGGGATTGGTCACTTTATATTTTGATTAGAGTTTCTTCCTCTCTAACATAAAAAATAAAAATAATTCACAGCACCATTAAATATATAAATATGAATTAAAGTCCAAGAGAAAGGTGTCTTTGCCGGTTTCTCCCAAAAGAGGTGAAGGATATTGCTTCTGGAGCGGAAGGCAAAATTAAAGCCACATTAAGATGACAATAAATTTACTGGTTAATGACAGAGCTGGAGTCAGACACAGTGGCCGGAATAGATTTTCAGCCATGACGACAGCCCCTGCCAATCGCAGTGCAGAGGTGTGACAAAGAAAAAACCAGGCGGCAGAGTGGCTCTCCCACACTTCACCTGTAGAATCTTTCGATGAACAAACTTTAAGCCATTGATTGTTTATAAACCCACCAGCTGACAAGCAGATGGAGACCATGATACTGAAGTGGAGGCTGTCCTCAGACTACATCAAAAACTAAGCATAAAAAGCGAAGGACACGCATGGACAAGCGAACAAAATGGCTGACCTTACACATCCTGTTGCTCTTCATCTCCAAATAAAACAGAGGCCCAGCGCATGTGTAGGTGTGTGCGTGTGTGTGTGTGTGTGTGTAATTAGAGGTTCTTTGCCTGTCAGAGCATCCTGTGGCAAACCAGACAGCTGCATTAGATGGGCTATGAGCCCCTACTCCACACTCTCAAACTCCTTCATATGCAACACTAATTAAGAGCCGCATATAATAGGCAGAGAGAGGGAGGCACCGAGATAGAGAACAGTCGGAAGATGCAAGGACAGATTTGTTCAAGAGGATGCACAATTACACAAGCCCAGCATCCACTGCACCCCTCTCCCCTGGGGAAGAGCGAGAGAAAGACAGGGAAATAGAAAGACAGTTGAGTCCAATATCGCTCCCTGTTCCCAATATAGTTTACTATATCGAGTGTGGCCAATTTTATAATGCTGTCTGAATTCTGAACAATTTCATTCCTATAATGTTTTCACTTTTATTCCCATAATACACTTTGAAATAGTGTATAACCAATGTATCCTCACTGACATATACAAATATATACTTTAAAAGTACAGAAAGTTATTATATACAGTATAGCAAATTATATCAGTTATATAGGTAATAATGGTCTTTAAATGGATAGTTCACTCAAAATGAAAATTAGCCCATGATTTACTCACCTTCAAGTCATCCTAGGTGTATATGACATTCTTCTTTCAGACGAATACAATCGGAGTTATATTAAAAAATGTTCTGGCTCTTCCAAGCTTTATAATGGCAGTGAATGGCGGTTTCTGTTTTAAAGTCCATAAAAGTGCATCTATCCATCATAAACTGCTCCACACAGCTCCAGGGGGTTAATAAAGGCCTTCTGAAGCGAAGCGGTGCGTTTGTGTAAGAAAAATATCCATATTTAAAACTTTACAAACTGTAATTTATAACTTCCGCTAACTGTTGTAGGCGTGCTCACGAGAGACTGGCGTTCCAGCGTATGACTTAGGACGCAGGCGTAGCGTAAGTTCCGGTGACAAGCGTGGAAGCGCAGAGGATAGTGCAAAACAAAACTTGGTTCTTGCGAGAACTAACACATTCCCACCGGAGCATCCTACATCATACGCTGGAACGCCAGTCTCTGATTTCAAAACAGAAACAGCCGTTCACTGCGATTATGAAGCTTGGAAGAGCCAGGACTTTTTTAATATAACTCCGATTGTATTCGTCTGAAAGAAGGGTGTATATGACATTCTTCTTTCAGACGAATACAGTCGGAGTTAAAAAAGTCCTGGCTCTTCCAAGCTTCATAATGGCAGTGAACGGCTGTTTCTGTTTTGAAGTCAGAGACTGGCGTTCCAGCGTATGATGTAGGAGTAAAAGTAATAGTAATAAAATGACTTTTATTACTAATATTATTATTATTTGTAATAATAATATATAAGGTACATGTATGATAAAAGTTCATATGTGACGTTTTTTTTTCCTGCTGTAGCTTCAGAATTCTCTCAGACACACAGTTTGTGGACTACTACTTGTCCACTCACCTTTTCATGAGCATTAGAATTCAGTTTTAATAATTTTCGTTCGCTCCTTCCACACATAATATACACTCACCTAAAGTATTATTAGGAACACCTGTTCAATTTCTCATTAATGCAATTATCTAATCAACCAATCACATGGCAGTTGCTTCAATGCATTTAGGTGTGTGGTCCTGGTCAAGACAATCTCCTGAACTCCAAACAAGAATGGGAAAGAAAGGTGATTTAAGCAATTTTGAGCATGGCATGGTTGTTGGTGCCAGACGGGCCGGTCTGAGTATTTCACAATCTGCTCAGTTACTGGGATTTTCACGCACAACCATTTCTAGGGTTTACTAAGAATGGTGTGAAAAGGGAAAAACATCCAGTATGCGGCAGTCCTGTGGGCGAAAATGCCTTGTTGATGCTAGAGGTCAGAGGAGAATGGGCCGACTGATTCAAGCTGATAGAAGAGCAACTTTGACTGAAATAACCACTCGTTACAACCGAGGTGTGCAGCAAAGCATTTGTGAAGCCACAACACGCACAACCTTGAGGTGGATGGGCTACAACAGCAGAAGACCCCACCGGGTACCACTCATCTCCACTACAAATAGGAAAAAGAGGCTACAATTTGCACGAGCTCACCAAAATTGGACAGTTGAAGACTGGAAAAATGTTGCCTGGTCTGATGAGTCTCGATTTCTGTTGAGACATTCAGATGGTAGAGTCAGAATTTGGCGTAAACAGAATGAGAACATGGATCCATTATGCCTTGTTACCACTGTGCAGGCTGGTAGTGGTGGTGTAATGGTGTGGGGGATGTTTTCTTGGCACACTTTAGGCCCCTTAGTGCCAATTGGGCATCGTTTAAATGCCACGGCCTACCTGAGCATTGTTTCTGACCACGTCCATCCCTTTATGACCACCATGTACCCATCCTCTGATGGCTACTTCCAGCAGGATAATGCACCATGTCACAAAGCTCGAATCATTTCAAATTGGTTTCTTGAACATGACAATGAGTTCACTGTACTAAAATGGCCCCCACAGTCACCAGATCTCAACCCAATAGAGCATCTTTGGGATGTGGTGGAACGGGAGCTTCGTGCCCTGGATGTGCATCCCACAAATCTCCATCAACTGCAAGATGCTATCCTATCAATATGGGCCAACATTTCTAAAGAATGCTTTCAGCACCTTGTTGAATCAATGCCACGTAGAATTAAGGCAGTTCTGAAGGCGAAAGGGGGTCAAACAGTATTAGTATGGTGTTCCTAATAATCCTTTAGGTGAGTGTATAGCTGTGACACAAAGTATTGGCAGTTACATAAATGTTGTGTTTCACTAAGTTTGCTGCTTCAGTATTTCTAGAGAATTTTTTTCACATGTTTCTATAGTATACTGGAAACCAATTATAAGCATTTGATAAGTTTTAAAGACTTTTATAGGTAAAAACATTCAATATATGCAAAGATTGTGTTTACAATGTTGACCCTTTTTCATAACCTCTGCAATTCGCTCTGGCATGCTGGATATCAGCTTCTGGGCCAAATCCTGACTAATGACGATCACTTCTTGCCTTGTTAGTGCTCGGAAATGATCACAGTTTGTGGACTTCTTGTCCACTCACATTTTGAGGACTGACCACAGGTTCTCTATGGGATTAAGATCCAGGGAGTTGACTGGCCACGGATCCAACATTTCAATGTAATGATCACCATGCCACTTCATTATCACTCTTGCCTTTTGAAACGGTGCTCCATTATACTGGAAAATGCATGAATCATCACCAAATTACTCCTGGATTATTGGGAGAAGTTGCTCTTGCAGAGGACGTTCTGATATCATTCTTTATTCATGGCAGTGTTTTTGGACAGAATTGGGAGAGCTGAAAAATTTCAGTCCTTGATTTTTTTTTTTTCCTCAGAGAGAAGTGATTTCTTTGCTTCCCTTCTTGACACAAGGCAGCTGTCCAAAAGTCTTGTACTCACACCCACCTGCTGCCAATATTGAGCAACTCTGGTGACACTATTCCATATGGAACTCCTCAGAAGGAGACGGTCCTGGCACTTACTGGACACTCTGGGACGTCCTGAAGCCTTTTTCACTGCAGTTGAACCTATCTCCTTAAAGTTCTTGATGATATGGTAAATGCTTCTTTCAGGTGCAATATTCTTTGCAGCAAGTTGTGTTTGCAGCATGTCTTTCTTTAGAGGTAACTATTGCTAACACAAGAACACAATGATTGAAAGCACTTCTCTCCTTTTATAGCAATCAGCCTGTTCTTATAATCCATTTAGAATAATACTGTGATTTCTCCTGAATAGTACTTGTTCACATTTCCCATGTGCATATGTTTTTGGACCAATAAAGCATTTTTATGCAATTATTTAAATTGCATCTGATCACTCTGCACATTCACAACTGAATACAGTAAACTTTGGGAAACACAAAATGTATATCAATGACAATATTTTTGGCCACGACTGTACTATATGGCATTCACTATTACAGGGAATTGTGAATGAGGGAACAATAAGCAATATCAGACAAAGCAAGAGTGGAAAAAAAGAGAAAGGAGAAGGAACGCTGTACACAGACAGGGACACAGAGACATAAAACTGAGACGGCCCTCTACATGACATCTTTGCACGTAGACATACTGGGTTATTTGCCTGCTCTTATTGGATGACAATAATGATAATTGCACTTTTTTCAGCTTTTAAGGTCACTGTGAACAAAGTGCATGGCAGAAAACATTAATAAGAGACCATTTCCACCTCAGTTAGAGCTGCGTGGTCTACACAAACCCCACATCTGACCCTAAGGGGGAGAAATCCGATTCACTCGACTTGATCTCAACAGATTACATTATCCAAGCCTATGAGGCCACACACAGAGTTCACAAAATCTACAGTGAGTCACAGATTGTCTGAGTGTGTACGTGCGTGACTGGCCTAAGGGTTTAAACCAAAAGTCACCTTTTTTGTCTCACATGGTTTAACTGGGCAGACGAGGACATGCTTTTCTGCTTTAACAGAAATCACACACACCCCAGCGCCAAAAGTTATTATTTTCAAAGTCTGCTCTGTGCTGAGCAAGCTACATTTATCCTATATTTCATCAGAACACACATATACACAGTGTGAGACCACGCAAAAATGTGCACACTGCTGTTTAAGTTGGTTTACCCTAAATGCACCAAGAAGCAGGACAGAGGAAGCACATTAAAAACTGCAGAGTGACAGCAGCTGAGAATTACCTCAGTGTAGACAAAGTCTCTCTCGTTCCCTTCTATTCACACACAAACGCCATAGGCCTTCCATTTGGAGTCCAGAACACTGTGGGTAATTCATTAGTAGAGTTGTTATCACAGTGCTGAGGAAGATTTTACTGCCAAGAATTGATATTGGCATCCAGTGGTGATCCATATTGATGGCTTCATCCATGCAATAGTTGAGACATGATGGAGCATGCAGAACGTGCAATTATGTTCATATTTACCCTCCATTATTTGGCAACAAAGAGGTTAACTGCCTTCTGTTCCTGTGGATTCATGTAAACCACATCATCTGGGCAAATTAATTCACTAAATGTAACTGTGGCTCTTGAAGGCCAAGATGAGAAATTAAATATAAATATTAATTGAAAGAATAATTTTTGCTTTGTTTTCTTGTTCCTCTGCATTGTAATAAAGACCACCGTGTTTCAACAGTGATTAAACACAGCAGGGATCTCCACGGCATCTGAGCATAATTATTTGCACACACACACACACACACACACACTGTGGCACCAGTGGCAGTCCTTGCTCATTGTTGAGAAGACATGACCAAAAGAGAAAAAAAACACTTTTTAACTTCTCAGTAGTTCATTATGTAGGTCTAAATTGAGAAATTGAGAAAGTCTAAAGTGTATATCAAGCATGACAACTATCTGAATAGTTTTAGCAAGTTATTGAATGACAAGGTTAATGTATTTAGTCTTGGTGGACTAAATCTGCTACACAGACATGCTGTGAGCATGTAAGATATGTTCAGAGGTGGACAGTAACGAAGTACATTTACTGTAAAATATCTAGCTTCTGCCGGACCGCCTTCCGTATTCAACTTATGAAGAAAATGTAACGCCTCTCGCAGTTCAAGATGTTTACGCTACGTCCGGCGTCATGTGTCACAAAAAAAGCGGAACTGGCGTAAGTTCAATACAAAATGTCTGGCGGAAGCTAGATATTTTACTTTATAACATGTTAAATATAAATATATTTCTTACACAAACACATCGATTCGCTTCAGAAGGCCTTTATTATCCCCCCGAAGCCGTGTGGATTACTTTTTATAATGGATGGATGCGCTTTTTTGGGCTTCAAATTTTGGGCATTATAATTGAATCTACTAAAATCGTATTATATTTAGTCATCTGAAACTAGACTAAAACTAAAACAATTCAGATGCCTGAAAAGTGACTAAAACTAAATCAAAATGAACAATGGTATGAAGTATGGTCAGTCAAATGATTTTTTTATGGATTTGCCTGCCAAGTTGCCATAGCCTTGTTGATACGCCGCTAATGCATAGGTAAAGTTTGCCAATGACGTTAGTTAGCATGCAAAAACGTAGTTGGGCTAATAATGTTAACTGAATTCCTTGCAGAAATATGTTTTAGCACAATATTGTCAAACCATTTTTGTCTATGATTTCGACTTTGATAAGAGATTTGCAACTTTTAAATCAGTATTTAAATCAGTTCAAAGTAGTCATATGCTAGCATCAATGACTGGCTTAAACCACCATGATGGCACAGCGTGCATTCATACAACAATGGAACAATAACAAAATAATGTTTATTTTTTACTTTTGATACTTAAGTATTTTTAAAAGCAAGTACTTCTGTACTTTTACTTAAGTAAAGATTGCATGTAAAGTATACCTGTTAGCCTGTGCTCTATGGAGTTTCAGGACTGGAATTATGGAAAAATGTGGGATGATTCTTGGAATATGCAATCCTGAATATGTGGTTATACATTTGCTCTTAAAAATACATTAGATTACTGTATACCTACACCTCACGGTGCATAGAGAGGGCATGCGTGCAAATCTGCATCCTGCAGTTTTTATGACCGTGTTTATTAATAACTATTAATTAATCACACAGTGTGTAAGATGAGTCATCTCGAAGGAAATCTCTCTGATTTTTAATCTTGCAGCAAGCACACCTTTTGTTCCTTTTATGCACCCATTAAGAGCGAGTTTATAACTTAACACAGAGCATAAGACCACATCAATTATTCAACACCTGCAATTACATATTTATGAATTCAGATAATTGCATTTTAATGTAGCAGATGTCAGGCTCATCTAATGCACTTAATGAATTTGAATGACAGGCCTATACGCGCCGCAAGTGTGAAGAAATATATATATAATTGCGTTTTTTCAGTGAAGCACTTCTGGAGTCCTAATTGTCTCAGAATAGCTTGTTAGCATTCACCGGTCTATGCCGGCATGCCTTTTGAATTGCACTGTCGTGCGACACACCACCAGCTCCCTAACTGCTGCTTTCAACTCCATAAATCGCCTAGAGACTATTTTGTCAAATGCCTCCCTGTATCAAATTCATGTTCCAAAGGATTTGCTGGCTGTGTCACCTGAGTTTCATTGAGCTTCCTGATTTTTACGGGAAGACACTGTCTTGGGTAATAATGGCACAACTACAGCTGCACCTACTGCTGTTTTCCACTTAAGCAGAAAGCTGACATTCAGAATAACATGACTTAAGGCGATACAGCACAGGTCTCGCTCCATTACTTCTATCTAAGTGACCGTGCTATAGGCCAGAGTTGTGCCATTTCCTTGGCTTCACTTCTGTGCTCGCAGTTGGCACCGGTTTGACAGTTTGGGCACCAAAGCCTTCACATTCAACTATTATCCTGGAACTGGCGGAACAACAACAAAAATTATAATAACTATGACAGATGTCACAGTTCCAATAGAGCTGGCACTAGAGCTGCCTGGGCAAAGTTCAGCAATTCCACACAGACAAAAAGACTGAGTTAGCTAAGTTGTACTTTACTGGAGACAACAGTATCTGAAATCAGATTCTTTATTTTAGGAGGAAAATATGAGTGCTGCTTTCCCATGCAATACCAACACCGATTCGACTGGCAAGGTTACTAAGGTATTCTGGGTGGGCACTGGTCCAAGTCTTTATTATAGTTTTGTATTTCCATGCAAGTCTATTGGAGTCGTTTGGCCTGTGCTTGGAAATGTAATGACTTCATATATCCAGCACAGAAAGTCCGAGATTTAAACATATGTAATTATTATTAGTAACTATGAGCAATAGTTATCGTGGTGCTTGCTGTACTTCCAGTTGTTATACCTGTGGCTGAGCACAATTTAGTAAGATACTTAAAATAATTATATTGCGCTTCTCTTAGTGGTTTAAATTAGGGTTGTCAGTCGATTCAAATTTTTAATCAAAGTAATTACATGGTAAGCAGGCTCATTAATTGCAATTTATTACATATTGTAATATTTGCTTTAAAAGCCCCCAAATGATCGATTATTTTTGTTGTAGATGAATGCATTAAATATGGGAAAAGTGGTTTTAGAGGACATGATTAAAACATGATTAAATTTTTTTTAATTTAATCACACTAAATGAATGTGTGAAACTGACAGCCCCAGTTTAATTATTCATTTATAAAACCAGCTAAATAATGAGTCGGCTCTCTTATCTATGTGATTTTATACAGTATTTGACTGTAAAGAATATGAGCGTTTTTCTGGCCACCATAAAAATAAAGAATCTACTGCAGCTAGCAGCCAAGTCGAAGAGAGTGTTTCATCAATCAACACACACACTCAGATAAAATCTAATCATGGCTGTAATTCATCTGCATTTTAGCTGATTTGGAGGGACTGGCTGTTAGAAGGTTGCTGGTTTGGTTATTACTGCTAACGTCTTCATGCCCTCAGGACTGGTGAGTATCCTAATGCGCTAATGCCACAGAGAAACGCTGCTCCCACCCTGTCCTATTAAAGACAGAAAACCCATTTGACAAACTAACATGCGCCGTATCCTCTACTGAACTCTCAGCTATGGGTTTGATGTCATTGGTTCACACCCTCCCCTTCTGTAAATTATTCAGTCGACATTTTTTAGCTGCATTGGCGATTTTCTGATATCTAAGTTGTCTTCAGTGTGGTGGACTCAGGTCCAAACTAAATGCAGATTTTATGAGCACTGGATGTCAGATGTACATTGGAGGGCCTCCAGTAGGAAATGCGCTAGCGGCCGCCAAATGAAAAGAAATAAACCTGTGGGTTCAGTACTAGCACGTTCTGCAAAGTTTGCATCAAGGACTACCTTGTAAATGCCCAGGCAGTAATTCACTGGACGCATTATTAATCTTCACATGTCACGGCTAACGACAAAACAGGGTTAAATATCTCTTTGACGATCCTTCTCATCTAAGGGGACTTGCATACTTCAGCAGATCTGAGGATCGTATAAAGGAACAGCAGGGGTTGAATAAGAATGGATGCAGATTTGTGTGTGTATCTGGAAAAGTGGTAGTGTACACATTAGTGTGTGTGGCCCTTGATGCAATCATAAATTACGAAGTGGAGTCATGATGTCAGTGTCTCTGTATTTGTGGTAATGTGCTGGAGCACCACTGGGCGTCTGCCAGACACGCGGAGTAAAACTTTAAAACCCTCCCTCCTCTCACACCTTAATGGTGCTGAAGTGGGCAAAGAGACTGAAACAGAGAAAAAGAGAATGAGTGAGATAACAAAAAAAACTAAAGGTTAAATTCCAGTATGGTCATAACTGGTTTTAGAACTTATCAGTGTTGGGAAGATTACTTTGAAAATGTAATAGGTTACGGATTACAAGTTACCCTATTTAAAACAAATAATGTAATAAGTAGTGTAACCTATTTCAATTACTTTAATAAAGTAATGTAACTGATTACTTTTTGATTTACTTTTCTAAATTTCAAACAAATGTTTTCAACTGGTAATCATTTTCAAACATTTAACCTATAAAAAAACAGAGATGGTTATATTTAAGAGAAAACACAATTCTAGATCCTTATACTGTAGTAAAAAACATGATGGTGTTCTTCTTACTGATATAAAAAAATAGTAAAAATATGCATACTATTCTTTTTACCACTATGTGTGTGAATGAAGGGAAATTATACCATATAATATAAGGCCTAATGTTGATTTCTCACTAACAGAAGCAATAATAGATTTTAGTTTTATACTCACTGGCAACCCAAAAAGACACCGCCAGTGAAGCCATCATAACATGCATGTATTGTTTCGTTTTTTTAAATAGTTACATTCCACTTAAATATTGTTTAGACTCAATGACCAATAATTGTGTAGTTAAATAGCTCTATTTTGCAAGTCAAAATGGGACAAATAGAGAGATTTGTCCAGTAGATGGCGCTTCAGTTAAAATTCATAGAAGATGCTTCCTCAGGTTCGACATTGAAACCTTCAATGTTGATAGCATTTTAATAGTTAGCAAACATATTTAGCACTGAACTGTTATATTTTCACCCCTCTAGTTTCTGGATGAAATGATTTTTATATTTCCAGCACTGGAATGCATTTTTATCACTCGCCATGGTGGCAACTTTTAGACAGGTTGTAGCCTAAAGCTTTCAGCGGCAATGCGGATTGATGTAATTGGCAGACGTGGTGCACTGCAAATTCAAACATGAGAACCAATCAAAAGCATCAGAATAGCATCACTTTACTAAACGGCCTTTAAATGGCAGGAGACATCATGCACATCAAAAACAGGCAAAGCAACAAAATAATATTATTCAACATATCCTAGCTTTTTACAGAAAATATTCAGATTCACATTTTCACAAGTAACTGTAATTACACTTTTTTTTTTCTCAGTAATAAAGTTATTATTTTGTAATTAAATTACATAACTCTTGTTACTGTCACAGTTTCACCAGGCTCAACCACCACACCCATTCAAAGGTCACAGTCTCCAGAATTCTAACCAGCCACACTTGTTCCTCATCATTGCATTCATCATCCTCCCTATATATGCACACTCATTCCTCTCCTTTATCGTCTGGTCTCCCATGTGGAAAAGGACCCGCGTTTCTTACCTGATCATCGTACTCATCTCCAGTGGATTCCCGTTCTCCTCCCGTTATTCCTTGTTCTCCAGCATTTCCTTATTCTACCTCTTCATTTCCATTTGCCTGGTATTCAGAAAAGACTTTTGTTAATCCACCATTCTCACAGTACAGTACTATATATCTGTTACCTGCCTGTTTCACCTCAATTTACTACTGTTCAATAAATACCAGTCTGGTATCCGTTACAGTTATGTCATCATAAGATCTGTTACTGGCACATAGTAGATTACTTAAAATAAAATATTTAAACATACTGTAAAATTTTATGAAAAACATCCATGAATGTTACTTTTAGTAACTACAATTGCATATAAAACTAACATGAGAAAAACTTTGATTTACATGAAAATATATGCATTGGAAATTAGTCAGGGTCAGAAGACCCAACTCCCATGTCTCTATGATGTTCTGATGCAGAGATATAGGTCTTGCTAAAGGGTTGCTAAGGTACTCTGTTTGGTTGCTAGGGAGTCGCTTGGCAGCTGCCAGTGATGATACTCCAGAGGCTGCTTGCTAGAATGAACGATATAAACCAACCCCCATGCCTCTATGACATTCAGATTATAAGATATCCCTCTTTGGATTTGGGTTTCTAGGGTGCTTGATAATGGTTGCTAGGGCGTAGCTAGGAAGTGCTGAAGGTAATTTGTGATTTGGCTGTTGATAGCCTAAGTCAAACAAACCCACCCTCATGTTTCTATGACACTTCTATCCAAAGATTTCCCTTTGATCTCTTTCAATGGAAGTCTATGGAAGGGGTTACTAGAGAGCTCTAAATGTTTGCTAGGGCGTGGCTCGATAGCTTCATGATCTTGAGATAGTGATTGGTTGCCTGAGTAAATTGAGCCCATCCCTTTGTCTCTATGACACTGTGATCCAGAGTTATGGTCAATACAAAATCCCTATGCAAGTTACCATAGTAGAAAAAACACATGCGTTTCATGGGCCGTCCCTTACCATAGTAAGTCTATGGAGCAACTTTAGGCAGCTCTTGCGCCCCAGGGGTAAAACTTACACCCCATTGTGAGGCATGTTCTTACAGTGAAAATCGTACACCCGGTCGCTTATAAAAGCCAGAGCACACCTCTCCTCAATAAGCCGCACGATTTGACAAATCTTTCATGGGTGTATGACAAACGGTGCGGGAAGTTTACCAAAATAATAATAATATACTATATAATAAGCCCACAGAATAGTAATAGAGTGCTTCGCCTTTACAGGAAAAGAACCACTAATTAGTAATATGGTTTTAACTGGACGTTGTACATGGAAATTAAAGAAAGAAAAGCAAGGAAGACAGAAAGTGGAAAGGAATTTAGATAGATAAGAAGAACATAAGAAAAGCAGATGGGAAGGGTAAGAGAGAGAAAACCAGGAGAGATGTGCTGAGAGATAATGAGCAGAAATATGCCACCCCAGACTGTCTGTCTTAGGTTCTCATTAGCCATTCACAATTCATACAAACACGACTAATTCATCCGTTTGCAGCGCCTCGGCCTTCCTCACATCCATGCTGTTTAATAAAACTAGCAATGTTACATCCTTTCAGAACTGATGAAAAGCCCTTGTAGAAAGAGTCCAGGTCGGCTTTGATTACAATTCTCATTTCCCCCCTATCAGACTACCGAGCCATTGATTGAGTTTTTATGATATATGTATGTAGCCTACTGTATGTATGCATATATATTTCCTGCATTTAGAGTAGGTAGAGAAAAAAACATCATAAAATGAAATTCAGTTTGGGCCTAATGACAGGCCAGTGTCATAACAGATCAGTTACATACAGTCTAATGCGCACATTCACACAGACTAATGTTTATTCATTCAAATCAGTTACGAACACCTTTTAATATTGTGTGGGAGATTTAATCTTATTTTTGAATGACATGGTTATAATGAAATTGAGGAAAAGAAAAACATTATGCTGTGCCTTTAGTGATTGCAAGGCTAAAGTCAGGTTATGTGAACATGTGACTATAATCAGAAGAGAGAACCAGGATGAAATAACTTCCATATACACCGATCAGCCATAGCATTATGACCACTGACAGGTGAAGTGAATAACACTAATAGATAATCATGATAGACTGATAGTCCCTTCATCACGGCACCTGTTAGTTAGTGAGATATATTAGGCAGCAAGTGAAGATTTTGTCCTCAAAGTTAGAAGTGTTAGAAGCATTGCGATGGCTAGACGACTGGGACAGAGCATCTCCAAAACTGAAGCTCTTGTGGGGTGTTCCTGGTCTGCTGTGTTCAAAATGTATCAAAAGTGGTCCAAGGAAGGAACAGTGGTGAACCGGAGACAGGGTCATGGGCGGCCAAGGCTCATTGATGCACGTGGGGAGCGAAGGCTGGTCCGTGTGGTCCGATCAAACAGACGAGCTACTGTTGCTCAAATTGCTCAAGAAGTTAATGCTAGTTCTGATAGAAAGCTGTCAGAATACACAGTCGATCGCAGTTTGTTGCATATGGGGATGCATAGCTGCAGACCAGTCAGGGTGCCCATGCTGACCCCTGTCCACTGCTGAAAGCACTGCATGTGAGCATCAGAACTGGACCACAGAGTAATGGAAGGAGGTGGCCTGGTCTGAAGAATAATAAGTGTCTAAACACACAAAGATAACACTTGTGTGAGATGCTGCATGAGTGTGTTCTTGTCATTTCTTTCTAGGACATTTCAAATCTTGTCAGGTAATAAAAAGGAAACACAAAATTGCCTGTTTAATGACCAAACAGATAAAACACTACCCACTCAAAGCTCTAGGCAGTAATTAGGGGGAAAATCCAATCAATGTCTGCTTTTAATTAACCAACACTGTCTGATTGGCCAGTCGAACAAAAGCTGATTTATTCTAAATGACTCCCAAGTTCTGTCACCATTTACATGATGACTGTATAATTCACCCAAATCTTGTTTGTAGTCATTACTGAGTGATTAGAGTCAATCAGTGGGCTGACTTTAATTCAGGTAACTCCCAAAGCGCATTGAAAAGGAAGTAGGGCTGCCCCGGACTAAAGATTTTTCTAGGGGGGGGTCGGTTCTAAACCATAATGAGCCATTAATATATAGCCTATTCCGCGCTCAAGCGCACGCATAAAGCTTGCCGCAAAGCACTGACAAAAGTAATGATTATGAATATGTCTAAAAAACAATAGCAAGGAGACATTTTAATTATTTATTAATAAATGTATGTTTTCTGAGTCAGTGTCAGCTGCAAAGATGTTGACAATGCTGACTCACCATCTCCGCAGTATAGTGAAATGCACCTTCATACTATATCACCGGAGAGTATTTGTTTTAATTGGTTCATTTAAAAGTAGACACATTTTATATATTTCTCATCTCTGTCAAAGTTGGGAACATTAAATTGTCCAAAATGTCTTGGTATGCTGAAGCATTAGGAGTTCCTTTCACTGGAACTAAGGGGTCAAACCCAACCCCTGAAAAACAACCCCACACCATAATCCCCCCTCCACCAAACTTTACACTTGGCACAATGCAGTCAGGCAAGTACCGTTTTCCTGGCAACCGCCAAACCCAGACTCGTCCATAAGATTGTCACTCCAGAGAACGTCTCCTCTGCTCTAGAGTCCAGTGGCGGCGTGCTTTACACCACTGCATCCGACGCTTTGCATTGCACTTGGTGATGTAAGGCTTGGATGCAGCTGCTCTGCCATGAAAAACCCATTCCATGAAGCTCTCTACGCACTGTTCTTGAGCTAATCAGAAGGCCACATGAAGTTTGGAGGTCTGTAGCTCTTGACTAAAGTTGACGACTTCTGCGCACTATGCACCTCAGCATGTACTGACCCCGCTCTGTGATTTTACTGTGGCCTACCACTTTGTGGCTGAGTTGCTGTTGTTCCCAATTGCTTCTACTTTTGTTATAATACCACTAACAGTTGACCGTGGAATATAGTAGTGAGGAAATTTCACAAATGGACTTATTGCACAGGTGGCAACATATCACGTTACCACGCTTGAATTCACTGAGCTCCTAAGAGTGACCCATTCTTTCACAAATGTTAAGAAGCAGAATTCAATGATTTGGAGGGTGTTCCAACACTTTTGACAATATAATGTACATACATACACATAGAATTTGTTCCTTTCATTGTGTTAAAATGTCTTTGTAAGATTCACCCGGCACTCATAGCGTTTTGTTACATAGATCTCAAATAGGAGAAACAGATACAAGGAAGAATTATATATTTACTCAGATCGAATCATGTTTGCTCTGAACTGTTGTTATTAGTAAAGACGAGCTGCCTTGCCTTGGGAGAGAGGGAGATAAATGTAGTAGGCGGGCAATTGTCTTTTCCCAAATCATGCCATAAGGATTTAAAAAGCCAGCAATGAAAGCAGCTTGAGTGCTGTATCAATCCACTGGTCTTGAAGTCATTACTTTAGCAGTAACAGCAGTAAAGAAGATGAATTAAGAGAGAGTGTTAATACACACACCGATGCACATACAACACATCACGGCTGCTTACGGTATGCGACACAGTAAGGGCAGATGTCTCTAAGGTCCTCCAACAGTAAGGTAAGCTATCATAGGATGAAAAAAAGAGGTTTGGTGGCAGCCTCAGTGGCAGGTCGGTGTAATGGACTGCCAAGTAGCTGCTCAGAGGTTGGTGATTGATGCCTTGGTGTTGATGAATGCTAACACACACCCACCCAAGTTAGTTGTGAGGTGACAGCTTTATTGATAAATGAACAGTGGGACATGTGGATCTCATCAATCTCAGGCTTTTTAGCCACAGAATAAAGTCCCTCATTGCCATCGGCGACCCTGTCTGCTCCCGATTAATTAATTTTTTAATTTTAAATAATTAAATCTCGCCAGGGACCAATCAAGATCAAATCTTCTATTGCAGCATGGACAAAGAAAATCAGGAAATGGCAAATTGAATTAAACCTGCGTTATCAAACACATGCCAGTTATTATGGGCATCAAATGGAATTCAGCACAAACTTAATTACTTCATTAGCAAGATGAAGTCAACAACCTTTGTTATTAATAAATAAGTGATGACATTCTGCTAAAAACCAATCGAATGCTCTCCTTCATTCATCTTTGTCTGCAATCAAGTTTCTCTTGATCTTTCCCTGCAACAACTTCTACTGAACAGCCTAGAGAGGAAGGGAAAGGACTCTAAATCATTTTAGATGGAGCAAGCGAGAGAACAACAGATTAAAATGGGACAGAGAGAAAGAGGTTGAGCAAGAACGATAAAAAGGATTGTGGAGGAGAACAGAAAGGTACCACCCTGGCAAAGATAGGCTGTGCTTCTGCCCTGAGAATGTCAGTGCTGTCAGGAAGAAAGAAGGAGAGCACAAGCAAGAGAACGAAGAGTTGTAACGATTAAGGACAGCGCTGGCCTCCAGTCTGACCGAAGCGTAAGATGATCACACACACTCTCAAGACATCTGCACAAACATATCAGTCACACCACATTGCCACAGACCAGGACCACAGAGAGAGCAGAAACACTACAGATTTCTTTATCACCAAGCATTCAGGCACACGCGCATCCCAAATTGCTCACACACGTGCGCAAAAATGCACTCATTTCAGCTAATATTACATTAGCTCACAATAAAAGTGTACAAACAGAAAAACACACGCACTGTAATCTCGAATGACACGATGCTTCATGGGCCTGGCGAGCAACAGTGAGCACGGATGAGTTCATTGAGACAATTACCCCAATTAAACGCAAATGTCATAATTATCATACACAAGCAGAGCTGTTTGAGAGACCACGTGGCTGTTCTCTTTTGAAGCCGGCGCATCTGTCGAACGCCCGCTTTCTTCTCCCAACTGAACTTTAATAATGACGCCTCTGAGCGTTTTATTCGCCATGCCGCCTTTGTCTTGATGCTGTCACCAACTGTCAGAGGCAGGAGGACTTTGATCACCGACCTCGGTGTATTTGGCAGCCACTGAACGGTTGAATAGCTTCTGCCGGGACAGAGTGGAGAGTCTGGAGCTTTCAGTCAGGAAGGGTGAAGTGGAGGAGAGCGGAACTCATTCAGCGGGGGGCGTTTTTTACGGCATAACACTCATTCAGATCCATTCAGAAAAGCACAAAGGGACAGGAAAGGCAAATAGGGAGAGAGTGAGTCAGTATTCATTTGTGGAGAGATTAGATCAAGATTGCAACACAAAATGACAGGGACATAGTCTTTGACGGCGTTGTTCGCACAAAGAAACGCTTTTTCAATTTGCTGATGAACAAAAGGAGACGGGCAGCAAAATGTAAAGGAAATGGCCCCGGTGTGTTATGGCAAGCAACTCACTCATGGTGCAGGTATGACAGTGGTTTTTCACTGATCGCTTTACCAAAACCTAACTCTTTAAAGCTATTTTATGCTGTGTCTGTCCTATATTACAGTGGTTTTGGACACCTATCGAGTGTATCATCATGCAAAAGCAATAGTTTTTTGGGTTACAGATGATTCCAATCTGCTTGTTAAGTCTTGAATTATCTAATACTGTTTCCGGGTCCAAGCCTCCACTCTGAGTGGAGCATGTTATGAGCACTATTCATTTACACCTCTAACCTAAGCTTTTGAAAACTCAGTGTCCACTACAGTCTCTGGGCTAATGGTGTAAGCAATATTTTAAAAAATCAGAAAAGATGAATCACTGTCTGGCTAAACTGAGATTTGAAGGTTAGGACCATGACTTTTCATTAGTACTACAGCACACCACAAGTGTATATTAGCAGCGTTTGTTGTTTGCTTATGTGATCTGAAAAAGCATTTGTACCAGGAAACGGTGACGCATGACTTCAGATCAGCGGATTGCATGGGGAATAACAAGATAAAGTGAGTGTGATTTCAAAATGTATCATTCACTAAAAGCATTGCCTTGAAAATCTTGATTGACTTGGTCACCATTCACTTTCATTGTATGGAAAAGGCTACTCATCTGCGTAACATTTCTTTTTGTATGGGAAAAAGCTCAAAGTTTGAGGAATGATACACAATAGAACTGTCCACTGTCGGGCCAAAAGAAGGCGTGCTAGTGCGTGCCAGGGTCAGTTACGTTTCCACTGTCACTTCCGTTTCCACTGTCACTTCCAGGGCTTGATCGGGCCTCATCAGGGCTTCCTGGGCCAACGGCCAGGGTTTTTTGGCCCGCTGAATACCTTGGTCCAAAGCGGGCCAGCTCGGGCTTGAGGAGTGGTTATGTACAAAGGTGGAGTTTACCTAAATCTGGAGACGGCAGAGCCGCGTATGATTTCATATACCAGCTTATCAGCTTTTAAAATAATTTCAGCTCAACTCACTTTCAGACAGCAGTGAGTGTTTGGAATAACTTCTGTTTATCCGATGTGGATTCTGATCACCGTAGGCCTATAAAGCAGAAATATTTATATGCGATACAAAAGACTATGCGCACTATCCATTACCATAGTAAACATGGTAAATACGACCGCTTGAAGGAATCAGACAAATCATATAGGCTATCACAATCGTATATTTATTTTATCTGTCAGTACGTCTCGTCTCTTTATACCGGACTGTCTGATATCCATATTTAGCTCCACATATAAAATAAAGCAATTTTTACAGGAGCTTCCTCTGTTTCTCTGACTGAAGATATAACTGTAAGTGCTAAAGCTCCCCAGGTCCTATTTTTGGTGGAAAATGTGTAGCAATGATCGTTCTTTCTAAATGTGATGTAGGCTAAACATACTGCTCTGTGACTACAAATAAACAGAAACATATGCGACTGAAGTACGTATGTCCTATTTCTTTTGTGAAATAACAGTAAATAGCCTACCACTTGTAGTTTAATGTGCAACCTTGACACAAATTAATTCATTATGATCAGCATATTACTTATTGTAAAACTGTGGTAAAACATTGGTGCTTGGGTTTTAAATCTTTAAGTAAACAATAAAAATGGCAACTAACGGCTGCTTTTATAATTTTTGTTTTGTGATCGCTAGTCAGTGATTTCTTTCTGATTAGTTTTCTGATAAAACATCATTTGTTGGTGAAATGTTGGGTTTGTGTGACATTGTTCCAGAGAGGCGTGCTACAGGCGGGTTTTAGTGAAACTCCGTGGAGCTTCTGGCCCGACGGTGGATACTCAGCAGGGTTTTGGGCTTGGTGCTACAGGTCCGAGGCTTTTAGCCCAGCCCAGCTTGTTGAAAGCCCTGGCTCGCACTGCCCCGACAGTGGAAAAGCGGCTAATGAGTACACAATATCAAAATTACAATTTTGGGGTAAACAATTTCTTTAAATGTTAATTACGGCAAAAAAAATTGGGGGGGAGAGAGAAACAGAATGAGCAAAATTAGCTAACCACATACATGTACCCACACACAACACGGATTTACTAGAATCTCTGAGTGACAAAATCACAATCGATCGCTCTTCCATCAAGATGGCAAACAGTCGCACAAGGGTAGAGGTGAGGGTCACAATAGTGTTAGTACAGCCAACACAACGATGCTGACTGGAATCAACACACTGTTTTCTCTCTGTGTGTTTAATGTTTGCCTTTGGGAGACAAGACCCATTGGTCCAGCACGAAAGGACAGTGTTTCCGTGACAGGTCAGCCAACTGTCAGAGCGATGGACTCTCTGTATAGCCCTCATTTCTCGTGACTTGAGTGAAAAAAATGACCACTGGCAGCAGGCAGGCCATCATTCCCGCAATACGTCAGCGCGCTCGTAAAGCATCCCGCGGTGTCAACTCTGATGCATGTTATTCTCCATTCTGATACAAAATGAAAAATGAATGAAGACATAACTGTCAGAGAGATAACGGCAAATTACAAGGAACGGCATAGAGAACGTAATAGCCTACATTGTGTGCTTTTTCTCGTAATCCAAAATATGTTTATGGGCTGTCATTTTTCAGTGTTAGTAAATATTAAAACCTGCAGCAAACGTATAAAGAACATTCCCTGACAGTGCGGCGAGATGGGTGAGTTATGAGTTATGGTGATGTCTGATCAGCACTGGTTGTTTATTTTCCTTTCAGATGACATGAACAGCAGGAGTTTGCATTTACCCAGAGTTCTGTTTAGCCGTAAATGGTGGCGCTAACTGGCTTACGTTCATTTTAGCAGATTTGATGCTGCACTTCATTGACCTTCACGGTTATTAATGAGGTAAACATGTGCGTAGCCTCTGATTGGCTCTCTGGTACACAGAGGAAAGTGCTGGTCCATGAGATGCTGCTGACATGAAGAGAGTATTGAGGGGGAAACGCATAGACGGAGGCTCTGGTGACCCATGAGGAGGAAATTTGTTAATGAGGCCTCGCTTGTATGATGTGAAGGTAGAGCTAATGCGAAACGACCCTACAGACATCCAACTGTCCATGTGTCCAACCAAGCTCTTTGAAAGGTCAGGATTAAAGGCAGAACACCGTTTAAATTTCTCTATGGATCACAGACATCAGCCTGGAGAGATCTAAAAGACAATACAAAAATTTGCATAATTGATTAGGAACAGGTGAATACAGGAACACCTTGCTGAAAAACACACGGGTCAATGACATAAACTACTGTTCAAAAGTTTTGGGTCAGTAAGAAATGTATACGTTTATTCAGCAAATGTGACAAAGACATATAAATGTTTTATAAAGATATAAAGATTTTTATTTCAAATAAATGTAGTTCTTATTCCATTCATCAAAGAATCACTGTTTCCACAAAAATATTATGCAGTGCAAATGTTTTCCACATTGATGATAATAAGAAATATTTCCTGAGCAAATCAGCATATTAGAATGATTTTTAAAGGATCACGTGACACTGAAGACTAAAGAAATGACTGCTGAAAAAGTTGTAATAAAATATCACATCGTTTTTTACAGTATGTTTGATCAAATAAATTCACCATTCTTTAAAAAGTTTTTTTTCAAGGTAAAGTATTTTTCAAACATCATTAATAATTAAAAATAAAATATACTTATTAATAAACAAGAATGTATTAATATTACATGAAACAGTTTTGTTCTAATAATAATAAAAAAAACAAAAAAAACAAATATGAGCCTTTTGTCATCATCATTCTAACATGACAGTTATATCATCCTGACACTGACACATTGAAATTTAATAATAAAAAAGCCATTGTATTTGTAAATTGCATTTTAGTGTATTTCTCAATCATTTCAAAGATGGGACAAAAAAATGAACCACATCATTGACCCAGCTCCAAGGCAGGCTGGTCTGGTTTGCTGGTTTTAAAGGGTTTTTTGTTAATAAGGCAGGCAGTGAGATAAGACTGGGAAACCACTTAAGACCAGCAAACCTTAGCTCATGGGTTAAGTTTTTTTTTTTTCTTTTTTTTTTTTTTTTTCTTACAGGAAAGGCCAACATTTCCAGCCTGAGATGGAGAGGCCTATATTTTTCTTTTTAGGCAGACAGGAAGGCTATGAAAAGTCATTTGAGACACAATTCAAAGACCACAACATGCTGTTGCTTTATCTGTGCCTTTTCAAATGGTAATACAATGCCTGGGTTTCAATTCACAGTTTCAGTTATTGCCACAGATTGTGACAGAACTAGATCAGTACAAAAGGTGAATTCCCCATGACCAGGTACAGAAAGACAGTGAGTCTTCTCAAAACTTTTCATGTGCAAGATGCAATTCTTACGCTGTGATGATGCAACAATTCTATTTAGCCAAATTAACAGAAAGAAGAATGAGTCAGAGACTCAGAACAGGCTTTATGCCTGCTGTTATTGGATGCTGTTTGAAAATAAATCAACAGACATTTCAGCAGTCAATATATCATAAGGTTTAAATTTCTCTCTACTGAGAGCAAACTGAATTTCAGCAGGTTTTTTGGCAGAGCTGCAGTCTTTTGAATATGTGGCTCAGAAAATTAATATTCTGAGCTCAAAGATCCAGCTTCTACATTTCTTTTGAGCTGGACATTTTTCACAAAGAGGAAAAGAGTATAGCGAGGAGATACAGAGTAAGGGCGACTTCAGAGCAACACCTCTCTGGAAACACCAGTTATCATAACTGACACTTTACCAGAAGAAGGTCGAACTCTGCCAGTCATCTCACCTGCCATGAAATGATTCTGACTCCATCTTCAAGTGCAACAAAGGCATGTAAAAGCAGAATACGTTAATGTAGCTGCAACTTCCTTATTTGGGGACTGGGGTTTTACCATGTAGGATGTTTTCCTGGATCAACATATTTGTTTGGTCTTGGTAATCTTTTTGACAATTTTTGGTCTTAAAGGCACAATATTTAATTTTCGCTGCTATAGAGGTCGCTTATTCATAACAAAGGAGTAGCTTGTTGAAGCCATGAATGAGTGTGGAATCATGGAAGTTGTCTTCACCTCCACAGCCGATGGACAGCAATCAGGCAGAAATCATGTTAATGGATGAGCGAAAGTTTTATTAACGTCACGGTTGTGTGAAACAGGAAGCGCCGAGAGCCATGGGAGCGAATGCAAATGATAGAGATCTGTGATTCACAACGGTCTTGAGACCAGCGGAGCTTTTATTTTGCTTATGCTGCCGTCGGCCACTTCCGCTCATTGTGTTGGGTATGTGGGGTAACGCAGTGCTGTTTTACATAGTTAAAACAATCATGCTAAATACATTTGAGTGTGTTAAAAAAAAGTTGTTATAACGTTACTATGTGCGTTCGCTCTCTGGCTGTTATGAGACACTTGTTGCACATTGCAGTAATCTAGATTGATAATAGAATATCATATTAATAAAACCTAGATGACTAATTGACCGTTAAATGACATGCAATTAATTTTAAAATGTATGATGGATATTTTGTTGTATGAATATCTGAGCATGGAATATATCAAAAGAAAGAGCAGACCCTCTGCTTTAAAAAAAATCTTATAAAAAAAAATTGTTCTAGCTTCATGCATTCTTTTTTTTTATCAACACTTAAATATTGGTAAGTTTCATAAAAAAAGCAACATTTTGAGCAAAAAGCTGAGAAAATTAAATTTTTGTCAAAGACTACATCCAGATCAGATTGACGATCAAACACAGATGGAGTAGATGGAGTCTATCAACACCCCAAATACTTGTACAGTCCTATAGCTTGTTCTGTCGACATTTCATTCAGTAACATTAGATAGTTTTGATTTATATGCTGTTTAATGTTGATGATCACGTTATTTTACATATGCATCTGCTTGCATACGATCGCTTGTTTTTTTGCGTCGTCTTCGTCTGTGTTTTGATCAGGAGATTCTGTACTCATTCACAAGATGTGTAATAGCACCCCCTATCGTATAACAGTGAAAACACGAAAAATTACATAATATATTAAAGTGTCCATTTTCATGGTTTCCACAAAAGTGGAAAAGTGGATATCGAGGCTAGCACGGATATGACATCAGTGACCGGTGGCAACACGGTCCATATCCTGGTTAAAATACCAGATTTCTCTGAATTTAAACATTGTTGGAAACGTCTGAAATAATGTAAGTAAGTCAACAACATTGTTCTAGTGGTTTTTAAATATTTTTATCTAAAAATATTACACATTGTACCTTTAATCAACAAAATAAAAAATGTTTGTTAATCTTGTCTAAGATAACAAAGAAAATGTGCATCGTTATGATAATTAAATGTTACTGTTTTAAATACAAATTTTTCAAGGTATTTACAATGCACTATTTAAAAGATTAATAATCTATAAATAACATGATAGTTTGAAATAATCCACGCATAATCATATGAGAACAAATCTGCGATAAATCGGAAGTAGTGACAATAGGGCAGGGACTTTGTTCTATGATGAAATATTAAATAATTGAAGGATATTTTCTTCAAAATACAAAACAATAAATAAAAAATGAAACTGTATACAAATTAGCACTGATCCTAAAACAACATTCCTGTCGAACAAACATAAACCCTATTAGGGCAGGATTAGTTTGGCCGGGATCGCGAAGATCCAGGAGAAACAACAACATTAATCCAGGCCCTACTCAGCAAAATCACCCTTCAGCAACTGGAAGTGATGAAGGTGCAGAGGGCAGAAAGCTCCCGAGAGAAGATTTCAGAAGACAGCGGTACCTTTGAACTGTGTACTTAGCATGCAAGGCCCACCTGCCTGGCCTTGGTGGGTATGCGATCATTTTCTCACATTCTCTGCTGGTTTGCTCCTCTGATCTACAAACCATACCTGAGGCTATGGAATCAGTCCTGCCAGGAATCCACACAGGCCTTCACCATCAGAAAGGCCCTAAGAGACATAGTTAAGCCAAGCGTAAAGAAGAGCCCTACAGGGGGTGCAGAAGGAGGATGAGGAGAAGAAGAGAGGAAGAGGCCCCTACGGAGAGAAAGAGACATTGACTATCAGACAGGACAAGCCTGGTTAGGCACATCCTGCTTACCGTGGAAGAGAGAGGCATTCTGGGGCCCAGCAGGCTGGTGGAGCGGAAAGAGCCGTCAGGGAGGCTACAAAAAACCTGATAGGAAGATAAAACGTACAAAGGGTTTGGCTGGTGAGGAAGAGATGTGAAAACAGACAGATGCAAGGGCTTACAGATGAGAGTGACTTATCATTCCAGCTTGCTCTTGAGCCACGTGCCACTTTCCTTGAAGAGTGTTTTGAAGACTCAAAGCCACATTGCTAGATAACTCTGAGAAATAAACCAAAATTCAGCTAAAACACCCAGAGTCACTACAGCAAAATACAGAGCAGCAACCTTCTCAGAGGCTTTATGAAGAGCGCCGCAGGTAGATGATGATGCATTCGCCGTCCTCTTGAGGAGAAGGGCAATTTCAATAACAACACATGGCCTGCAAGCCGCAGAAAGCGGCCCTTGTCCCTGCAGGCCATTGGTTTAGGTCCAGACCGCAGCTGGGCCAGTAAGTGCCTCATTTAGGGAGACTGAGTCAGGGAGATGGGCTTGACTGAGCCAGGAGAAGATTACCAGCCCTTGCCCCCGGATAAGTACCGACTGCTGGCCAATTTTGTTCCAAACACAGAGAAAATGGCAGCTGGGTCTGTTATATTTTACATTACTAGCTCAAGTTACTGCTGGCCAGAAAACATGGTTGATTTATAGAATGAAGCTCTACGCTGCGCTATAAAAGGCCCAGGTTATAAACCGACAGCTATATCGCCGACTGTTATAGTGTACGTGTTGTTTCTACTCTCTTTTATTCCTCTCCGCCGACGGCAGGTGTTTATCTATGTCACGTCCTTGAGACTCACAATGAAAGCACCTTTAGGAAAACGCACCCATCTGCTTTGAGGATGGATCCTCGGGGAAGCTGTGGACTGTGGGCATTGGCATTTCACATGTATGAAAACAAATGCTAGCACATATTATCATATCAATACCTCTGCCACTCAAGCAAACTATAGGGGTCAGACCCTCTAGGGTGTCTTCCGGTCACCTCATTTTTCAGGCAGAAAACACGTGATTTTGATTCCCCAATGTTAGCATTGGCTGACAGGTGCAGACAGCGACAAATACACACACAACTGAGGTGCACAATGCTCATGGTTTTTAATCAAAATCAAAGAGACCATATGGGCAGTTATTATCAAGGGAAAGCAATAAACAGCCACAAATATCCTGCTCTAATCACACTGCGAGATGTAAGTGCGTTTTGGCGTTCCCACCTGAGGCTGTGCTCATTTATTGCTTTATTTATTAAGAGAGAAAGAAACCATTTACCTTTTAAATTACTGCACTTACTGCAGTTTTCGGAATTTGCCAATCCTTGGTATTAACTCTTTGTGACTGGGGACCCATGAACAATATTTTCTCTGAATGCTATGACCACCATATTACAGTTTGACCTTTAAATGTAAAATATAATCCTTAAAGGTGAGATAACATAACAAACTGCCATAAGCTCCTACAAGCTCCCTGTGTACTCCTCAAATGTGAGCAACTTGGAGGAGTAAAGCTCAGTATGTCTCCCCCCCCCCCCCCCCCCCCAACCAAACCATTAACCTCATACCTCACAACATTCCTATTCCACTGTAGGTCAGGCTGACATTTTGATTAACACAAGTAAAAATTTTAAAATGCTTGCGCAATATTTCCCACAAGACGGTCGAGGTTGCAAGGGACGAGTTCCGACATTATTTTTTGATATTAAAATTGATCTTTTCAAGATTGCAGACGCAGATTGCAGAGAGTTACACCGCAGCAAAAGTCAGACAGGCATAAATCACAAGGGAGGTTTCATGCGGGGAGAAGTCTGCAAATGAAGAGTGCAGGGTTTGACAGATGTTGTGACTTAAATGTTAAATGATGAAAAGGAAACTGAAGCGGGGACAAAACCCTAATTGCAAATCAGATATATTTCAAATATTATTATACAACTTCTGACTGAACAAACAGTTTTCCAAGAGATAATATAATATAAAATAGTATAATATAATATAATATAATATATAATATAATATAATATAATAAATATATTTTTCAGTGACTCTTCACATGATTATCTTTAAGTGAGTCATTGAATCATTTATTCAAACTATTTGTTCAAAAACACTGATTCATACAAAAAATGTAAAAAAAAAATAAGTGGTGTATTCTAGCATGCTATTCTGAATTCAGCCCATCTTTATGAGTGAGTCAATGAATCATTTAGGCTATTCAACCAAATTATTTAAAAACAATGATTCATTCAAGAACAAACAAACTTCAGCGTTCTCAACTTCTATGGTTTCAGCAATGATTATGATGCAGAAATAGTAAGAGCAGTATTCTAATATGCTATTCTGAATTCAGCCCATCTTTTTGAGTCATTGAATCATTTACTCAACCGAATTGTTCAAAACTTCTGATTCATTCAAGAACGGAACAACACTACTGTACATTGGTCTTTTTTTGGTTCTGTTGTGGCTTTGTTTGGAATTATTTTCAGGGTTAGAACAAAAACAGACAGAGTAACATGCAATATTAACTTTGTGTTTATTAAACTGATGTATTAAAGCAATATCATTAATTATTAATGTATAATTAATGTAATATAATACAATATAATATAATATTTTTATATTACGATGTTACTGATGCATGTTCAAGAATACCAATACCAACACCAACATAAACCCTAATAAACTATCCTTCCTTCTAATGGGTCTCTATCTCTCTCTCTCTCTCTCTCTCTCTCCCTCCCTCACCCATCCACTCTTCTGACCTACAGCGGCTCTAATAAATGCAAATAGGATTCCTGTATAATGTGATCTGGATGACGATTTCGTCTGAGGTCTAATCCGGTCACTTATTTGTGTGCAAACACAGAACAGTCTTATCAGAAAAAAACTAATATGGCTAAGCCACGTACAGCCACAGATGGAAGGAGTCTGAAAATATACACCAGCGAATGCAGGACATGACACCCAGGTGCATGTTAAATGAAGTGCATGTAATTAGTGCCCAAACAAGGGCATTAATGCCAGGAAAGGACATAGTTTTTCACAGTGACTTTAAAAATGAAAATCTTTAAAAATGAACTGACTCTTAATATAGCGTTATTTGTTGCTGAAGGCCACAATTTCTGTCCTCTGTGAGTCAGAAGCGGATGGACGAGCTCTGGTTATCCAAACATACTCATTTTATGATTTGGTTTTCTGCCAATTTGATTATTTGTGCGTACGAGGCTGCAGCCAGATTTTTTCCGAATGCTCCTCAAATGCCATCACTCGCATACTGGGACCTGTGTCAAAGCGTAAAGAACAGTTCAAACTGTCTGTTTATTCTCTGCACCTGTCCTATGTATACTCTACCTAGTGTGAGGCACAAGGCCAACTGGCTCTAGGTCAACAGCCAGAAGATATTCATCTGTAAACAGGATTGGGAGAGAATGTAATTTCAGGCCAATAATGCTTCCATATGCTCCCTTGTGAACACTTTCTTTAGTTTCATTAAACTTCGATGAAGTATCATTTCTCCGAGAATAAATTCACCCCCTGTCCTCCTGTAAGTGCAAGGCTATAAGCGTGATTGCATTTTTCCCTGAGAGAAAGAAAGCCTGGGAATTCTGGATGCTGTTCACATTAGACATCATTGTCTCTGCATACTTCCCTATGGGAACTGTTTAATTAAAATCTCTCTCGCACTCTCTCATTCATTTTCTATGGCCAGCAGAACGGGTACTGTAGTCTTAGAGTCTGATAATAGTTTTCTCTCATAGAGCAGTATTGGGATGCTGTGCATGACTTCGGTTACACAGTGAGTGCTTATGATTAAAGGTCTGACATGCACAACAAGGAGAAAAGTGAATAAATAAATAATCCGATGATTCTGAGATGTGCTAACACAAGCCCGCTCTGTCTCTTGTCCTGCCATTCAAACAGAGGTTTAAATTAAGATTTATTAAAGTGCCAAAGTGTAGCACAACACAACAGAACAGAGGCAGCTTGTTTGAAGACATAGATCAGAATATGAGAATTGTGGGAACTTGAACTTGCTCATTTGTCTTTGTATGAATGTACATTTTTGTTGATACAATGCCATTATCTGACCTGCTTCAATCACATCGTTAGGATTCATATAACACCTACTAACATGGTGTGTGGTTGCATCTCACGACACCTGTCAAGCACACCTGTCCAGTTTATATTCCTCAGAAAAATCAGATGGATATAAGAAATTATATTTAAAAATTAGATATTTTTTTAGCAACATTTTATAGCACACAATGCACAATTATTATCATTACTATAATGCAAAAAACTTTATATATTTTTTATAAAATATATATATATATTTTTTTTACATATACATACTTTGTTTTTATGAATTTATTTTAACTGCCATAAATTGAAAATGTAAAAATCATTGTATTATATTTCCCTGTAATACATCAAAAAATAAGGTAATACTTTATTCTGGTGTCCTTGTTACATGTACTTACTATAGTAATAACAGTAAATTATGCATAATTACATGCAACTAACCTTCAACCAAACCCTAATCCTTACCCTATAGTAAGTATTGTTAGGTGTTGTTAATTAATATTACTCAGTACTTAAATGTATAATTACACTATAAAAATTAAACCTTAAAATAAAGTGTAGACCATACATTTCTCCACACAGATTTTGCATTATGGTCAGTTGGTCTTGCCTAATGTGACGTTAAGTCAACTCTTTCATAAAACAGTGACCTGATCCATGCACAAAACCAACAAACGGATTTAACTTCAGCCTGAATGTAAATTCATTCTAAAATGTGGCATCTCTGAACACCTTTCTCTGAAAGACTGAAAATAACCACTATTAAGTGGTGAGGATGCAATGTCCCTCTGGACCAGAGACAAAATCAATAACATCTGAAATAGAAATCAATCTCAGGAAAGTGTGTCAGTGACACACTGCTTCCACACAACCCAGCGTCTGACAGCTCACCTATTCTCCCATTCCTCAGGCCTCACTGTACTGCCTCACTCAAGTACAGCTGCAGTTCTGTAAACAGATGGTGAGGTCCATATAGTCCTTATAAATAGGACGCTTCACACACGCTAGAGAGAATTTACATACCCATCTTCGAATAAACGCATCTTCTGCCTCAAATGACTGTGTCAGAACTTTGATGAATGACAGACTGACGATGGCGGTAATTATACGATCTCTCACTGCACGGTAGATTTCCATCTTCCTCCTATATACATAAAATCATGTAAATGATATTCACCTATAATCTTTTATGTAAATCAAGAAAACTAAATCTCTGAATCAAAGCATTTGTCAGCCCCATTATCATTATACATATTCATACATTTTAAACTAAGCATGCAAAAAGACTCTCTAATCATGAGGATGTAACAGGAAGAATGATAAATCTCCAAACATACTGTAACACTGACCCTTTCTTCATAGAATAATTTTCTTAAAATTGTGTTTTTTGATTTAGAAAATTGAATTGGGACTTTAAGAGTCAATCATCTTCGCTTTTGACATGATGTGCTGATATGCCAATCATTTTTAATGCAACTGCAAGAACATCAGGGCAATAATTGCTTTATTGTGGTATTTTTCAGAAAGTATGTCTCCCCAGGGGTTGTTTCACAGTTTTGTGGGGTGATGAATGTTTGATATGAATATCTTATCTTTCATATGAGTATGTGAGATCGCATTAGAGGCAAACAGCTGGTGTGTGAAGGGTGCCAGCAGGGCTCTTCAGTAATGACTCCACTCAGGTGTCAACCTGTAATGTTTCTCAGTACGCTGCTCCTTTAAGACACCATTAAAATAGTGTTTCAAAATAGGCCGGGAAGAAGTAGACTGTGCAGATTGGATTTTTTTATGTTTTTATTTTTTGTCTGTTCAATATGTTCAGGTACTAACTTTGTTAGAGTGCTCATGGGTCATGCAGCCTCTCTTTTGTGCTCACTGTAGATGATCAACAAAAAATCTTAAAGCGACAGTTAATATAAAAAAAATATATATATTAAAAAAAAACTATATACCTATAATATAGAATGTGTGCATATATATATATATATATATATATATATATATATATATAATGTATATGTTGTAAAATATAAAGGAACCAACATGCCATCTTATAATACCTGAAATATATATTTTTACAGTGAATTTATCCATAGCTGCCTTTTTTTAACAGGATATTTTTTGGCCAATTTAAAAGCTTGACAGCCCATGGGGACACTGAACTGTCATTATGGAAAGAGCACATAATGATTCTTTAGGAAATAACAGTCTAAACAGCATGAGGGTGAGTAAATAACATCTTATTTTTATTTTTGAGTGAACAAATTTTTTAAATGCCATTTTTGTACAGTGTGCTACATGCAAAATGAACGTCAACTTTAATAAACTCTAATCTTTTGCCAATTAAATAAACTTTACTCTCATAATTTCTACCATCCTACTTCACTGAAAATTTAATTTCACATTTCAGTCATGAAAAAAAAAAAAAAACACCCCGCAATAATCTTATCAAGGATTGGGGCATAACGTGTTTAAAAATACTCTGGCAATGGCAAATCCTTAGCTTTGATTCTTTGGTTTCTTTGGCTCTAAAAGTCTTTGGAAGTATGAATACATATTCACATAAATGTCCTCAAATTAATATTAATACAAATGTTCCACTGAAATTGTACATCTACAAAGATAAGGGGATATAAATAGATACCAGCAAATGTACACACATATTCTCTTTCCCTAAGCTCTCTGAGGGTTCATGGTGACTCACCTAATTAAAAGCTACAGTATCTAAATTATAGTGTGCCACTGGAGAGAAAGAATCAAATTTCTTCCTTTCTGTAGATTGTACACTTGTGCAATTATCCCCTGCTTCTACTGTACATATAACTAAAGGCATCCGGCCCTCTAAACCCCCGAAAAATAGAAACAGAGAATACACTGCAAAGGTGAGAACAAGTTGCTCACTCGAGACAGCTTCAATCAATGCTAAATCAGATGCTGTGGAGTGAGGAGGGGCTTTTTAAACATGAGCATTGCTGATTTCTTTGGATGGCATCTCTGAAGGATAGACTGAGCAATGAACCAGTGCTTTCTCTCTTGGATGACATTTCAGTGGAGGCAATGAGAGGAGGACCAGGACTCCAGGCTCATTTTGGGTTCTGGGCTGCATTTCCCAAAAGCATCATAAGCCAAAGAAGATCTTAGAGACCACTGGTGCCAATGGTTCCAACAATCTACTTAGGCTTATGATGCTTTTGGGAAACGCAGCCCTGGATAGGTCACCCCCAAAAATTAAAAGTTAGATCTGACCCTATATAAGCTTGAAGATGCAACCCATAGACTGTACATCTATCATTCACTTCATTTTCTTTTATTAGAATAAACTTAAAATTATTTTTAATAACATTTAAACGCCCCATTCAAATGTTCTCATATATGTATAATGTCAAAATCTCATATATATATACATTTATATTTTTTATTCTGTAATGATGCATTAATTGATCCAAAGTGACAGTATGAAGGCATTTATAAAAGATTTCAAAATAAATAAACTTTCTATCAAAACATCCTGAAAAAAAGCATGATTACCACAAAAATATTAAGCAGCATAACTGTTTCCAACATTGATAATAATAAGAAATGTCTCTCTCGCACCAAATCATCATATTAGAATGATTTCTGAAGGATCATGTGACACTGAAGACTGGAGTATTGACACTGAAAATTCAGTTCTGTCATCAAGGGAATGAATTACTTTTTACAATATATTAAAGTAAAATAGAAGACCGTTATTTCATATTGTAATAATATTTAATAATGCATTTTTAATCAATGCAGCCTTGGAGAACATAAGAGACTTCTATCAGAAACATACTTTTTTTTTTTTATAATAAATAAAAACATACCGACTCTGACTTCTGAACATTAGTATATGAAATATGCCGTCTATACATACATTTATAGATTTAATATGGTACTTGGAATATTTCTCATTAATTGTATGGACTACTTTTATTTGATTAATTTGATAATTGGTCCCCATCTTCTTCTGTTTTACAGAAAAGAAGACATTCTGCTTAATAAATATTTTTTTGTACCTCGGAAGAAACAATGAAACGAGGTTAAAGAGATATGAGGGTGATAATATGATAACTGAAAAAATTTCATTTTGGGGTGAACTACTTAAATCTATAGAGGATAAGAATAAATAAAACACCAATACTGCTGTGATCCAAAGAGACAGGCAGATATGTGAATATTCTCAGAATAATTCCAGGTTCCATAATGTTGTATCCAAATAAACTTTATTAGATTGACTGTCATGACATTAAAATAGAAACAGGAAACTACACCCCCCTGTGGCTGCTACAGTCAATTTAGTCGCTGCAATCTAGATTTAAAGCTACAGAACCTAAGACTATTACATCTTTTTTGATTGTTTGAATTCTAATGTCTTTCTCTGCACTGGTGTTTTATGTTGGTAAAGTCATACTATCAGAAAATGAACATTGTGCACGGAAACTGTACTGTCTATAAGTGTAGCAGTCATTTCTCTGAATTCTACAGCTAATCAATGCAGGGCAAATAAAAGAACTATGGTTTTGATCATGCATTTCTGTGCTGTCCACATCGTGTGTGTTGCCTGCGTGTTGCTGGCTGTGAAACCACTGTGTTTTTGACTGTAAGTGTTGTGTGTGGGTGGGTGTGGAGCTTCAATGGATGCCGTGCACCCATGGCCAAATTAACAGGCAAGGCATTGGAATATATTGTGGTATTAATTTTGCAAAAGGGCTTTAGCAAAACAAATAAATATGCCACAAGCAAATCCAGGCCATTTTCCACCAATTTCCTCTTTGCTGCTTGCTTATTTATATGGGCTTTATACAATTTTGAGCTTACAGCTAACAAGACTGCACCCACATAGCGAAAAGGCAAGCTCCGCCCACTTTACTTAGCTATATATTAGGACAAATCTGTCAGCAGAAGTGAGTTAAATCTGACAGAACCTTCATTTAAAGGTGCACTGTGTAAATTTTAGCAGCATCTGGCGGTGAGGTTGCGAATTACAACCGGCCACTGCTCACCTCTACCTTTCGAAGCACATAGAGAAGCTACAGTGGCCGTTACAGGATAAAGGTGGCATCGTCTGAGACAGCAGAGAGTAGCTAGCGCTCTGTAGAGCAGAAAAACTGCAGAAAAATGGCGGCACAAAATGGCGACTTCACTGTAAGGGGAACCGCGGTATATGTAGATAGAAATGGCTCTTTCTGAGGTAATAAAAACATAACGGTACATCATGTAAGGTCTTTATACACCACTGAAAACATAGTTATGTATATTATATTACATTTCTGTCAATAGATCCTCATAAATACTACACACTGCACCTTTAAATATTTGATGAATTGTTAATAAATAAATAAAATATCACAACATATCATAAGCTCAAATATAGGGACAAATTTGTTGCCTGATGTGATAAATATAAATAAATGAATAAATGTCATTAGCTCGCTAAGATGAAATGGTAATACGTTTGTTTTTTTTTGTAAGTAAATCAATTAATAAATATCTGAGTAGTCAATGGAAATTCCCTGTGTTGCTCTCACAAAACGGTTCTTTAGAGACATACTGTACAAGAATATCCTCGAAGATACATAAACTAAATAATGTTTTTATTATTCTAAAAATGCAGAATGTTGTCTTTTATGAGTAGGATTAGTCTAATTGTAATTAGCTTTATAAAATCACTAGTCGGTCTAGTCTATGGTACAGCAAGTCCTCATTTAGACAGCAAGGTAAATCTGTGTGTGTATCCATACCTTTCTAACTGTTGTTGCAGAATAACAATTAAAGTCTCTTTCTCTTATATGGTGTCTTGCTGCATCTGTGTTGAGTCTCTGTGTTGTTGTTCTGTGCCTCACTGTTTCTCTCTCCTGGCCCTCACTTTAAAGCAGAGATTGGATTTTTATTTGGGGTGGTTAGGCCTCCCTCAGTCCCTTTAATATGGACAAATGGGTCTCATTATCCTCTCTGTGGCCAATCCTGCAGACATATAACCTAAGAAAAAAGAATCAAGACACTTTGCCTTCCCTCTCCTTCTCTCTTGTCTCTTCCTCCCCCTTTTCATTCTCTCTCTTCGCTTTTTTTTTAACACTTTTCCGCCTTATTCACTCGGGAGCAGAGCAGAGAGAATACGGAGATACACACTTCAATTTAGTTGGCATGAATAAACAATGGGGTTTCCATGTGCAGGATAAATTTCCCCTGGCGACATTCACACACACACACACACTGGCCCAGAAACCAGGCTCACACACACCTGCAAAGAAATACACTTTCACAGATCAGGTTATAAACACACCGGCACGCACGCTGGGTAATATATTGAGTCTCAAACGTACGAGAGGATAGTCCTACACACGCTCACCCCCTGTAATTCACTTTAGCCCTTAGTGTCGCTATCTCACACACAAACATACTTGCATTTAAACAAATTACATGCTCGGATGCATTCAGAATCACTATTACAGTTCATTACCTCCGGAAAAAAGGTTGTAATGTCTGCTTATGATTGCAGCAAATGTAAATAAGAAGGTCAAACGAGCCTCCAAGAGAGACAAGGAACATAACTTGCTTCACGTATCTACGTCAGTCATTTCAATTTAGTCGCTTGCATAATGAGAATTTTATCTTGGCACAAGCTCAGGGACTTGACTGAATGAGAGCAGAGTGTAATTAATGAGAGCACAGATACCCATGTGTGCATCACACACACATATATTTCGCGAGGTCTTGGGGGACAGTGGCTACATGTATCATGTGGCTCCGTGAACATGTAGATATCAGTCAGAACGAGTATGATAAACCGCATTTTTAAAAGTCCGACATGCGCAAATGCAAGAGAGAACTTCAGAAGTAAATGACTCTTTGAAGCCGTAACAATTGCAAGATTCCCGACTTGTGATGTATCTTAGCTTAAATAGGTCTCAGAAGCATAAGAGGGCCAATTGTTGTAAATTGGAGGCTTAGATGCTGTGCGAGTCTTAATGAAACTTCATAATGGTGGTGCTGTGAAGTGGGTCCTCCAAAAACAATAATAATGTAGGTTTAGCATAATACGTGAGTGTGTGCTTGCATATACTTGTGTGTTTGTGTTTATCCAATGCATTGAACTCCCAGCCGTAATCCCATCTGCTGCAAGGTCTGACTTTTCATGCATATTTGCGTGTGTCTCACACACGGAATCGGAACACAGAAGCCTCAACCAGTATGACTGGTGTAAGAGCATCTCGTCTGCTTTTGTTTGGGGTCTTCAATGGTGTGGTAGGCCTGCAGGGACTCTTTTAATCGGCAACACAGCTGCAATGTATGATTAATGAAGCAGTACACATTGCAAACGAGCCTGTCTACTATAGGCAGCATCAAACCCTCAAAATAGATGTTATGGGTGGCTCGCAAATATTTTCTGTTTTATGTTGTTGTAAAGAAATTTGTACAGGTCTCCACAAGTTTATCATCAGCTGCTTAAGAGTAAAACAGAGAAAGCTGCAGAAAGCATAAATAAGTTTCACCAGTCATTACAGTCACCTAAAAGTAATACAAAACGTGAAAAATTATATGTTTATATATTTCAAATGTTTTGATGCCAAGGACCCTAAAAATATGATGATGCAGTTGTATATTTTATGTATACACATCCATTAATACAGTGCTTAAAAAATATTAAGCATCATAAAAACAAGTTGTTTCTAAGATGACATAATTGGCTTTAGTTATTGTACTCAATCAAGTCAAAGCAAATTTTGAAAATATTAACTGGAAAATATAAACATTTTATATCTTATTGTTAAAACTAGGGATGTCAATAGAACATACTTGAAATAATAATAACAATAATATCATTCATTCATTTCATGATGAATAAATTATCATCTCACCCATTTTTAAAATCAAAACCATAATAATACCAAATTTGATGCATGTTAAAAAAATCAATTGATATTCAATTAAAAAATAATCAATTAATTACGGAGCCCCTCACAAAAACAAAGATCTCACAATAATAATACCTGAACATGAATTAATAAGTTGTGGAAACAAATTAAAACATAATTTGTTATATACAGTACAAAAAACTCATGATATATATAATTAAACATACAAGCTTTTTACATTTTGTAAAGCAATTGAGTGCTTAAACTTGCTTGTTTTTTTGCAAAACTAGTAACAAAAATAAATGTGTACAGTGTTATTAACTTTTTCCCTACCATTGATGGAATTTTTTATCATGTATGACTCAACGCTTCCCTGCAATTGACAGAAATTTCTGGCAATTCATATAATACGGTAGGGAGCCTATTATGCATATTCTGCAAGAGTACATAATGTCCAGATCAAGACACAGACAAAAGCAGCAGAAACAAGCGATAAAAGCATATGCACATGTAAAATATGCAATCATCAAACATTAAACAGCATATAAATCAAAACTGCCTAAAGTTACAGAATGAAATGTTGAGCCTATGAAGAGGTCTAGCACTGTGCTAGCTTTAGGGGTGTTGATGGAATCTACTCCATCTATGTTCTGAATCCAATCCGGACGTAATCTTTAACAAATACGCGATTATCTCAGTTTTTTGTTCAAAAGGTTGCTTTTTTTTTATGAAACTTAACCACATTCCAGTATTAATAAAAAAGGAATGCATGAAGCTAGAATAATTGAAATAAATTAAATAGAATAATAGAATAGAATAAGAGTTAAGTTAGTGAAAATGGAATCAGTTCTCATTCTAGTGAATATACCTTCAACCTGAGAACAGAAGCAGGGCCCACTGTGCACCAGCAGCCAATCAGAACCCCAGGACACCGTACCAGCAGCCAATCAGTGCCCTGGCACAGCACGTATTTCGAAAGAGCACTGCCAGTGGGATATCACACTGCAACAAAAGCTAAGCCATATCTCTCCGCTCTGTACAAAGACCAACCCATGGAAACACCGCAAAAACATTGTTTAAGGCTCACTGGGGAGCGATGGGCTTTTTCCCTGCATGAGCTGTCCATCTTTTTTCACATCCTCTGTCTCAGTACTGTGAGTGGATCAATTGCCAGGTAAATGTTGGTTTGCAGTAGACCAATATGGGATTGCTCTAGTTCTTTGCTTTGTACTAATTAGATCCATTTAGAGAGGAGAGAAAGATGAAAAAAGACAAGTGTTTATTGTTTTCTGCCTCTCCTGTGGGTTTCTTCCGTTAATACAAAAGTTTACGGCTCAATAAAGAACATGGCCACTGAGAAACAAGGCCCTAAACCTGCTCTGAGGAAAGAAGTGTGTTTTACTGCATCAAAGGTCACAAAGTCAGCCTCTGGGAGCCAACATATAGCTTCACAGGAAGTTTGAGAACATTTCCTCCACGGTTAGGCTGAATTTACTACCTCTTGGATTTCACTTAGACCATCAAATAATTAATTCATATCTGAAAGCTCCTAATGCAGTTCAAATACATGCATATTTATAAGATGAGCTTCTCACATACAGTATATATAAAAAAGGGTCAAACTTTGAAATTTGATCAAAATCAAACCATGCAAATGTCTTTATATATTTAAAGATGAAGTGTATAATTCAGGGGTCTCAAACTACCAGCCTACACTATTAAAGGATTAGTTCACTTTAAAATGAAAATTACCCTATGATTTACTCACCCTCAAGCCATCTTAGGAGTATATGACTTTCTTCTTTCTGATGAACACAGTCAGGGGTATATTAATAAATATCCTGATGTTTCCAAGCTTTATAAATGGCAGTCAACGGGCCTTACAAGTTTGAAGCTCAAAAAAGTGCATCCATCCCTCATAAACGTACTCCACACAGCTCCAGGGGATTAATAAATGCCTTCTGAAGCGAATCAATGGGTTTTGTAAGAAAAATATCCAGATTTAAAACTTAAAGTAAAGTTTCTTCTTAAAGTAAAATATCTAGTTTCCGCCACCTTCCGTATTCAACTTACGAAGAAAGTGTAATACCTCTCGCAGTTAAAAACGCTTACACTACGTCCTACATCATACGTCGTGTCAGTTACGTTTTTTCGGAAGTTGAATACAGAAGGCGGTCTGGTGGAAGCTAGATATTTTACTATATAACATGCTAAATATGTATATTTTTTTTACACAAACGCATCGCTTCACTTCAGAAGGACTTTATTAACTCCCCAGAGCCGTGCGGATTACTTTTATAATGGATGGATGCACTTTTTTGAGCTTCAAACTCGTGAGACCTGTTCATTGCCATTATAAAGCTTGGAAACATCAGGATATTTATTAATATAACTCTGATTGTGTTCATCAGGAAGAAGTAAGTCATATACACCTAGGATGCCTTGAGGGTGAGTAAGTAAATCATGAGGTAGTTTTCATTTTAAAGTGAACTAATTCTTTAATACCATAGTTTACCCTTAAGTGTGTGTGTGTGTGTGTGTGTCTGTGTGTGTGTACAGATATATGTGGTTTATGGGTATTACAACGTAAACACGGTTTATGGGGACACTTCCTGTGTCCTTGTAAGCCAAATAGCTTAAAACACAAACTGTGTTTTTTGAAATAAAAAAAAAAAGCAAAAGTTTTCTGTGATGGGTAGGTTTAGGGGTAGGGTTACACTGCGTCCGAAATTGAATACTTCTCTATTATATAGTATGCGAAAAACAGTACGCCAACAGAGTAGTATGTCCGGATACATAGTATTCAAAAAACAGTAGGCGAAAAGTCCCCGGATGACCTACAACTTTCGGCGAGATTCTGACGTGCGCATACGATGGACACTTTACTATCCCACAGGAGAACCTTTATGAATGCCAGTGAAGTGACGCAACTGACGCTGGTAGGTCATGATAATGACAACATGGCGGATATAGTACGTCCAGATTACATTCATACTACACATATTCATACATACTATATAGAACATATTTTTTTAATGGTCGTGAAGTTCAAATTGAAATACCTACACAGACAGTATATGCGATTTTGGATGCAGCGTTAGTGTAGGGGGATAGAATATACGGTTTGTACAGTATAAAAACTATGGAGCCTATGGAGAGTCCACGTAAACGCACATATTCAAGTGTGTGTGTGTGTGTGTGTGTGTGGTTCAGGTATTCCCTGCATTGTAAAACATGACATTTTTGATGTTGTGGGGACAATTTCGGTCCCCATGAGGAAATAGTACTCAATGCACAAACAAACAACAATGCAAAGCACCTCACACTCAGTGTGTTTAAACTTTTCGTGGAAAATCAACCAGGCATGTCTTCTATATAGTTCTGACTGCAAAATGAAATTAAAAATATATATATTTTAGCAAAAATATGTAGAAATCATACCCTGAGAGCTAATAAAATAAATAAATAAAAACATAGTCCTAAGCAGACAGAATGTGTCACACAATGTTTGCCTGCTGAGTTCTCTCAGTGAGCGCACCTATGTTTCTGGATCAAACTGAGTGTGTCTGTAAGAGTAAATAAGGGCGTTTGTGTTGCAAAGTACAAAGTGACAGACAGAACCTTTCTTACAGGTAATCGCATCATCTTTTACATCTTAGCCGGCCTCATCTGTAAGATTTCTATGCGGACATTTCGTCATTACTTTATGTACTACTTTTGTTCCAAACCTGTATGTAGTTATTTTTGTTCAAGGAACACAAAATAAGACTTTTTTTTCTCACACAACATAGTCAGTATTCATCACATCTCCATAAAAATCCATATAACTGTAACAATATTACAGTTCTAAAATCATAGCTTTCTTCTTTTGTGTTACACACAAAAATAACAGCATATGGGAAATAAAAATGAAAATTCTGTCATTATTTAGCTGAACTATTCCTTACAAATGTCACTAAGAATCATCCTTAATAACTCTGTATCATTTCTCTGAAACCCTCTTACCTATCATCAAATTTGACATATTTCGGATATATTTTAGTCTTTATGGATACAAATAAGCAAAATGAAATGCAGAAAATGTTTCTCTCTCTATTTCTTCCTATTGCTAAGTCACGTGTGAGAGCGAGTACAAAGGTAGCCATTTGGAGCTTAGAAATCAATGGTGTTCCGTGTGTGAGTGATGGTGGGGTTTTGCCGCAGGGTTAAATACCTCAGGCTAACGCTCACATCCGCCAGCCTCAAGCTGAGAGATGGTGGGGAGAGGAGTACCAGAGGAAGCCTGGATCTGTGAGAGATATGTGGCGTCAAGAGCTGAATGATTACAGGGCACAGGTATAGGGGCCGTGCTGCTGTTTTGTATGGTCAGCACTAACACTCATTTACATCCAAAGCATTCACCTATCAACATACAACGCTGCCAAAACTGTAAGATAGCGATAGGTGTATGTGTGTGTGTGTACTTTAACCCTGCATGAGAGAGAGAGAGCAAGAGGAGCCTCTTTCATCTGTTTATGTCTCATTAATACAGCCCCAGTGACAGAGCTAATCGTAACATGCCACAGATAACAAATGTAAGGGCATTTCTTCATGAGACGAGATGTGACAGCACCATAAGTAGACTGAATGGAAGCCTTCATTGACCATGGCTTGGAGAAATGCACTGTAATTATACTCAGTGCTCATAATAGGAGATCATGTCCAAGCTATAAAGACTGATGTTCCTTAGTAGCCTGCCCCGTTACAGCTCCCCCTGCTGGCAATGCAGGGATTCATTAGGGCAGCCGGAGAAAGTTGGAAGCCTTTGTGGAGCTTCAATACAGTTTCTTCCTCGACAGCTGGTGTGGAAATCTCCAAATTAAATGAAAGTGTTCCCGTTGAGAGAGTGGATACGGAGTCATTGCCGAGGCTGACTGTCTATTTACTAGATAGGTGCTGGAAACGCCTTTCAGGCTCGATTCAAAAGCACCAGACCTTTGCGAGAACCCTGTTGTTCCCTTCCCGAGTACTCTGTGGTCTATCATCCTTTGCTTTGTGCTCAGATTTACACTCTAGCCCTGTGTTTAAGGGCAGCGCACAATGTACAACAGAAGAGGCATCGCTATTCCCTTCATGAGGCTGGGATAATATCCCACCCTCCAGTAAAACTCAAACTGGTCTGCAGGGCTGCTTTCTGAATCCTTAAAGACTGGCTTTTGATTCACCTGTCATTAAAGTGCTTAAGATAGGCCAGACCAGGACTTTACCTGCATTAAGTCTGGAGAGTTATTCGGTGCCCTGTTCATTTGTATTAAGCCGCTTTAAGTGAATTAAATGCGATGAAGTAGGCTGGCTCTGATAGAGATCTCTGCATTCCGACTCGCTCCAAAGGAGGAAGATTAAGGTGCAGTCAGTTAGCGCAGTTCTTCATGGCCTGGTGGTAAAGACCTCTGTTGGAACTGCAATCTAAAAGGTTGTTTTAACCGTGATTATATCTGACGCCCAATGAGGGAAAGCTTTATTGTGATTTGGCCAATTTTGTAGCTGGTTTTGCAATACACTTTATTCTATCAGGGGCAGAGATACACTGATGAAAAGGGTTGAAAACTGGTTTCTCCTGAGTGTGAATTTAAATTGTCCCACAAAAAGATTAACTGGAATTTGAATTCTAATTGCAATAAATTAATTGTCAACACTGCATTCTGGGAAATTAAGTGTTTTGTAGACCACTGGTCCAAAAAAATTTATTAAATATGAAATGCATTTAATGTAATATAACAAAAATTTTAATTATGATATAAGAATAATCTAATATAATACTAATAGAATAGAAATCTTACAGAATATATTAAAATATACATGTATAAAAATTAGTGCTGTCAATCGGTAAAAATTTTTTTATGAATTAATCGCACATTTCTCTGTTCCCTTTGTTCTGTGATTAACATTAATGACATACATCATTAGCGGCTGTTGTCACTTTAAGATCTGCCGCTGCTGAACATGATGCGGATCTGACACACTGTCACACACATCTCATTTTCTCCACAACTCTTTTAAGTTCATTTAAAACGTTATTTAACTCGTTTAAGACTGCTCTTATGAGAATACTCGACAAAATGGGCATTTTGGCATAATTCTGTGTGTTATTGTTCGTTCAAACGCGAAAGAGAACTTGATTCTGGCGCGTGTCTTTCAGACAAGGGTTGCGTCTCAATCAGCCGGCCACATTCATTCATGTACACAATATACTGATTCACCACCTAGGAAACTCGGGAGCTGATTGAGACGCACCCAGGACATTCACAGACAGCGCGTTCTCTTCTGTCCTGTCACGCTGGAATGGTTTAAGCGCATTTGTATGAATAAGAGCGTGATCATATAATGTAACGCAAGCCAAAGGATGACAGAAAAAACGGATGCTGCGTTAATTGCACTAAATATTTTTAATGCGCTAAACTGAAAAAATTAATTGCGTGCGTTAACGCTCTAATTTTGACAGCACTAATAACTGTGCAAAAGTCTTAGGCAGGTTAGTATTTTCACCCCTCAAAAAATGGTTTTAAGCCAGTTATTTATACACAGTATATTTACACACTATACACATTGCCAAAAGTATTGGGACACCCCTCCAAATCATTGAATTCAGGTATTCCAATCACTTCCATGTCCACAGGTGTATAAAATCAAGCACCTAGGCATGCAGACTGCTTCTACAAACATTTGTGAGAGAATGGGTCGCTCTCAGGAGCTCAGTGACGTCAAGCGTGGTACTGTGATAGGTTGCCACCTGTGCAATCATAAAATTTCCTCACTACTAAATATTCCACAGTCAACTGTTAGTGGTATCATAAAAAAAAGTGGAAGCAATTGGGAACAACAGCAACTCAGCCACGAAATGGTAGGCCACATAAAATCACAGAGCAGGGTCAGTACAGCTGAGACGCACAGTGCGCAGAAGTCGACAACTTTCTGCAGTAAATAGCTACAGACCTCCAAACTTGGTGTGGCCTTCAGATTAGCTCAAGAACAGTGTGTAGAGAGCTTCATGGAATGGGTTTCCTTGGCCGAGCAGCTGCATCCAAGCCTTACATCACCAAGTGCAATGCAAAGCGTCGGATGCAGTGGTGTAAAGCATGCCACCACTGGACTCTAGAGCAGAGGAGACGTTCTCTGGAGTGACGAATCACGCTTCTCTGTCTGGCAATCTGATGGATGAGTCTGGGTTTGGCAGTTGCCAGGAGAACGATACTTGCCTGACTGCATTGTGCCAAGTGTAAAGTTTGGTGGAGGGGGGGTTGTTTTTCAGGGGTTGGGCTTGGCCCCTGTGAAGTTGCAGTGAAAGGAACTCTTAATGCTTCAGCATACCAAAACATTTTGGACAATTTCATGCTCCCAACTTTGTGGGAACAGTTTGGGGATTTTTGGGGTTTAAACATGACTGCGCACCAGTACACAAAGCAAGGTTCCTAAAGACATGGATGAGCGAGTTTGGTGTGGAGGAACTTGAAGAACTTGACGCTTGAAGAAACCACCCTGCAAAGCTGCAGTACTGTGAAAAGCTTTAGGCACTTAAAAAAAAGTGAAGATGCTTTAAAAAATAATGTCATAAATAGATTTTATTTATCAATTAACTAAATCAAATCAATATTTGGTGTGACCACCCTTTGCATTTAAGGGTGTTTTCACACCTATAGGTTGTTTGTTTTGTTCTGAAACAGGGACTTATTTTGTTACAATGTTGCATTTTCTTCTTGGTTCGGTTCGCTTTCACAAGGCAACCTTTCAAAGCGTACCAAAATTTGTTAATGAAAGTCACATGCGAGTACAACTGTCCTCTTATTGGTCATTGAGTTTCCTCTGCGTCATCCATCAAGATGATTGACAAGTTCGCTCTATGAGCTTATTATGGCTTTATTTGTAACTGTCGAGATATACGAATGTAGCCGTTGTTCTCGCTTTTAAATTATAAACTACATTCGTAATAATACTGCAGCAAATTCAAACACACGCTCTCTCTGGCTCTCCCAGCGCTGTCTAGACGCAAACACTATACGGATGTCATAATGCAGCTAGAGAATCAAGGCTTTATCGGAACAGCACATCGAAACAATTACACATTGTAAGATGAAAAGGTGCTATTTTGGTTTTTAACGGTGATAACTAATGTGCTCACTCACAGAATCAGACACTACTGCTTTCTTTCTCGTTATGTATTATGATACCATTTGGTTCATTGGTCCGTTGGGTCGGATTGCTTACACATCTAGAGGTGAACCACCCCAGAGTTTGTTTGCAATCGGGCCGAGACCACCTCATTCAGGCGGTCTCAGAGTGATTGTTTTGGTGCGGATCTGAGTGTGATTGCAGTGTTCACATATGCCTAAACGAACCAAACCAAGGGAGAAAATGCACCAGGTTCTGAAACAAACGCTCAGGCGTGAAAACGCCCTTAAACAGCTTTTCAGTCCTAGGTACAATTGCAAATATTTGCAAATAAAAGTAGCTTTGCAGGTAGGTTTCTTCAAGCATCTTGGAGATGTTGCATCTGTCTCAGTTTTTCCTGTTTCTTCATGTAATCACAGACAGACTTGATGATGGTGAGATCAAATCTCCATGTGGAGCATACCAGCTGTTGTCAGACTCCTTGCGCATACAAAAATCTCATTGGATTATTACAATTAATGGCAAAAGAAATGTTTGGAAATGTAAACTGATATTTCCTACTGACACTAGAGCAAAATATATAAATAACTGGCTTAAAACAATTTTTTATGGTGAAAATACTAACGTGCCTAAGACAGTACTGTATTTTACATATTTTTTTATATTTTATATTAAATAGTATATTAACTAAATACAAGATACAATATGTGGAATTTCAAAAACGTAAAATATTCCCCTCTTTAAAAATTTTAACTGCAAGCCTGCATCCTGTTTTCTGCCTTAATTTAAATTCAGGAACTGGAATTGAATTTAAAAAAGGCATTATAAATTCAGTTCTGAATGGCGCACAATGCTGCAGTCAAAAAAGCTATTGAAGAAGCCAACAGTGTCGCTGTAAACTCCCTTATGTTGACAGTAAATATGACATTTTTATAAACAGAAAAATGTGCACAGAGCCACACAAAAATCTCCAGTGCTGCTGTCTAAACATGCCTAAGGTATGGTGCATCTGGAATGAACGTAGTCATCATTGATAAAAGGAGCTGCACCTGTACCATCATTCTGTTTGCTGCCAATTCCCAAAGAAACATCCGAACAAGCTCAAAACACTGTCGCATTGTGAGAAGGAAAATTCCTTTTTAGCAGAAAGGCCCAGGTATCTCCCAAGCAGATGCAGGCATTTTGTGTCTAACGCATTTGCATGCTGGCTGGCACAGCTTGCCACTTGTTGCTGCCAAGCATTGAGTCGTGTTCTCCGTGATTACAGCACTGTCTCCACCAATTCAATCGCTGGACTCCATATCCAGCTGTCCACATGTGAGGCAGATGCAAACACTGATGAAGAACATCATGTTACGTTTAGCTATGGCTGCATTGTTGTTTGCTGACTGTTGCGAACTGACTGTGCTGTGACGTGAAGAGAATGTCTGAGCTGTCCGTGACAGTTGTCCTTGAGATGATTGAGAATAATATCCGGATATAAATCTGTTTATCGCTGCAGAGGATTCAAGGAAAAACCCCAGACGGGTTTGAAGTCATTTCTTAGATTTACTTGAGCCATTGATGTGGCATTAAACATAAATCAAAACAAGCTCCGTTAATGACCTGAAATTTAATGTAGATCACACTCAGAGAAAACACAATATAAATGACACTGATCGACTCCTCTGCAGTTGGGCAACACATTTATTAAAATGGTACGACATATTTAGATCCCTGATGGTCGTTTATTGCCGACGGTTGCCTTGGATTTAATAAATTACAATCTATTACACGGCATCATGCCTGTTAGCGGGACTTAATTTAGTTGAAAGTTCAGCAGTAGTTACAAATTGGACCTAATTGTCTAGCATACAAATGCATGACACATTTGCATCAGATTGTTGGAGAAAATATGAGCTTTGGGAGGGGGAAAAAAATTATGATTTACTAGAAAGACAGGCAAAATGTAGTGATTTTAATGAACATCTGCAAGTCTCTGAGGCACCTTGCCAAGATGGGGGTCTTGAACTCATGGGAACTGAGAATTGTCAGACCTGTAAAATATGATTTTAGACAAGAAGGGGGGAAACTTAATTATCGGGTGGAAATTGTGAGGGAGTTTTTCCCCATTATGCTTTTGTGATGATTCCTTTTAAGGCATGCTAAAGTTTGGTAATTGTAACAATACTGATGTATTCAGAAGAGAGCGCAGTAGGAAAAACCATGTGCCCTCTGGTAATATGAGAATCCAGAATCGCCCGTCATTTAATATGTTTATTTGCAGATGAATGAAAGTGGATAATTGAATGAAAGCTCTGTAAAGAAATATCGCAATTTTCTTTTTGGACATCACTGCTGAACATGCTGCAAATGGCACAATGAAGATCTTTATCGTAGAGCTAGCTTGACAAGATAACCACCTGTCAAAACACAGGGAGCCGAACACATATCTGTCTCAAAAGCTCAGTCAATGTTTTTCCCTTCATCTTTGTTTTTCAATGCTTTTTCAAGATAGCTTTTTCTCCATCCATCCATCCATCCATCCATCCATCCATCTATCCATCTATCCATCTATCTATCTAATCATCACACAAGACAGGGCTGTTCACTTTATTGCGTCATGGTCAGATAGGACATGGACATGTTACACCACACTGTCTTACCGAGAGAGAAAAGAAAAACCCTACACATTATCAACACAGGACTTGAGTGCTGAAGGCATGTGTATCTTTGAAACCCGGATAAAAATGATCAATGATGTCCATTAACCACACAATAACCTTTCTCATCTCGGAGGACGCGTCGGCTTCACTTGACATTGACAGTGTTGAGATTAAGAGGTTGAGAGCTATAGCTGAAGGAGTTCTGAAGAACATCCATATTTCTACCACCAGCGACCTTCCAAAGAAAAATGGAGAATCTCTGACTTTGTAATCAAAATCATGCCCAATATATCGACTTTACATCAGAAGCATCCTGCACTCACAGCTTTCATTATGAACAGCCTCCTGCGCTCTTCCAAAAGCATAGGAGAAACACAGAATGACCAATATCCCACTCATTCTCAGCTGTATCTTTGTCCTGTCCTATTTAAAAATATTACTTAATTTAGCATGTTTCAGACAAGGAAAAATTAAATTAAATCAATTAATAATCCCTAAAACCAGTCGATTATCTGCAATAATTGCTTCTCAAGTAAATGTATCTTAATTTTTTCCCTTCAATTTTGGTGAGAAACAGACTGAGGATTTGAAGTTCCAGTCATTAGCTCCACTTCCGTGAACATTAACTGTAATTTTCCCAGGACAATCTTAAAGCATTAATGACATTCATGAAGGAATAAATTAAAATCTGAACTGCCGCTTAGATCTCAGGGACGTGTGACTAGGCTTTGCTATTCAGAGGGAGGGAAATCTCTAAAATCATTGCCGTCTTTTATGCTAGCACACATTAGATGTGCTCTTTATCAAGCTCATTAATCTCAGAGATGCACTTCTTTTAATTAATATAAGCTCCTGTGCTGTTATAAATACTAGAGGAAACAGGGGCTCAGAGGCCTGCCTACAAAAAGAGTTGTCAGCACACACCAGGATTAGATCATTTACCAAAGCTGTAATGTTCCTCTTTCTTTCTCTCTCACTTTCAGATAAATAAATAAATAAATAACGGGTACAATCCAAAAGAAATGGAATGCATTTAGCAGCTTTGCATCCCGTGTGCAATGATTTTCTGGGTTGGCAACTGCTACAAATCATATAAAGTAATACAGCGATCCAGCTCATCGGTTCAGCTGCAGTTCACCTCAGTGATCCCGGCCTCAATCCAGACATCTCATGAGATACATTTGGCCATATTTTAGTGGAGTGGCTTCTCCTCAGTCACTGCAGCAGTTGCCATGGCGATAGGGTGCCTGTGGATTCCACAAGCAATACATTTGTGTCATACTGGCGGTAACCGCAATTAACAAGTGAGAGGAAATGTATTGATACATTTTCATACTCCTCAAGCCCTTGACTAGCTGAAAATGTATAATTTTTATGTGAAATTGCTAAAGCCAAGATATTCATATTGTAAAATGTTATTTGTAGCTGAAAACGCATGAAAAGCTAGTCTTGTATAGCCAGACTGTGGAAAACAATAGTTTTTTTCTTATCAAAGCTGCCCAGCGATTTCTAGTAATAAAATAGCGTCACTACTGAATCGCTACAATATACACTCACCTAAAGAATTATTAGGAACACCTGTTCAATTTCTCATTAATGCAATTATCTAATCAACCAATCACATGGCAGTTGCTTCAATGCATTTAGGGGTGTGGTCCTGGTCAAGACAATCTCCTGAACTCCAAACTGAATGTCAGAATGGGAAAGAAAGGTGATTTAAGCAATTTTGAGCGTGGCATGGTTGTTGGTGCCAGACGGGCCGGTCTGAGTATTTCACAATCTGCTTAGTTACTGGGATTTTCACGCACAACCATTTCTAGGGTTTACAAAGAATGGTGTGAAAAGGGAAAAACATCCAGTATGCGGCAGTCCTGTGGGCGAAAATGCCTTGTTGATGCTAGAGGGCAGAGGAGAATGGGCCGACTGATTCAAGCTGATAGAAGAGCAACTTTGACTGAAATAACCACTCGTTACAACCGAGGTATGCAGCAAAGCATTTGTGAAGCCACAATATGCACAACCTTGAGGCGGATGGGCTACAACAGCAGAAGACCCCACCGGGTACCACTCATCTCCACTACAAATAGGAAAAAGAGGCTACAATTTGCACGAGCTCACCAAAATTGGACAGTTGAAGACTGGAAAAATGTTGCCTGGTCTGATGAGTCTCGATTTCTGTTGAGACATTCAGATGGTAGAGTCAGAATTTGGCGTAAACAGAATGAGAACATGGATCCATCATGCCTTGTTACCACTGTGCAGGCTGGTGGTGGTGGTGTAATGGTGTGGGGGATGTTTTCTTGGCACACTTTAGGCCCCTTAGTGCCAATTGGGCATCGTTTAAATGCCACGGCCTACCTGAGCATTGTTTCTGACCATGTCCATCCCTTTATGACCACCATGTACCCATCCTCTGATGGCTACTTCCAGCAGGATAATGCACCATGTCACAAAGCTCGAATAATTTCAAATTGGTTTCTTGAACATGACAATGAGTTCACTGTACTAAAATGGCCCCCACAGTCACCAGATCTCAACCCAATAGAGCATCTTTGGGATGTGGTGGAACGGGAGCTTAATGCCCTGGATGTGCATCCCACAAATCTCCATCAACTGCAAGATGCTATCCTATCAATATGGGCCAACATTTCTAAAGAATGCTTTCAGCACCTTGTTGAATCAATGCCACGTAGAATTAAGGCAGTTCTGAAGGCGAAAGGGGGTAAAACACAGTGTATTTCTCAGCATTGAGGGAGTTCATTGTTAATTGCTTCATTGTTAAACTTTACACTACACTACTAACTTTGTCTATGTGTCTGATTCAAAGCGGGCAACTGACGAAAATAACCGTCAATTTTACCCTTCCGGTGAAATATTGCTCTGCAAACATCAATAAAAGCTTTAAGTTGTCAGTGCTGGCAAATCACCATGGTATAAGCGGGATAATCTATGGCTAGCTGTGCATTCAACAATTTAATGCACAACGTGGAGGCAAAGAACCTCCTGACACAATATTATATATATAATACTAGCTACAATATTGAGGAGATGACTCCAAATCCTGCCAGGACTTCAGATGACGCAAACTCTGAATCAACATGCACCAATGCTACACTTTTCTATATATCCTAATCATTTGTTAACATATATTCATTACTTCAATAAGCTCATTGTTTCTACATTAAATTAATACATTGTTAGCTAATATATTGGCCTATTTCTAAAATACATAACTTGAAAACAGTCACTTCTGATAACAGATCACTCTAAATTGCAATGTTGACGCATGCATTTTCTGTAAAGCTGCTTTGAAATTATGTTTTGTAAAAAGCACTATTCAAGTAAATGTCAATTGAATTAGCCATAGCAACACAAGGTATCATTTTGTTCTAAAAATATATATAATTTCGTTCACTCATTTCCACCACAGAATACTCAATTCAGCACTTGATAAGTAGTGGCAATGGCACTGTGGTGGGGATTTGCATTACTTTCAGAAATAATGTCAGAATTCTTCTGTGATATATGCACATGTATATAGACTTTGTTAGTGGAGTCTAAACAGCAGGAGAGTTTATTTACTATAGGAGTTTATTTTCCAGAGGGACAAGGCATCCAGAGTTGAAGAAACAATCAAGCATAGCATATAGTTCTGCTTATGGATATCTAGTTAACTTGCTACTAAATGCCTCAAACAAAACTTGGAATATTTTTCAAAGATTTAATACTAACCTGGCAAACTTTGGACCAATACAAAACCCTGTGTCCTGGAAGTTATGTAAACCCAGCCAATCACATTAGAGCTTGCCAGATCAACACAATTCCAGTTTTGCGTGCATCATGCATCAGAACGGACTGTGGATGGTCCGTGGGTGTGCCATCAGAGACTATTATAAAGCAAAAAGAAGAGCAACAGGGAGAGAAAATGAGAAACAAAAAAGGTAAATAAAACACAGACCGAACTATTCTCCATGAGCAGCTGTGCCTCTACAATATCATAAACACATTTACTCATTTGTTGACCGGGGGAAGTCAACAGGCACCCAGCCAGCCAACCAAACAAACCAAATCTATCATTGACTGACTTACGCAATTACATGCAAGACTTCCTTTATTCTCCACGTCAGTCAGCAGATAACAAGTTTTATCTCAAGCGCTGGCAGAAGTTTTCACCCGTCTAGAATTCGACATCTGTATTGACACAATTAGTCTGAGATCGGGACAGTTCGCACGTCGGCTTGATTAAATCTGGCGGGCTGAAAATAGGGCCTGGCAGAGGTACATTGTACATTTGAAACGCACCCGCCATCCTTTATAAATCAGATTGAGACCTCTTTAACCCGCCGAGAGATGCCTGCTTGAACCCGACAGATGCCTATTGGTTCAGTTGGCGAGAGCTAATGAGCATGTGGGCGCGGGTCGATGAAGACGATGATGCCGCGGAATCGCAGCCAAACCCGCCGGGCACCCCCGCAGCCACACGGCACCCAGGACAGGTGCCCGGGCCGTTACCGGCAAATGTGCTCCACATGCGGCAAAGTGATATTGATTGAGCTTCACGCTGCCATTTAGTGGTTCATTGAACATGTATGAAAATAAATATGGCATTTTGTTTATACACGTCGTTCATTAATATTCCGCGGGGAAGCGGGGTAAATGGCTTTACCCAGGGTGGCGGCAGGCAGACACCTGCCGTCTGTCTGTGTTAGGTTTTATTTCACTCCAGTGGCTGAGAAGAAAATACAATGACAGCCTTAGGCATCTGCCCGATAACAGGGAAAAAGTCCATTTTTGTTTGGAAGGAGGGTTTGCCAAGCTCCGTAACATGATCTCCCACACAAATTAATCCGCCATGGTTTCATGATGGTTCTGGCAAGGCAGTGAAATTGAGCTGTGCTGTAAAAAAGTGTCTGTTTGAGTCCACACGCAGCATAAAACCGAGCTGATTGAGTTGGTCGGAGTCCAGATAGTCTAAAACGCACATCAACAGGAAGATCCCCCCGGGATGAAAATCTCAGATGCAGTGGTTAGTGGTAAATAGAAATAACAGACTGTGTGTGCGTGTGCGTGTTGATTCTGTCAGTAGTTTTCAGTAGTACTCATTCAGGCTGATCTTACATACAAATGTTTCCTCTTGACATGAGTTTACAGTGGTTCACTTGAGTGCAACTTACGTAATGCTTTTTGAAGATTCACTCTTACTCACTTACACAAACACAAATGCAAGCATGCAAATGGAACATGCTGTGAGATATGCTTGCTTACCTAGTGCCCTCTTGCTGCACTTGATTTCTGTTTTGGTCTGTTAGGCCTATATGTATTTTTGGGGAAAAGGAAAATGCGAGAATTATATTTTAAGAATATACACTACCACTAGAAGCCTTTACAATACTGGTGCACTTATATACATTAATTCATGCTTAACTAATGCACATATAATCATGTGTTAATGTATGACGCATGAAGAACTAAACCATTAATTAATGATCACTGCATCAGCAACTAATAAAGAGCCTATATGATTAATAGATTAAGTAATATATGAATTGTTATTAATTAAATGTATCATAACGTTTTAATTCCTTTACATATAGTATCAACTAATGGTGTAAATGAATGGTGTTATTTACCACAATTGGTCAAAGCTATGTACTACAACATCCAGTTGTCTGCTTTAAATAATCATTAGCTAATGATTTGCAAAAGTATCATTATGTTATGACTTTACTTGTTGAGGCACATGACTATTAACTAATTGTTAATAAGTCATGCATCAAAGTATGAATTAATGTATATTAGTGCACCCATATTGTAAAGTGTTACCAAAGTCTCTTCTGTAATATTATATTTAATATTTTCTAATTATATTCTTAAAATAATAAAATTCTATTTGAATAAACTTTCAAATTAAATCGCAAAACTGAATTTTCAGCATCATTTCAGCATCTTCAGTGTACATGATCCTTCAGAAATCATTCTAATATGTAGATTTGCTGCTTAAGAAACATTTGTTATTTTTAGTGTTGAAACATTTGTTATTATTAGTGTTGAAAAGAGCTCTGCTACTTAATATTTTTGTGTAAACCGTGATACATTGTTTATATTTTTTGATGAATAAAACAAGCTAGAAATCTTTTTAATATCAAAATCTCTTTACTGTCACTTTTAATTGATTTAATAGGTCCTTTCTGAATAAAATCAAAATAAAATCTTCTGTATTTTCCACATTTTTACTGCTCATAAGGTGTTTAAATTTGTGAGTGCATGTGTCGGACCTCTAAATAAATTCTGCTCGAAGCCACAGCAGAGCCACCGGTGAGTGCGACATTAAATTTCTCACGTACATCAACTCTGAATCCCACACAACGTCTGAACATACCAAATCTCCATCTGACAGACCGACTGTGCTAAAATATAATTATATTAATCTTTATGTAATTTGAAATGATCACAGTCATTAAAAATCAGCACACCGGCATGCAAAAAACAATATATGTTGGTGACCAGACCTATGAACAGTCTTTCCAGCCAGAAATAAAGGAGGTGTGATGTGTTTTAAAGATATTCTGTCTTTCACAAATAAATGTGAGTGAGATAGTAAAAGTGCCTTATAAATAAAATAACTTTTATGATATGAATATTTTATGATATGAAGTTCCCTCCAAGTGTGCCAATGTTTGGGCCGTTTACAGGATAACACAACATGAAAGACCATGAATGTCCATTTCAGAAATTAACTCGCAAAATATGGTTCCACATGACAATGGTTACATAAAAGGATTTAGTTCAGAGACTGCAAATATAAACTGCTGAAATATAGTTGATAAGTATGTTAAGCTACAACTGCAGAATTTACCTCAGGAGTCCAATTCAGGTTTATTTATTGCTATTGTGCTCTTAACTGCTGTTCGAGGATGTTTATTGTTGCTGTACCATTAATGGCCATAATACCACTTGATGGTTTCGATTTTTTTACCAACATCCTTATACAACCCACAGCATGAGTTCTGCAGAGTTAATGCCACCCCACTCAGGTCTGCAGACTTGGCCTGGAGCCCATTGGTCGGCCTGAGCAGTGCTCGGGCATCACTACAGTGCGGCAGCCTGCCAATGGCCGCTGGTCTCTGGCTGGGTTCCGGGGAAACGTTCCCTCTCTGCTTGGCTGGATTTAAAGGTTATCTCTTCTGATCACTCTCACTCTGTCTCCCCCCCGAGTGGCAGCCAGACCCTCCACAGGTGTGTGAATGAGAACGATAAGAGAAGAAGAGAGCACCGTGAAAACACTTGAGGGCCAGGGAGCTTCAGGATCAACTTTGATATGGAAATAATTAACTGGCCTTTTCCACCTCCATCAAATCTGGCATTCGCTCATGCTTTATGCATCAGCGAGAGACTGTTAGATATCAAGACAGAACTGAAGGCTGTCAAAAAGAGCATGTAAACAGAATGCACAGCACTCTTATGTTGCCCTAACCAGCTACAAGTGTCTCTTTTTCTCAAGAACATCATTAATTACTCAAACAGGGCCTTTTCGGCGAGGTGTTTGTCTAGTCTTAAGGCCTTTGGCGGCATCGATTACATGCTTATGGGATGGTATAGGGCACACTGTTAATTCTAACAAGTTCAGTTTACTTAAAAAAAAGTTTGGAAACAGATTGCCTTATTTTTGCAAAGCAAACTTAAAGGTAAAACTGAAGTTAATTTAATAATCAGCTAAAAGTAAATAAAAGTAATAAATATCAAGTTAGTTTAATGTCAATTCTAGTTAACATACTCTAGAATATTTACTAATCTTACTTAAGATTTAATAGTTAGATTACTTGAAGGTTGAAATAAAATAGCAGACTGACAAAACAGCGCACCTCTGTGTGCATCTGTCCCATCGGTCCGTGTTGTGCATGTCAAATAAAATAATTATCATAATTATATGACATAAATGTAATTTCTTATGGTTTTGTTGTTTCAGTATTTATTTATTGATCCTTATTCATTTTGTTTCAAATACTGAATTTATATATAAACGCACTTATGTTATTCATGATTAATTATCGTATTTAATGGAAACTTATTTTTACCGTTAGTTATGTGAGGCAAAAGTAGTTAGAAGAAAGGATAAACTGAATGAAATTTCAACTCAACTTCTGCTCACGTATGTGAAGGCTGCTACTGGATCATTGAGGGTAAATGTCATATGCGACTATGCATTACTTTACGGAAAGCTTATGACCTACTAGCTCTGTTCTTCCTTAAGAACAAATGGTGCAACCGAAAAAGGTACAGAGTTAGTTACAAACTAGCTAGTAATTACTCAGCATCTAGTGTGGACTTTACGTTCCAATTTAAGAAAGAACTTACTGGGAACTTATTTCAAGGCTGGTGCAACCCTACCCAGATGCTTAACTGACATACAGTAAATAAGCTTAATGTCACATCTTGTCCCTCAAGCCTTTAAAGGAATAACATGTTGATATTGCTATAAAATATCCATTATCCTGGTAAATAGGGGAGAAAAAAAAACTATTAACTTCAATCAGAACTTTGTACGATATTTTAGCTAAAGGTTGATAATAAGCCATAGACCTTTCAGATATCGCGAGTTAATATTTGAGAGCTGGAGAGTGTGTAATCCTGTGCATATTAGCAAAAATCCATTCATTTTGAAGATTACCATTTGAAAGACCTTTGTCCACAATAATAAAAATGACTGTCTGTTATGCATGCTATATGAGAAGACGCCGGTCAGAAGGGGAATGATGACTGTGTCGTCTCATTAGCAGCAGTGGCCCACGGCAAAAGAACTCATTACAATTTACTTCCTTAATAAGGCACAGTACAACTTAATCAAATGCTGCAAATCCAATAGACCAATTAAGTACAAAATGAAGCAATTGATTTATAAATTTCCTGCTGAAATCAATACTTCAGCTCTAAATGCGAATATGTGCTGTTTAACAAAAACGCATGAACCAAGGATTTACTGACAATGGGCACAGTTATGTGTTATTTGTTGTCTCAAGGCACTGATATTATGAGCTCACAAAAAAGAGACCTAATGCAATTCGGTCAAAATGAGCATTTCCGTGCCAACGCAGGCGTTTAATTGTCGCTTAAACATTCGCTGAAACGGTCACCGCACAACATTATGCTGGTTTGAAATTATTTGTGTACTTAGTGCACGGAGTTACAGTATGGAAGTGAATTGCATTGTAAAACACTTTATTACTTGTTTGAGGAAACACTGTGAGCTAAATAAATTGAAAAAAGGAGCACTTTACAAGGCATATCAACAGCTGTACACGCATTCTAAAATAAAGGGTTCTGCTCTGTACCAACAAAGATGCATGCAAATTTCCCCACACGCATCTACACAAAAATAATGCTCCTCAATATCTGCCAAACACATACACTCATTGATGACATGCTACACTAATTTTGACACGAATAATGGCCGACCGTTGTATCTCCGGTGCAAGCAGGGCTCACGCTCAGGAGGGTTCTATTATTACTTGGTGTAATGATGATGCATGCCATGTTTCGGAAAACAGTACAACACACATACATTGCTGAAGGATGGAGAAGCCCCTTTCCTAATGCAGTAAGCGTGAGCACACACACACTTTCCAGCTAATTTCTGCCTGGTGTACAATAACACCATTCATCAGCCTGACTAAGATTAGTTACTTCTCACTCCAGTCCCTGTTTATGATAATTAAATCAATGTATGTGTAACTGAAGCTTCCACTGAACTCTTACAGGAGTTAAACAAGGACTTGGGTCGTGCATTAGCGACCAAATCCGATTCTCTAAAATGACAAGAGAACATCTTCAAACAGGTTTTAGAAGCCAAAGAAAATGGATGTGTACAATAATGAACATTTTTATGATATAGTTACAAAGTTACAAAAATAGTGAGAGGTTTTTATATAGGATAAGGCCAGATCAATCTAAACAACAAAATCAACCAGAGCGCAGTTTTCAGTGCTACATTTAGAATATGTCTCAGGTTCTCTGTAAAGGGTCACATTAGCAAAACTTTTGCTAAATTTTGTGGACAAAGTAGGTCCATTGCCCTTTGTCAATAGTGTAATGATGCATGTAGTAACGCTTACTCAGAGTTCATTTTCAAACCAAGCAGCTTTATATTGGTGAACATGGGGAATTTCAGTGTTTTAAAGTTCAACAAACTTAAATCTGATGTGAAATCTGCATGGGGAATTTTTCATTTCACATAAAATTCCTGATCACATGAATTCCTATTGAGATGACTGCACTTTGGCCATACAAGGGCAACTACAGGACATACACTACTAGTTACTGAGGAACTAGTAATGATCTAATCAAATAGTTTAACTAAGCACTTGTAAATTGTAAAAGGCATTCTCACCCCATTTCACCTGAAGGTCAGGTTCACTATTAAGTGCATCTCAGTGTTAACTCAGTGTTAACCCACATAACACTTTTACGTAATCTATATGCAAGATTTTAGACAGAAATCGACAAGAGTAGCCTAAAATAAGTGTGCCGTTTTTGATGCCAAGGACCTCTAAACATGATGATTCCCTTGCAAAGGACCCTTTTCCTAAAATATAAAGTTAGATACACTACCATTCAAAAGTTTGGGGTTGATAAGATTTTTAATGTTTTTGAAAAGTCTCTTATGCTAAACAAGGCTTTTGTTTTATTTGGTCAAAAAACAGCAATATTCTAAAAGACTATTTTTTTCTCCATTGAAATATATTTTAAAATGTAATTTATTCCTGCAATGGAAATCTGAATTTTTAAAATCATTACTCCAGTCTTCAGTGTCTTACAGTCCTTTAGAAGTCATTCTAATATGTCATATTCTAATATGGTAACAGTGATACCTTCAGGATTTTGATGATAAAAAGAAATTTCAAAATATTTAAAATAGGAATGTTTGTATCATTGTATCATGTCTTTACTGTCACGTTTCATCAATTTAATGCAGCATTGCTAAATGAAAGTATACATTTCTTCTTTCCAGCCAAAAAAATGTGTATTATAAAGTCAACTTGTTGACGAAAGATTATGAAGAAGAAAAAGAAAATCATGTGCACTGATGAGTCATGTACAATAAGAGCAGGAAGATATATTACTACAGGGCTACTACACAACCAGACAAACAAACTTGCTGTTTGATTGAACAACAGTTTTAAAATGCTCTAAAATACTTAATTCAGCTACTGGATGACCACATCCTTTCAAGTACAAAGGGAATGTAACTGAAATGGACACAGAACAGAAAGGCAGACAAGATAGCAACAGTAGAAAAACAAAGGGTCAACATCAAACAAACATGACCTCTCCTCACCTACACTACCTCCACGCATCAGTCATCTCACATACATAGCAGTTCTCTCTCTATTTCCCTCCTCTCTTCTCTTTTGTTCTCTTGAACACGCCAGTCAAAATGACTGACACAAACATATATATCTCATTACCCGATCTGCACTGTTCTGTTCTGCTCCGCTCTCTCGGGCCTTTAGATCAGGCTAGGTTATACCTCCTATCTCTGCTCGGAGAAAGACACACATACACAAATGCATTTAAGAATTTACAGTGTTGGGCCAAGAAGTCAGGCAAATGAAGTAACAGTAATGAAGAAGAGGGAGATGAGATGAGGCCAGGGAACATACGGTCTCCACTTACAATTAACAACCCCAACAAGCACTGCCAAACTCTAACAGCCAAGAACAGTAAAAAAAAAAAAAAAAAAAAAAGAGAGAGAGAGAGAAGCAGCAACTGGACATATATTCCAATTAGATCAATTTCCTCTCAATTCTGCTGTGTCAGGATGCAAATTCTGTGCCCAAAAGAATGTCACTGTTAGTCTTTAATCACTGTCAAACAACAATGGATAAACAGCATCTGTTAAAGGAATAAGATGGATGATACAATGATTTTTTTTTTATGTTTGTAGTTTGCTGTTCAGCATGTTAGCAGTGGCAACAAGATACAAATGTGCAATCAGTCAACCAAAGCAAAATAGTTGTTTATTATTAATTATCAATAATCACAGTATACTACAGAAAAAAATTCTTAAAGGCCCCATGAAATCAAAATTGAAGTTTTGTGGCTTTTAGTTCAAATATGTTAGTCTTACTGTTATCTATAAGCTAGTGTGCTCAAAACAGTCAAAATTCGCATTTAAAATATACAAGCATTCAAAACTAAAACCCTCACTTCCGCCAATATGAATCTCTGATTTTGATGACATCACGCTGCACTTCAGCTTCTCATCAGATTTTCTGTCCAATCAAATGCTCACTATTATCTACAGCGTCCCGCCCCCAAATAGATGCTGAAGCTGTGACTAAAATCGGTCATTTGTTCACACATTTACTATTTTCTACATGGTCAATGGGGGATAGGGAAATATCTAAACAAAGTTTATTTATATAGGACAATTTGTGCACAATGGTAAAAATTTAAAAGGTCAACATGCCATGAATAAAAAAATATTTTTAAAAATAGTCATAAAATGGTATATAAACAAAAGAATTTAAGAAACAAATTGTTTTTAAAGGTAAATATTTTTTTTTTAAATATTGGGGAAAAAACGAATTAAAATTTTTTAAATAGTAGGGTATACATTAAAAGTGAGATACGAGGCATTCAAAAAGAACAAGAAGACTAAAATAAACAGTGTTCAATCAGCCAATGCACAGCAAAAACAAGTTTTCAATCTGGACTTAAAAGCTACCATCGGAGCAGACCTGACATCTTCTAGAAGCTGATTCCATTTGCATGTACCATAATGGCTAAATGCCGCCTCGCCATGTCTTGAGTGATCCCTAAGTGCTTGCTTGATCCTATAGCGATCTAAAAGCTCTGTTTGGTTTATATTCTACAGGCATATCTACAAGGTATCTTGGTCCTAGGCAACTGTGGAATTTACAATTGAAAGTACTCAGTTAATTCTAAATGATACTGGAAGCCGGTCTAATGACTTAAGAACTGGTTTGATATGATCACTTTTCTTGATTTTGGTCAGGAGCCTGACAGCAGTGTTTTGTATGACTACAGGATGACCATCTCAGAGAGTCCTAACCACATTTCAAGTCTGTAGAGTATACTGTTGTCAGCAGTATCAAATGCTGAACTGAGATCTACTGTACTAATACCAACACTGAAATTGTGCCAGAAACAGTATTTAGATGAAAAGCATTTAATATCTTAATCAGTACTGTCTCTGTGCTATGATACGTTCTAAAATCAGAATGGAAGTTGTCCAAATAGTCACTTGAGATAAAACATTTGCTCAACTGATTGAAAACAACCTTCTCTATTATATTTTGAGTGGAAGATTTGAGATAGGCCTTATAGTTGTTGTTCAAAAAGTTATTCAAGTTGCTCTTTTTTAGGTAAGTCTAACAACTCAGTGACCTTGGAAAAAAGCCAGAAAGAAGTAATAGATCTAATAGATCAGATTCCAGACAACTAAACACATTTTAAATTAGGATGTGAGTAGAGTGTCATGAGAGCAGGTGGGTGTTTTAAGGTGCTGCACTGTTTCTTGCACATTAGCTGTCAGTTTACTCAAATTTAGCTATATAGTCAGTACTCTCTTATGCTGCTGTGGTAACAAAAGGATGCAAACTCATTGCATGTTTGGTTAGAAAGCAGTCCACTGGGTATCTGGTTAGAGGGGTTAGTTAGCCTGTCAACAGTAGCTAACGGCCTATACACTCACCTAAAGGATTATTAGGAACACCTGTTCAATTTCTCATTAATGCAATTATCTAATCAACCAATCACATGGCAGTTGCTTCAATGCATTTGGGGCTGTGGTCCTGGTCAAGACAATCTCCTGAACTCCAAACTGAATGTCAGAATGGGAAAGAAAGGTGATTTAAGCAATTTTGAGCGTGGCATGGTTGTTGGTGCCAGACGGGCCGGTCTGAGTATTTCACAATCTGCTCAGTTACTGGGATTTTCACGCACAACCATTTCTAGAGTTTACAAAGAATGGTGTGAAAAGGGAAAAACATCCAGTATGCGGCAGTCCTGTGGGCGAAAATGCCTTGTTGATGCTAGAGGTCAGAGGAGAATGGGCCGACTGATTCAAGCTGATAGAAGAGCAACTTTGACTGAAATAACCACTCGTTACAACCGAGGTATGCAGCAAAGCATTTGTGAAGCCACAACACGCACAACCTTGAGGCGGATGGGCTACAACAGCAGAAGACCCCACCGGGTACCACTCATCTCCACTACAAATAGGAAAAAGAGGCTACAATTTGCACGAGCTCACCAAAATTGGACAGTTGAAGACGGGAAAAATGTTGCCCGGTCTGATGAGTCTCGATTTCTGTTGAGACATTCAGATGGTAGAGTCAGAATTTGGCGTAAACAGAATGACAACATGGATCCATCATGCCTTGTTACCACTGTGCAGGCTGGTGGTGGTGGTGTAATGGTGTGTGGGATGTTTTTTTGGCACACTTTAGGCCCCTTAGTGCCAATTGGGCATCGTTTAAATGCCACGGCCTACCTGAGCATTGTTTCTGACCATGTCCATCCCTTTATGACCACCATGTACCCATCCTCTGATGGCTACTTCCAGCAGGATAATGCACCATGTCACAAAGCTCGAATCATTTCAAATTGGTTTCTTGAACATGACAATGAGTTCACTGTACTAAAATGGCCACCAGATCTCAACCCAATAGAGCATCTTTGGGATGTGGTGGAACGGGAGCTTCGTGCCCTGGATGTGCATCCCACAAATCTCCATCAACTGGAAGATGCTATCCTATCAATATGGGCCAACATTTCTAAAGAATGCTTTCAGCACCTTGTTGAATCAATGCCACGTAGAATTAAGGCAGTTCTGAAGGCGAAAGGGGGTCAAACACAGTATTAGTATGGTGTTCCTAATAATCCTTTAGGTGAGTGTATGTGTTGATGATGTTCTTTTTAATAATGTCTGAAACGAAGGTCTGTCTTGCAGTGTGAACCTGTATTGTAGGTGTTAAAAATAGATTTGTAGCTTTGTTTTCCATCACACACGTTCAACATTCCTGCATTTTCTTTTGATTTATTGCACAACTGTTATGTTTCTTTATAGTACGCTTGACAGGAATTTTCCTGATATTCACAAGTGAAATTTTATCAATTGTTGCATTGATTTTAGAGACAAAGAGAACATCAACAGAGTCTGCATATGTGCTTGTTGTCATATACTGTAGCATTTATAAAAAAACGCTGGTGTTCGCATTTATATACTGCTTTTTGCCTGTGGGATATCTGGTTTCAGTGATGGGAAAGATTAGCATATCAAAGAAAACACAGAAGTGGTCAGACAGTGCTACATCCTTTATAACAGTGTTTGGCTGAAAATTATTGGTAAAGAGGAATTGACAGATCTTTTCTCCCATATTGTGACATACATTCAAGTATAACGGATTACCAAATAGAAAAAAATGTAGGGCATGGACTTGGCTTTATCCACCGGTTGTTGAATGGATTTTGAGATGTTGCCGTTGCACTCAAAAATGGAGGCAGATGACGGTGAGCTTGAGGGGGTTTGAGAAAGTCCTGCATATGTCACCAGAAAGAAGACTGTAGTTTTTACCCCAAGGTCCAGTTAAGGCATTTTGATTTCCAGTTATGACATTACGAGGTCAAATAAAAAAAATAAAAGCTAAAAGCCAATGGCCTCATGGGTAGCGCTCTGATGTAATTTGTGCTTCGGCGGCATTCGAGTCCAGGCTTGTGGACCTTTCCCGATCCCGTCCCCCTCCCCCTCTTTCTCCCACCTCGCTTCCTGTCAGTTATCTGTACTGTCTCAATAAAGACAAAACTCCCCCAACAAATAAATCTTTAAAAAATAATACATGGATAAATGTTCACAATAAGATCTATAAAGTTAATGGCAACTTTCATAAGTGAACAGACATTTACAATTATTAATTTTACAGTATTTGTTTTTAGCTCCACAGCAATGTTACATTGAAATCTAATAAACAGAAGATTAGATGCATTTGGCCAATGATTTGCACAAGCATTAATCTGTCGCTTACTTATCAGAACAGAAATAGAAAGAACATTGGGTTCCCGCTTGCTCTGGAAACTTTTGTAAATGTTGTTGTGATTGTAGCAGGGACCCGACACTTATCACCGTGAGCTGTTATCTCTAGGACTCACAGGACTCATTGTTTTTACATCTGCTAGAATAGATGAAGGGTGGTTTCGGATTTGTTGCTTACAGCAAAATTGTGTAAAATTGAGAATAATGTTTACTTTTCTGACCCCTTTGGCAATTGTTTTTAAGCATAAATATAGTTCATAACTGCAATTGTAGGCTTTTCAGTAACTCAGCATAATAATATACAATTCAGCTGATGTGACAGGTGTGCAGATCAACGGTTTACAGCAGCTTCGAATGTTACCATTTAATTTTAAGAATGGAACTATCCGTTGTATAATATGTATTTATATATTTATATGTCTTTTATCATGGTTTATGCTAATTTATGCTAACACAGGAATGTTCTGACATTTCAGAACATAGAAAAAAGCACACAACGAGTTTATAAGTGTGTCCTTAACTCCTGCTCATGGACACAGTGTGCTCTCTCTCTCTCTCTCTCTCTCTCTCTCCCTCTCTCTCTCTCTCTCTCTCTCTGGTTTAAAAAAAAACAAGGACTTCTAGAGCTGTTTTTCACACTATGGAATGTTCGGTGAAATCATTCTACACATTGAAAGTGCCATGGCAACAAGAGGACTGCAATACGGAGGTTCAAGGACTCCTCTTGTTCCTGTAACATTTTAATTACGTTGCTGCTGCCTGCTTTGGAGATGTTTTGTGGGCTGCACTGCCTGTAAGAGTTTTACCCTCCAACCATTCTGATCTCTCTCTCTCTCTCAGTTTCAGCTAGATTAGGATTAATTGATGTAAATTCCCTCCTGAAAGCAGCTAAAATGAAGAAAGAATCCATTTTAGACAGAAATAGAGAAAGACAATTGGGCAATGAGAGAGAGGGCAATCCTAAACTTGTTAAAATTTTACTGTAATTTAAAGGGATACTTTGACCAATAATGATAATTGTATTACTTACTCACCCTCATATTCTTCAAAACTATATAGATATATAGAAATATATTACTGTGTTTGTGTATACTTTGTGAGGACATTGGCCAGTCCTCACTTTCTGGCACCTTTTTAAAGAGCTGTTTAAAGGTTAAGAGTTGGTTTTAGGGTTAAGGTTATAATTAGGTTAGGGTTAGGGGCTAGAGATTGCATTATATCATTATAATGTTATCATCATGATGAAATTATATATTGAGTTATGATTTTGCCATTATGACATTCTCAATTTAATCAGCCAGCATAATTTTATTTACATTTATTTTATTTTTGCTATTTAGACACATTTGAACACGTAACCCAACCCAACCTCATCCCTAAACCTACCCGTTTGTGTATTATATGATATATGAGTATGAGTGCTTGCATTCACGAAGCGGCGATTTCAGCGATTAAAACATTAATATCAGCTCTGTGCTTCACATATATCGTAAGACTTGAAATGCAACATGAGGTAATACTTTTTTACTGTTTTTGGTCAGTTTTTGCAATAAAACCTGTGACTGTACTTTTATTTGTCTGTTACATGTTTTATATTGTTTAGAATTGGGTAAGTTTAGGGTAGGAGTGGGGTTAGTTGCTCCAAAACATTAAAGTATCCTATAAATATTTATAAAATCATGTCTACTTTTACAAATGCAAAAAATGAAATGCATCTTGATCTGAAGCATTGGGCAAACAACTGAAATCAATGGAGTACCCTGCGTGTCGAAAAAATGACACAAAAGGGGTACCCTGTGTGTTAAAAAGTGACGGCAAGTCCTGACCAAGCATCAAAATGTGATGAGTTGGGAGTGAGAACGTGTTGCAGGAACAGGCAAGGCATGGGCTGGAACATATGACGACGAACAGGCACAGGACTGCAAACACAAGGAGAATAAATAGGGTGCAAACAACGAGAGAGGACAGGAGGGGCAACTGAACCAATAATCAGATAACAAAAAAGGGCAGGGTTGGAACAATAGACAGGAGAGCACATGGCACAAAGAAACAAACATGACAAGCCATGTGCTCTGGCTAAACAAAACAAAAACAAGAGCACATGGCAAGTGAACCCAAATCACAAGCCATGTGCTCAAACAAAACATGACGCAAACACGCAGCCAATGAGAGCCCTCACCAACTGAGTGTCTGCACAGAACATGACAACAAAAAAGCACACGCCTGAAATAAAAACGAACCGCGTGCTACACAAATCACAACACACACGGACAGAAGAGCGTATGGCCCAAGCAAACTCAAAACTGCACGCTCACACAACAAGATTGGAGCATTGAGAATGAGTGAGCGCTCATCCCTGCGCACACACCAGAAGGAAAACTAAAAATGGCCCAAGCAAACTAGGAACCGGATGCTCACCAAGACAAGACAATAGCAGTGTCAGAGTCCTGTCACCAAACCAAGAATAAAAAGATGTGACAGAACCCTTACAGAAGGATCATGTTATACTGAAGAATGGAGAGTAATGATGCTGAAAACTTAGCTTTGCAATCACAGGATTATTTCATATTTCAAAATATATTAAAATAGAAAACTTTTTTTTATTGTAAATCTATTTTACAATATTACTGTTTTAATTTTATTTTTGGCTAAATGAATGCAGCCTGGGTGAGCAAACTTTCAAAAGGTTGTGTAGAATGTAATGGTTAGAACAACATGACTGTGAGTAAATAATAACATCATTTTCTTTTCTAAATGAACTATTCCCTTATGAAAATCAGGAAGAAAAAAAACAAAACAGATAGCAACATGACGTACAGCAGCCATCCAATTTCAAATAAACTTGAATATCTATATGCTGAAAGACGGTTAGATACACCAGGAGGCTGCCCCCCCCAATGACACGCACAACTTCATTAATGTTAATTTCTAGTTTTCGGTAAACCAGACTCTCCAAACATAGCAAAAGAAAGAACAGGAAGGACGCTTACAAATTCTAAATGAGACTGAGACAGGAAAATGCATGTCTTTCTAAAGAGCACTGGTAATTGGCTTATTTAAAATGTTTTGCTGTGTTTGTGTACACATTCTTTCATCTATGCCACATAATGTGAGAGAGTCTGTGGCTTCATAGATGAACACGTTGAACTGCTAGTTTCTCGAGAAATTTCAAACTTGTTTAAAACTAAACATGTTTAAACTAATCATCGGAAAAATGGGGCATTAATCCATATACACTCACCTAAAGGATTATTAGGAACACCATACTAATACTGTGTTTGACCCCCTTTCGCCTTCTGAACTGCCTTAATTCTACGTGGCATTGATTCAACAAGGTGCTGAAAGCATTCTTTAGAAATGTTGGCCCATATTGATAGGATAGCATCTTGCAGTTGATGGAGATTTGTGGGATGCACATCCAGGGCACGAAGCTCCCGTTCCACCACATCCCAAAGATGCTCTATTGGGTTGAGATCTGGTGACTGTGGGGGCCATTTTAGTACAGTGAACTCATTGTCATGTTCAAGAAACCAATTTGAAATGATTCGAGCTTTGTGACATGGTGCATTATCCTGCTGGAAGTAGCCATCAGAGGATGGGTACATGGTGGTCATAAAGGGATGGACATGGTCAGAAACAATGCTCAGGTAGGCCGTGGCATTTAAACGATGCCCAGTTGGCACTAAGGGGCCTAAAGTGTGCCAAGAAAACATCCCCCACACCATTACACCACCACCACCAGCCTGCACAGTGGTAACAAGGCATGATGGATCCATGTTGTCATTCTGTTTACGCCAAATTCTGACTCTACCATCTGAATGTCTCAACAGAAATCGAGACTCATCAGACCAGGCAACATTTTTCCAGTCTTCAACTGTCCAATTTTGGTGAGCTCGTGCAAATTGTAGCCTCTTTTTCCTATTTGTAGTGGAGATGAGTGGTACCCGGTGGGTTCTTCTGCTGTTGTAGCCCATCCACCTCAAGGTTGTGCGTGTTGTGGCTTCACAAATGCTTTGCTGCACACCTCGGTTGTAACGAGTGGTTATTTCATTCAAAGTTGCTCTTCTATCAGCTTGAATCAGTCGGCCCATTCTCCTCTGACCTCTAGCATCAACAAGGCATTTTCGCCCACAGGACTGCCGCATACTGGATGTTTTTCCCTTTTCACACCATTCTTTGTAAACTCTAGAAATGGTTGTGCGTGAAAATCCCAGTAACTGAGCAGATTGTGAAATACTCAGACCGGCCCGCCTGGCACCAACAACCATGCCACGCTCAAAATTGCTTAAATCACCTTTCTTTCCCATTCTGACATTCAGTTTGGAGTTCAGGAGATTGTCTTGACCAGGACCACACCCCTAAATGCATTGAAGCAACTGCCATGTGATTGGTTGATTAGATAATTGCATTAATGAGAAATTGAACAGGTGTTCCTAATAATTCTTTAGGTGAGTGTAGGTTTGGTCACCCTATATGAATGTCCATTTGCAATTGGTGTGTAAAGAATTCTCTACAATGACACACAATGGACTTGGTATAAAGTGTGGTGTCCGTTATTACAGCAGAATCCACTCATGACTTCCTGCGGCCTTTGTAAAAGTCCCAGACCATGCAAAATCCCCACAGCATTAGAACCCCCAATATTGGACACCTAGCACAACAATAGAGCTGGGGCTTCTGCACATCTCCCTGCGCTGAAAAACTGTTTTATCCCTTTTCTCTGGCAGATTACCTGGGGATTAATCTCCCATTCCAGACACACATTGGGAATGCTAATGTCAGTCTCAGATGGAATACATTTGTGTCCATAATGCTGACGGTGCACCACTTACTGAAGCGAATGCCACAGGTTCTGGTGTTAGTTCTGGTCTTTGTGTAATCCGCCTGGCCTGGTGGGTTTGAACACAATAGAGAGAGAGAAAAAGAGCAAGAGAGATGCTGAAGTCTATCCTGGGACTGTGTCTATGATTGTCTTCTTGAAATGAAGAGAATTAATGAGGGGTGAACACACACAAATGAATATCAGAACCTCTGAACAAGTGGATGGGATGTCATGTGGAAAAAACAATAAAATCAGCATCTGTCATCTTGTTTTGCTTCTGACAAAACATAATAAATGCTTTTGATCCTGGATTATAACCCATCCATGCTTCTCTATGAACTACTGAAACAGCTATTTATTAATATACATCATTTAGGTAATTACAGACAGACACTGTCTCAGCACATCCACAACTATCTGGGCCTCACCTGCCAAAAAAAAAAAAGCCTGGCCCATTCTGACCTTCAGCATCCGTGCCAGGTGCTGAGACATAATTTTCCCTCCACCTAAGCTGCAAACGAGAAGCTCATTATCAGAGGGACAGAGTAATTAAAGGCCTGATAAGTGACTGGACAGTCCAAACATCAACACTTCCAAATCTGTAGCTGAAACCCAGATGGAGAGATCTGATTGGATATATCCGTTATCAGCGGTGGGTTTGATCCCTGACTGAGCTTCTGAGAAGCCTAAAAACCTCTGTCCACATTAATCACTCCCACCAGCAGCAGAAATCGCAGATTAGATGCTTTTAGAGGAGATTCTGTTAATCACTAACAACAAACACACATCAACACATCGCCTGTGTGCTTTAAGCCTTCCTGTGGCTAATGAATCAATGCTTTAAAGTCAAGCAAATAAATCATTTATTTGCTCAATTAAATGGTGTAGGGAAATTTAAAGCACCATTCAGATGCTATTAGTTTTCCACATGTTGTTTCATTTACAGTTATTAACAGCGGATGTCTGTGATTTTAAATAGTGACTAAAATGGGATTAGGATTTCTCCAATCATTAGAACGATTTCGGTAGGATCATGTGACAATGAAGACTGCTGGAATTTCAGGTTTGCAAACACAGAATATATAAAATTGGTCCCACTATTAGGTGGCCTTAACTACTATGTACTTACATCAAAAATAAGTACAATGTACTTATTGCGTTCATATTGTATTGCAAAACACTTTTGCTGATATTGAGGTGGGATACGGGTAAAGTTAGGGACAGGTGTGGTGGTATGGGTAAGTTTAAGAATAGGGTTAGGTGTAAGGGAAGTGTCAGCAGTGTAATTATAAATGTAACTACACAAATTAATTACAGATGTAATTACATGCAGGTCATTTTTAAAATGTAAGTGCATTGTATCAAATTAATAATTAAAATGTTAGTACATAGTAGTTAAGGCCACCTAATATAAAGTGGGTCCATAAATTTTTTTTTTTAAACTTACGTTAGATAAAAGTCGCAATTAATCAATTTGACACAACTAATATGTATATATTAGTGCTGTCAAATTGCAATTTTTTGCGAATTTAACAAGTTTTATATGTGTGTGTATATACTGGATATATATTATATTATATGTGTGTTTGTCTGTGTATATATACGTACATACACACACACACTACAGTAGGTGTAATTACATGTACTTACCTAAGAAAGTACTGGTAATATATGGTAACTACATAGGTTAAGGTTAGGTTTAGGGGGTTATTACTATACTAAGTACATAGTATACACGTACATGGGGAACAGGACTGTAAAATAAAGTGCTACCTTTATTATCATTTATATTTTTTCTATATGACTACATATGGAAAATACACTATATTGCCAAAGGTTTTGAGATGCCTGCCTTTACATGCACATGTGCTTTGTGCACTGGTGCGCAGTCATGTTGGAACAGGAAAGGGCCATCCCCAAACTGTTCCCACAAAGTTGGGAGCATAAAAATGTCCAAAATGTCTTGGTATGCTGAAGCATTAAGAGTCCCTTTCACTGGAACTAAGGGGCCAAGCCCAACCCCTGAAAAACAACCCCACACCATAATTCCCCCTCCACCAGACTTTACACTTGGCACAATGCAGTCAGCCAAGTACCGTTCTCCTGGCAACCGCCAAACCCAGACTCGTCCATCAGATTGCCAGACAGAGAAGCATGATTCATCACTCCAGAGAACACGTCTCCTCTGCTCTAGAGTCCAGTGGTGGCGTGCTTTACACCACTGCATCCGACACTTTGCATTGCACTTGGTGATGTAAGGCCATGGAAACCCATTCCATGAAGCTCTCTAAACACTGTTCTTGAGCTAATCTGAAGGCCACACAAAGTTTGGAGGTCTGTAGCCATTGACTATTGTTGGCGACTTCTGTGCACTGTGCACCTCAGCATGTGCTGACCTCGCTCTGTGATTTTCACATGGCTGAGTTGCTGTTGTTCCCAGTTGCTTCCACTTTGTTATAATACCACTAACAGTTGAGCGTGAAATATTTACTAGTGAGGAAATTTCACGAATGGACTTAATACACAGGTGGCAACCTATCGCAGTACCACGCTTGAATTCACTGAGCTCCTGAGAGTGACCAATTCTTTCACAAATGTTTGTAGAAGCAGTCTGCATGCCTAGGTGCTTGATTATATACACCTGTGGCCATGGAAGTGATTGGAATACCTGAATTCAATGATTTGGTGGGTGTCCCAAAACTTTTGGCAATACAGTGTATATACGGTCGCTGCACATCATCATACTCACCAAGTGATTCACAAAGTGACTAATTAAACAATTACCATCGGAAAAAAGAAAGTACTGAATGCAAAATTACCTGATGTCCTCAGGGAAAACCGTAACATCCAAAAAAGGGCTTAAATTAAAAACATTTGTGCCAACACAAAAAGATATATATATAAAACTAACTACTTTCTCCTTAATAACTTTAATAGCTGAAAGTTCTAAAGTTCTTATCCAGAGAAAAGCTAATGGGATGAATTGCATGGTACATTGCATTGCACATTGATAACAGCACAGGCCTAGAGCTAGTTTATCAGTTCACCAGTTCACGCACGCATGCTCACACACATACATGCACAAAAATTTTAAGAAGTATAATTTCTATCGCCTTTGTAAGCTCCACCCGTCAGCCCAACAGCGGAATCTAACGGCGTGGTTGAAGGAATTCTGCGTGTATGTCTTTTCTGGCGCTTCTGGAAAAATCACTTTAATTTATTAGAATGTGGGGATCTAATTTTAAATCTGACTCCATAAATAATTTAATCTGACTTCAATTGTATGTGACTTCTTAAATTTGTTACGGTTGTAACTTAATAGCTGTTCATAAGATTAGCTGGGATTTAATTTAGATCGTTGATTTTTCTTAGGATCTCTTATTTTCAAATATTCGTTCCACCATGGGACCCGGAATCGCACAGAGACTTAATGTTCACGATAACATTAGCTCACGGACACATTAGCCAGTTCTTATATTACAGAGGAGGCAGAGCGACTATTTTACCTTGTCAGGTCGCACACACTTACTAAATAACAAGTGTAATTTTAGTAATAGTCTTGAAAGCTGCAACTTGCTAATAACAGAGATAGTCAGAAATCGGATTGCCCCGAATGATGTGCTCCATGCTCCATTCATTGGGTCCTCAGTATGATCTACCCTGGCAGAGAGATTTGAGGAAATACCTACTTACTCCACATTGGTCAATACTAAAATAATGATTTCAAAATGTACAGAATAAATCAAGATTAACATTTATTTTAGCCAGGCAGAACATCAAAATAAAAAGAATCAAACAAGAATCCATGGTACACAACTGATCGGCATAAATTATAAAACACAATTACATTGTAATATGAAAATAGTTTCAAAGAGTCCCCATACCTGGCAATAGAGACACACTGCAACAGTGTGGGAAGTTCTGATTACAGATGCTTCCCTGAGTGGTTTGCCAATTCCCTTTAAATACTCAAATAGGACAAAAGAACAATAAACATTTAGCACCCAAATATTTATACAGCTTTTTGTTGAACCTTTTCTCATGCCCAAATGGTCATGCCTAGCTTTGGGGGATGACAGAAAATGGTTATCAAAGATCTTTATTGAGGCATCTCCCACACCAGAAGAACAAGCTTTGTTTTCTTTATTCTGACTTGTTCTACTGATGTGGGAACGAAATTGGGCCAGATAAGATTGGGCCAGGTGGGGTCTTGAGTTTTCTTGCAGATCTCCTTTTCAGATGAGTGAAGTTTTATTGTTTTATTGCAGGTTAGATTTGAGACGGATATATTCTTTTTAGATAGGCTTTTTCTTTTTCAAAATCATTGATGATATTAATAACGCAGCAGTGGTATTTTGTTCTCGTGTTTTTTAACAGTAGACCTATGTTTTATTTAAAGTTGTTTCACATTATGGATTCGAAAACGCGCAGTGATGTCTGTAATCACTTTGATCATGAAAAATAAAATGAAGTGCAAGATGTGCAGAGCCAATCTGTCATATAGCATTATAATGAGAACACGATTGTAATAGTGTTGTAAATTCTCTGTGCTTTCGTTGTCCATGTATCGGCGTTGTTGTTAAGGGAAGAGTGCATTCAAAATGTGAGTTTCCCTTTAAACCATAGCCTGTAAAAACTAAAGTTCACGTGCGCATCCGCGTCCTTTTGTGCTGATGTACCTAAGTTGTAATGGGTACATATCTGCTTAATCTCATATAGGATGCATTTGGTTTGAGTGATGAGTTTATTAACGATTTATTTATTTATTAATGAGTTTATTAACCCGCTAGCAAAGCTCTGCAGGGTGGTGTTTATTCACAGTTTCAGCTCAAATACAATGCCCGATATTATTGACTGGGTTATTTGAGACGGTTATTTTGTTTTTAGATGTTTCTTTTTCAAAAACATTTTCTAGTCATGTGTTCATGTTTTTATAGACATGTCATGTTTGTATTCGTCAACATTAATTTTCGTAACAGTCTTAAAATAGTTTCATATCTCCATGACGGAGACGCCCCGCCTCCACACAAGCCCCGCCCCCGAGCACACGTTTTTTGAAATGAGAAATTGACAAAACTTCCCATCCCTAGTTCAGTCTTAGGTGAAATCCATTCTTACACCATAATACTACCCCTAAATCAACCATCACACGAAGCATTTTCAGATTAACACATTATTTAGCATGTTTAGTAAGCTTTATCAGCATGCTAATGTTTTTCATCCAGTAGTCCCCAAAAGGTCTTACTGTCCTTGTAGGGACATCTGGTCCATACAAAGGCAAAACATGACTCACAGATACCCTTTCCTTTCTGCTTTATATCCTCCAGGTCTTTATGGTAATGTATGGTAACAAGCAAATATCTGCCTAACTAGACCTGCTTAAATAATAAGCCAATCAGATGGGCTGCTTATTATCCATGCTGACATACAGTGTTATTGTTTCAAAGTGGCTCTAACAGCCTCAAGCAACTAAGCAATAAGCCAAGTCACCCACAGCAGGGAGCCAATGGGATCACAGAGAGAGCCAGAGAAGGAAGTCATATCTTTCTCAGCATTTTTATTATTAAATCAAATAATTAAAAAAACAACCACCCTTCACCCATGGGAATGTGATTTGATTATGAATATTGCTTTCTCTTCTTTTTTCAAGTTGTTGTGCCTCGTAATGCCCTTCACTGAATATGTGTATGTGTACGCAGGTGTGTGTTTCTAAGTGTTATTATCACTAAAAGCAAATAAAAGTGCTAAATTCTACACACTTTGACTAGTGTTAACGAGTGTAAGAGCATCTCTTCATTCCTGCTAATGGCTTCCGTGCTAATGCTTCACGTTGCCGCGCATCTCGCATTACTTTGAAAAACAAAATGAACTCAGAATGCTCCACTGAGCTGAGAAGACTCTGAAATAGGAAAGTTTTAAAACATCAGTCACTGGGCACACTGCTCGGATTTTAAGAGTCTCTTTGGCAAAGGGGGCAATCTGGGCCATACATACCAAGGAGGCCTAATGTAACTGGGGAAAGCTATATGCTAGCTTTCTCATTTATCTTTTTTGAAGTCATAAATGCCATCTATAACCGGTGGCATAGCAGACAGGCGATCTCTACCGAGAGGGGCCACGAACTTACGCTGTGCTACTGTCTATAACAACTATTGCAGCAGACGGAGGAAAAAATATAGGTGTATTTTATGCTGTAAACCTAAATACATAAATATAAAAGGGCTGTCAATCACAAAATTAAATAATTAAATGCACGTTTCTGTAATTAATCACACTTAACGTTTGAATATATATATATTTTCACATTGAATTTCCAAATTATTGTGGAAACAACATACAGCATTTGAAATATTTTAGATTTTAAATATTTTTAATGGCATCTTTATACTAAGTATGAATGAAGACTATCACCGATGCCAATACTGATGCTTCTATAAAACATTTTAAAAATAAAATGAGTAATTATTTCCAAATCATTCAGTATATCAAAACAGTATAATTGACAGCCAGGCCTAAAATGCAAATGACCAAATTATTTATCATTTATTACCAATTACAGAACATTAAAATATATTATAACAACTTTTAATTTAAGTGAGAAATATTCACAATATTCAAATAAATAAATACGTCATCAGACGGCTATTTAAAAAGCTTCTGATGAACACGGCAAACTTGTTTTCCTTTTCACCCACACACAAAACAGTTAAAATATTCAATAATTTAAAGCACCTTGGACATACAGGGAGTGCAGAATTATTAGGCAAATGAGTATTTTGACCACATCATCCTCGTTATGCATGTTGTCTTACTCCAAGCTGTATAGGCTGGAAAGCCTACTACCAATTAAGCATATTAGGTGATGTGCATCTCTGTAATGAGAAGGGGTGTGGTCTAATGACATCAACACCCTATATCAGGTGTGCATAATTATTAGGCAACTTCCTTTCCTTTGGCAAAATGGGTCAAAAGAAGGACTTGACAGGCTCAGAAAAGTCAAAAATAGTGAGATATATTGCAGAGGGATGCAGCAGTCTTAAAATAGCCAAGCTTCTGAAGCGTGATCATCGAACAATCAAGCGTTTCATTCAAAATAGTCAACAGGGTCGCAAGAAGCGTGTGGAAAAACCAAGGCGCAAAATAACTGCCCGTGAACTGAGAAAAGTCAAGCGTGCAGCTGCCAAGATGCCACTTGCCACCAGTTTGGCCATATTTCAGAGCTGCAACATCACTGGAGTGCCCAAAAGCACAAGGTGTGCAATACTCAGAGACATGGCCAAGGTAAGAAAGGCAGAAAGTCGACCACCACTGAACAAGACACACAAGCTGAAACGTCAAGACTGGGCCAAGAAATATCTCAAGACTGATTTTTCTAAGGTTTTATGGACTGATGAAATGAGAGTGAGTCTTGATGGGCCAGATGGATGGGCCCGTGGCTGGATTGGTAAAGGGCAGAGAGCTCCAGTCCGACTCAGACGCCAGCAAGGTGGAGGTGGAGTACTGGTTTGGGCTGGTATCATCAAAGATGAGCTTGTGGGGCCTTTTCGGGTTGAGGATGGAGTCAAGCTCAACTCCCAGTCCTAATGCCAGTTTCTGGAAGACACCTTCTTCAGGCAGTGGTACAGGAAGAAGTCTGCATCCTTCAAGAAAAACATGATTTTCATGCAGGACAATGCTCCATCACACGCGTCCAAGTACTCCACAGCGTGGCTGGCAAGAAAGGGTATAAAAGAAGAAAATCTAATGATATGGCCTCCTTGTTCACCTGATCTGAACCCCATTGAGAACCTGTGGTCCATCATCAAATGTGCGATTTACAAGGAGGGAAAACAGTACACCTCTCTGAACAGTGTCTGGGAGGCTGTGGTTGCTGCTGCACGCAATGTTGATGGTGAACAGATCAAAACACTGACAGAATCCATGGATGGCAGGCTTTTGAGTGTCCTTGCAAAGAAAGGTGGCTATATTGGTCACTGATTTGTTTTTGTTTGGTTTTTGAATGTCAGAAATGTATATTTGTGAATGTTGAGATGTTATATTGGTTTCACTGGTAAAAATAAATAATTGAAATGGGTATAAATTTGTTTTTTGTTAAGTTGCCTAATAATTATGCACAGTAATAGTCACCTGCACACACAGATATCCCCCTAAAATAGCTAAAACTAAAAACTACTTAAAATATTGATACAAAAATATTCAGCTTTGATATTAATGAGTTTTTTGTGTTCATTGAGAACATGGTTGTTGTTCAATAATAAAATTAATCCTCAAAAATACAACTTGCCTAATAATTCTGCACTCCCTGTAAGCAAATACAAAGTTCTGTCATGAAACTCTAGATGGCGCAGGCTAATAGTTTAACTACCTGTTCGTAATCACATCGTCATCTCTAGGGCACAGCTGAATTGGTTTCTGCTGTATCAGTAGCCAATGATCTTTCGTGCTCAACCTTCAAATACTTGGACAGCATTTGCCTTAGCAGTGCAGCGTGCTTTCAGAAACCCTCCACCTTCCCCAGCTCCACCTGTATAGATCTGCTACGGGTAATTCATGTACACTCTATTATACAGCATGTCTTACTTGCTCACAGCAGCGTGTCATGTATGTATTGGCAGTAGCAAGTCCCGTATTTGCTCTGCAGCAGCAGCAATAACCTACAGCAGCGTAGCAAATTTATTCCTAGACCAAACATATCAACATTGTCATACCCATTACCATGCCAAACACTCAGAGAGTTGTCATGACAGAACTCTTTTTTTTACATTCATGGATTATGCAGCATGGCTGAAACCCAACAACACAGCTGATTTTCGAAACACAGCTACATATTTCTGCATTTTTGTAGGTATTACATAAAAATACACAGAGTAATTGCATAATGCAATAATCATGTGGTGAGGCTTTACAATGTTAATGGCCTCCAAATAATAACCAGGGCTAGCCCGAAAGGGAGAACCATGTACTGATATGCCTGCCCCTTGAAGGCAAACCGTAGAAACGGTCTGTGTTGAGGAAGAATGGAGACATGAAAGTACGCGTCCTTCAGGTCGATCGCTGCAAACCAATCCGAGGGACGAACGCACTCGAAAATGCGTTTGTCTGTCAACATCTTGAATGGAAGCCTGTGCAGGGTTCGGTTCAAGACGCGCAGGTCCAGGATTGGCCGCAACCCACCGGTTTTCTTGGGTACAATGAAGTAAGGGCTGTAGAAGCCGGACTTCATCTCGGCTGGAGGGACAATCTCGATCGCACCCTTCGCCAGTAGGGTGTCGACCTCCGCACGCATGACAGGGGCATTGCCACCCACCACGGTATAGCGGACTCCCCGAAAGCGGGGAGGAGACCGAGCGAACTGAATCGCATAGCCGAACCGGATAGTGCGGGCGAGCCAACTGGACAGGTTCCCAAGAACAGAACCAGTGGGGTCATGCGAACCACCGCTGTACCCCCGATGGGGCAGCGAGGCGGAATGACCGGCCCAGACAAGGAAGGCATGGGAGCGTCCCGGAGTGTGGGCGGGGTCGAATTCCGCGCCCTGACAGAGGAGACCAGGGAAGGACCAGCGTTCCACGGGGGTCTCGTCTGCCAGGGGGCTGGCGACAGAGGGGGCCGAGAGCGGCAAGGCCATGGGGCGTCGCACACTGCCAGCCGCGCCCTCTTGAGGCTCGGAAGTGAGAATGTCAGTTCTTTCTTTAACCATTGATAGGGTACCGCCGGCCGTGAGGCCAGCGGCGGAAGGGGAAAACAAAAGATTCTCCCCCGGCCCTCCACCGGGGGAAGGAGTGGTCCTGCTACCATCTCCTGGGAAAGAACCGAGGTCACCTCCGAGCCGCCCGTCTCAGGACCGCCGCTTAGACTGCCGTTTGGCAGGCTGGGGGGCTGGGACGGGCGGGGCCGCCTTTCTGCGACGTCCTCCACGCCTCGGCCCGGGTGAAGGCTGCTGCTGGGGACGGGCAGGAGGGGTGGGAGTCACAGGGGGGCGGCCTCGGTGGGGAGCAGACTGAGGCTTCTGGGCCGGCGGCTGGGTGGAGGCAGCAGCTGGCCGCCGGGGCAGAATATGTTTAATCGCCTCAGTCTGCTTCTGAGCGGTCGAGAACTGTTGGGCGAAGTCCTGGACCGCCCCGCCGAATAGCCCATCCTGGGAAATGGGAGAATTGAGGAAACGTGTTCGCTCAGATTCTCTCATATCAGCCAGGTTGAGCCATAAGTGTTGCTCCTGGACCACCGAAGTGGACATCACCTGACCGAGAGAGCGAGCGGTCACCTTCGTCGCCCGTAGAGCGAGGTCGGTGGCCGTCCGCAACTCTTGCATTAATGCAGGGTCAGCATTGCCCTCGTGCATGTCCCTGAGCACCTTGGCCTGATAGACCTGTAGGGTAGTCATGGCATGCAGGGCGGACGCGGCCTGGCCCGCAGCTCTGTAGGTCTTCGCCGTCAACGTGGACGTGAATCTACAGGCTTTGGACGGGTGCTTTGGGTCACCGCGCCATGTCGCAGCACTCTGTGGACACAGTTGCATCGCAACAGAGCGCTCAACAGGGGGAACCCCAGTGTACCCTTTCACCGCGCCGCCATCGAGGGCAATGAAGGCGGAAGTGGTTGCCGAGCAATCGCGAAAAGTCAAGGAAGACTTCCACGATTTCGACACCTCTTCATGCACTTCCGGGAAGAAAGGCACTGGGGGCTGACGGGCGCCTTCGGCACGGGCCGCCCCCAGATACCAATCGTCCAGCTGGGAACGCTCGGGACATGGCGGAGGGTTCCACGCAAGCCCAATCATCTCGGCCGCCCGGGCAAGCATGGCTGTGAGTTCCGGATCGGACTCGGGCAATGCTGGAACTCCCGAAGGAGGCAACACAGCCGAATCGTCATCTCCGGAGGAATCCAGCCCACCTTGTGATGCGGCGATTGACATGGCGTCCTCCGCGGGTGCGCCAAATGAAACGCAGGGCCCCGAACGGGAAGCCCCGGCGCCCTCATCAGGCAACACCACGGGTTGCAGTGTGCAGGAGGGGGGTGTGGCCCGAGGAGGATTCGTCGGGTTGTTCCACACCGTAACCCTCAGATCACCCTGACCACTAGCCAAAGTACCCCCTCCAGTGGAGGAAGTAGATTGGGGTGTGGTAGAGGGGACTCTCCCCCCACTACGGAGATCATGGAGTCTCGATCGCAACACTGAGATGGTCATGTTCCCACAATGAGAACATGACTCATCCATGAACGCGCGCTCAGCGTGCACGAGGCCCAAGCACGCCAAACAGCGATCATGACCATCGAACGGAGGCACCAGCCGACCGCACCCAGAAATGGAGCACGGGCGAGCCATCTTTAAAAAGACGTGCCACGTGCAGCTCTTTTAGAGAGGAGTGAAAACTCTGCAGAATGCCGAAGCACCCAGGGAGAACGCGCACGCTGTGCTAGATCACTGCACAGATCAGACAGGAATGCGGAACTCGCTGGAACGTGCCGTAACACCAACACTATGGAGAGAAACTCGTCTTGAAGAGAGAAGCGCTCAGGCAGTAACTCGGCTCTGAAGCAGAAACATAATGCGAGATTGCCACGCAACGCCCTTTATACCCACGCCGTGGGGCGGGGTTGCGGCATGCAAATTCCGCAGACCCATGGCATTTTCATGCCATTGGCTCGTTTTGTAGAGCTCAAAGGCGATTGGCTTCTAAGCGAAACCCCCATTCCGTCAGTAACTGACGTAACTCGTAGTGTACTGACTGAAAGGGAAAGTGGAAAGTTTCCATGCAACGAGGAAGTGGAAAGTTTCCACCAGCAAGAAAGTGGAAAGTTTCCACCAGTAAGTAAGTGGAAAGTTTCCACGCAACGAGGAAGTGGAAAGTTTCCACCAGCAAGAAAGTGGAAAGTTTCCACGCAGCAAGTAGTGGAAAGCTTCCATGCAGTAAGTCAGCCGGAAAGTTTTTCACGCAGTATAAAAGAGTGGAAAGTTTTCACGCACTAAGGAAGCGTTTTATTGTTTCTCCCATGTTTCCCTTTTCCCGTTTTCTGCTTCAGGCAATGTCCTCAGCACGAGGCGCCACAAACCAATCTCAGGGGCCCTCCCGGCTAAGCAACCAGGCCCCTTCACGGATGCTAGCCCGCCAAACTAGGCACTTCTTGGGGGGGTATTTAGCAGGCGGCTGTCCTATGCTTTAGCCTTTTGGGGGGTATTCTGGGTTCGGGCCAAATTCCGAGCTCAAAGCCCTCCCCCCGGACAGCACGCCAAATACGCTTTTAAATCTATTCTCCACACATTATATGTAAGTGTGAACTCATGAATTCAATATCAACTGTTGATCAGGCTTTTTTTGTTTGTTTGTTTGTTTTTCATCATTAAAATGACTCATCGAATCATGCCTTTGTCACGACTGCTGAGAGATATTTCATAATCTGCTTTTTATTTAGCCCATCAGCTGTAGATCTAATTCCAGACTTAGACATGACACCTAGAGAGTAATATCACAGAATCAGGCACATCATGAATTAAAAAAGGTAACCAAGTAATCCATCTGTGATTTGTGTAGGCAGTGCACAGGAGATTTGATTTTGCTAATGGAACCTGCCAATGTCAAATCTTTGCTCTGTTACCTCCATATCTATTTTTCTCCAATTATGTCATCAGGGCTGAAGAGTCTTTGATCTGCAGGCCCATAGGGAGGGTCATCCCTTCACAGGAGGAGTATATTACACAACTAGACCGTTGATAGAGCTAGAAGCTGTGATTGTTCGGGGGGGAAAGGCCTTATTTTTCCCATTAGCGTGAAAGTGGGCTGTAAAAGATGGGCATTCTGAAATAGCCAGAATGTGCGGGGGTCATTTTCATCTCTTCGGGAGCTGTGAGGACCAATTACTCTATCCGCATCAGACACTAAAGGAGGTATTTCCAGATGCACATATCAACAAGCTATCAATTAATGCATGATTACACTGAGATGATTAGAGTGTTGTCGAAAAGGAAGCCAAAACTGAAAACAAAAGGAGGATATTACATCAAAAGAGATGGTACCATTGAAAGTGTAGTTGATGCCATGTTTCGGAGTCTGTCCTCTCCATCAGGTCAAAGTGTGCCTGTGTCTGGCCTCTTATTCATGGCAGTATTAAAGTTGAGCAGATAAAGGGAATCTGAGGATATCGGTCTGGATTATCCAGCTTTGAGAGGACTGGCTTTCTCAGTCTGCACCCAAAGGGAAGCTGTTGTGTTCTTTGTTGTGCTGTGCTGACTTGACCAGAGCAGGCTGCTTTATAAGATAGAAATATTTCTTTGCTGAATGTTATCAAAAGGGATGAGTGTGACACAGAGATAGAGAGAGGAAGTTGACCCAAAATTAAATGGCCAATTAATGAGCACAATGCTAGAATCCAGTAACTCTAAAATGGATGAATGTACAGCTGTGCTCAAAACTTTATACACCTTGCAGAATCTGCTAAATGTTAATGATTTTAACCAAATAAGAGGGATCAGACAAAATTCAGCACTGTCTTGAATTTGATATTTAACATAAAAGATGTTTACATATAGTCCACAAGACAAAAAAAAAAAAATCATATCCATTCATAGGTTTACATACCCTTGATTCTTAATACTGTGTGTCGTTACCTGAATGATCCACTTTTGTTTGTTTTTTGTGATTGTTGTTCTTGGGTCCCTTGTTTGTCCTGAGCAGTTAAACTGCCCAATGTTCTTCAGGCAAATTCCCCAGGACTCGAAAATTCTTCAGTTTTCCAGCATCTTTTGCATATTTAAACCCTTTCTAGCAGTGACTGTATGATTTTGAGATCCATCTTTTCACACTGAGGTCAATTGAGGGACTCAAACACAACTATTAAATAAGGTTTAAACATTCACTGATGCTCCAGAAGAGAAAACAATGCATGGGGTCGGAGGGTGAAAACTTTTGAAGATGTCCAAATTTGTCTTTTGTTTAAATATAAAAAAAGTACTGCCCTTTGGAAGGAACAGAAGATACTTACATGTTTCCCAGAGGACAAATTAAGAACAATTTACCTTGATCTTCAAATTCAAAAAGTTTTTACCCCCCTTAGTGTGAAAAGATGGATCTCAAAATCATACAGATCATTTTTAAAAACCGTATTATACTTATATTCATTAAAGACATGTTCAATTGATCAAAGATAAAGACATAAAGATAAAGACATTTCTAACATTATAAAAGATTTGATTTCTATTTCAAATAAATGCTGTTTTTTTTAATCAACATAACCCTAAAACAATTGATTATGGTTTCCACAAAAATATGTAGCACAACTGTTTACAACTTAGTAAATGACTAAGTAATATTACTTAATAATAAATATTACTTGAGCACAAAATCAATATATATTTACTATTATAAAAAGGTATCACTGTTACAACTACATACACATATGCTTAGAAGAAAAATCGAGTTTAAATTATTAGGCCAGAAACATCACGACTATTTCAGATGAGCAGGATAATACAATTTCTGTGCAACAAATCAAAAAGAGGTTAAGAAAATGGGGTGTAAGTATGAAATTATCTTCAAAATAAAGTTTGAATATAGTCTGTGAGTTGAATAATTTCAAATCGACTGAAGAAAACTGCATGTGGATAAGAAGAAAAAAGTTATTTAGTTATTAAAGTCTTTATAATTAAGCAGTTTTTAAAATGGCTGAATAAACTAGTTTTAGTCTGGAAGTCTTAATGCTTTAAATTTTCATTACATTTAAATTTAGTATGTCTTTTATGCAGAAATACAATATCGCTTCAATATCAGTCACATTGTCTTTTATGTGCACAATGTACATGGTAAGAGCCTCTGACCTCTGACTCTGACAGATGTATTTTCTCTGAGATAAAACAGAATAAATGTACATACAGACATGAGCACGTCTACGCAATCTGGTGCTGCTCTTTTGTAAAATTGATTAGAACATTTTTTGTAGTGGAAACAACAAAGACTCATTCAAAAACCCAAATCTATTGAGCAGACTGATGTGGATCTATTGATCTTGTTTTCATTGTAAGCTTTAACAAGCAAGGTGGACTAACAAAACAGAGAAAGAGGGGGGAAAAATAATCAAACTGCAATTCAGGTTGATCTTCAATAGTATATATTTAACTATCTAAATACAGCCACTATCCTCTATTCACACAAAAATATCCCAGGAGTGTCCTCGGAGTAGTTGAGTAATTGTAGCACAGTGTCTTCAACCGAGACGAGTCTTTTTAAAGAACTTCTAATATCTCAAGAGGAGCTTAAGGGATTTGGCTTGAAATCATGACAGCCCATCGGTTATGCTGCAGCAGTGCTCATGTGACTTCCTGGAATGATATGAATGTTTCTTTGTGCTCGTGAGACTTTTGTACTGTACTGCAATATTGTAACAAAATATTCACTATGTGGAGAGACCAAAAGTAAAATATTAAGAAATGGTCACTAATCGGCCATAAATCTGTTCAGGAATCGATGCCTGAAAACAAATCTTCTAATTTTACTGGGATTCATTTAAGACGGTAAATCAGTCATCACAGCAGTAACTGCTGAAAGACTTCAACATGGCTGACACTGTTCCAATGATTAAAGTGATAACAAAACCTTGGTGTGCCCATGAGGCTGCTTTCCTCCTCCATGAGCTTTGCTAAAAATTTCTGGGTTACACTTTATTTGGTAACACTTTATTTTGCAGTGTCCTTGTTACATATAACATATGTACTAACCATAGTAATAACAGTAAATTATGCATAATTACATGCAACTAGCCCTCAAACAAACCCTAATCCTACCATAACCCTATAGTAAGTACATGTAGTTAATTAATATTACTCAGTATTAAATATATAATTACACTGTAACAACGACACCTTAAAATAAAGTGTAGTTTTTAAAAAAAAGTTGCCAACCACCGCCAAGGTTTTTGATCATTTTCACAAAAATGTAATGGCCCATAGAATATTCTGTTGTATGAATATCTGAGCATGTAATATATCAAAAGAAAGAGCAGACCCTCTGCTTCTAAACAAAAAAACTGTTTTATTCTAGCTTCATGCATTTCTTTTTTATCAAGACTTAAATATGGGTATGTTTCATTAAAAAAGAATCTTCAGAACGATGATCAAACACAGATGGAGTAGATCAAGTCCATCAACACCCCCAAAGCTTCACAGTCCTATAGCTCGTCCTGGGTCGACATTTCATTCAGTAACATTAGGCAGTTTTGATTTTATCTGATGTTTAATGTTGATGATCACGTAATTTTACATATGCATCTGCTTACATACATTCGCTTGTTTTTTTGCGTCTTCCTCGCTTGTGTTTTGATCAGGAGATTCTATACTCATTCAGAAGATGCGTAATAGTGCTTGTCTGGCTATCACCAGACCAAGCTCAGTCTTTTAAGATTAAACATTGGTCTGGGGAGTCTGCTCTGTATTTTTACTGCACAAGAGGTGTGATCAACGGACATAGTTCAAATGACTCTGTACGCAACTGGATAGTCCTTCAACCAATCAGACCACAAGAGGCGTGATCAACTGGCATAGTTCAAATGACTCTGTACGCAATTGGATAGTCCTCAAACCAATCAGACCACAAGAGGTGTGATCAACAGGCATAGTTCAAATGACTCTGTACGCAACTGGATAGTCCTTCAACCAATCAGACCAACAATTCATCGCTTTTCTATCCGTCATTGTGTTAAACCCGCAAATAGCACGGCAGGTGGATAAACCGGTTTGTGATTGGCCCCCACAAATTTGTAACAGAAGCAGGATAAAAAATATGTACAGGTTTCCAGCCTGAGCTGCAGGGCGAAATCAAATCGCCTGCAGATCGGGCTGGGTTTACCCAGTCTATAATAGCGCCCTAGCGTTTAAAATTCCGCGTTTGGCAGAGAAGCGTTTTCTCACAAATAACAGAAAAATTCAGTGTTTGGCGGAGAAATAGTTAGGGTGTCTTTGTTACACTGTAATTATACATTTAAGTACTGAGTAATATTAAGTAACTACATGTATTTACTATAGGGTTAGGATTAGTATTTGGTTTGGTTTAGGGTTAGTTTCATTTAATTATGCATAATTTATAGTTATTACTAACATATGTAACAATGACACTAAAATCATTTTTTTGTCATCTGGAACAGGCAATACTGCAGCTACTGAAATAATCTGATCCAGTTTCTTGGACTCATCTACAGACAACCAATCTTGAGCACTCACTTCATCTGAATATAAATGGACAAGGAGGAGATGAGCTGTGAGAGCTGAAATTGTTCTCACAGATGAACAAAGTGCTGTTTCTGATTAGTCGTGATTGTCCAAACACAGCCAAGATGAGAATGAACTCTGTATACAATGTAAAAAGGGTCAAAAAAAAATTTTTTGCCACACTATCCACAAATATTTCTTAAATTAAATGAGTAAAAAAAAAAAAAGAGTAATTTCAATAATAAAGCAATTTCTAAAAGGACTACATAAACTAGTTTGGGTCTGTAAGTCTTGGTGCCTAAAATTTGTTACATTTCAGGATCTTTTTAGAAGCATATTGCTTAGCCTTTTACGCAGAAATACATCATTGCTTCAACATGTCCTACAACCAATACGCCTATATAGGTCGTTTGTCAATTCCCTGAAATACGACCCATGGGAGCGTTTTCTGAAGTTGTGCCCCTATCGACAACTGGACACTTTTATTTGAATGCATTGTTCCCTTTTATCTGCATTGTATTTCAGGTTTTGAATACATTCGTTACAGTACGTATTAATCTTTGTTAACATTAATTAATAAAAATACAACTGTTAGTTAGTTAGTTAGTTAGTTCAGGTTCATTAACTAATGTTAACAGATACAACTTTTGATTTTAATCACGTAAATGTTGAGATTAACATTAACTGAGATTAATAAATGCTTTAGAAATATTTTTCATTGTTAGTTCATGTTAACTAATGTATTTAACTAATGTTAACAAATGAAACCTTATTGTAAAGTGTTACCATAATAATAATTCTACACTTTTAGAAATTATAGTGCATTAAAACACATGACAAACAACCAATTTTAGATGTAACAAGGAATCTGCATTTTAACTTTGGTTACATACATTATGAATACCTTTATAATGCATTACATAAAGGCTTTAAGTAAATCTTTCTTATATTTGGTGCATGGCGAATGTTAATTTCACTGTGTAGGTAATTTCTACTTCACTGTTAATTAACATTGTAGAAGTTTGTCTTAAAAACCTGCATCTCCACAAGCAGCTATTAATAATCATTAGAACAACCCTAATTAGGAAAAATGGATCTTAATCTGTGGGATGCGATGTAAACATGAACAACACAAGCAGGCAGAGACTCCCGTTGTAAGACATAAGCAGAGGTGTGTCTGGGAGCTTGGCTAAAGATATATGGGATTCATTAGAGGCATATTAAATACTGCGAGCTGCTCAACCGCGTGTAAGCCGTCTATTTATCACACACCGCATCATATATGAGCTGGCATCCCATCGGAGATTTACACAGCACAGAGCTTCAGTCGTGGAATGAAAATTCAAGAGCCATGATGCTAATCAGTCATACAGGGTGGAAGCGTATCACTATTTAGTTTAAAATATCCATCCAATTAGTCTGATGCCATTGGTGATCTTCTCTCATCCACGCCATACTATGAGGGCTGGGATTGATTGTAGATCAGGTCCTGTTAATTAAAATCACAGGAGAAATGCTACTGCTGACGACAGGAGACACAAATGAGCTTGGAGCGCAAAGAGAATTGCACATGAGCGCCGATATTAAACATACATGCTTTAATTGCTTGGAAAGTCAATTTGGAAGGCATAACTCAAACAATTTCCCAGATCTATGCAAGAATTCCATGGTGTGTTTCTCTACAGAGAAACTCTGTTCCAAAACCTAGTGAGCAGCACACATAGGCAGCATTTTAAGGCACCAGGCTGTTCCAAAACGTAGGCCAATTGAATTATGCTGCCTCCTATGATACCTTCTTTTGGCCGAATTATAAAACAGCATACAGACAGCAATATTAGAACACAGATTCATTCTGTACCAAAACATATCAATAAAAATAGTTTAATCTTATTAAAAATGGCCCATTTGTGTGATATATTTATACTTGGTGTCATAAAGGTGTCCCACTTTGTGCCTGACGGGCTGATAGTTAGCTTAGCAACATGCTAACATCAAAGTCTCCCACTATTTGAGTTGTTTTCCCAGAAGGCAGCTCAGTCTGCTTCTCTGTGTATGCAATCATTTTTTGTACCCATCTCTTCTTTTTTCTAACTCCATTCCTGTCACTATATGTTAGATATGGTTGGACTTATGTATGTAAAAAAGAAAAGTCTATCTATAATGAAAATCCTGAATCCTCTATAGCTAATCCATTTTTTTTCCTATCCGTGGAAGACTGGCATTTCAAAAACAAACATTTCATTCAGAGTAGGACATCGAAAGAAAGTGTAAGAAAGCTGAAAACATAATTGACGCAGTTTTGAACTGGGAAAAAAACTAGAGCCATTCCAAATCCATGCTTGGAGCACATTAATGTGCCAATCAACTTTCAGAAGTGTGAGGTCGTATTTCTTCAGGCTCTGAGCTGAGATTAAACTCACTCACCTGTTCACTCAAGCCTGAGCTCTCCATCCAACACACAGGGGCCGACACTAACCGTCATCCCAATTAAGGCTGCAGTCGCTGGGGAGAACAGCAACCTTTCCTCCTGTCTCCATCTCTGGTTCCTCCCATACATGGTCTGAAGCTCTGTCACAAATAACCTGAGGTCAGACACAAACAATTCACAACAGGGATTCAGACTTGAATCCAAGTCCACAGACAGCGCCATTCATTACCTCCAAGACTGTGCCGAAGGATCTCATAAAGGAAATGTTTTGGGATTTAGTTTGGACACAGGGTAGATGATGGAAAGGAGGTGACATCAGGGTTCAGAACCGACTGGGCGTGCTTAGGAATGTATGGTTAGACTGAATTTTTAACCATGCTATTAAGGTAGTTTGCCCAAAAGTGGAAATTCTGTCATTATTTACTCGCCATCTTGTCATTTCAATCCTCTATGTATACACTTAATGTTTTTTTATTTGTTTGTTGTATATATATATATATATACACAGTGGTGGCCAAAATTATTAGAACACATGGCACATTTAAGCGGTTTCAGTTGTTTTTTTGTTGAATTGGCCATTACAATACCCATAAAACTAGTTAAATATCTACAAAGTCATGAGTATGCTCTATAAACCATAGAACACAGCCATCATAAGGAGATGTAGGTCATTTTCCTTACAAAAAACAAGCTAGGCCTATTTTACTGTCAATGTCACACAATCATGTTCCTTCACAGAAGCAGCCAAATTACTTGTGTAATCATTGTCAGGTGTAATTGTGGTTAAATTGATGGTGATGGAAGAGTCTTAGGACACTGTGCCAAAAAGAGATGTGCTGCTGTAATTGCTGCAAAAGGACATACCAAATATTAAAGTTAAGCTGTTTAATCCCAAAAAATTTTCCTGCAAATTGAGTACATGCATTTTACTCCCTAACACACAAACTTTATGCCCTCTTTGATTTTATGTTGGTTAAGTTAGTGAAATATAAGGTTTTATATTCTGTCACAATAGTGACCGGTGGGAAACAGTATAGTCAGAATTCATACAAATTCTTCAATTGAAAACACAAGTTTTGGCTGTTGATCCCAGTTGTCATTTGTTTATTTTTGCGAATGTGTTGGACCTTCTAGATGTGCATGCTGTGTGCGGCATCTCTGGCAGTTGGGGGTGACTGTGTTGGTGATGGCTCAGATGGGAAGTGTCGGGCTGGGGCGGCCCATTTGCCTGGTGGACTGTTGGGTGGCAATGCAGAGGTGAACTGTCTGGAGGATGGGGTGGATGTTCATGCAAACGGGTTGGTGTGCCCCACTGGTGGGGGGTGGGTCACACTGGTTGGTTCTCGTGGACATCTGTCTCGTCCTCTGGATGGTTCACCTCTGCAACACCATTTCGTGGTCTGCCTGGCGGGTTGGCCGTTTTGCGCAGATGGCAGATGCCATCACTGTCGAGGCCACTTTCGTTTGCCTCTTTTTCAAGTGTGGGAAGGGTGGTGATGCTACAAACAGCACTTGGAGGGTCACACACGTCTGGGAGGTCCAACACATCTGGTAGTTTTGTACTGTGTGGAAGTGGACGGATGATGGCTGGGATTGGCAGCCGGGACCTGTGTTTTCAATTGAACCACTGTGTTATACGTGCACACTATCTAGTGGATTTTGTTTTCAAATCGTTCAAGTCACTTGCAAATGCGCTATTGTATGCGCACTGTCCGCACAATTGTGCTGCACGTGGACGGGGTGTGCAGACATTCACGCGGACAGTGGGCGGACACGGACGGACAAAGTATACTTTGGCCTGAAGTTGACATGTACTTGCAAAGTATAGTCAATTGAATGCCTGTTGATAGAGCATTAAAATAAAGTGTTAGCAGATATTAACAGACAGTCTAATAATGCTCTCATGAGTTAGTTGACATGTAGTTGTAAAATTACTTTCAGTTAGTAGCAGTCTAATGTGGACCACCAAAATAAAGTGTTACCAAAATAATAATAATAAATGAATGTCTGAATGAATAGAAATGAATGAATAGAATCTGTTTTATCTGGATACAGATTTCATATATCTTGAGTGCCGTAGGAAACATAAACAAACACTCTTCTGTCATATTCAAACTCTCGCTCTCTCCGATGTTCTTTCCGTCTAAAGGGTCAGACAGTGTTCCATGTCAATTAATCACAGTCAACTTGCCGCCACCCACCTCTGGACAATTACAATATTTATGAGTGCCCATTTCATTGTGCTCTCTCCCCTTTTCAATCTCATTCCTGCTCTCCCTCTTCATCTCTTTGCATTCTTTTTCTCATTTTCCCCCCCTTTCACAGGGTTTATTTTAATGAAAAGCATGGAACACAATCATTCAGGCATTTGCCGGTGTAATTCCTACAGTACAATGATTTGAATGACTATAAGCAGACGGAGGAAAAGTGCTGACAGCTCTGAGAATAAATACATTTCTAAAATACAGGGCCAAAAGCTTTATCCCCCAATCACCCCTGTTTCAAATACTCATAATAAATCCCCTTAATTGATTGAAAAATAAAATGTTCATCGCATTGACCTTTAAGAAGGAGGGGGCTAAAGATGGTTTAAGAAACCAGAGTGGTAACTGAAGCAGTGATGTTTCCATCTTCCATCTAATCAAATGCCTCTGCTGACGTCTCCTGCACACACACACACTTGCATCCCTATTACTACATTATGACATGAGCGACACACCACCCACAGCCACACAAACTACAGGCGGAAGTCAATTATTAGGTTTTATTGCACGTCTTGGCGGAATGACTTATTCATGGAGTCCTTGTCAGATGAAAATTATACATCCTTTCAATCACCTTCTCTCAAGGGTGTTCTGATAGTGGCAACACAAAAGGAAACTTTTTTTTCACATACAGACAGGAGCAAAAATTATGTTTTGGAACGTATGGAGACATTTTAGATTTTTACTGGATGCAATAAATGGAATCTGCAAGACTTCATGAATGCATTATTAAACCGATTAAATGTTAATATGTGAATGCAGAATGAAATATAATATGATTCGTAAGTATGTGGATCAGCACACCATATGGCAAGTGAATAAAAGAAGATTCTCAGCCCCCATGTGAATAATATAGTATGCAAAAAGCAGCGAGTCATGGCCTATTTAGTGGCAGGTGAAAACTTTGAAAATGCAATTGAAATGTTCCTTTTTGATAGGTAGAATTAAAAGAGTTTCATGTTGTTTGTAATTGCTTTGAAATTCTTTGGAAGGGAAAAATCTTTGATTAGGTGCTGTCAGACCTCTCAAACCCCCATAATAGTTGTCACTCTCCAACAAGAGAGTCAGAGTGGGTTTGAGCTCGGCTCTGAGTTAAGAGTGCTGCAGACTCATGGGACGTGCACACATTTCACGGGTTACAACTCCAGCCGTTTCAGACTCTGTGTCCGGATCGATTCACAAGCTCTCTCTTGTTCTCTTTTCTCCTCTTTGTTCCCTTCATCGGCGTTCTTCCCTCTGTCCTGTGAGATTTCACACCAGTGTCTGTAGTGATGCATTTGATTGGAGTACACACCTCTTCTGCTCCTCGAGACAGCTATGGGCCCTTGTGTGTGTTACAGACAAAGACATGTCAAGAAGTGACTGTACATCTTCCTTGTTCTAATCCTGTGGAAGATTGCATAAAGTTCAATATCACAGTGTCCCTTTACATGTGTCATCATATTCACAGCTTATTGGGAGAATCTGGGTCATGTTTCACCACAAATGTAATTTAAAAATATATATTTACTGATTTAAAAAAAGAGAAAAGGTCTATGGTTCACATTTACTGAAAAATAAACATAATTTAGATTTAAAAATGGCTGATGCTATGAAGTTTAATTAAAAAGTAAAATCTATAAATCCTTTTGTGGAGATTTGTTGTGTCATTGCTTTACATTAGATTTACAATGAGCGTTTGGGCCGAGTGTGAGGAACCATAATAGGCTATCCTAATGCATTGAGAGAAAGAGAGAGAGAGAGCTGTTTTGACAGGCCTCTTCCACATTGAGTAGTGTGGAGGCTGAGAGAACCGGCAGAAAGACACCAAGATAATACAGAAAGAGAGAGAGAGGGAGAAAGAGTCTTTTTAATCTGGATTTGCATAAACAAACAACACTTTCTGGCACAAAAAGAAAGATTACAGCCTCAAATGATTCCTCTTTGTCTTACATCACAAGTTCAAGAAAAAATTGCATTATCCTCAAACAAACATATGTACTTTTGTAACGCTGACGCTGTTTATGCATGTGCTTGTGTGTGAAGAGTGTAAGCTATAGACAAATCTCCATAGATCAGTCTGTGTATCAAAACAAGAATTGGATACTAAAACAAGAGGAAAGGCTTTAATGACTCTGATTCCTAAATCTATCCTAAATTCTTTACATAAAAATCAATGGACAACGAGTGTATTGCAATGCACCTCTCTTTTCCTCAAATAAAAAATCCAGATTTTGAACAAATACCAAATTCCCACTATTGCAAAGTAAATAAAAGGTACATGTGCATGTGAATTTATGTTGCAATGGAAGCTTCAGAGCTAAATAATTTTTACTGCTAACAACAACAAAAATTTTAATAGAGAGAGTTCAGGCAATAAAAATTCCATTGAAAATCTCCAAAGAAAATTTTGTGGTAATGTACACCGATCAGGCATAACATTATGACCTAGTATTGTGTTGGTCCCCATTTTGCTGCTGAAACAGCCCTGACCCATCGAAGCATGGACTCCACAAGACCCCTGAAAGTGTGCTGTGGTATCTGGCACCAAGATGTTAGCAGCATATCCTTTAAGTCCTGTAGGTTGCGAGGTGGGGCATCCATGGATCTGACTTGTTTGTTCAGCACATCCCACAGATGCTCGATTGGATTGAGATCTTTGGAGGCCAAGTCAAAACCTCAAACTCGTTGTTGTGCTCCTCAAACCATTCCTGAACCATTTTTGCTTTGTGGCAGGGCGCATTATCCTGCTAAAAGAGGCCACAGCCACCAGGGAATACCGTTTCCATGAAAGGTTGTACATGGTCTGCAACAATGCTTAGGTAGGTGGTATGTGTCAAAGTAACATCCACATGGATGGCAAAACATTGCCCAAAGCATCACACTGCCTCCACTGGCTTGCCTTCTTCCCATACTGCATCCTGGTGCCATGTGTTTCCCAGGTAAGTGACACACACGCACCCGGCCATCCACGTAATGTAAAAAAAATGTGATACATCAGAACAGGTCACCTTCTTCCATTGCTCCGTGGTCCAGTTCTGATGCTCACGTGCCCACTGTTGGCGCTTTCGGCTGTAGACAGGGGTCAGCATGGGCACCCTGACTGGTCTGCGGCTATGCAGCCCCATACGCAACAAACTGCGATGCACTGTATATTCTGACACCTTTCTATCAGAACCAGCATTAACTTCCTGAGCAATTTGAGCTACAGTAGCTTGTCTGTTTGATCGGACCACACTGACCAGCCTTCGCTCCTCACATGCATCAATGAGCCTTGGCCGCCCATGACCCTGTCGCCGGTTCACCACTGTTCCTTCTTTGGACCACTTTTGATAGATACTGACCACTGCAGACCGGGGACACCCCACAAGAGCTGCAGTTTTTGGAGATGCACTGACCCAGTCGTCTAGCCATCACAATTTGGCCCTTGTCAAACTCGCTCAAATCCTTACGCTTGCCCATTTTTTCTGCTTCTTACAAATCAACTTTAAGGACAAAATGTTCACTTGCTGCCTAATATATCCCACCCACTAACAGGTGCCGTGATGAAGAGATAATCAGTGTTATTCACTTCACCTTTTAGTGGTCATAATGTTATGCCTGATTTGGTGTATAAATCTTGTGCTTTGTAGAAGCTGTCAGCCAGGGTAATTTCAACTTAATTAAGAATTGAAAATGAATTGGCACCCTAAAGCAAGATTCACCAATCAGAGAAGTCGCAGTTGCCATAGAAACGGGTTGTGGTGAGTTGTGCAGAATAGCTAGGTAGTGTTTTTAGGTAAAGCTTTTGTATTATTTTATGTTGCAGAAATAGCACTTAAAAGACAGTGATTTTTTTTATGAGGAAGTACATAAAAAAAACAAAAAAAAACAGAGTGATCTTATTACGTCATTTGCAATGGAATGAATAATTTAATTTCCTCACAAGTACACATTTTGTAGCTTTGTCGATATTGCACAATATTGTGATTCATCATCTGGTTTGACTAATTACTTAGAATTATTTATTAAAGACTTTTTTTTAAATGCCTTTAAGGAAATTGAACAAGAAAAATACATCCGGCATTAGTGGCCAGTCACTGTTGTGCTGTATTGTCATGAGAAAAAAAACTGGTCATTGATTTAAACAAAAAGCTGTGAACAATTTCACATCAAAAACATGGTGAATTACAACAATCCCTCCGGACACACAGGAATAGCTTTTAGTAATTAGCATTGAAACCCTCCTGACCTTTGAGGAGCCCATGGTTCTCCCATTTGTCAGTCATTTTCTGAACAAATATAGTGACGCACATAGGCGCCTGAAACATAAACGGACCACAAAGAAAAAAATGTTTAGGGATTCTGAGAGGGAAAATTCTCTCAGCACAAGCAAGTGTGTGCGTATACGAAAGAAGACTAAATGAGGCACATCCTCTTACACACAGCCACTCAGTCTCAGATTGAATAGTAGCTATGATTCCACGGTATCAACACTAGATGGTTTTTAACAACCAGCATTCAAGGGTGAGAGGTCATCAAACTGTTTTGGCACTGCAGCATGATAAGTGAACTACCACTTTATAACAGGACTCTCTCACACACAGTATGCGTAGCTGTATTGCTGACAGCAGGAATGGGTCAGTAATTGCATACCTGCCTCTATATCAGGTACTGAAGTCTAAAATGCAGTAAGGTTGAACCTTATCTTTTTTTTCCTATGAGAGAGAGATGGGGAAAAAATGAAAATAAAAAACTTGCAGCCTTCTCTCGAAAGCCTCTAGCATGTAAATGTGTCAGTGGAGTGGAGAGACCATGTTTTTCATATGCGTGGTTCAGTGCTGATGACAAATAATGGATAATGATAATGGATACTTGTCATATTGCCTACCAACGAGGCGTCCTGGCGATTTTATATCGTGATCGATCTTGAAGACATCCACAATCTCTCATGCGTGATGACGCATTTGAAAAACAATACAACAGCAGTAGGGTTGTGCAATGAATACAATTTTAGTTTCTGTTTCGACTGAACAATGATAATCAAGATAAAATGACCATTGTGCCGCATGCCGTTCCTTTCCTTTAAAGCGGTGTGCTTTTGCCTAAACTTTTGCCTAAAGCCTAAACTTAACGGCCAAATCAGTCGAAACATAACTGTCGTAAAATGCAGTCAACTGTGGGACATGCTTAGTTTAAAAAGAGTTATTAACCCTCATACTTTCCTTGCACTTTGTAACAAATCCTTCCGTTGCGGGTCAGAAAGCTTATTTCATTTCATTTTGATTATTTTGTCTATTTTTTTAATGCAATTTTTGGGAGATTTACCTTTAAATTATTAGATTTTATTAATAAATAATAATTTAAGCACATTATTTCACCTTAAATTCTAAATAACACAATTTCATGCATAACCCTTTTAATTCAGCTCAAAATATCTTACATTAGGTATCTTTGCCAACCTCTTGTGGAAAAAAATTCTGTAACATTATATTTAATTTTATACTCTTGCCACTAGCAAATTAGCTGTTCCGCTGGGTCCTAAATTCAGTTCCCTTCCGTATACATTCAGATACACATGTAGACGACAATTTTTTGTTAAAGTTTTAGCATTTTTAGTTTCTATGTGTACTGAAGCATTCCTCGCATTCCATTTATTCCTAAGGGGGTCAAATTGACCCGCACAAAACTTACATTTCAAGCACAAAACTCCTTGAATCCAGTCAATCATTTTTTGTGTATTCGTGTATTCGACCACTCCAATGAACACTCAATTTAAAAAAAGAGTTTCGGGTCAAAATGACCCAAGGGAAGGATGCGTGCGCACTGCGAGATGGAATGGAACACGGACAAGTATACTTGGGGTTTCAGATGCGTGCCTAATTGGTCAAATATACACAAAAATGTCAAAATGTCCGTCTTGGCAAGTAGTTACATAAAGACAGTCAGTTATGTCTTAAGTAAATAAACAGTTTAGTAGTTTTAATAACACTTTAATAGTTTTAATATGAATCAATCATCAATGTATATTTAATTCATACAGTGAAGACTATGTAGTATTTTTAAAGTTTAACTCAGGGTTTAATGACTATTTTGACAACTGGGAAGATCGCCCACCCATACTGCCAACACTACAAATATTTAACATTTTATATAAAAAGATGTGCTCTCCACACAAAGGTTGTTTCAAAAAGTATTCAGAAACGCTACTGCCCTGTAAAAACTAAAACAACTGACCAATTTGTAAGGCAGATGTATCCTTCACATGAAAGCGAAATACTTTGCACGATTATAAATATACTTTTATTTCATTCAGAACCTATATTTAAAAAATCATTCAAATATGTATGCATATATAATAATAATAATAATAATAATAATAATAATAATAATAATAATATATATACATACTGTATCATATAATAACAGATACATGCAGATTTGGTTATTATTTAAATAAGATAAATAAAATAAAAGTTTTTTTTTTTTTTTAAGTTTTCAGACTCCCTAGAACCATCTTCCAAACCTGAATATTTCATCATTAGCTTAGAATGATGATAACACTCCTGTGTGCTTCATGTGAGGAATGCTACTCATGTGACACACATGTCTATGAAGAGTGTTTCTAATGAGCATTTCCAGGACTGTGTTGATTTTGGGAAATAATCTACTGCATGAATTCAAATTGTGTTAAAGCTGAGAATGCTATACTCTTATAGACGGCTGAAAGCATAATTAAATTGGCCATGTTAATAAATAAACCAACACCCAATTGTGAAGAAATGTGCTGAGATTTCTAGGAAGTTCTGTCAATGAGTCACTTGTGAGGTCCCATTTCAGTTAGTTTTCAGCCTAAGAAGACAGATGCCAATGTAGACAGAATCTCACCAGGTTTTGGAAGACAGTTTGTGTACTATTTTATAAATGGATTTATGAAAATAGAGTAATAGAATCTTCAGGAAGAGAGAGAAATGTGTTTAAAGTAGACACTGACTGTCCTTTTGTCATACAAAGCACTTTAACCCGATCTCCATTAAGCTCTGAAAAACTGGTTTATCTGAATCCAAGAGGAACTCCTTCAAGCACAAGGAGGAGAGAAAGTGAGGGAGAAAACAGCACAATAACCCAGCAGTGTTTGCCCCTGAAATAAAGCCTCATCGATCCCTGTGTGCTGTAATTGGCAGTGAAGGTTTGTCCTCTGCTTTGCTGGAGTTATGGACGAGCTTTGTGAATAGAGCCTTGTGTGCGTGTGTATACATCCGCAGAGAGATGCAGTACCTACGGTGCCCTTCAAAGAGTCACAAGAGGTGAGGAGAGTCCCTCAACAGATTTTAGGCAGACTAAACTCAAGCTCAGCTCTGATTAACCAACTACATAAAGGACAAAATAAAGAGAAGGACAAAGAAAGAGGTGCAGAACTCTGAAAAGGTCTGGAATACAAAGCAGGACGCAAGTGTTTGGTACAGGTGCGCACACACACAACTTGTTGAGCGGGTTGTGTAAACAGCAGCGGGTCATTACTGCTACCCTTTGTCTTTGTCTCCTGGTGTCTTGAAGCGAAGAAAAACTCTCTTTCTCTCTAACCCCACATGCATAGTTCTCATCTTCTTTAAGGTGTCTTGACAGTGAAACTTTGACAGTGGGTTGATTGGGTGACACAGCTCTCCTCTCACAATGACAACTGTCTGAAAGAGATGCTGGCACTAGAAAAGGTTTCACTTCAGCTCACAAGGAGGTAGACGTGCGTGTGTTTGACCGTACACGCAAACACTGTTTTTTCGAAGGTTCTAAGGTAAAATCTTCTCAGATCTCAGATGCAAATATTCCACCAAATGGATAGTAAGGGGATGTTCACACAGGGCTGGGTAAAATCTTTATTTAATCTCAATATGGACGCTTAAAATCCCATGATTGATCTTTTACTTAATGTGTTTCCTTTACTGCAGTACAATATGCTGCACCGCAGTTCTTTCTGTAAGCGAAACATATGATATAAATGATAAATGCCCAGATAAATCTTGATCAAACCAGAATCTAATTCTAATCAAGATCTTGATGAACCTCCAATACAATTTAGAATTTTCAATTCAAGTTTCAACTGCATTCATCTGATTGGTCTGTTGTTTACAACTAGCATTGATCTGCCGCTTTGCGTGCCAAAGTATTTTTAACTTCACACAACGTCTTAAAAATAGCGTAGCTTGAACGTGTGAAATGGAATCTCATAAGGGACTAATTAAGAACACTCTTTATAGGCAGTGACAATTAATGTAATGCATCAAGCATAGAAGTCCATAGCATATTTAATATCCAGTAAAATAGTCAAGGGACATCCAAAACTGCTTGTTTTCTGAGTAGGTACAACATTTGACAAGGAATAAAATTGTGACTGTTGAAAAATATGTTCTGAATTAATGTATGAAGTGTAGTATGAATATAATCCGGACGTAGTACATCTTTTATGTTGTCATTGTCATGTGACTTACATCAGTTTGCATCATTTCACTGCCATTCACAACTCCTCTCCCTCATGGGATATAAAAGTATGCGCACTTCAGAATCTCGGTAGTAGGTCATCCAGGTACTGGGAGTTCTGACATATTACTAATTTCACATATTGTTTTTTGTTTTTTGCCTACTATATATAATAGGAAGCATATTCAGACGCAGTTAATGTTTTCTTAGATTAAACCTGTCACAATGCATCCTGGGATAGAATTTGTCCAAGGCACAATGCCTAAGACAACATAAAAAAGGTGGGCACCTCAGCTTTGAGAGTTGCCACATGCATGCACACACACTGTGCTGTGACAAAAGAGAAATGTATTGAGTAATGAATGTCCAGAAGGCTATCTAGTGCCTCTTCCTGATGGATCTCTCTTAAAACACACACACAGAGAGATACAGATGACCCGAAGCCTCTGGGTCACTTTATCAACACTGAGTGTCTGTTATGGATCAGAAATTTCAATCAATCATACAGAGACGCTCAAACCAGGCCTTACACACCTAAACACAACACCTGACAGCTCTCTATCTCTCTCTCTCTCATTTTTCTAACTGTTTTTCTCTCTTTCAGACTTACTCGCTTCCTCTTTCTCTGAAAATCCAAATCCTCCGCTCTCTGAATGAAAGGACAGCTTCTACAGAGAGAGAGGGAGGCTGTATTCAGCATGATTTGCAATAGGATTACAGCAGTGATGTTGTCTGACTCTCTTTGGCAGCAGTAGGGAGGTATTTTCACTGCTCCTTGTGAGAATGTAATGGACTTTGAGAGCTGCCCGAGCCTGTTTGCAGCAGGTGCCATAATCTGGTTAACCGATGCTAAGCACTCACACCTATTGCAATATAAGAAAACCTTTGTACATTTGGGTAAGGCTGTCAATTGATTTAAAAAATAAAAATCAAAACCAATGAATTATAATGATTCATTTATCAAAAGAATTGCAAATAAAGTGTTTGTTGGGGAAACAGCATCAAAACTAGATTTTCCCTGTGGCTGACAGTGGGATTAAAGTCAGTGTATGTGTATTGCACCCTGTATACCAGGCTTCCAACAAGTTTCCAATATCTGTTTTCTAATACCCTGAAACAAAAAATGCTACATGACTGCACCCAATCACAGCTGATCAGAACATACTTGATGTTTAATATGCAGTTATTTAGGGATTTATTTTGGAACAGTGGGATTTCCACTGTGGATGGGGCTACATGACCTACCAACACTAAAAAGACATTTAAAACCCAGTTTACAGGTGACATTGTTCAGTCTACCCACTAACACAGCCCTTTCAGAGTGCATATATATGCGTGGGTGGGACTGTGTGCATCCAAGTGAGTGAAATAACCACTTGAGACTGTAAGACAAATTGGAATCATATGAAACACACTCAAAGACATATAAATATATGTCTGCCCAGATGTGATGTAATTAGCATCACTGATCTATGGCAGACGGGACGGTGTGGTTTAGTCTTAAGCGTCTCATAAAGGGCTGGCTCCTCTGTGGGCTACAGTTAGAGCTCAGCTAACATGGCAGAGACAAATGCATCTAATTACATTCAGAGTCCTGGACTCATAAAGCCCATCTGAACTGAGACCGGCTCTGGGGTGGATAGGCAATCATTCGAGACCACAGCCCAACCTGCTATCAATCACATTAGATCAATGGAAAGATGCACAGTTACCAGGGCAGGTCAGAACGATTAGAAGTTACTTGCGGATTTCTTACATATATAACACCCAGTTGAGCCAGCAAGCGGCATACGTGACTGGAACTAGAACTTTAAGCTAGCTCATTTGATGCTGGAATGCTTTAGAATGTTATGGTTTTTTTTTTTCATGAATGATAACAGATAAGATTAAAGACCTATCATGATGATCATTAAACAATTTTGGTAAATAATCCAAATTATTGACAAAAGAACTTACACTGTAAATATTAGTGTACTAGCCATATTTTAGAAAAAACTAAAATGTAGGAAGAATTTCAATGAAATTAATTTTCAAATAAATTAACCTGCTTTAGATGCTTGAGGTGAGAGGGCTAAACACTAGTAAACTAAATCGCTTACTAATAGGTTTATTTGAGGTTTCCCATCTTTTATATTTAAAATAAATGTTTATACTTTTTTCAAAATGTTTGACAATTTCAACAACAAAAAAATCAATGAAATGTTAACTAAAATGATATGCTATTTCAGTAAAAATGTATGCATATGACACAAAGGTATATTGTAAATTTTCATCAAAATAAAAAACCTGTACAATAGGAACACTGCTAAATATACACTATGGGCCAGATTTACTAAACAGGGCAAATTGTGTGAGAGCGCAATTCCATCAATGCTCAGATGGGAGTGGACAGTTCTGCACATGATCTACTGATGACGTGCAAATTAATTACCACAGAAGCAGCCGCATCATTTCCATAATGACCAATGCAATCTTCCCGTTAGCGCCTGGTTTAAGACATGCTTTTTTTGGGCAGTAAATAATGGCGCCAACACCAGTAAATTGAGAGCGCAAACCTTTGTAAATCACCTTGCGTGATTCATTTAAATATTCTCCTCCCATAAATGTTGCGCATGAAAGGGAAACTCCTACAAATATACAATAAGGTCAGCTGCAAAAATAACCCTGTCCACACCTTTTTAGAGCTAATTTATCACTGTGTCTTTAGTAAATCCTGACAGTATTTTTTTAAAATGCGCTGCTGCAAGCTGTTAGTAAATCTGGCCCTATATTGCCAAAAGTTACAAAGTTACTGCCTTTACATACACATGAACTTTAATGACATCCCATTATTAATCTGTAGTGTTTAATATGGAGTTGGCCCACCCTTTGCAGCTATAACATCTTCAACTCTTCTGGGAAGGCTTTCCAGAAGGTTTAGGAGTGTGCTTATGGGAATTTTGGTCATTCTTCTAGAAGTGCATTTGTGAGGTCAGGCACTGATGTTGGATGAGAAGGCCTGGCTCACAGTCTCCGCTCTAATTCATCCCAAAGGTGTTCTATCGGGTTGATGTCAGGACTCTGTGCAGGCCAGTCAAGTTTCTCCACACCAAACTCGCTCATCCATGTCTTTATTGAACTTGCTTTGTGCACTGGTGTGCAGTCATGTTGGAACAGGAAAGGGCCATCCCCAAACTGTTCTCACAAAGTTGGGAGCATGAAATTGTCCAAAATGTCTTGGTATGCTGAAGCATTAAGAGTTTCTTTCACTGGAACTAAGGGGCCAAGCCCAACCCCTGAAAAACAACCCCACACCATAATCCCCTCTCCACCAAAATTTACACTTGGCACAATGCAGTCAGGCAAGTACTGTTCTCCTGGCAACCGCCAAACCCAGAAAGAGAAGCGTGATCCGTCACTCCAGAGAAGACCGTGGAATATTTAGTAGTGACGAAATTTCACGAATGGACTTATTGCACAGGTGGCAACCTATCACGGTACCACGCTTGAATTCACTGAGCTCCTGAGAGCAACGCATTCGCATATTTGTAGAAGCCTAGGTGCACCTGAATTCAATGATTTGGAGGGGTGTCCCAATACTTTTGGCAATATAGTGAATACAACAGCTACATTAAAAAAAGAATAATCAACCCTAAGCTGAAAAGGTTACTTTTTTTTCTTTTCTTCAAAGATGTTAGGTGATGGATAAAAGCAAGAGAGAAGTGTGACAGATTAGGGTCTGTGATTCTGTCAAGCTATTTCTGACAAACAAGGTACAGAAAGAGTAAAGGTCAAAGGTGACTGGAGGGATAACAACATAGGCATAACAGAAGTGTGTGATCCTTACAGTCTGTCCAAGAGAGAGTGTGTATGCATGTCAGTCAATTCTTGTGTGTAACTATATTGTGACTTGTAAGACACAGCAGATCCATACATGCGCATTCATGTAAATTAAAGCACTCAAAACAGTGTGCCTATAAGTGTGTTATTGTATAACTGTACTTTGGTTTAATTTCTCATCAAGCAATCAGACATATTTGACTATATAGAATTATATGACTAGTAAAAAACTAATAATGTTTAGTTTTTCTTTTTTGTTCAAGGGACGTGTCGCTTTAAACACACCTAGCATACAGAACAGGTCATTAGAAAGAGAGTGAGCTCACAGGGGGAGGGTGAATAATTCTCTCTGAAGCTTATCTGGGAGACATGAAATAGTCGTGCTACTATCTGCCTGTGGAGGTGCACTGCACTGATAATTTTCTAACTCTCTCTGTCTCTCTTTTTCTCTTTTCTCCCTACACTTGCTGCTCTTGTTTATGTTAAAGCATTAAAGCGGCGCTCCAGGCAAAGGCATATAGCTCTTGCCAAGTCATGTTTGCATTTTAATTAATCTGATCAGGTACCCAAGGGTTGAGAGAAATAGAAAGGACCTGAGTTGTGTTTGCCAGTAGCCTTTCTGTGCTCATTACCGCAGCTCATGGTCACTATCTGCTGTCAGGTCACATTGGCTGTTTGGTGGCCTCTGATTTCCATAGATTCTGAATGGTGGGTGGTGGCCTAAGAGGGACAGCATCTTTTGATCTGTCCACTAACTGTAGCTCTGTTTTGCAACTGGATGTGTCCAACAGAGGTTCTGGCACTTCATAATGCCACGTACATAGTGCACTACTTGTATGTAACTAAAGCTGAGCAGCAGCACTGATATAAACAGTCATTTTAATCAGTTTGCTGGGTAAGGTTAGCGGAAAATACACCATATAATTGCAACTATTTATCTCACAATTGTGAGTTTACATCTCGCAATACAGACTTTTTTCCTCAGGATTGCGAAATATAAATGCGCACAATAAGGTCAGAATTGTGAGTTATAAAGTCAGAATTGCGTGATATAAAGTCACAATTGTGAGTTGTAAAGTCAGAATTGAGTGATTGTGAGATATAAACTTGCAATTCTGACTTTTTTCTCGCAAATTCTGACTTTATAACTCACAATTGCGCATTTATATTTCACAATTCTGAGAAAAAAAGTCAGAATTGCGAGATGTAAACTCACAATTGTGAGATAGTTGCAATTATCTTTTTTATTTTTTTATTCTGTGGCGGAAACAAGCTTCCACAGTAAATGGTAGTTTGTTGGTTAACAACTTAAATCAACTTTTTTTTTTTACTAATTTATCCAGAAATGAAATTTTTTGTTTTATTACTTGAACCAAAAAAACATCACTTTTTTATGGAAATTTGAAAATTATATGATACATTTCTCAAAATATGTTCTTTATGTTCCACAGGACAAGAAAATAAGTCATACAGGTTTGAAACGACATGAGGGTGAGTAAATTATGGACTTATTAACAGGCAGTAGTAAGTTGTAAACCATAGATAAAGCTACATATAATGTAAGTGTAATGTAAGAATATGAAGGGGTTGTTTATTCACATTTATTCATTATTGTATTCTTTATTCTAAGGAGAGAGATGAATGGAGGAATAGTTATGAGTAAAAAAAAGAGAATGTTATTTATATGGAAATACAAAATTCTCATGAAATTCTAGACGTTGCAAGCTAATAGGTTTGCAATCACATTGTTATCTATAAGGCACAGCTAATTGGTTCCTGCAGTATCAGTAACCAGTGCTCAACCTTCGAATACTTAAGCATTTGCTTTCACTTTCAGAAACCCTCCACCTTCCCCAGCTCCACCTGTATAGGTCTGCTACAGGTAATTCATGTACATTATATTGTACAGCAGCAGCATGTCTTACTTGCTCACAGCAGCGTGTTGTGTATGTATTGGCAGTAGCAAGTTCCTTACTTGCAGATCTATTCCTCCAAGACCAAACAGGGGTGCGCTTCCCGTACAACAACGTAACTCTGCTTAACTACCATAGTATGTTGCATCGTTGAAGAAATCAACTAGCTAGTCACGACTGTTTCCCAAAACCATATTGTCGCAAATCTGTCGTTCAACCACGTTGGTTAATGATGTCACGTAGGTGGTGGAGTAATAAATGCTTTTAAAAAATTATTTTTGAATATATGATTTTTTGCTATAAATTATGGACAAGGCATTCTTATTTTTCTCAGTTATTTTGCTTTATTTCCAGATTCAAATAGGCTCGTTATTACGTACTAGAGCACGTCCGCACATGCGCACTCTTCAAAAAAGGTGCTTTAAATCTCTTGACAATCTAAAAGACATAAATTACATTTGTATGTATTCGAAATAAACTATATAGATTGTACTAAATTTCAGCTTGCTTATTTTGCTCAAGATAAGAATTTATTAAGTCCACATGTCATGCAAACAAGAAACTATGCTTCTAACCACAGGTTGAGAGCTGTCGTTGCAACCACACAAGTTTGCGATGCTGTTTGCGAATGTTTGTTGGAACTATGGTTTCAGGAAACACCGGCTGGTTGAACTATGTTGATAACGACGGAACTTGCGACCATAGTTAGCTAATGATGCTTTTGGGAAACGCACCCCAGATTAACATTGTCATACCCATTACCATGCCAAACACTCCGGGAGTTTTCATGGCAGAATTGCAGGTAAATAAAGAAATAGTGTGCAAGCAGGAAGAATTTCTAGAAAGAGAGCAAGAGAATTTTTTGGGCAGCTTAATGGACCACTTTGCCATCACCCCTTCTTTTGAAACGTAACATTTTCAGAGCTGTCAGTGCAATGGACTGATCATAGTGTTTGTCAGCAGGCTTAAACAGAGACATATTTACCCACATCTGTTATTTCCTCCTCCTTGGAATTCAGTCATAGTAAAGGTCACACTGACTCTAATGCCACAGTCAGTTAACATTGTACCGTGTGCCTCAGTTTGAGGCTGATTAAGAGACTTTATAAGGGTTCTGTCTGTCTATCTATCTATCTATCTATCTATCTATCTATCTATCTATCTATCTATCACATTTTAACTGGCAATTAAAGACTTACTCCATCCAAAGCTTTCTCTCTCTTTTTCAAATTCTGTCATTAACAGAGCTGCATGTAAAACACAAGTGATGTGTTGATTAGACCTCATGGAGCTCCATTATGCTAGTGGCAGCTTTCATTTTAGAGTGATTAATTTTTGTTCTTTAACAAAAAAAGCCATGAAAATTAAATATGCAAATTGTGGCAACTCAAAGGCTGTTGGCATTCTGGCATTTTAATGTGTACAAACATTAGACCCATAAAGTGATTTTTAAAAGTATACCGTTAAATAAGAAGTGGATTTAGAAAAAAAATCTGTCAATATTGCTTTGCGAGCTGATGTTCCAAATATGGTAAGAAGCGTGACATTTCCGTCAGACGCTTAAGGTATTCGGGCCAATCACAATGCACTTGATCGCTGGCCAATCAGAGCACACCACGCTTTTCAGAACAATGAGCTTTGTAAAAATCGATGCGTTTCAGAAAGGAGGGGCATAGAGGAGCAACAATAATGCACAGTATGTGTAAAATAATGTTTTTTTTAACCTAAAACTGCATTGCACATTGCATTACACATTGAATTAAACCAAATACACAAAATAATGTTCTTTTTAGAACCATCATATGACCCCTTTAATGTTGTGCTGTTTAATATATATTTGTGGAAACTTTTTCAAGATTCTTTGATTAACAGAAAAAGAACAGCCTGTATTTTAAATTGAAATCTTCTGTGATATTATAAATGTCTTTTGAATACTTTTGATCAATTTAATGCATTCTTGCTGAATAAAGTATTAATTTCTTTAAAGAAATCTTACTCACCCCAAACCTTTGACAGTAATTAAGAAGCAACATTACGCTACCACATAAGATTAGCTGGTTCACACCTTATCAAGGTCTTGTGTTGAGGCAAGTTGGAGCTAAATTCTGCAGGACAGAGTTTGGACACCCCTGAATTACAGTGTTTCAAATCAGTCACTTTTGAGGTTCCATTTCAGTTTGGATGCTGCCTGGTGTTTGGAAAAAGTTGCAACCTGGAAAGCTCTGTTGGCAGCACACACATCCGTGCAAAAGTGACTAAATCAGATAAACACATGCTATATTTGGAGAGACAATGTAGAACTCTCCAGAGGTTTGAGACGAACGCAAGCAAAAATCCCTGCAGAAAGAATGGAGAAAGCAAGGTAGGGAAGAATAAGAAATAGTTTTGACCCTTCTCTTGCCATCTTGTCATGAGAATAGGCAAAGGCTTTGCTACCTGTCTCTCAGCGGCACATGTAATCCTCCAAACGTGGTGTGAACAAACTTAAAGACATCAAACCTAATCAAGCATTCCACTGCACTACTGATGTGACGTTATCGCCCCACTTCCAAAACCTAATCCTTCATTAAAATGCACAGGATGTAAAAGCATTCGTGTTTGTTTAATTAATTCACTGATTAATTAGCTTGTTTATTCATTTAGCTGTTTATCAGAGAGCTTTAAATGTAACAGAATACCGGAAGCATCAAAGGTTGAAAAAAAACCTAACAATAGAAGTAAACTTTTTTTAATGATTCCATGATGCCATCAGAAGTTGGGTTCATATTTTCCATTTTATCATTATAAAGAAAATGAAGGGCTGCCAAAGTTAACCTGGTAGAAAAAAAACAATAAAAAAAAAAATATTGATATTCTACTTTGTACATTTGCATTCTGTTTCCTGTTGATTAGTAGACCAGAAAACATTAGATTATTCATGACTTTTATGATACTGATAAAAGAAATAAAACCAAATCCAAGTATTTGTCAAAAGTGTTTGAGTTTTGTCTTGGCACTTTTCAATGTTATTTTATTATTATTTATATAATATTATAGTATTTATATATTTTTTAAATTAGCTTTAAAGGCATAATAACTATAACAATAACTTTATTTTTTTTACTTTAATTTTAGTTTAGTTCATTTTAATATTAGTTTAAATTTTAGCAATTTTGTTATGTGCTTTTGTCATTTACTTTTTTAACATTCTGTTTAGCTTTATTTTTATTTCAGTTTTAGTTTTAGTCATTTTATTACTTCAAATTTATTTTTCATTATATTTCAGTTACTGAAAGTTTACTAATAGTTTTAGTTAACAATAACAACACTAAAACTCTAAAAGTTTCTCTAACATAAGTTAATCTAAACATTAATAGTAGTTAGAAATATGATACACTGTCAACGTATTTTCCAGATAATATTTTCCAAATACCATTTTAATAATTTGCTGTAGTTTTAGTGTAATATAAACATCACTTACATAATTTCATTATAATACTGTATCATGGAAGCTATTTTTCTCACACAGTATATGGGTCTGTATATATAATAATAAATAGCTGATATACTGAATTTTAGAAACAGGTATGAAATATCCCTAATATCAACAAGTATGAAACCCCTGCCCTATTAGAAATTTTAAACCCATGGCATTGTGATATAGACAGGAAACTTCCTGAATTCTCTCTCACTTTTACTGTCCTTCGACCAAACAGACAAACTTCAGCTCTAAAAATGCCGGCTAGTTCCTCTTTAACGAACACAAACAGATGTAAGATCGAGAAAGTCGATGCTTTAAAAGATGCAGAGTCCATCTCTGGCCTGAAAAGAGTTTCTAAGCAAACACACAGATACACACACTCGTTTTTCGTTCTCCTTCATACAAAGCCCAGTACATGGAGGCCCCTGAGTCTGCCGCCTTAATGAAGACGAATGCAAGGAATCAATTTGCACCTTCCCAACTCCATCTGGCAGCTCAGCACTCCACCATCAATTAACACACCAGCTGGGGAACACACACACTCACACGCCGCCCACTTCTCCTGTCTGCTCTTTGCCGCTTAGCTCAGAACTGCCAAAGGCGGCCCGAACCCAGAGGGCCCTGCAGGCTGGAGATGTAGAAATGCATTATGGGATGTTTGGGGCGTGCAGGTAAAAAGTGATTAAAACAGGAATCATGAGAAAAAGCTAAAGGTGAAGGAGACCTGTAAAGGAGAAAGGTACTTGTGAGCGTGTGTGTGGTCCAGAGGCAAAAGAGCTCAACACACAAGCTCGGGCTGAAACACGCACTCGATCCAAACAAACAGGCATCACAGGGTGTGTAAATCGTTCAGACAGCAAACAGATTCTCTTAATGTGGACAGTTTTAGGGTAAGCCGAGCACCAACAGTGCAGGGAGTTATTGACTGATCTCAACCAGAGGGTGGACAAGAAAGTCCGTCATCTGTCTTCTACCCGCTCAACGCACAGTAGCGATTGCGCCGCGAGATAAAAAGACAAATCTGCTTGTGGGGATACCGATCCTTCGTCAGGCCAACAAAAGACATTTTATTCAAAGCCTGCTGGACAGTGGGCTAAATTTGACTCGTCTGAAATAACAGGAGTGTGAAATATCACAACTAAGCTGACACATGTGGAGAGATTGAGAGATACGCACGCATTAAAACTCTATCAACTTCCATCACTGCACTGCTGTGCTAGAGCTCTTTATGTAGGTCATGAGTGTTTTTCTGAACATGTGCGCTCCCCATCCCTCTTTCTTTCCTTCCTCCATCTCTGTCATTCTCTCAGTCATTTTCTCATGTACAAATGAGAAATGATCCTCTAAACAGCCCAGGCACCGTTACATCACACAGGTAATCAGTGTATCCTAGCAACACATGTCCAGCGATCTTAAAGCTCATCAAACCTGGATTCAAGGAGAAACTTTAAGACACCAAGGTGAATGACTTGGACTTCAACCAGACATTCCAAATCTGAGCTAGTATTGTAAAGTTACAAGATTCTATTCTGGTTCTGGTTCTCTCACTATATATTATGTTTTTTGTATAGAGACATTGTTTTCATGACAAGCACAATTTCCTTCAAATTCTCATTACTGATACTAACAAAATACAAATATTAACATGATCCAGTTTAAATAATACAACAATGATGCAGTTTTTTTTTATTATAGTAATAATATTAAAATGTATATTTACATTTTATATGACATTTCTGAGGGAAATGCTTGAATTAATTATCATGAATCCTCATATAGGGCCATACACCCGGTGCAATGTGGCAGCAGGCAAAATGCAAGTGTCTTTTGCTAGTTTCACCAGTTATCATTTTCACGTCCTGCGCCACGTTGTTTAAATAGCAAATGCATTTTCACCCATTTGTACGCCCATGTGCGTGCTGGTCTGAAAACGAGGTGTGTTCAGGCACGTTGTTGGCACGTTGCTATTTTGAGGCAACGGAAATTGACCAACAAAATCCTGGTCTAAAGTCAGTGGCGCAATATTTTTTTATAGGTGGGTCCACAACACACGTACACTCTGCTTATTACACACACAGGGACACGCAGCAGCACACAAACATTTTTAAATATAAAAAAATTAAAGGATTAAAAAGATAATTATTGTGTACATAAATATAAAAATGCCTACATGTCATAATGGATAGTCATTGCATGTATCAGAATTAGCCTACCTATTTGCAGTAATAACGAGCAAGCAGGCGTCATTGGATGAGCAGATCCATTTCATCGCTAGAGAAGTGTTCAGTTTATCTACTTGCAAATTTCGCCATGTGAATAGCGAATCTCCATGGTGCGAGTGCAACTGGCTTTTAAAGGGAATGGGAGATGAGACTCTGGTTACGCCCAAAACACACCCATTACTCATTAAGAGAATATGGACAGCCTTTTTAGACTAAGTGCCGGGTGCGCCGATCATTTTTCCTGTCGTTAAACTAGCAAAAGTGGCCGTAAGTGCACTTGCGCCGTGCGCTTTAGACCATGTGCTTAGAACGTTAAAATAGGGCCCTTAGGCTTCATTTAAGCTTAATATAATTTCTTGTTTCTTATCATTCTGGGGTGAACTATAACCTGGGATCAGTTGCATAAACCAGCAAGACTTTCTTAGTAAACATGCATGCTTCAACACCAAACTCCATGTCTATACTGGTTCACCACTTATAAACTAGACAGGACTAGCATTGCAATTAATACTGGTCTAACCTGGTTGTTTCAGCATGGTTTTACAAAACTGCCGTGAATCATATTTTGAACAGTACTGTAGCGTAATGTAAAAAGGTATTGTATTTTACTGCACAAGGTCCCAACACTATTTGTCAATTCTTCATTTGTTTTTGGGGTTTTTTCTGCCTGGGCCGAACAAACTGCTTAAGTAAGAATTCTATTGTCCTTTGTGTGGAACAGCCAATAAATCTTTCGAAACTTTTGTATCCCATCTAAATTGATGAGTCAGCGAATCCCAAGTCGTATGTTTTGTTGATTCAGGCGAGCGTCTGACAAATCAGATTTACTTCGGGCCCTCTGATAGGACGTTTGGGGTAATATATTTATACAAGCTTCATAATATACATCAAAACCTGAGGCCATATACACAAAACATTTTATCTTACTACTAAGAGTTCTCCTAAATAACAGTAAAAGTTCTTAGTTAAAAGTTTGCTCTTAAAACCTATTAACAAAGCTGCTGAGACCAATCTTTACTGAGGAATAAAGAGAAGTCTTAAACTACGAGAAAGGGTGAGGTTGACCTCGATGCTATGGATGATGTCAACATGCTTACTAACTATGCACACAGTGATTGGCTGATAGGGGAGGGGTCTCTGTCAGTGATTTAATCATAGAAATATTGTAGAACGAGGTATCATTTTAAAATGAAAATGTTGTCATATTCAAATAAAGATTTTAAAATATAGGCTAAGTGTCACTAATTAAACAAGTATATGTTCAGCTAATTGTCAGCTACATGTCTGCATCTCGAGAGATTAAAGAATCCAAGTGACAAATAATGTTTTATAAACAAAGTTCGGAAGGAGTATGTTCAAATTATTAACTTTATTATTATTATTATTATTAAAAATTTACTTTCTGCATCCCTCCGCCACCCTGACTTCTCACTCTCAGCTGGTTCCTATTCCCATTCGAGGATACGGGGGAGTACTTTGGGTTCGGGCTAAATTCCAAGCTTGGAGCCCTCCAATCGGACAGCCCGCCAAATAGGCTTATTTTACTCGTTTACTCTATTCAATCATTTGTAAGTGTGAACTTGTGAAACAACTGCCACATTATTTATTTATTTATTTATTAAAAATATTTCTTTTTGGCATTTTTGCCTTTTTATAATGATAGGACAGTGAGTAGACAGGAAGCTAAGTGGGAGAGAGGGGGGGGGGGGGGGGTTGGGGGGTTGCGGGATAGGGAAAGGTTCATGTGCCAGAACTCGAACCCAGTTCACCCAGTTGAGTTGCCCACAAAGCTATCAGCGCTGACAATGGGACATTATTTTCAACTTGACTGCAATGTCTTATTCTCAATAATTGAATGCATATTGTCTGTACATAAATGAACCTTTACGTTATATCAATGCAGATTAAAATCTATAACTCAAAATATTTATTACATTTATAAGGGGAGAAGGCTCAGCACCCAAGGCTCTATCACCTATTGCCTCAATGATCTACAGTGTCTTTGGACGGACTGCTAAGGTGGATTGCCAGCAACAGCCATTTTAGGATTGTTTGTGATTTGGTGACTTAGTGACTTATCAGTCCTCTTGACTACCCCTAACTTTTCACAGAAATAGGAGCTGGTTTTAGTGCCAAAAATCTTTGTAAAATATTCTTAGAGCAAAAATTTGACTGACATAGCCATTATTTTTAAGAGTTTCTTCTAAATCGGCAAAGTTAGAAGCTACTTTTAGCCTTAAGATGTTTTGTGAATACAGCCCCTGACAAATATAAATATATATAAATGATTACCAATAACCGCCTTCAGTCTGATGGAACAGAAACTTATGCCAACATCCAAATTCAGTGTTCCTGCATACATGCTACAGTTCTTAGGCTCGTCACTTTTGTACAATCATGTCATTCAGTGAGCTTGGGCAGGTGTGTGTTGGATTGGATAGTGTGTAGACAGCTCTTGCAGGTGTGTGATCCACAGAGTGACTGAACGATCAGTTGGAGTGTCAAGTCTGAATTGGTTCCGATAGTGAGTGGGCAGTGATTGCCTTCATGCCATGTTCAGTGAATGATCCGATCCAACAGCTGAATCTGAACACCTGACAGGAGTGGGATTGTGTTTCACTACAGGCCATGAAGAGTTGTGTTTGTGTGTGGGTAGGTACTTTACAAATTGAAGGCTAGTAGTAAAAGCATCCTGAGGAAGACAACAAATCTTCATGCATCATGAGTTTCAAGATGGTGAGTCAATACACATATACGCAAACACACAGCCTGCCTCCAAGGCCCTACATGTCCTCTCTGAAACGTGTCAAAGTTACCAAGACCTTTTACAAATGTCAAAGGTACACACAGGCTGTGCATGTGTGTGTGTGTGTGTGTGAGAGAGAGAGAGAGAGAGAGAGAGAGAGTGCTTTCATGGGAATGAGATTAATGACATCTAAACCTGCCATCCCAATTACTACCAGCAGGATCTGTTAGTAGAATCTCTCACAGATGTCATGCAGAACATTTTAGTTTCAAAGCATATTTTGAACGCATTTTATTGCAACATCAGTAACAAAATAGTATTATAAACTACTTACAGGGGAAACAGAATGAATTAATTTAATATTGGTGATGCAAAATGCAAAAGAAAACAAACTCTGCTGCATGTAACACTGCAAATAAATCAATACATATTCTTAACCAAAAACTTAGTTTACTAAAAACTCAATACATTTTATTAAGAAGTGAAACTGCATAAAATATTAAGGCTTGTTTCAGAGAATATATCACCCACTTTGGGCAAACAGTTTTTTCTAACAATTTAACAATGAATTAATTTAAGATGCATTGGGAACAACATTTTTGATACTATACACTAAAAAAATGCTGGGTTGTTTTGATCCATGTTTGGACAAACCAAACCTTTGGTTTAAATTAATCTAGGTTAACGTAAACCAAAAGTTTGGTTTGTCCATATTTCCCAAACCAAATAGATTTTTCAATTCAGCCTTTTATTACTTTCTCTGAAGACATACAGCTCATGTCACTTCATCCTGTTTTAAAGCTGTCTAAACTAAAACATGCAGAATAAGTCAATGAGTCATGTGCATGTACCTGTGTGTGCAATGCATGTATGTTTTTGTATGTCCACTGACCTGAAAAAAAGATGGAAAGGTTAATGCAACAATCAGACGTCACTGATACAGCCCTAGTAACTGCCATGGTCAACGTAAAACCATTACATTAAATGTCATATCCTGTGGTCCAAAAATGATTGTTATTGTTCATTCTTCACTGGCTCTGGGTAAAGCAACAAGCGCTTCTACATGTTGACTGCAGAAGTGGTTTGGGTAATCAGCTAAATGCTGCTCTCTAATGCTTCAATAGCAGCTCAGAGACATCCAGTTGGCGAAGCAATCTAGATCCAGGTGGTTTCTTTGCTTTAAAACTAAACAGATACATTTCCAACAAACTCCTCTACTGTGAATTCACACAATTAGAGGTTAGCTTACTAAAGAGCTTGTTATTATGTTTACAGATTTCAACACGTTACTTTGTGAATTATGTGCCTTGCTTTCCTTGACAACAATTTGCAGTTGTGTTTGCCAAAGACCAACTGCCTTACCTGAATAGGGTGCTAAATATGAAATTGAGTCAAGGTGGAAACCCAATGTGAGAAGATGGCTTATTAGTGATGCCTTTTGTGACTACACTGAACTAGCGAGCCTAATAATGTGCGAGTCAGACACTTTGTGATTAAACAATGTAGCAAATATGCAGGGGAAATAATTGAACTGTGGTCTATCAAGACATTGAAAAGTTTGTTTCTGTAGAAATCAAATTACAGTCACTTTTGTCTCTTTATATATAAACAAAATACTAATTGAAAATGCTCCACATCAGTTCTGCATACATTTTAGCTTGCTAATTCTACACAGATTTCTAGGACGAGCACTAGAATATCTGTTCTCACTGCAGTCCTCTGTCTTTGTGTTTAAGTCATGACTGAGCTGTATCTCTGCTGCCCTTCTCAGGTGAGAATATGCAACTGCAAGCAAAAGTTAATGCTCTTTCCTCATCTCTCCCTCTCCTTCCCTTTATCTCTCACCCCTTTCCCCCTCTCCATCTGTCTTCCATTTGCACTCTCCAGCCCATCCGGGTCTTTCTGTTTCTGTTGTTCTTTTATTTGGAAATTCAGAGTGAACCGAGGGCTTGCCCTCCTACTGTTCCCTCTAAAACTGAAAACACAGAATCAACCCACTGCAGCAAGACAGAAAGGAGAAAAAGGCAGAAGAAAGGGCACGGAAGAGGAAGAGAGAGAGTAATAAAATAACAATTTAAAAGAGATAAAAGGACCTGTAAGGGATGGACTGGGACTTAAAAATCACAGTCCAAAGAGGATAATCCTCCACTATACATCACATACATACAGGTCCACAATGTCACTAGTAAGCATTCCTGCTATATTATGTAATGCTATTGGCGAGCATCTCAGCTTGCCATAAAATGTGAAAATCTGATTACAAATTAGATATATTGTCATTTAAAATAAAATGCCATTTTGGCAATGAATCTGTTTTCTGGCTGCTAAAAATGAACAACCTGCAGGGCAAAGCGTTTGCATATAATTTGCAGCAGCACACAATACATCACATCATGAACAAGATGAACGACTATCAATGAATGAATCAAACAATTCAGAATACCAGCGTGGTTTTCCGCGCATCATTTTTAACATCACTTTATATGGGCGAAGACAAATGGTATACAACAGTGAAATCGCTCACAGTGTTCCAATGTCTTCATTCCCATTGGTAGTCACTGCTTATTTGCATAAGGTTAAACTTTTGTCAGCTCTCATTGAAAATGAATGACTTCTGGTTGCATTCAATGTTAAATGGGCTTTAGTGAAATGACCTCTGCACACTAACAACAGCTAAAGCCTTTATTTATTCAGCACTATTTTTGCCAACAGCTTCTTTTGTTTTTTCTCTACTCCAGCTTTTACTCAAACACATTTTTAAAGCACCACTGTCAGGTTTTCTACAGGTCTAGCATTAATCCTACTATGATAATCTGTATAATTCAGAGATAATCTATGGTGCTCCAAGTATTCTGAGCACTGCAGATGCACTCTGAGGCTTGTGCATGTGTCTGTACTGAGATCTGCTCTGGTTTAAGCCTGTAAGCTGCTCTCTTAAAGAGAAGAGGAGAGGCATCTGTGATGTTTTATTTGATGGCTGCTGCTGTTTGGTCTTTTAATGCTGCTGCACTTCAGCAGATCTAAGGAGTCAAATCTTCTTTTGCTGATCTTCAGCAAAAAGAGGTCTCTCAGTTTTCTTGTCTTACATTTTTGTGCTTATTTTGAAGTTTTGAGGTTATATTCCATTATTCGGGCATAACTCTTGAATTTAGTCTGGCAATAGTGCTGTTACTCAAATTTCAGCACATATTCGATACAAATGCACAAAGACATATACTACTCTTTTTTTTCTTTTTTTATTTAAAGTCTTTTATTATCCCCAATGCTGCATTTATTTGATCAAAAATACAGTACAAACTGTAATATTGTGAAATAAAAAAATTCAAATAAAGAAATTCAAGGAAACAAAGGGAACACATAGAACAGCACCGGGATACACAAACACATAAAATAAAATGACACAAAACAATGAACTGAGGAAACTGAGGGCTTAAATACACAGGGAGTACTGCGCTAACTAAAAGAACAGCATGTGACTGTAATCAGAAACTAAGGGAACTAAGTAGCAAAAAGAACAGGAAACAGAATGAAACAAAGAAAACTAAACAGACTAGAACATATATCCTGACATACACTCACCTAAAGGATTATTAGGAACACCTGTTCAATTTCTCATTAATGCAATTATCTAATAAACCAATCACATGGAAGTTGCTTCAATGCATTTAGGGGTGTGGTCCTGGTCAAGACAATCTCCTGAACTCCAAACTGAATGTCAGAATGGGAAAGAAAGGTGATTTAAGCAATTTTGAGCGTGGCATGGTTGTTGGTGCCAGACGGGCCGGTCTGAGTATTTCACAATCTGCTCAGTTACTGGGATTTTCACGCACAACCATTTCTAGAGTTTACAAAGAATGGTGTGAAAAGGGGAAAAACATCCAGTATGTGGCAGTCCTGTGGGCGAAAATGCCTTGTTGATGCTAGAGGTCAGAGGAGAATGGGCCGACTGATTCAAGCTGATAGAAGAGCAACTTTGACTGAAATAACCACTCGTTACAACCGAGGTATGCAGCAAAGCATTTGTGAAGCCACAACACTCACAACCTTGAGGCGGATGGGCTACAACAGCAGAAGACCCCACCGGGTACCACTCATCTCCACTACAAATAGGATAAAGAGGTTACAATTTGCACGAGCTCACCAAAATTGGACAGTTGAAGACTGGAAAAATGTTGCCTGGTCTGATGAGTCTCGATTTCTGTTGAGACATTCAGATGGTAGAGTCAGAATTTGGCGTAAACAGAATGAGAACATGCCTTGTTACCACTGTGCAGGCTGGTGGTGTGGTGTAATGGTGTGGGGGATGTTTTCTTGGCACACTTTAGGCCCCTTAGTGCCAATTGGGCATCGTTTAAATGTCACGGCCTACCTGAGTATTGTTTCTGACCATGTCCATCCCTTTATGACCACCATGTACCCATCCTCTGATGGCTACTTCCAGCAGGATAATGCACCATGTCACAAAGCTCGAATCATTTCAAATTGGTTTCTTGAACATGACAATGAGTTCACTGTACTAAAATGGCCCCCACAGTCACCAGATCTCAACCCAATGGAGCATCTTTGGGATGTGGTGGAACGGGAGCTTCGTGCCCTGGATGTGCATCCCACAAATCTCCATCAACTGCAAGATGCTATCCTATCAATATGGGCCAACATTTCTAAAGAATGCTTTTAGCACCTTGTTGAATCAATGCCACGTAGAATTAAGGCAGTTCTGAAGGCGAAAGGGGGTCAAACACAGTATTAGTATGGTGTTCCTAATAATCCTTTAGGTGAGTGTATATACCCCCCCTCCCCGGGAAGGTGCATCCTTGCACCATTATAAGAGTCCAAATGAGGAGGGAGGGGGCTTTGGAGGCAGACGAGGGGCTAGCGAAGGGTAGGACTCGAAGGAAATGGCAGCAGAGACCATGGCGGCGATGGCAGTGGGGAAGCCAGGGAGGAGACGAGAGCAGGAGAAGCCAGGCGGGAACCCAGAACACAGCCAGGACGATGGCACACAGCAAAGTAGAAGGAGGGAAGAGCCATGGTTGAAACTTGGCTGGTAAACCCAGGGGACTGACAGACTATGATGGAGCTGATGGAAGTGGAGACCCAGGTGGAGCCGAAGAGCCAATGAGACCATGTGACATAGATGGATCTGAAGACTAAGGTGGAGCCGCAGCAACGAGTATCCGAGGTGGAGCCAGGGAGGAGCTAAGGTGAAGCCGACTGGTTGACGAGCTGAGGGGGAGTGATGGGCTCGGTGGCTGAAGGACTGGCTGTCTTTGGTAGAGGAGGTGGGAGAGGGAGATTGGGTGGGAACACCGGAGACGCAGGAGACATGTTCTTGAATACATTTTAAAATTTAATTTATTCCTGTAATGCCCATTAATCCAGTCTTCAGTGTCACATGATCCTAATATTCTAATATGCAGCTTTGGTGCCATTTATGATTATCAATGTTGAAAACGGTTGTTCTGCTTAATATTTTTGTGGAAGCCGTAATACAGGGTTCTTGATGAATAAAAAATTCAAAAGAACAGCATTTATTTGAGAAAAATATCTATATTTTGAAAGATTGTAAATGCTTTTACTAATGCATAAAATTATTAATTCAGTCCCTTCCTGTCTAAGTTGGCCAAAACAAGCTGTAATGTGGACTAGACCTTAAGCCGTTTAGTCAAAGTTCTGGCTATGCCAGACTAACAAATACAAAAACACAGCATAGTTTGCTGAAGAAAAGAGCCAAGACATCAGCAACCTTTCCAAAACACAAGGAATTTCGTGTGCGTGCGTGTTTAGATTATTAACCTCATTTCCCATAAGCTGGTGTGTGATTAGATATATTATCTTTAATATGAAAAACAGCACATTAGCGATTAGTGGCTCCATGCTAATGATAAGAAGCAAAGCTGTAGTTTATTACTCGCTCAACTGAAGCTGTGTTTGTTTACTGAGGTTGTGCTCTAATTTGTCAGCATTATGCTGTTCATTTTTCTTTGTTAGAGGGACCATGAGGCACAAAGAGAACAAGAGAAACTGAAAGACAGAGATGTAAATGACAGAAAGAGAAAGAGTGTATGAGAGAGAGCTAGAAAGTGATACACAGAGAGAGGGAAATGGAATGGAAAGTGAGAAAGACAGATTGAAGGAAGGGAGAAAAAGAATGATGAGAAAGAGAGAGGGGGCGAGAAGTAGAGGACAGAAGGATGAAGAGAAGGAGACATGGAGGACAGTTCTTTCACATCAGTCACTAATCCCTTAACGGTGTGTAATCTCCAGTTTAATTAGCAGCTCTGATTGGCCGAGCCTGACCCACCGCATTCTTTCTAGGATCATAAAACGGTCTCTTCAGAAGCTTCTTGATTAATCTCTGAAGGTTTTTTCACGTGATTCATGTCAATGTTCAGTATTGTATCAAACCCTGTAGAGCGAAGCGTCAAGCTACAGCACAGGTCAAATTATCACAATCATGACTATTTCTTGTAATTACAAATACATCTTACCATTGGGACTTCTTTGTTTATCCTAATTGCATCATTATGTGAGTTTATATCTCACAAGTTAACTTATTCTTAAGAAGCGCCAAGCCACAGCGCAGGTCTAATCACAATTACAACTTTTTCTTGTAATTGCGACTTTGCCTCACCATTATGACTTCTTTATTTCTTGTAATTACATTATTATGTGAATATATAATGTGAATATACACTCACCTAAAAAATGCCTTGTTGATGCTAGAGGTCAGAAGAGAATGGGCCGACTGATTCAAGCTGATAGAAGAGCAACTTTGACTGAAATAACCACTCGTTACAACCGAGGTATGCAGCAAAGCATTTGTGAAGCCACGACACGCACAACCTTGAGGCGGATGGGCTACAACAGCAGAAGACCCCACCGGGTACCACTCATCTCCACTACAAATAGGAAAAAGAGGCTACAATTTGCACGAGCTCACCAAAATTGGACAGTTGAAGACTGGAAAAATGTTGCCTGGTCTGATGAGTCTCGATTTCTGTTGAGACATTCAGATGGTAGAGTCAGAATTTGGCGTAAACAGAATGAGAACATGGATCCATCATGCCTTGTTACCACTGTGCAGGCTGGTGGTGGTAGTGTAATGGTGTGGGGGATGTTTTCTTGGCACACTTTAGGCCCCTTAGTGCCAATTGGGCATCGTTTAAATGCCACGGCCTACCTGAGCATTGTTTCTGACCATGTCCATCCCTTTATGACCACCATGTACCCATCCTCTGATGGCTACTTCCAGCAGGATAATGCACCATGTCACAAAGCTCCAATCATTTCAAATTGGTTTCTTGAACATGACAATGAGTTCACTGTACTAAAATGGCCCCCACAGTCACCAGATCTCAACCCAATAGAGCATCTTTGGGATGTGGTGGAACGGGAGCTTCGTGCCCTGGATGTGCATCCCACAAATCTCCATCAACTGCAAGATGCTATCCTATCAATATGGGCCAACATTTCTAAAGAATGCTTCCAGCACCTTGTTGAATCAATGCCACGTAGAATTAAGGCAGTTCTGAAGGCGAAAGGGGGTCAAACACAGTATTAGTATGGTGTTCCTAATAATCCTTTAGGTAAGTGTATATCACAATTTTACCATGTCTTATTCTTAAGAACTACAGCTTAAGTCACAATTGTAACTGTCATAATTGCATAATTACGACAATTTTGTCTTGCAACTGCGACTCTGCTTCATCATTATGACTTCTTTATTTCTTGTACATGTGAATATATAATGTGAATATATATATAAGAAGTGTCAAGCTACAGCACAGGTCAAATAATCACAATTGCGACTTCTTTATTTATCATAATCATTATGACTTTATATCTCACAAGTTCCCCATTTCTTATTCTAAAGCATCAAGCTACATCATAGGTCAAATTCTCACAAATGTGACTATTTCTTGAAATTTTGACTACATCTCACTATTGCAGCTTCTTTATTTTGTGTAATCGCAAAAATCATTATGTGACTTTATATCTCACAATGTCACTATTTCTTATTTTTCTCACAGATACTGGTTTATTTTTTTTCCTTGAGATGGAAACCTGCTTCTTTAGTAAACAGCCTACAATTAGGCTAATGCAGTACATTATTTGGTGAAAGCATTTAAGGTTTGTTAGTGTATTTATACTTTTAAGTACTATAGGGGTAAGGTTAAGAATAAGGTTTGATTTCAGTTTAGTTGCATGTAAGTATGTATAATTTACTGTTATTATCATGTAAGCACATGTAACATGCAACAAGGACACTGTAAAAGTGTCACCCTAATTATAATTAAATAATGTAACTATTTATTGAAAAATGTGTTTCATCATAATGAATGTTTCATAAAAGTTCAAAGCTTGCTGGATCCTTTTTCTTTCTTTTTTTGTTGTTGTTTGCCTTCAATTTTCACTGTACTGTGTACACTTCCTACTGTCTTGCTAGCTAGAAACCTCATAAAACCACCCTTCTGTGACACTATCTGCAAATCGTCACAGCAGTGAAACTCTGATGCGAGTCAAGTGAAAGAAGCTTGCCTTTGTAATACCATCCCATCATGCAGTCGTAACAGCTCAAAATGGCACATGGGTTCCTGATCCCCATGACTCAGTAATGAGTGTGTGTGTTGTGGTGTGTCTCTTTAAAGTTACTGTACTTGCTCATAATAAGCAGACTGGCATGGCACATTGCCTTCCATTATCTGGATTACATAAGCAGGTCAGTGCTCTGATGTGCTGATGCATTCCTGATTAATCACTTGAGTGTGTGCGAGTCCTATGAGACAGCTGCATGGACTTTCCCAAACTACTCCGCCAGATGTGCAATGCCCCATCCCTCCAAACACCCTTCCACTCACGTGTAAAGACACACACACTCCGTCCCACAAAGTGGGAAGCACTCATCACCTTCCTCTCTCTAAAAAGACTCAACCCTGCACTGGGGCAGTGGGGTTCCTCAAGACATACCCAAACAAACAGATAGTCCAGGTAACAGAACAAATATTCATAACATCATATTAATTATCAATCAGTTGTCACTTATTATGTTCAACAGGACCACGCTTTAGAAAAGTATTGACCAAGAATTCACATCTGCTTTCACATATCACACAATTAAATGGCACATACTTTACTGTACAGTCCACTACAAAATTATATTTTTTAATATATATATACAGTATTTGTATATAATATTTAAAATTGTAACACTATAGTTCTTTGATATGTGTGTGAGGAAATACAGTGAAGCAACTGTTTGTATGTTTGTTGATTTTAGTAATCTCTGAGCACAAGAGATAGCGAAAGAAACAGGAAGAGAGAACGAGGGAGAGAGAGTTCCTGCTTTGGTTGTTTCAATATCCTCAGGCTCACTCTACAGGGAGTGATTTAGCCACATATATAAATATAAAAAAACAGTTCCTCTCGCTCTCGGTTCCTACATCCTACTCTCTTTTCCCTTCATTAACCCTGTGTTTTATGTTGACTTTTTTTGGCTTGCTGGATGAAGACGGAAGCTGCAAAAACTTTCATTTTAAAATTGAAATAGTTTCTTTTGTTTTTCAGTTTGCTTTGGTCAATCATTCTTGCTAGTTAATCAAGAAAACATGTTTACAGATTACAGAACAATTCCAGAACTCCAGTTTTAAAGGAGTAGCTCAGCAAAAAAAATAATAACTGTAAACCAGTACTTTCTTTTTTCGGAGGAATCGAGTGGTGCAGGTATGAAGTCACTTTGTAGGTCAACTGGTAGTTCGCGTCACACTGGTTCCCTCGACAAAAACCCAATAGGATTTTTCTATAGGCTTTTGGATTATCGCAAAAAAACTCATTCTGTGATCAACAAAAGTTTATGATACTTGCACGTTTTGTCCATCAAGATATTTTCACAGATGAACATAACTTTTATGAATTTTGAAGCCTCGATGCAATCACAAGAAGTAAAACGCTAAAGGTAGGCTATAAACGAACTACACCACTGTCTTACGACTTCAATATCAGCATCACTAAGCTTTCGACAACTCTTTCAGTTTTTATCTTTTATTTTCCCAGAAATTTAAAGCGGACTTTACCTGTTCGGCATGATGACGTTTAATGTCCCCAACAGCCTCTGTAGTCCCATTTAGCCACTTGTTAGCAACCGTCATTTTCAAGACACGTAACAGATTTTAAAAAGTGGGGTAATACTGATGTATTTTATGTCGCAGAATAAAATGTGCTTTGAGCTTGTGCTCACCGCAGACCTTATTTCAGCCATTTAACCAAAATCCCATTTGAAAAAATGGATTCCAGGACGATGGAACCGGAAGTGCTAAAAAAGTTAACTCGTTTCCACGTTTTGGCCTACAAAGTGTTGTCATACCTGCACCACTCTATTTTACTGGTCGTATTTCATTTCATGTGATTGCAAATCACTATAACTGAATAATTTCTGAAATTTAATCTGTTTCTTAATCAAAGATGTCCTATTGCTTCATACAACTAGCAGAAAGATTTCAGTACTCTGTATGGATCACGTTTATTTTTTTGTGTCCTTTTTTTTGAAGCTTGAAAGCCTCAGTCTTAAGGACTAATTGCATGGAAAAGAGCAATCAGAACAAGTCTCTAAAATGGCTCCCTTTGTGCAAGAAAGTAATATGGTATGAAACGACATGAGGGTGAGTAAAATGATGGCAGAATTTTCAATTTTAGCTAAACAGTTCCTTTTGAGGTGGAATGGGTTTGAAAAACTGTATCTTCTGAGTTCAGCCGAGGTCATTTAAAAGCCTTACAAAAGAAGTGTGAATCTCTCTATTGAGATTCACATTTCTCTCTTTTAGATATTTTCTTCTTTTGTCAGGTGGCACAGAAAAACACACATTTTCCTCTTCTCAAAACCAGTTCTCTTGTTTCATATAATTTTTCATCATTTTTGTCTCTCTTACAGTCTATCTCTGTTGCTTTCCACATTCTATCACTGTCATTCCCTTTCTCAGAAACTATTTGATACATCTCTGTATATCTTCTTCCACCCTTATAAATTTTGAAACACTCAATATAAAAAAAACAGAAGACAGACCTTGTATTTGCTTGAAATAGACCCTAATCACATAGACACACAAAATGCACACACTGAGCTTTAATGATGTGTCCGGTTTTATTAGCTGTGCTGCCATCTTACTATTCAATGAGTTCATTATTCACCCTCATGTGGCTCTGGGGCCTCTTATCTCCCTGCATTTCTCTGCTTGTCAACCCCTCCACACCTCCTCACTGACCCCACAGGGATTTTTAATGGAGATCACTGCAGCGGACTCTCACTTCTGATCTCTTTCAAATCGGATAAAGTTAAGTTAAACTAACAAAAGAAAACTTGCCTCAAATACAATAAGAGTGAACTCTATCATTTAAAAGGAGGAAAGTTGTGGTTTAGCCACTGTGTGTGAAGGTAATCTTCATTCTCGGCCGGCTGAAGCGCGGGCCTCCCATCGGGATCGCAGCGGCAAACTCGCTGATAGAGGTGCGGTGTCGTGCTGGGGGATAGATATAAACTCACACGTTTGTGCGAGAATGCCGCTTCCGCATCACCCATCTCCCTCTGTAATCAGGAGCCCGCGGTCACGCGTTTGATGAGCTGCTCACTCGTCCCGCTTGTGCCGACAGGTAAAAACCGAAGCGAATGTGGAATGTGCTTATGGCCTGTCTGGGGCCGTGGATCAAAAGGGGCCGCTAAAGGGATCCCCGGATCAGAGCCGACATCCGGAAGCCAATAACTGGGATTAAGATAAAAATCAGCCTTTCACTGGATTGTATCTCTTTAATTTTTCCTCTCGTTTTATTCCTTGCCCCCTCTCTTTATTCCTTTTTCACTTCTTTTCTATTCCTAAATGAATGCAGTCTCTTTCTTTTTTTGTGGTGTTTTTTGAAAAGGCAGTGTAGGACTGCAGATTCTCTTAGGCTGATAATGCGCACAGTTAAAGTGGCTCATTAAACCCATTTTTCATACAGAAATCACTACGTAGCTCCAAGTCTGCAGTCAGCACTTTCCTTCCCCTACCCATCCGCTGGGTTGTATAAGCGTCTGATAAAAATAGTGCAATTGAATCAAACTGCACATCATTTCATCAAACTGTTTGACTCCTTCTGCTTTTGCTGCTTCTTGTTTTATTAAAACTCTTCTTAAAGGAATAGCTCACCCAAAACTCACCTTGATGTTCCAAACCTGCGTGACTTTCTTTTGTGGAACACAAAACCAATTATGCAATTATGGTAGATTTAAAACTACCATAAAAGTATAATAAAAGTGGTGCATATGGACTTCTGCACTACTAAAAGGCTAGTGAAGGAGAAACAGACTGAAATTTAATTGGCTGAAAACATTGGCATCCACCCTAGCTCACTGTGCCACATTCAGAAAAGCTCATGAGGTAGTGATGCCTGATTTAATGAATTAATATTTTTTCTTTGGATCTTTTTAAGGAATCTATTGATTCAATTTACAAAGCTGGTTTGTAAGACTCATGAATTGTATCCTGTTCTCTCTGATTTAATGTTTCAAGGGAGAGGAAGATTATCAGTGAATAACAACATACACTCACCTAAAGGATTATTAGGAACACCATACTAATACTGTGTTTGACCCCCTTTTGCCTTCAGAACTGCCTTAATTCTACGTGGCATTGACTCAACAAGGTGCTGGAAGCATTCTTTAGAAATGTTGGCCCATATTGATAGGATAGCATCTTGCAGTTGATGGAGATTTGTGGGATGCACATCCAGGGCACGAAGCTCCCGTTCCACCACATCCCAAAGATGCTCTATTGGGTTGAGATCTGGTGACTGTGGGGGCCATTTTAGTACAGTGAACTCATTGTCATGTACAAGAAACCAATTTGAAGTGATTCGAGCTTTGTGACATGGTGCATTATCCTGCTGGAAGTAGCCATCAGAGGATGGGTACATGGTGGTCATAAAGGGATGGACATGGTCAGAAACAATGCTCAGGTAGGCCGTGGCATTTATACGATGCCCAATTGGCACTAAGGGGCCTAAAGTGTGCCAAGAAAACATCCCCCACACCATCCAGCAGCCTGCACAGTGGTAACAAGGCATGATGGATCCATGTTCTCATTCTGTTTACGCCAAATTCTGACTCTACCATCTGAATGTCTCAACAGAAATCGAGACTCATCAGACCAGGCAACATTTTTCCAGTCTTCAACTGTCCAATTTTGGTGAGCTCGTGCAAATTGTAGCCTCTTTTTCCTATTTGTAGTGGAGATGAGTGGTACCCGGTGGGGTCTTCTGCTGTTGTAGCCCATCCGCCTCAAGGTTGTGCGTGTTGTGGCTTCACAAATGCTTTGCTGCATACCTCGGTTGTAACGAGTGGTTATTTCAGTCAAAGTTGCTCTTCTATCAGCTTGAATCAGTCGGCCCATTCTCCTCTGACCTCTAGCATCAACAAGGCATTTTTGCCCACAGGACTACCGCATACTGGATGTTTTTCCCTTTTCACACCATTCTTTGTAAACTCTAGAAATGGTTGTGCGTGAAAATCCCAGTAACTGAGCAGATTGTGAAATACTCAGACCGGCCCGTCTGGCACCAACAACCATGCCACGCTCAAAATAGCTTAAATCACCTTTCTTTCCCATTCTGACATTCAGTTTGGAGTTCAGGAGATTGTCTTGACTAGGACCACACCCCTAAATGCACTGAAGCAACTGCCATGTGATTGGTTGATTAGATAATTGCATTAATGAGAAATTGAACAGGTGTTCCTAATAATCCTTTAGGTGAGTGTACATTTCAGTCTGTTTTTGTACACAAAACTATTGTAAGATATGTACAAGATATAGTGCTCAAGTCGTCATAATTTTATGGAGCCTTTTTGCAATTTTGGCAGCCCCTTTCAGTTTCACTATACTAAAAAGAGTGGCACAAATATTCCTCAAAATCACTCTTGTTGTGTTCCACAGACGAAAGAAAGTCAAATGGTTTGGAACAACATCACGGTTAGTAAATTATGATAAAATCGTCTGGTTGCATTAACTGCTTACTTGTACAAGCCTTAGTTACTTGGTATTTTTTATGTCAGTTACTGACTGGTCTAATTTGAATCAGAATAGTAAGACTACTTGGACAGAGTTCTTAAGACACAATCTTATAGTGGCTATGTTGATGCATTTGGCGACTGGAGTACAAGCAGTAAGCGTGGACACAGCATCAGATAGATTTCCATATTTCACTTATTATATGGTAGCTCCAAAACAAAGATCCTAGTCAGCAAACACAGAGATAACTGTGTGTATTTGTGTGTGAGAGAGAAACTTTCAATGTCTGACAATGATGTGGTGTGGCACTGAAAGCCTGCAGCAGTTTTCTGGCCAGCGGTTACATCCTGCAGCTTCACACTGGCTTAGACAAGCAGAACAACACTAAGAGCTCACACAGACACACACTTGTACACAAATATAGAGGGGGGAAGGCAAAAGAGAGCACTCAACAAAGTAACCACATTTAGGGATTAGAGGACGTGGGCAAAACCGCTCCACAGAGAAACTCTGAAAAAGCCAGACAGAAACGAGTAGAAACAAAACAGACAGCTGTTTCCAAAAATTCCTTTCAAAAACTCTCAATTAAATCAAGCCAGTCTGAGCTCACCGAATTAACTCCACTCGACTCAGTTTAAAAGATCCAACTAAACAAGACTTTAATTAATTCATATTGAGAAACAAACTAGAGCCTGTGATGAGGCAGATGATATTACAGAAAAACGTTTTTTGAGTGCCATGTGTTCACAATCACAATCATGTCATCATCTACTATACTCTTATGCCATCCCAAATACATATGATTTTATTTTGTCATGGAAAACACAAAAGGAGAAAAAGCTGATATTTTTTCATAAAATGAAAGCATACTTTAATCAGGAACTCTAAAGCTAAAATAAATGCTTAGAAAGTACAAAAAAACTAATTTCAAATAAATGTTTCTATTCATTAAAGAATCCTTAAAAAATCATGGTCAATCAAAAATATTAAGCAGCACAATTGTTTTTAAACACTGATGGTTTTTTTTCACTGCTTCTTGAGCACCAAATCAGCATATTAAAATTATTTCTGAAGGATCATGTGACACTAAAGGAGTAATGATTCTGAAAATTCAGAGTTTCCATCAAAGGAAAAAAAGTTTTTTTTTAAATATATATATCAAATAAATGTAGCCATGATGAGCATAAAAGACTTTTTTCCAAAACAGCTCTGGTGCATATTAAAGGTCTGTTCACACCAGAACTGATAACCATAACTATGATGATTATATAACTATTTCAGCTTTCACACCAACGGATAATAATGTTATGTTTTTCTCTAAGCGTATACTTCAGTTATGTTCAGTTATCAGATTCAGAGATTAAGCAATAATTGGCAGACCCCTGCTGTATTACTGCAGACCCCCTGTTGACAACCCCTGGATTTGACTAGTTCATTTCACAAACTTTAATATTTATTTGTTATTTTACAGGAAGACTAATGTGTCTGTCAAACTATCTTTACCGACATTCCAGTTACGCCGCATCCCTTATGCTGCAATTTTTTATTCTCTTCTCATTTTTTCAGTCTCTGAATTCCCTTTCCCTGTTGGCCAAATGCAGAACTCATAAACCTAATTCGGGGGCGCCTGAAGCTTGGGTCTTTCTCCCTTGTGTATCTGCTATCATCTGGTCAGCATTAGAGCTGCACCGACCTGCTGGGTTTACACAACACCCGCTCGACTGCTGGAGCTGACCTCCACGCACAGGTGACTTTCGCATGTGTAAGCAGCAGGCACACATGTGTACTGTACAGAAACACACGCAGACACATTGGTCAAAGTGACAGTATGTACAAGTGTATTGTGTGCGCATCACACCAGAGAGCGTGGGAGCAGGTGTTTGTTTAATGTGCATGCGGCAGAATTCACCCAGAAGTTCAAGGCTGATATGGACCAGTGACTCTGTCCCTGCAGGTATGGCGGTTACGTGCCAAGACTTATTGACAATGAGGCCAGTATCTTGAATTTTGCGGACCAGTGGGTTATCTTTGCCGTAGCATTCTTAATTGAACCGAATTGCTTGAGCTGTAATCGAAAAACAAAAGCTGTAGCCTGCAAAAGGAGAGAATTTAATTCGCTGAGTGTAGGTGTGTGTGTAAGATTATGTCTGTGGGACCCTCTGCTTTACAGCAGGACTGCATAGCGCTTTAGAGACTCTTCCTCTCCGAATACATGAATAAAAAATAACTGCATAAAAAAGGGTAAAAATCAAGTATATGGATATCCATCTTATGTAACATGAATCAGAGCTTTCACCCTGTGTGAGCGTGTGTGGTGTGTGAACGCATTGGTGACAACCGTACTTGTGTGTTTATCCCTTAAAGAGAGTGTGTGTTTATCAAGTGCTTTGCTCAGATCCTGGTGCTTTAGCGAATAGTGAGGGGGAACAATTACAATCCTCAAAAGCTGATGACAATGTGTTTGCCACAGAGAATATACTTAGATGCCAAGAAAATTAGCATGGAAATGATTCCGCTGACAGTCTAACATTTATATCTGACTGCAAAGGCCCAAAATATTTATGCTTACAGCTGAAGAGAGTGGAAGAGCGAGGGAGAGAGAAAGAGGAAAATGAACAGCACACATCTAAAAACCCAAGAGAAAGAAAACCTCGTTATGAAGTCAAGAGAAATGCAATGTGAAGGATCCTGGCTCAGCTACAGAAAAAAGTGAAGAGAGAAAGTGAAACAGAGAGAGAGAGAGAGAGAGAGAGAGATGAGGGTGAGGCTGACTTCAGACTTCAGAAATGGACCCACTGCAGAGACCATGGACTGTGACATTGTGGGTTGCCATAGAAACGGGGACAGGCTTATGTGTTAACGGTTTGCTTATAGATTGAAATGAATATGTGCGTCTCTGAACTGGTTAGAAATTAGCAATATCTTGCATCATGTTATTCCGCTCGTAACTTAAATGTGCTGTATGTAAGTTTTTGACTGTACTAAAGCATAAAAATACCATAATATGTTTGCAGATAATAAGGAAACATGCTGAGTTTACATACTCGTTTCTCCGAAAAACAATGCTACAGCCAGTTATTTTACTTTGAAACGTGTCCGTGTCAGAATGTCTGTTTTTGTTTTGGTCTGTGCGATTACCGCACGTTGCCAATTCACCCAATAGTATTTCGACACCATGGGTTGCCAGTTGGTGGAAAACACATTGTATTGCAGACATAGAAACCAGCAAACAAAGTCAGAGATCGCAGATTCTAACCGACCTAAAAAGCCTCAGCATCCATCTAAAAATCTCTATGAACAAGAGCATATAAAAATGTGATAAAACAACTCATCAACTACAATATTTGGCAAACAATATTTTGAATTTGGACTGCAGTACCCATTTCAACCACTAGCTGTCATTCTTACATACAGCACCTTTAACATAGCTACACCATTTTTCAAAATATGCTGTTTGTCTCTTTAAAAGCCCTCATTGTATATTTTCATATCACGATCATACAGTTTTACATCAATGTGAGAAGATTCAAGCTATAACAGCACATCAGTCTTGTCCACTTTGCAGAAAATCAGTCTAAAAGTAATTACCAAATACCGTAAATGCCCCAAAAATTCTGTTTAAAATTATATTAAACTAATTGTAAAATATAATTTATTAAATATTTATATATATGTTTCATATAATATACAATTATATTTATTATAACATAAATATAAAGTAATTATTCAAATAACTGTGAGAACTGTTCTATTGTACACTCTAATTCAAATATAGTTTTTTCTATATTATTTTGCAAATATTCCATGTTATACACTACATTTGTAATAAAAAAAAGGTGCACTGGTTTTAGATAAAGCACAGCATATCACACTGCAATATACAGCTGTCACTAAATGTAATTTTCTTTACTATTTATTTATCTTTATGAAAAGGCACATATTGTGGGAGGCCAAAACTAGGTCTATGTTCCTCAGTTTCTTTTTCTAAACTCATTAGATGAGCATTTTCAGAGTAAAAGATCTGCAAGCACAGCATACTACCATCCCAGAGTCTTTTTTTCTCTCTCATTCTCTCCACCCTGACCAACTCTTAGTTTGAATGAGACCTCGGCTAATTGAAGGTAAAGCCATTTTTTTTCCCCTCTCCGTGCTGTAATTATGTTTACACATTAAAGAGGAGAGTTAAGAGGGAGGATCTTCAGCGGATGTGCAAATCCGGTCCATTACAAACCATTGATCTTTAGAGCTAAAAGAGTGTTTTCTTTTTTATTATGTTCTCTCTCGCTCTCTATTTCCCAGTTTGCTATCTGCTTCTGAAGTATAATTGCTTTTCTTAACTGTGGAAATGTTGATCATTCTTATTTCTTTTTATAATGGCCATAAATTAATAAACATCACGAGTTGCCCACTGAGAACTATTACAAACTTTAGATGAAGAGGGGGAGCCACATTTAGGACTTTTAATGGCAACATTAGCTAAGAGCATTATTAAAGTAAAAAATAGATCTGTTTAAAAATGCTGAAAGTCTCATGATTTAGGCTCTCAAGATGTTATTCTGTGCTCTTAGTTGCTCTCTGTGGCTCATGTTACAATCTGAAGAATGTGTAGACTGCTCAGCATTTGAAGCATCCAGCATTATCTTCACAGTATGGAAGCATCTAATGCCTGAGCATTTGAAGAGGAGAGATACGGTTCCACCGAGTCATGAATATCAATACAGATGAAGCAATGTGGGCAGAGGCTTTTCATGGTTAGCATCTAAATATGTTTTTTTCTTAAATCTCTTCTGAGTATTGTATGTATTTACAATTCTAATTATGTTATTAAAGGGATAGTTCACTCAAAAATTTTAATTCTGTCATTTACTCACCCTCAAATTGTGCCAAACCTGTAAGAATTTATTTCTCCTGCTGAACACAAAAGAAGATATTCTGAAGAATATGGGGAGAAACTATGGAAGTAAATGGGGCCCATCAACTGTTTGGTTACTGACGTTCTTCAAAATATCTTCTTTTGTGTTCAGCAGAAGAAAGAAATTCACACAGGTTTGGAACAACTTCAGGGTGAGTAAATGATGAAAGAATTTTCTATTTAATAGATATAAGAATCTATTTAAGCCAAACTGTCAAATCTTTTGTTTAAACATAAATTGTTCTCCCAAACTAATATTGTGTCCTGACAAGGCATGATGGAACACAATTCCACTGACAGGTACATTTTCTGTCCACATAGAAAGCGAGAATTTATTCAGTTGGCTGACACTTATACAAAGTGACTTAATAATAAAAATAATACAAGCAGAAGCGAGAATTAATGCAAGCCGCAGAGAGAATACGATACAAGTATCACTACCATCCCAAATTTACATTAAGTACTAGAAAAATGCAACTGCACAACTATTAGATAGTAAAGTGCGCCTGTGTCTTTGGCCTTTTCTTTCCTCTCTCTCTCTCTATTTTTTTTTTTTTGAAAGATTGCAATGGATTTTGTTGTTCAGGTGAAGGTTTGGAATTAACTTGAGCACTGAAGAACAGTGAAGGTGAAGGTTTAAGAAAGTGACCTTGTACCACACTATAATTCAGCCACAAGACATCATTCAATTTGTTGACCACAGGGGACCGGAGAGATCTTAAGTGTTTAGGTAAGATGGTACAGAGCTAGAGGCTGTCCTGTATGCCACCATCAAAGTTTTCAGTTTAATCGTATTGTGCTTGGTTGACACAAAATGTAAGACTTAAAATAATTTAAGTTTGAATGAGTTGCAAAGTCTAATGCAGGGATTTTGCTCTTTAAAATCAACTGCAATAAAGTTTAGTCTTAATGCCACTCAAACACACCTGGCTGTAATTTACAAGTGAACCCAAAGACACTGATTAGCTGATTCAGGCATGTTTGATTACAGCTGAAATTATAAGCTGCAGGAAGAATAAATTTCCACAGGAGCAGAAGTGTGTGTCTCTGCTGTGATGTGACTCAGTCATTAATTAATACAAAAAAAAAGAAATAAAAAAGATTAGAAAGACATATACACCGATCAGGCATAACATTATGACAGGTGAAGTGAATAACAAGTGAACATTTTGTCCTCAAAGTTGATGTGTTAGAAGCAGGAAAAATGGGCAAGCGTAAGGAATTGAGCGAGTTTGACAAGGGCCAAATTGTGAGGTCTAGACGACTGGATCAGTGCATCTCCAAAAACTGCAGCTCTTGTGGAGTGTTCCCGGTCTGCAGTGGTCAGTATCTATCAAAAGTGGTCCAAAGAAGGAACAGTGGTGAACCGGCGACAGGGTCATGGGCGGCCAAGGCTCATTGATGCACGTGGGGAGCGAAGGCTGGCCCGTGTGGTCCGATCAAACAGACAAGCTACTGAAGCTCAAATTGCTCAAGAAGTTAATGCTGGTTCTGATATAAAGGTGTCAAAATACACAGTGCATCGCAGTTTGTTGCGTATGGGGCTGCATAGCCGCAGACCAGTCAGGGTGCCCATGCTGACCCCTTTCCACCACCAAAAGCGACAACAGTGGGCACGTGAGCATCAGAACTGGACCACGGAACAATGGAAGAAGGTGGCCTGGTCTGATGAATAACGCTTTCTTTTACATCACATGGATGGCCGGGTGTGTGTGTGCCTGGGGAACACATGGCAGGATGCACTATGGGAAGAAGGCAAGCCGGCGGAGGCAGTGTGATGCTTTGGGCAATGTTCTGCCATCCATGTGGATGTTACTTTGACACGTACCACCTACCTAAGCACTGTTGCAGACCATGTACACCCTTTCATGGAAACGGTACTCCCTGGTGGCTGTGGCCTCTTTCAGCAGGATAATGCGCCCTGCCACAAAGCAAAAATGGGTCAAGAATGGTTTGAGGAGCACAACAACGAGTTTGAAGTGTTGACTTGGCCTCCAAATTCCCCAGATCTCAATCCAATCGAGCATCTGTGGGATGTGCTGAACAAACAAGTCCGATCCATGGGGGTCCCACCTCGCAACTTACAGGACATAAAGGATCTGCTGCTAACATATTGGTGCCAGATACCACAGCACACCTTCAGGGGTCTAGTAGAGTTTACGCCCCGATGGGTCAGGGCTGTTTTGGCAGAAAAACGGGGACCAACACAATATTAGGATGTCATAATGTTATGCCTGATTGGTGTAGATAGACAATTCAATTGTTACTTGCCATTTATCTGTACTTATTTGTGAAATTTACTAAGACTTTCTGAGTGAAAAGTTTAAAGTGAATCTTACACCAAATTGTTTTCATGCAGTGTGAGAAAAGCAGATTTGGTTAGAGTTAGAGTAATAGCCAACAACAAATATACTAATGTAATTATGTGCCATAGAATACAAAAGGCGTCACTATGTATATGGAATATGATGTTCTGTCAGTATCGTGGTTATAGAGGGCTATGGTTCAGTACTGTTGTGTTTTCAGATCCACCACCCTGCTTCCACTAGCCAAGCAGAAATGATCACAGGAACAATTGATTGACAGGTTCTCTCAGAGAGCACACTAATGGAGAAATCTGGAATGCAGCAGTGAGGAAATGTTGAAAAAAAAGTCATCAAAAGTCATATTATGAGATTAAAGGAGACAAGCCCATTTAGTTTGAGTTAATCAAGTATTCTGGGCCAAACACAAGCTTGTAAAATGTACATAACGGCCCACTGCATCACTGCAGAGAAAACACAAATGAAGCCAACATCAGCTTGGACAGAGGCTTGTAAAGTTTGGGAAGAGCTTGGAAACGTATTAAATGTAGGTAAATTAATATGCAAAAAGAGAACAAGAGTTGGCGGTAGGGGTTATAAAGGTGGAAAGGAGGAGAATACTTGTTTGGTTTTGGAGTGGCATTCAGGGCACACTGACATTTCCTTTGGATGTGGACTTTTTCAGAGGCCCGCAGGGGAGACGGGATTGCCCGCAACGACCGCCACCGAAAAGGGGAAAGCTGAACAATGACACTAACAACAGGAGACAGACCAGGCAACGTGATGTAACCTATTACACTTTAATACCTGTCTAAAACAATCTCCCTCTCCATCACACACACTCTCACACTTCAAGCTCAGATCATAGACTCCCTCTGTCTCCTTTGTGCGTGCACACGTATACGCATGATAAACCCCTGACTGCGTCACAAATGCCCAGGCTTGCACAGATTCATGAAAACACACACACAGACAAATTCTCTGCTGTCACAGCTCCCAAATATGCCATGTCAGGTCTCAGAGCGGGTGTGTTACTCAGGGCGGAGTGTGTGTTACTCAGGGCTGACTTGACCCACCAATGAGTGTTCAGCTGTGCACAGAGAGCCCTGGAGGATTACTGTAAGTGGGCAGGGATGAGGTTCTATACGTGCCTCTGTAACACATGCTCAATATCAACACAATCAATATTGCATACGAGTAAAGCTGTTCGCACTAAATAATGGGGTATTTGTAAGCTGTGTTAGACTGAATGATTACTGAACTTAATACATATCTAATGACACCAAACATGAATATCACCCTGCACGGCTTAACAATGAAACACTTGCTTTCTGTCTCCTTTTTAACAAAATAGTCATAAATAATCTGCAATATTATGCTTTATGCGTAAAACTCACTTCAAAAACATGTCATGATCATATATCTTGACTATAATAAAATGATATATAGAATACTAACTAATCACATTTAATACTAATCACATTTATATTATCGTGAATCAAAAAGGTCTCATTAACACTACTGTGATGTGAAAAAATAATGATATACTAATTGAAAAGTATTCATACATGGTAACATTCATTGTATTGTCTTTACTGCTAAATAATTAATAATTGTATATGAATAAAATTATGTATATAAAACATTTTTATATTTTATATAAATAAAATAAAATATAAATAAAATAAAATAATTTTCTTTATATAATGGTTTTGGTAACACTTTATTTTATATAAAAAAAAAAAAAATTTAAGTATTTTTCGGCCTGGTTATAAAGACAGGGCTTAGATTAAGCCAGGACTAGGCCATAGTTCAATTAGGACATTTAGCTTTTATAAACGTGCCCTAGAAAAAAACATTACTGGTGTGCATCTTGAGTCAAAACAATTGCAGTCACCTTTATTTATATAGCGCTTTTTACAATGCCGATTGTTTCAAAGCAGCTTCACAGTGTTAATAGGAAAATAATGCAACAGAATTTGATTCGGCTGTACAGCCGCTCTTGAGAAAACGGTGATGTCATCCAGCTAATTTCAATTATCATATAGTGTCAATGCGGGCAGATCAGTAATATAATTGAAATTTTGACATATTTTAAGATATATCAGAGCAAGTTGCTTTCAGTTAAAACAGCTTAAACATGCATTTTAGTCTGGGACTAGCTTAAGCCTTGCCTGTGAAACCAGGGTTAATGCATTAATTATGCCTTGTAAATCACCTTATAATGCATTGTATGGTCTAATGAATAATTGTAACCACAGTTATATACACTCACCTAAAGGATTATTAGGAACACCATACTAATACTGTGTTTGACCCCCTTTCGCTTTCAGAACTGCCTTAATTCTACGTGGCATTGATTCAACAAGGTGCTGAAAGCATTCTTTAGAAATGTTGGCCCATATTGATAGGATAGCATCTTGCAGTTGATGGAGATTTGTGGGATGCACATCCAGGGCACGAAGCTCCCGTTCCACCACATCCCAAAGATGCTCTATTGGGTTGAGATCTGGTGACTGTGGGGGCCATTTTAGTACACTGAACTCATTGTCATGTTCAAGAAACCAATTTGAAATGATTGGAGCTTTGTGACATGGTGCATTATCCTGCTGGAAGTAGCCATCAGAGGATGGGTACATGGTGGTCATAAAGGGATGGACATGGTCAGAAACAATGCTCAGGTAGGCCGTGGCATTTAAACGATGCCCAATTGGCACTAAGGGGCCTAAAGTGTGCCAAGAAAACATCCCCCACACCATTACACCACCACCACCAGCCTGCACAGTGGTAACAAGGCATGATGGATCCATGTTCTCATTCTGTTTACGCCAAATTCTGACTCTACCATCTGAATGTCTCAACAGAAATCGAGACTCATCAGACCAGGCAACATTTTTCCAGTCTTCAACTGTCCAATTTTGGTGAGCTCGTGCAAATTGTAGCCTCTTTGTCCTATTTGTAGTGGAGATGAGTGGTACCCGGTGGGGTCTTCTGCTGTTGTAGCCCATCCGCCTCAAGGTTGCGAGTGTTGTGGCTTCACAAATGCTTTGCTGCATACCTCGGTTGTAACGAGTGGTTATTTCAGTAAAAGTTGCTCTTCTATCAGCTTGAATCAGTTGGCCCATTCTCCTCTGACCTCTAGCATCAACAAGGCATTTTCGCCCACAGGACTGCCGCATACTGGATGTTTTTCCCTTTTCACACCATTCTTTGTAAACTCTAGAAATGGTTGTGCGTGAAAATCCCAGTAACTGAGCAGATTGTGAAATACTCAGACCGGCCCGTCTGGCACCAACAACCATGCCACGCTCAAAATTGCTTAAATCACCTTTCTTTCCCATTCTGACATTCAGCTTGGAGTTCAGGAGATTGTCTTGACCAGGACCACACCCCTAAATGCATTGAAGCAACTGCCATGTGATTGGTTGATTAGATAATTGCATTAATGAGAAATTGAACAGGTGTTCCTAATAATCCTTTAGGTGAGTGTACATTAATAACCCAAAATGCATTAAAACACATGACAAACAACCAGTTTCATATGTAACAATTAGGAATCTATAAATATTAAAAAATTTTACATTTTGGTTACAATTATTTAGGCTATGAATACCTTTATAATGCATTATACTTAAAGGCTTTGTTGCCAGGTTTTTATAATTGATGAATCTTTCATTTTAAACAGAAAAGATGAATTAGCTTGTTTGAAATCTTGATTTAATCACAATTAAAAAGAGGTTGAGAAACATATAATGCATCTGTATCAGAAGCACACAATCCTGATCGCATTGCTTCACCTTTTCCTTCCATGTTATGTCAAGGGCAGATGCTCTGTCGTCTTTGGTTCCCTGAGACCTTTTCTCTCTAATCCAGCAATTAACATGAAATAATTAAGGATAAAAGGGAAGCCAAAGCAGACGTTGAAGATGCTGTTCTGCCTCGTAAGCATTCTGATCTCTTCTGAAGGTCACCAATATCATTAGCCTGCTTCAGATCTTGGAGCTGAGGAATAATACAATAACTGAACTTTGATAAGCTTTCATTCTCCCTCCTTTACTCCTTTTCTTCTGTCGCTCTCTTCCATACCCCTATCTCATACTCTCTCTTCCATTTCCTTTATCTGTTTCCATTAAGCAACTTTGAAGGTTTTCTACAGAGGTATTTGACAACACAGTCTGACTCAAACCCTAATGCAATCAGAAGAGATCAATTGAGGGTTTTTTTGCTTTCATACTGTTTTCTGAACACAAACAGATTTTGTTCAAATAAACGGTAACATAGATGGTTTTACTAAAGCAACTAAACACAGAAAAATAGGTGCAAAGAGAGAGAAACAAAGTATATGTACTTGCATTCTATAACCCATTATATTGTGTTTACTGATTTACAAAATATGCTGTTAGAGTTGCTTTCTCTATTGTGTGGCTCTCTCTCTCACACACACACACACACACACACACACATGCACAAGGATGCTTCCATGCACTGAAGCAGAAAAAGTGCAGGGTCGGTCAAGAGTAGACTAAGTTTGCTTGAAAAGTAACAAAACAGGATTCTCATTGCTTAATGACCTCTTCTGCCCCCTGGTGTTCAAATAACACCTGACCACTTTTTTAAAATGCGTAGATATCCATATAAGAACACTTAATGGATGCAGAACATTCACATTCCTTGGCATGTGCCCTTAATTTCAATGCATTACTGGATGAATATAAAATTTTGACCAAGTTCACCTGGAGTTCAGCCCAGAATTGGCTCTGACTAATTCAATCTCAGCATAGCAAAATAGGCACAACATACTTAAAATCAGACTAACTCCTTATAACTTATTTATTCTTATTTCCCCTTTACTGTTTGATCTTGTAAAGGGAATATTGGATAGGTAATCCATCCCTTTCTTTTTCATGCACAAGCACATGACTAGCGATCTTGCACCATTATAAAAGAAAGTTTAAAGCTTATTTAATTATGTAAAATTAAAATATGAATGTGTAATAATATAATATAATAGCACTGAAAGTACTTAAATGATTACTGTTCCTTATAATTCATGTCATCGTACACTGCCAAACAAAGGCAAAATATAATAACTACACTGAAACAGGAAAAAGGGTTTTTTCATTGAATTTTTATTGAACTGATGTCAGTTTTCAACCTCCATTTTGACTAAATGTGTCATTACTATGTTTTGCCTTTGCATGGCAGTACTGTGAGCAAGTCGCATTTGAGTTTTGCTTCTCTCCATCTCACTAAACAAATAAAGTCTGCATTTGTGGTGTTATCACAAAATAACTCACAAAAATAATCTATTTTCCAGTGTATATAAGCAGCAGAAGATATTGTGAATAGACATTACCAATATCTAACTGGAGTGCCGAACATAAATAAAGACTGCAGACAACAGCTTAAACGTGAAGTGGAAATGACATTGAAGGGATAGTTGCTAAATGAAATATAAATGTTCTTTCACCATTTACTCATGTTGTTCCAAACCCGTATGGCTTTCTTTCATCTGTGGAACAGAAAAGGAATGTCTGAGCAGAATTCCTGAGCAGCTTTCTTCACAGTGAATGTGGATGAGGAGATGGCAAACCTTAACAATTAACTTTGAGTGAGGACTGAATTTTCAATTGAAAATCTGGCCTTGAAAAAGGATGCTCTCACTTTATGGAATAGAGCAGCTTGGACATTCTGCTAAACATCTCCTTTTGTGTTCCACAGAAGAAGGTCAGTCATACAAGTTTTAAAAGACATGAAGATAAATAATGGTGTAAATAATAGAATTTTCAGTTTTTGAAAGAACTATTTTAAAGACACTGAATTTCCTATTGTTGAGCAAACAAACAAAATTGGTCAAATTTGCATTACCGGTCTGTTATCCTTTTATTTTCCAGATGGTAACACAAGCACATAAACACATGTTTAAGCAAACTGTTTAAGTTTTTACTTGAACTTATATACTATAACTTATATTTGACTATTTGTTACTTAGTAACTTAATGTAAATACCAAGTATTTACATTAAACCATAGTCATAGTCAGTTTCTCTGAAACTTTAATTAGAGTGCCTTCAATGCAAAAGGTTTGAATACTTGGATATAAATTCAATCAAAACTTTCTAAATTGATATTAGAGGAAGACTGTAATTTGGTCTGACCTCATCATCACATTTCCGACATGCTTTTGGGGAAGTTCCTTTGCAGTTCATCTACTTCTGCAGTACATCTGTACATCTGCATCAGTACATCTGCAATTTTTCCCTTTTACCAGTAGATGGCATCAACAGTTAAAAGAGAAGAAGCCTGCTGACACTTCTGTCATGTATAGAGTGGAGCACCTGCTTAACAGGGAGAAACACTGATGACCTGCTATATTTGATTTTTGATGGAAAAAGAAAATAATGCTAACTGAAAAAATGTAAAGGTGACACTCACCTACTGTATGGTGGTGATATACAGTAAGCGTTATTGAGCTAGGTTTTGTCTTCATCTATCTATCTAGAACACACACAGGTTAAAAAGTCACTCTATGCTGTGCACAATACTGCAACTGCAAGTCTCCTATTATCACAGTATGTCTGCAGTTTACTGTAAACAGTAATAGTTGTAAAAACAAGAAGAATTAATCTTGCTGATTAAAGGTGTTTGTTTCATGATTTGCCATTTAGCAAACTCTTGCAAAAGAGACTTGCTAAATCCTTGATTCATGGATTAAAAAAAAAAAAACAGTAATCAATAGAATAAAAAAAACAATCAAAAGAAAACCACAATAGCATGCACACAGATGTCAGCTAAAAATAATTCCTCTTAAAGAGATAGTTCACCCAAAAATGAAAATTGATGTTTCCCCCAGGGCATCCAAGATATAGCTGACTTTGTTTCTTCAGTAGAACACAAATGAAGATTTTTAACTCCAACCGTTGCAGTCTGTCAGTGCAATGCATGTGAATGGTAGCTAAATCTATGAGCATAAAAAAAACACAGACAAATCCATATTAAACCCTGCGGCTTGTGACGACACATTGATGTCTTAAGACATGAAACGATCGGTTTGTGCGAGAAACCGAACAGTATATATATCATTTTTTACCTCTAATACGCCTCTATGTCCAACAGTATTTCTACGCCATATCGTGTACATTGTACAGTGACCTCACTCACCGGAAGTGATCGCGCGCTGAAGGCTGTTGGACATAGTGGTGTATTAGAGGTAAAAAATTATATAAATACTTTTTTCTCGCACACAAACCAATTGTTTTGTGTCTTAAGACATCAATGTTCACATCAATTCACATGCATTATACGACTGACAGACTGCAATGGTTGGAGTTAAAAATCTTCATTTGTGTTCTACTGAAGAAACAAAGTCACCTATATCTTGGATGCCCTGGGGGTAAGTAGATAAACATCAAATTTTCATTTTTGGGTGAACTATCCCTTTAAATACAGTGCAATAATTATTGCAAGTAATAAGTCTTCATTTTGAACAGTATATCTACTGTTCTGTCCATTAAAAAGATATTAGCATACAGTCTGGATAGACGGTATAGTTCCATTCTGGGCAAGAACTCCCTGTGCACTCCCTGTCCGCCGGCATGAGAGTCAGACGCTCTAGGCTAAAGGCTCCTTGGGTCTCTTGAGATCAGAGCACAGCAACTACTAGCTGGCCTTCGTTACACATACATGCAGCCTAGCATAGATAAAAGCAAGCATAGCAGCGGTAACCACCCTTAGGGTAAACCAACATAAATGTATTGCAGATATCATTAATGTTCAATAATTGAATGTACAACATAATTCAAGAAAAGTGAGTCTGATTCAAAGAGGAATATCAGAAGCCAAGTCCTGACGGGACGAGAGGGGGAACTGGGGATGGAGGAGAGTAACCAGCTCCTGAGCAATGCAATAAAGCTGCTGATAATTCTAAATGGGCATTATACACTCACCTAAAGGATTATTAGGAACACCATACTAATACTGTGTTTGACCCCCTTTCGCCTTCAGAACTGCCTTAATTCTACGTGGCATTGATTCAACAAGGTGCTGAAAGCATTCTTTAGAAATGTTGGCCCATATTGATAGGATAGCATCTTGCAGTTGATGGAGATTTGTGGGATGCACATCCAGGGCACGAAGCTCCCGTTCCACCACATCCCAAAGATGCTCTATTGGGTTGAGATCTGGTGACTGTGGGGGCCATTTTAGTACAGTGAACTCATTGTCATGTTCAAGAAACCAATTTGAAATGATTGGAGCTTTGTGACATGGTGCATTATCCTGCTGGAAGTAGCCATCAGAGGATGGGTACATGGTGGTCATAAAGGGATGGGAAAATAATCCTTTAGGTGAGTGTATATAGGAATGCTATAACAGGCGTCGTATTCCTAGAGGTAGACATGGATTAGCTGATGCGAGCTTGAATGTCGTGACCTGCCAGAACTAACACTACATGCTTGATGTTTATAATTTATCACTGAAAATTTCAGTCACAAACTGTTGCTTTTAAAGTGTGCTGTGCTATATTTATTTAAAACAAATGTATCAATGCCATTGCATTAGATTACAAATTATGTGTGGCTTTTTCTGGGGCGCGTGTACGGTACTGCAACATCTTCCTTCAACCTCTTCAATCTGTAAAGATTAAAACTGATACATCTGTTAGCAGATTAACAGCACATAAAATGTTTTCTTTACTCAGAAACTACAGTAATCAACATATAGTTTTCTGCTCACATATAAATTATAACAATAAAAGGGAATACAAGGAATTACACATCTTTGCCTAAACAATGAGTGTATTTTAAAAAAATTGGAAACATTTGTATTGATTACAACATAAGAGCCAATCTCAGCTGTTTGATTGTTTATCTTTACAAAATCTAAGACCAGATCTGCTAAATGCGACTATAAGACATGAATATATTATAAACATTGACATCATGATTTTTTGTAAAGCTACTTTGAAACCATGTGTATTGTAAAAATCACTATATAAAATAAATTTGACTTGACTTGAACAATCAGTATGCTCAGGTAGCATATCAATAGATTACATTTTGGTTCCCCGAAAACAAATATACTCAAACACAATCAGTAACATTTAATGCACAGCTAGAACCTGAGTGTGAGGAGCAGATTCTTCACATTCTACAAAACGCTCAAAGGCATATAAACAAGCTTCTGTCGGCATCAACACGTAGACACAGTGAAGGACTCATAAAGGGAGTGGCCGATGCATTTCATTAATGAATGAATGCTTCGTGCGGAGCACATGGTTGGTGTTGGCGTTTTTCGGTCGTGGTGCAGGACACATCGCTCACGTGCAGCCTGTTGGGTTTCGGTCACGGAAAAAAATTCTTTTATATCCGGTTTTATGTGAAACCACATCGATAGCATCAGATATGCGTTACACTGGAGATGAATGAATGAATAAATGAATGAATGGCTGTGTTCGCCCTATGGTTGCCTATCTGTTGCGGATATGGAGAAGAATGGAATGGTGACCAAACCATTGGTAATAGTGATCATACCATTGCAAACCCGATACATATTTAAAAATCACGTGTTCACGATTAATGTGCATAGCACTTTTAAAAAAAACTATGACATTGTCACTATTTCTTTTGTTTCTCTTTTGTACGCTTTTTTTAGTAGCGCTCCCCACTAAACACGCGAGGATTCACGAGCTCTCCAGACAGATGACTGCTCGCGCTCGGCACTTTCTATTTTTGTCCTCGTGGCGCTGTTTCTGCTCTTACTACCATTTTTTGATTGCGGGCGGGAATAAAACAAACCGGAGAACACTCTCCTCTGCTCTGTCCCTCACTTTGATATTTATGTAACCTTGCCCGCTCCTTAAAATAGTCGTAAAGTCGTACCTGCTCGTGCGCCACTCGTCCTTGAGAGCTTTAACGCTCTGAAGAAGAAAATGAGGAAGGAGAGAAAAAGGAGGAAGAAGAATAAAAAGAAGAAGACAATGTAGGGGGGAGGGTGCGAATCAGAATATTATGGATTGATACAAATAGTCGCTCGCGCCAACCCTCAGCCGGAGTTGAATTAATGTGTTACTATTTTTGGAACGCCTGTGTTTCCAGGGGAAACCTAATGACGCAATGACGTCAATGCAGGTCAACAGCAGACTGGAGGAATTGAGCGCTTCCATTAGATTTTGCAGTATTTTCCAGAAACGCGGAAAGGACAAAATGGATTAGTTTAAAATGCACTAAAACACCAGAGTGTAATTTGAAAACGTTAAAGGTCAATGTGAGAGGAGCACGTTCGAATTTACTGGAATTTATTACAAAAAGCAAAAGAAGATCTCGTCTTCCTTGAAGCATCGCTCACACGGTAAGTCTGACATGTATTTTCTTTTAACGCTCACGGAACCGCGTTGCCTTGTGTCGCCCCCTTTAATGGGGCTTGGTAAAAGCATTGGTAACGTATTTCTGACTTTCTAAAAGACCGTCTGATGCATGTTCTGCTGTTCATCTGTAAACTCAACACATGGAGAAAACACCCTGTTTCAGATAGTCTCTATGGAGAGGGTTATAAGCGCCTATAAACGAGCTATAACGCGCGTGCTTCGCCCTGCGTCCCTTTGCGCGCTTTTAAATACAATTTAGAGCCATTACAACTGTTGAAATGTGCATCATTTCGTAGTGCTGACTTATTTTTTCATGGAATCGTCTGAAATTGCTTCCAATTATTTAATTACGTTTTTCAAATGCTGACTCGTGACTGGATGTGGTGTGGAACAGGCGCCTACCAGTATGCCTACAACGCAAACACACAATATGTAAACCGACAGATTCGTAAATGCTTTTATATGCTTTATAAAACAGCTAAAGGTATGGGCCAGTGGCATGTAGGCTATGGAATTGAAATAATTACACAGCCATCAATATCTACTTCCATAAACACGAACACGATTTATGTCCAGTACTACACCAAACCGACTAGGGTAGCGCAAAAGCGTTAGCAACAAGTACTATACGAATTGCATTATAAACGTTCTTATTTTGTGCACCACTTGATTAATTGTAACCATTGAAACCTTCTAAACGTGCATGGGAGGCAAACACCCTCGCAATAAAATAATATTAAAGAATAAAGAATATTACACTCATGCACCCCTAAAACAACTACACTTATACACAAAGAGAAGAGGAGTAAGAGGGAGATTGAAAGAGACACCCAATCCAAAAAAAGTGATTTCAATATTGTCTTGTGGGCAATCATTTTTGAATAAGTTCAATTTTATATTTCAGATTACAAGCACCTGTGTTTGTATCATCGGTGTGACGAAACCTCCTTCTTTCCCCATCTCCTCCACAAACTGTGGGTGTGTGCAGCACAGGGCGTTCACCGCGGCGGGTGGGTTTCAGCACCGTGGACAGCAGCCCGTTCAGCACAATGGACAGCGCCAGTTTAATTAACACGCCTCCTTCAATCAACCCGAATACACCACATTAGCCATCCCAGTACGTTTATCTTTGCGTCTCTCCATATGCACGCATGTTGGGTTTCATTTCTCAGTGATGGCCATTTACATACAAGCCACGATATATGTGAACATGGAGACAAACACTGGTTAATATGATTGGACAGAGGCCCATTCGATTTTGGTGGCTAATTTGGGAGACAAAAAAACCCGCTAAAGTCGTTAAAAGAAATTTGTGGCAGAGGCGCAATCAGAAAAGGGAGGAGAGCGCGCATGGGAGGGCGACACTTTTACACATATGACGCATTTAGTGAGGTAAGCCTAACGGATGCCTACGTCATCTACCCCGCTGGACCCCAACCATCTTTGGCCCGGTAACAAATAAGACGCAGAATACAGTGCTGAGATACAATGCTAGAAAGGATCGGGTAAAAGGGCGTTTCACATCCGACACCTGACGGTCATTTTGGCAGAATTTCACAGGCGAAATTATAGTATACTTGCGCAAAAAGGGGGGGAAAGGTGAAGAATATGGGCTGCATAATTTTTTTCTTACAATATGCGCGAGAACGGTGCGTAGTTGGTTTAATTGGACTAAACTGTGACGCGTGAAGTTTAGGCTGCACGTCATAAACGCAACAACCGATCCACAGAAACAAAAATTGTTGGCAATTTAGGCAGGATAGAGCTCAATCAAAGAGCGCAAGAAACAGCGACGCTCATTCTGTGTAATTTAATCATGTACATTGTGTAATTGTAGTAGTTTAAATTAAAGCATTTCCTGGTTTCAAATTTTTGCTGATCCAGACGGATAAATGTGTGTGTGTGTGTGTGTGTGTGTTCATTGTTGTTTATACGAAATATTTTCTTAATGAAAGAAAGCTGGCATTCACATTTCATTCTCTCCCTCCCTTTCCCTCTCTCCTTTTCTCTGTTCAGATATACGAAGCTGATTTCCAGGTCCCTGTCTTGTCCTTTTCAGGTCTTTTTGCGGTCTGGGCTTGCTGTTCCTTGAACCAGTAGCCAGGAAGCCCTTACCCCAAAAAGTATCTGCAGAGGACCACATCATCTTAACAGATATATCAAGCTCTCAAAATCTTTTTGCATTGCATACTTTTTTCTCTTTTTCTTTTTTGGAAAAGGTTTGTGATCTAAGTAAATCTGGTAACACTTTATTTTACAGTGTCCTTGTTACATATGTTGCATGTATTTACTATACTAATAACAGTAAATTGTGCATAATTACATGCAACTAACCCTCAACCAAATCCTAATCCTGCCATAACCCTATAGTAAGTACATGTTGTTAATTAATAATACTCAGTACATAAATGTATAATTACACTGTAACACGGACACCTTAAAATAAAGTGTAACCGTAAATCTAAAACAGCCATAACATCAGGGTACAGCGTTTTGCATAGATTCAACAACACACTTTGTTTTGGAAGATTTACAGACCTTGTATGTTTTACTATAATTTGACTTCCTATCTAAAATAAACCAAAATCCTGTCTCAAATAAACTAAAAACACAGTAGGTGAAGGAGAACTGAAAGAGAACCTACATCTGTGCAAAAATTAAGGCACAGCCGTCACCACAAATGTGACGCATAAGATGTGATGTGTTTAGCAACCTCAATCTGAAAAAAAACTAGATATTAACTTTTACTGATACTGCTGAGCTATATTATATTAATGTATAGAAATTGCAAGATGTAAGAAATCCATTATAACTAAATAAGGCCTGTTTTGTTTTTTCAAAAATTCTAATAAAATGGACCATTCCATCAATACTGCACTAGTATCTTAAACGGTGCATTAATATATACAGTATATCACATATTTATTGTTTTATTGCATTTTATTGTTTGTGGGTCTGTGCAAAAAATCAGACATTTATTAGCCTATAAACTTTGAGATGATTAATAAAAGTGTTTTGTTCATTTTAACATTGATTTTCTCTGTCCTATGGATGGAGAAATACAGTAATCACATAATCCAATCCTTTCTCCTTCCTTTACAATTTTATTCTATTTTATATATTATTCTATTTTATAATCAATTTAAATCAACCCCATAGACTGTCATTCATATAATGCATTATATAACACAATATAGAAAAGTCCTGAAAAGACAAGAAACATACAGAATAAAAAGCTTAAATGGGTCATAAAGACATTATATGAGTGGCAATCATATGGGTATTAAGCCCAGTCCATGGGCATCTTGCTATTGTGCTCTTTTTCGCCAAGAGCATTTATCCCCATAACTTCCTGCCCATTCACTAGGACACCAGCTGAGTGCTTTGGTCACGTTACTCCGCGGGCCTTTCCGTTGTCTCCGTTCTTCTCTGGGAAATCATGCACTTTACAAAAAGGGAGACCATATGCTTGACAGACGGTTTAAATAAGGTTTATCCAAATTATACATTGATATATGTATCAAGTCTATGTTCAGCAGAAGAGTGTAATCAGAGAAAACTCATAAAGATAAGATCACATCAAATTGAGAACTTAGAGAATGTAATCTTATTATTCAAAGTATTCCCTGTGTCTTTTTTTTTTTTTTTTTTAATAAACGCACAATCTTTCCTATACTAATGATAATGTGACCCTCATACTGGAGACAGGGTTAGTCTCCTTGAATTATGATCCAAAAACATGGCACACAATTTGTGTCACCATTTAGCCTTGGGAAATGGAGCAGAGCTCTGCCGATGTCATCAGCATAGGACGTACTGTTGTGGAACCACTTTTTGGGTCTCCATGTTGGAGAACGTTGTTAGGAGTTTCGAATTTGCTAATAAATGTTTTAATTTAATCAATTATTTAATTATTGCTTATTAATGGTATTTTGTTAGAAAGGTTTTAAATGTAACCAAAAGTTGTAATTAAAATATTGGTTTGGTGTATTTCAGTGTTGTGTGAATCTTTCCTGCATCTCTATCTCTCTCAAACTATGTGAACTTCACATTGTCAAGTACACTTTTAACAATTTACAAGGAAAATTCGATAACACTTTATTTTACAGTGATCTTGTTACATTTACTAACCATAGTAATAACAGTAAATTATGCATAATTACATGCAACTAACCCTCAAACAAACCCTAACCCTACCCTAACCTTATAGTAAGGTACATGTTGTTAATTACTATTACTCAGTACTTACAGGTGCTGGTCATATAATTAGAAAATCATCAAAAAGTTGATTTATTTTACTAATTCCATTCAAAAAGTGAAACTTGTATATTATATTCATTCATTACACACAGACTGATATATTTCAAATGTTTATTTCTTTTAATGTTGATGATTATAACTGACAACTAAGGAAAATCCCAAATTCAGTATCTCAGAAAATTAGAATATTACTTAAGACCAATACAAAGAAAGGATTTTTAGAAATCTTGGCCAACTGAAAAGTATGAACATGAAAAGTATGAGCATGTACAGCACTCAATACTTAGTTGGGGCTCCTTTTGCCTGAATTACTGCAGCAATGCGGCGTGGCATGGAGACGATCAGTCTGTGGCACTGCTCAGGTGTTATGAGAGCCCAGGTTGCTCTGATAGTGGCCTTCAGCTCTTCTGCATTGTTGGGTCTGGCATATCGCATCTTCCTCTTCACAATACCCCATAGATTTTCTATGGGGTTAAGGTCAGGCAAATTTGCTGGCCAATTAAGAACAGGGATACCATGGTCCTTAAACCAGGTACTGGTTGCTTTGGCACTGTGTGTAGGTGCCAAGTCCTGTTGGAAAATGAAATCTGCATCTCCATAAAGTTGGTCAGCAGCAGGAAGCATGAAGTGCTCTAAAACTTCCTGGTATACGGCTGCGTTGACCTTGGACCTCAGAAAACACAGTGGACCAACACCAGCAGATGACATGGCACCCCAAACCATCACTGACTGTGAAAACTTTACACTGGACCTCAAGCAACGTGGATTGTGTGCCTCTCCTCTCTTCCTCCAGACTCTGGGACCCTGATTTCCAATGGAAATGCAAAATTTACTTTCATCAGAGAACATAACTTTGGACCACTCAGCAGCAGTCCTTTTTGTCTTTAGCCCAGACGAGACGCTTCTGACGCTGTCTGTTGTTCAAGAGTGTCTTGACACAAGGAATGCGACAGCTGAAACCCATATGTTGCATACGTCTGTGCGTAGTGGTTCTTGAAGCACTAACTCCAGCTGCAGTCCACTGTTTGTGAATCTCCCCCACATTTTTAATGGGTTTTGTTTCACAATCCTCTCCAGGGTGCGGTTATCCCTATTGCTTGGTCACTTTTTTCTACCACATCTTTTCCTTCCCTTCGCCTCTCTATTAATGTGCTTGGACACAGAGCTCTGTGAACAGCCAGCCTCTTTTGCAATGACCTTTTGTGTCTTGCCCTCCATGTGCAAGGTATCAATGGTTGTCTTTTGGACAACTGTCAAGTCAGCAGTCTTCCCCATGATTGTGTAGCCTACAGAACTAGACTGAGAGACCATTTAAAGGCCTTTGCAGGTGTTTTGAGTTAATTAGCTGATTAGAGTGTGGCACCAGGTGTCTTAAATATTGAACCTTTTCACAATATTCTAATTTTCTGAGATACTGAATTTGGGATTTTCCTTCGTTGTCAGTTATAATCATCAAAATTAAAAGAAATAAACATTTGAAATATATCAGTCTGTGTGTAATGAATGAATATTATATACAAGTTTCACTTTTTGAATGGAATTAGTGAAATAAATCAAATTTTTGATGATATTCTAATTATATGACCAGCACCTGTAAATATATAATTACACTGTAACAATGACACCTTAATATAAATTTTAACCAACAATTCTGAAATTAAATATTTTGTTATAATACTAGTTCTAAAATCACTAATAAATCACTACAACATGATGCCAATCTTCTCAGTTAGAGCACAAAAACAGAACACACAACCTGGGTTTTCTCCCTCTGGCTGACATCATTAAAACCATCATTATGTTGTATTCCTTATTTGTAAGTTGCTTGAGATGAAAGTGTCTGCTAAATTAATAAATGTGATGCAAAGGTTGCAGGTAGAAACCAGAACTCTAATCACATACAATATGGGCTTTTGCACTCACTGTCTTATATCCTGCCTTTCTTATAAACAAAAATGGAGAAACATTTAGTTCATATTGGACAATACATTTTCTTTTTTATAAGGGAATATCCTTTCTAACTGTTGTACTATTCCCTCCCCCTCTCTTGACTCATTTGTATTTACCCTGATCTTCTACTTTCTCTCTTGCATTTAAACCTGACTCAGTGAAACCTCCTACAGGTCAAGTTGAGCAGTGCACTCCCATTTTCAGTTCAAGAGAAACAAACCGAAAGAGTTGAGGCTAAGGGAGAGCTTACTGGCCATTTTTAATTTCTTTTTCTCATCAAACAGTGAGGTTAAAACTGCGCCTTCATGCCTAGTATTAACAGTATCCCACGCACACATAGGTGTCCATATTTGGAGAGTTTTACATATCCTGCCTTCATTGTGCGGCACATGATTTCCAGATAAGACCATCCTTCAACCCCACCCCTACCAGAACGGGTTTGAAAAGTTTGGTTGGAACAAAAACAGACTGGAACCCAATCTAAAAGATTAGTGCTGTGTAAAGCTACAGATTTGGAAATCACGCAGAAATATTTCTCTGTGTCTATAACTTAATCATATACAGATGGAAATCCTGGACAAAGTGCAAGTCATAGGATAACTGTATCCAAGCTGACTGAGCAGAATCAGACCAAAGCCATAAACAGACTCTCAATCCTAAAGAAACAAAATCACATTACCCACAAGACCACCTGATTTATGAAAAACCAAATGTAAGATTCTCATGAATTATTCCACCATTTTTCCCCAATGACATAATGAACACCCAAGAAGAGGAAACATGCACCAGTAGATTTTATGTGAATACCTTTCAAATGATTCCTTTTTTTTAATTTCACCTCATTTAAAGCATATCTAACAGACTATTAAATACAGGAAATTGCTGTTTTCCCACTGTTTTTGCTGGCTCATGTTCTTGGTGGTTTATTTGCACAGTAATGATGACCAAAGGAAGCTGTGACAAATTAATAAAATCCTCAGGCTTTTATAAATGATGCCATAAATCTGTGTCAGTATCTTGAACTGCAGTCAGATTGGATATCTAGGATTAAACTCTAACCTCTGACAGTAATTTGGGGGACAGGACAGGAAGTGAATATGCGTCACATTAAAATTAAAAAGAAAAAAAAAACAAGTAGAGGTTTTATGAACTGTCAGTTTACGGGAAGAGCACTTTATTACCATCAGTCTCGATGATGTCAAATGTCAGCCAGAGTTGAATGTGTGCATATTACTGTTTTCCATATTTAAGGATAGCATTAACAGAATAAATATGAATGGAATAAACTGTAAAATAACTGAAATAGAAGCATACGCTTCTACCACACCAAAGAATAAGCTCTAAAAATTAAATCAAATAAATAAATAAAACGTATGATATTCCTAATGTTGGCTGCTTTTCCTTTAGCTCATCCATTAAAGAATAAAATCTTAGTTTTGTAGGTATATTGATATGTAGGAATTTGTCTACAAAAATGTGTGCACAAATAAAAATTTTCTAGATCATGAGACACATTCATTCATTTGATTTATGTTTGATCGGTAGCGTTTATGTAGCACATATGTGTGTGCAAAGACACACAACATTCTGTATGTCAGGTCCAATAAAAGTGTATCACATCCTTTGCTTCCATCTCTTACACATTACTGGATCTCAATGTAACGTGAATTAATGTGTGATCAAACAGACAGTGTCTGAGAGCATGAATGGACTACCAGTAAGTGAAAACAAAAGGTCAGAGCTGGATCTTAATTCCTCATTGTCACACGCACAGACTCTAAAAGCATATGGCATGCGTTTATGTGCGAGTCTGAATGAGTGTTTCAATGAGTTTGCAATTAAAACATGAATTGGCATTAACCTATTAAATGATTTGTTCAGTAACAAAACCAAAAACAACAAACTGGTTGACAAGTAACTCTGTAGATAAAATAGAAAATCTGTATCTGAATAGAAAATAAGTACATATTGCAAAAAACAAAACCAATTAGGGTTTACGGTAAGTGTGCTGGAACTGACCCAAAACCTTTTGTTTGGCAAAAAAAACTTGTCAAGTCACTGTTTTCTGTCGGTTGAATCACACTGGGTCCCGACTAGAGTCGCATTAGGAACCCATAGAATCAAAACTGGACCTTGGTCCATGTTTGGTAGCCTTGGGGTCATATCTGTATACTCCTAATATGACTGCATTATGTTTTAACAGAAGAATGTATTTTAAAAAATGAGTGCTGTAAACGTTAACACGTTAACGCATGTGATTATTTTTTTCCAGTTTAAAGCGTTAAAAATATTGAATCCAATTAACCGTACATACACCACGTACATAGATAGCTCTTAACTAAATAACTTTTGTAGCTTTAATAAGGATTAATATATATTTAATTAATAATTTATGGAGTGCAGACTGTTTGATAACTTGTTTGATTCAATTTCTGCATATTTCCTTCCTGTTAGACAGAAGGGCACAGGTACGTAAATATGACACTTATTATGGGTTTATGTGAGGATTGGTTTAAGTTAACTTAAATTAAAAGTTGTTATATTTTTGAAGCCTAATAAATGTGAAGAAATTGATAGCTTTCAACTACACTGTAATGTTAAATGGCTATAATTAATGTTTAAAATTGGGGGGGGAATCAATTTTATAGAGACATCAGTATCAGTATTAGTATCAGTGATACTGGCCTTCATTCATAAAAAGATGCCATTAAACAAGTATTTAAAATATACTGTCTTCATGTTTTTTCTTTTGGAGATTAACTGTGAAATTATTACATTATAAAATGTATACATTATAAAATATATTAAAAACCTATAAAAACTTGTTTTTAATTGCGATTGCGAATTTTGCAAAAAAAGTGAAAAAAAGGAAACAGGGAATAAAACAGTGGTTTCATTTGGTTACTAATGTAAACAAGTTTACTTCACGTCTGCTTCTGTCAGAACACTAAAGCAACATTAAATTAACATAGAAACAAACTGTTAAATCTACTTTCAGCACGTACCTTTAGATAATTAAAAAAAAAATCTAATTGCAACTACACAGTATTGTATTCAACAGTAAATATCCACCGTCAAGTCTTTGCTCATCTCTAGAAAAGTAAAAACAAACATCCAGCTAAAGCAATGTGACTAAAATGTGAAGCCAATGAAATCCAAAGCACGTAATTTCCAGGAACTTACACTGGAAGCCTTCGGGAATTACATCACAGACACACGCATACACTCATTCAAACACACGTAAAAATATTCAGACGCAGACGAGAGACAGGAAACACGCATGGACATGAACACACAGTTCAGAGCATTAAGGAATGTAAGATCATTCCAGTCAGTAAACCAGTTTCATCCAGAGAATCCATAAGGTGCTTTGTCAGCTTTTGCTTTCTACCCAGAAGATCTTTTTCTATTTAATATTTTGCATCAAATCAACCCCCCCAATTTTAGAGATACAAAAACACTCACTGAGTAATAAACATGAATCTTTTTAAAAGTCATGAAGTATGTATGAAATTATATAGTCACAAACAGCACACTCTGACCAACATTATGTCCATAAAAGCATTGATACATTTCACAGGCGACAATGTGTGCCAAATAAGTTGCAGTTTTGATGTGTAATGTGCTCATCACACACCAGCTATATTAATCATATAAATATAAATTCTTGTCTGAGATTTTTTTTTGCACCCGAATGCTGAAAAATGCTGCCTCCACAGGCGGCATATGGAGGTAGGAAGGAAACAAGGTACATCCGAATCCTGTGATTCGGGCATAGATGGCGGCATAGATGTCTACTATCCTATGCATCCAATTCTGTGACAGTTAAAATAAAATTGAATAAAATTGACATCTGAAAGTTGCAGTTGATGAGTAAAATGTATATTTTCGAACAACTAAATTAGTTAAATATTGGTTTCATTAGACTATTAGAATCCTGACCAAAATCAGTTTCAGGAGGTACCTGCACAAATGCTGCCTGCAAAGTCCTTGACTGACAAACTGGCAAGGAATTGGATGCCTTTGGATACAGCCTTTCTTATTGTCCAAGGTTACAACACAAGGAAGTCACATGGTCTAGTTTTTCCTCAAGCACTGCAGATTAATTTGAAGTACAGTACTGCATGTTTTTAAGTAAGCCTTGTAACAACACTTTTACATACCCAGATAAATAAAATATTTTTTTTTCAGTTTCTCATATTTGTGGTCATTATCACACATCATTTTATCTACAATAAATAATTTTGTGACTTACAGTATACGCAAAAGTCATTCAATATTTCATAACCACTAAATATTAAGTTAAAATTGGAGTTAATTTTTCCTTGTAGTTCTGTTTCCACTTTGAATAAATGTAGGATCTTCCATAGAAAAAATATATATATACTACTTAGGGTCAAATAAATGGGAAATGAGTGAATACAGAGAACAATGCAACACTTGCTGACTTTTGTAAAAATTTCTATAACACAAGGTATAATTTGAGCTACAAAGACTACAAAGTAGTAGACTACAAAGACTATTATATTAAATACATTCATGCAATCATTTTACAAATTAATCCGGAATAACTACATTCGTTAATTTGAATGTGTTTATTAATAAATGACTTTAAACTATGATAAATATCTACTGAAGTTTTACTGCCTGTATATTCAACTTACAGAGACAAATATTGGGATGAAGCCTGACTTTTCAGTGAACAACACTTCAAACATAAATTGAAACCACACATTAAAAAAAGCACGTTAGTATGAAAAAAAAAGATGACACACCATAAAAAGTCTGTGTATAAACAAACAAACCATTACAGAAAAAAAAACAATTCTCTAATACACAAAAATATGGGGCTCAGTTGTCATTTATAAAAAATACTTTACTGGAAGTGTCTCTACCTGGAGCCCCATGGGTGTGATGTCTCGGACCAGAACGTGTGGACGGGGTCTTCTACAGGCTTCAAAACTATGGTGGACGACAGGGGCAAACCAGACCAGACCGGCACAGAGTGATTCACCGGGGCAATGAGTCAATCATCCACAGCTATAAAAGAGAGATTCCTGCTTTAGTTTCTCTATACACACATCAACACACCAGAGGTAAGCACTCACTCATTCACAGACACTCTTGTCCACATGGACATAAAACATCCCAATATGACTTTTTATGTCAATGAGACTGATAAAAAATGTATTCTTGTTACAAATTAATTCATTATTGTACTGTACTCAACAGGGTAACTGTATTGATTTCAGGGTTGTTGTTTTTTTTGTTTTTTTCATATGTAAACAAGTTTTTTAGACATTTGGATACTGTAATACTGCACACAATTAAACGTGGAATATGACCATATGATTTGTTCTTTTGCAGAAAGATGCACTCTTCCCTGATCCTTTGCCTCTCAATGGCAGCTCTGGTGGCCATTAGCATCAGCCGACCCACAGCTACAGAGGACAGGATACGAATCATAGCCCGAACTACCATCAGCAGAATTAAAAAAATCAAGGATAAGGTAAATGTTCTGCAGTGATTTAATCACCTTCATGTCGCTCTAAACCTGTATGACTTTATTTTTTCTGTGCAACACAGAAGATTTTTCAGAATGTTGGGGTCCAAACAACTTTGGCCATACTAAATTTGCAGGTCATTTCTGAGGCAAATTTCTCTTGTGTTCCACAGTAGAAAGAAAGTTATACAGGTTTGGAAAAGCATAAGGGATGAAAATGATGAGAAAAATGATGACGGTCATGCAAATTTTAGGTAAACTATAATTGGAACAGGAGCAGTTTCATTTAACAAAAAAATCTTCTTTTTTATTTTGAGCCATTTAAAAACATAATATTCTATGATTACCGGTACTATTCTATGAAGAAATGTAAATTCATAGTTTCATCAATCTATTTTTTGAATGGCAATGGCAAATTTGAGCTGTTTTTGAATGCAGTATTTCATAATTCAATGAGTAGAAAATAATTTCTTTCTTTATTGGGCAATAAAGCTTGACTTCACTTGGGCACATTGGGAAATTAAACTATGGGAAACTTATTTATAAATGTCTGACTCTAAGTCTGTCTCCACAGCACTTCCAGATGTCTCCAGAAATTGATTTTGGCCCTGACATTGACACCCCCATTGATGGTCTCACTTCTATTTTAGTTCATTTGAGCTACCTGCAGTTGAAGCTGCGAGTGCCTCCAGCCCAGCACCTACAGCAGGTCCAAATGGACATGGAAACTCTCCTGAGCACGCTGGAGGGACTGGCCATCTCACAGGGATGCCCCCTGCCCAACCCTGAGACCCCAGTGCACAAAGATGAAACGGCCTTCCCCGTTACCTCCAACTACTTGTACCTCCTGGAGCTTCAGAGATACCTGGAGAAGCTCTGCCTGAACATGGATAAACTAAAATGGTGCAAAGACACGGACGTGGCTGAGACGTTTATATTCTGAAATGTGTAAGCCATGCATTATTCATTCTATGCATCACTCTCAAAAATGCACATGCAAGGACTAGTTCTCAAAATTTTTTGTTAACTTATTCAACTTTATTCACACTTTTTGAATTAGATTTTTAATGTATTTTACACTACAGCTTTCTATTTTCTAAGCTAAATTTTTATATTTTAGCACATGATGATGTTTTGTAGCACTGAAAAATTTGAACTTGCCTGTAGATGTTGAATATTATTTCTATGTCAATGTATGTCAATGTCTGTTTATTATATTTTCTAGATTGGATTTTTTTTAAACAAATTTTTAAGACAATAAACTATCTCCACAAAAATCAACACTCTCTACATTCCATTTTCTTATTTTTGAAATAGAAAAAAAAATATCAATACACAACTATTAGGTCAGAAAATACCTTTATATGATATATTTTAGACTTTATCCAATCAAAACCATTGTTTTTTCATGCACATGTCTGTAAATTTCAGTACAAATCTTTAAAGGCCATTTTCTTAAAACAAGGTCTTATTAAAGTTTTATTGCTATCTGTATTATGGAGGTTTTTACAGAAGGGTTTGTTCATATAGCCTGGTTTATATAAAATTAAATTCCTAAAAACATGATGATTTTTTTTCTTTCTGGCTGTTGATAGCCTAGATTTATAAAGTGATAAAAAGAGATATCCAAAAGACTCTCTGTAAAAATCTTTAACTTGAATATGTTAAAAAAAAAAATTTCATTTTCAACGTTTTATCCAGTGTTCAGATTTCTATTCTGGAAATGTATGCAAATTAGCACATATTTCATTAGATAGTGACTTATTTGCATATTTAACCCTTATGCTCTCCTTTGTTGAAATCTAACCACTTCATATCTGTGTGCAGTCTGCATTGTGACTGATTGATTTTTATTTGAAAAAAATGTTGTTGTTTTTTATTTATTTTTTTATGAGACCCCTCATTTTAATGGGAATTCCTAGGTGTGTGTGTGTGTACAGGTACGGTACGTGTGTGTGTGTGTGTGTTCTGCATTGGGGATGTTCCATAGTATCATGCCTTCATTTGTGTGAGTGTGTGTGTGTTTATTCTGGATTGTGCCAGATTTTTTATATTTATTTGACAAATTAAAAACAAAAATTCCCCATTTTCCCCCCATTTACCATTCATTCCTATGGAGGTCAAATTGACCCTTGAGGAAAGGATTTTTTATTATTTTTATTACAACCACATAAACTCATCGAATCCAGTCAATTTTTTTGTGTGTACTCCAAGTTCAAGTGCGACAAAAGTCCTAAGGTCTTGGACCACTCCGATGAACACTCAATTTTTTTAAAATTTAACGAAAAATTTTTTCAGGTCAAAATGAGCCGAAGAGTTAAACAACATTTCAGATTATTTTTATATTTTTCAGATCAACAGATTATTAAATCAAATGCACCTTGATATGATTTATGTACTTAACATTATTCTGAGTTTGAAAGATGGATTTCATGAGTATAACGAAGGACGGTCACAAAGATAAAACAACAAAAATGTATAAAGCCAACTAGAAACCACCGTAAATAGTCAAAGCATTAATTATATTTAACAATAGTATAAACTTATATATAAATATATTTTCAGTTGTCATGTGTCAACCTGTTGATGGTTATCACCAACATGTAGATTAATTAATGCTAATGACCCTAGCTGCTTTGGACCGAGTTTTTAAAAAGTGAATTCAAAGCATTGTGTACAGTGTCAAACTGTATTGTCAAACAATTGTTTTGAGCCAATTGTTGAGAAAATAAAATTTTAATTTAGTTAGTGGTTATTGAGGGATACAGTATATCAATATTTTTTATTTTTAAAAACGGAAGGTATCTAGATCTGTATCTTTATTATTATATGTGCCTCCTATGGTGATTAAGGATTTAGATAAAATACTGTATGGCTTTATTTGGAGAAAAAAGCCACATTATTTAAAAAAGGAGGTAATTTGTAACACTAAAGAGCAAGGGGGACTTAAGGTCTTAGATTATAGTGCACTTAATGAAACTTTCAAAATTAAATGGTTTATGACGAAAAGAGAAAGTCTTTGGAATGTATTTCCTAATTATATATTAAACAGGGTATATACTTTTTGTTAAAGTGTAATTTTTCTTTTGACAAAATTCCTGTCAAAGACTTGTAAGAACATTTTCTCACCACACAATTATTTCATATGGAATAACAAATACATATTTTAAAACAAATCACTATTCTACCATACTTGGTTCAATGAAGGGATTATTTTATTAAGGCAATTGGTTAATTGTAATGGATATCTGTTGGCATATACTGAATATATGCTGAATATCATATACTGAATTCAAAAATTTCAGTTACCGGTTAAACCAAGAGACTTTGCTATTGTTCTTGATGCAATTCCAAATAGTGTTAATGTTCAGTGGAAATCAACATGGATAATCTTTCTGGAAATATTAACATTGATAATGTTGATATTTTAAAACATCAATATAGCAATAAGAAAAGTTATTTGTGTCATTTCCTGCAGCAAGATTTTTTGCTCTTCTTTATTTAGTAATATCTCTTGGGAAAAAGCATGGAAACTAAGTTTTGTATCAGTAACAAAATTAAGGAACTGTCTTACAAAATACTTCTTAGAATTTATCCTCTTGAGCATGTTTTGGAAAGATTTAAACTCAATATTTCATAAGAATTTTGTGGGCAAGAAAAAAACAATTTTGCATGATGTTTTTTATTATTATTATTGTATCCACACAATATTATTTTGGAAAGTTTTATACATCGATATGAATAGAAAACTGGAGTGTATGATATATATTTCTGTATTTGTTGATTTTAATGGGAATTTGTGTGTGTGTGTGTGTGTGTGTGTACAGGTACAGTACGTGTGTGTGTGTATGCATGTGAGTGTGTTCTGCATTGGGGATGTTCTATAGTATCATGCCTTCATTTGTGTGCGTGTTTACTCTGGATTGTGCAAGATTTTTTATATTTTTTGACAAATTAAAAACAAAAATTCCCCATTTTCCATTTACCATTCATTCCTATGGGGGTCAAATTGACCCACGAGGGTTCCCTTTCAGTCGGTCACGTTCGACCTAAGTCGGAACTGACCGACGAATTGGGATCTATTTTCAGAGACCAATCTACTTAGAGTGTTTAAAAACGAGCCAATGAGGATTGGCATGCGGTAGACGCGTCCCACGAGCCATTGCGGGAACATGACCATCGCAGTATTACGGTCCAGGCTCGACTACCTTAAAAAAGTGGAGTCCCATTGCGCATCCCCCGATCTAGTGGCCCTCCTGCCCCGAAGCAGAGGGCTGCTACTTTGGCTGATGCCTTTGGTGGGGACCTGAGGGTTACTGTGAGGGCACTCCCGCCGGGCCAACAGGTTCCTCGGGCCCCTCCCCCCTCCGCTGCGCCGGTTGAGCTTCCGGAAGAGCACGCTGGTTCTTCCCGCGGGGGACCAGCTGTTACTTTCGGAGCTCCGGTTGAGGATATGGTTTCGATCGCCGCATCGGGGGACGAGCTAATGGACTCTGTAGATGAAGATTCGGCTGCGCTGCCCCCTTCGGGTGTGGTAGCGTTGCCCGAGTCCGATCCAGAGCTCACGGCTATGCTTTCCCGGGCCGCCGCAAGTGTCGGGCTCGAGTGGAACCCTCCACCGTGTCCCGAACCCTCGCGGCTGGACGATTGGTATCTCGGGACGGCCCGTGCTGGTTCTCAGCGCCCCGCCCCAGTGCCTTTCTTTCCGGAAGTTCAGGAGCTCACAAAGTCGTGGACAGCGCCTTATAGCGCTAGAAACCGATCGACTGACTCCTCCGTCCTCACTACCCTCGACGGTGGCGCGGCGAAGGGTTACGTGGAGATCCCCCCAGTGGAGCGGTCGGTTGCGATGCAACTGTGTCCTAAGACCGCTACCGACTGGCGGGGAAATCCGTGCCTCCCCTCCCGGGCATGTAAGTTCTCGTCCGGGCTAACCGGCAAGGCTTACACGGCCTGTGGAGAAGCCGCGTCATCTCTGCATGCCATGGCGCTCCTGCAGGTCTACCAGGCCAAAGCGCTCATGGAATTGCACGAGGGTAGTTCCGACCCAGGCGTTATGCAGGAACTGCGTACCGCGACGGACCTCGCCCTCCGGGCGACAAAAGTCACCGCACACTCCCTGGGTCGGGCGATGTCCACGATTAAAAATATCCTGCCCCGGCGACCAGCTGCTACCTCCACCCAGTCGGCGGCTGCAGCGTCCCCGCCTGCTCGTCGCCGAGGGCGTTCCCCGGCGTCTGCCTCCGCCCCTGCCAAGCCAAAGCAGCAGCCTCCACCGGCAAGGCAGGGTGCCAGGTGCAAGGGGGCCGCCCAACCCGTCCAGGGTCCCGCTGTCTCCGCCGGCAAGCGCAAGGGCAAATGCTCTCGGGGAGGTGGTGTCCGCACCCCTCCTCTCCCCGGAGGAGGACCGGGGGGAGAATGTCAACGCTGCCTCACCCCGGGCACGTCTGTGGTGCCATTGGTCCCGCTTGTTCGGTCTCTGGGGGCCTGGTTAGGTCTCCCCAGGCCGTCTCGCTGGCTCATCCGTACCATCAGACGCGGCTATGCGATTCAATTCGCCCGCCGGCCTCCCAAGTTCGCGGGCATCCTCTTCACCTCAGTGCGGAGTTGCGATGCCCATGTCTTGCGGTCCGAGATCGATGTCCTGCTGGCGAAGGACGCGATCGAGCCGGTTCCTCAGGCCGATATGAAGGCGGGGTTTTACAGCCCCTACTTCATTGTGCCCAAGAAAGGGGGTGGGTTAAGACCAATCCTGGACCTGCGTGTCCTGAATCGGGCCCTGCACAAGCTCACGTTCAGAATGCTAACGCAGAAACGCATTTTCGAATGCATCCGTCCCCAGGATTGGTTCGCAGCGATCGACCTGAAGGACGCGTACTTTCATGTCTCCATTCTCCCTCGACACAGACCGTTCCTACGCTTCGCGTTCGAGGGGAGGGCATTTCAGTACAGGGTCCTGCCCTTCGGGCTGTCACTGTCGCCTCGCGTCTTCACGAAAGTCGCAGAGGCAGCCATTGTTCCGCTCAGAGAACGTGGCGTTCGCATTCTCAACTATCTCGACGACTGGCTCATTCTTGCCCAGTCTCGGGAGCAGTTGTGCGAACACAGGGACCTGGTGCTACGTCACCTCAGCCTGTTGGGCCTTCGTGTCAACCGAGAGAAGAGCAAACTCTGTCCCACACAGAGGATCTCTTATCTCGGTATGGAGCTGGACTCGGGCAACCGGACGGCGCGCCTCACAGAGGAGCGAGTCCGGTCAGTGTTGAACTGCTTGAATACGTTCAAAGGCAGGACAGCGGTCCCACTGAAATTCTTTCAGAGGCTCCTGGGGCATATGGCATCTGCAGCCGCGGTAACGCCGCTCGGATTGCTTCATATGAGACCGCTTCAACGCTGGCTTCACGATCGAGTCCCGAGATGGGCGTGGCAGCGCGGGCAGTACCGGGTCTCAGTTACTCCTTACTGTCGCCAAACCTTCAATCCGTGGGCGGACCCTGCCTTTCTACGGGCCGGAGTGTCCCTAGAACAGGTGTCCAGGCATGCTGTGGTCTTCACGGATGCCTCTTCCACGGGTTGGGGGGCCACGTACAACGGGCACTCAGTTGCGGGTCTGTGGACGGGGCCCCACTGCGGCTGTTGCGTACATCAACAGTCAGGGTGGTCTACGCTCCAGTTGCATGCTCCGGCTCGCCCACCATCTCCTCCTGTGGAGTCAGAAGCGTCTGAGGTCGCTTCGGGCCATTCACATCCCAGGTGCGCTGAACCAGACAGCCGACGAGCTCTCTCGTCAGCCGACACCTCCGGGAGAGTGGCGACTCCACCCCCGGAGCGTCCAGCTGATATGGGACCTCTTCGGAGCCGCGCAGGTAGACCTGTTCGCCTCTCCGGACTCGACCCATTGCCAGTTGTATTACTCCCTGTCCGGGGGCACCCTCGGTACAGATGCACTGGCGCACAGCTGGCCCCGGGACCTACGCAAGTATGCGTTTCCCCCAGTGAGCCTTCTCGCACAGACTCTGTGCAAGGTCAGGGAGGACGAGGAGCAGGTCTTGCTAGTTGCGCCCTACTGGCCCAACCGGACCTGGTTCTCCGAACTCTCACTCCTCGCGACAGCCGATTCCCCTGAGGAAGGACCTTCTTTCTCAGGGACGGGGCACTCTATGGCACCCGCGTCCAGACCTCTGGAGACTCCATGTCTGGTCCCTGGACGGGACGCAGAGGTTCTAGGTGGTCTGCCACAGGCAGTAGCAGACACCATCGCTTCAGCTAGAGCCCCCTCTACGAGGCGCCTCTATGCGCTGAAGTGGAACCTGTTCGTTGAATGGTGCTCTTCCCGCCGGGAAGACCCCCAAAGGTGTTCGATTAATGTCGTGCTTGCTTTCCTACAAGATGGGTTGGAGAGAAGGCTGTCTCCCTCCACCCTCAAAGTGTACGTCGCCGCAATAGCGGCGTATCACGATGTAGTCGAAGGTAAGTCCTTAGGTAAGCACGACTTAATCGTCAGGTTCCTCAGAGGTGCGAGGAGACTAAATCCTCCTCGGCCAACCTCAGTACCCTCTTGGGACCTAGCCCTGGTGCTCAGAGTGCTCCAGGGCCCTCCCTTCGAGCCTTTGCAGTCAGTCGAGCTAAACATCCTGTCCATGAAGACAGTGCTCCTGACTGCATTGGCCTCAATCAAGAGGGTAGGGGACCTGCATGCACTTTCGGTCAACAAATCGTGCCTAGAATTCGGGCCGGCCAACTCTCACGTTGTCCTGAGACCCCGGCCTGGATACGTGCCCAAGGTTCCCACCACTCCCTTCCGGGACCAGGTGGTGAACCTGCAAGCGCTGCCTTCGGAGGAGGCAGACCCAGCCCTAGCTTTGCTCTGTCCCGTCCGCGCTCTTCGCGCCTACGTGGACCGAACTCAAAGCTTTAGAACCTCAGAACAGCTCTTCGTCTGTTACGGAGGCCAGCAGAAGGGAAAGGCTGTCTCCAAGCAGAGGTTAGCCCACTGGATAGTGGATGCTATCGTCTTGGCCTACCAGTCCCAAGACGTGCCTTGCCCGCTCGGGGTGCGAGCTCACTCCACTAGGAGTGTAGCCTCCTCCTGGGCGCTGGCTCAAGGCGCCTCGCTGACAGACATATGTAGAGCTGCGGGCTGCGCGACACCTAACACGTTCGCTAGATTTTATAGCCTCCGTGTAGAGCCGGTATCTTCCCGCATCCTCGCCCCCAGTGGCCAGTAGCGCTAAGTACCCGTTCTAGTGTCGACTTGCATATGCCACTCCTGCCTCCGGGCCGGATACGTGCGTCTATTGTCTCCAGTTGTGTTCCCCGGAAACGGCTAACCCTGTCGAGCTCCTCCGTCACCCCTTCGGTGTCAGAAGTTGCGGCCGTCTGACACCAGGCCTACACCTGTATGCTTGTGGAACGTGTGTGTTAGGCTGGGTTCCATATGTAGCGGTTCCCTAACGGCAACCCCATATGTGTATTCTCCACGGTACCAGCTACCCTACTCGGCTAGCCCCGTGTCTTTCCCTTGACAGAGCCCGCTCTGTCGTCTCTGGTGGTGTTCTTTCCCCCCTGGGACCAGGTTGGATCCACCCCAGAGACTGCCATAGGTAGCACTACCCTGCTAGGTTAGTCCTTATGAGTATTCCACCTCTCCTTCCACTGAAGGACGTGGCTCCGCAGCGTACCATCTCCCCGAGACGGGCACGCTTTCCCAGCGTTATCCAATAGTCACGCTGAGTGGGTCTTGCAGGAACAGCAGTGACTGGCCTCCCTGACTGGAGCCCTGACTTCCGCACCAACCTAGGTGTGGTCCAGCGAGCTCGGTCAGGGCGCTGGAAGGGCCAGCATCTCTGGCGTGTTAGTAGGGATCCCAATTCGTCGGTCAGTTCCGACGTACGTCGAACGTGACCGACTGAAAGGGAACGTCTCGGTTACGTATGTAACCCTCGTTCCCTGAAGGAGGGAACGGAGACGTACGTCCCGTCGCCAGGTGCTGTGCTTCAGCTGTAGGCCGAGCCACTTAGCCGGCTCCTCAGTTGTAAAGCGATATGCGGTACTTCCACTTCCGTATTTATACCCGCGCTGCGGGGCGGAGCGTGGGACGCGTCTACCGCATGCCAATCCTCATTGGCTCGTTTTTAAACACTCGAAGTAGATTGGTCTCTGAAAATAGATCCCAATTCGTCAGTCAGTGATGTGCTTTTTACAGATGATAATTTGGCAGAGGTGTAAAGAGTACCTGAACACCATACTTGAGTAAAAGAACAGATTCCTTACAGCGAAAATGACTCCATTACAAGTCACCAATTCCAAAACAACTTGAGTAAAAGTCTTAAAGCATCTGATTTTAACAGTACATAAACATTTTACTTATACTAAATATAGGCTCAACGATGCATTAGTCTTCGACACCTGAGAGACATACCAGTGAAAATAAGAAACAATTGATTTGTCAGATGAGCAATCAATTTTCAAAAATCTAAATAAAACTGGACACCTCAATACTGCAATAAATCAAGGTCAGCACAACAGCCTCTTAACCATATACAAATGCTCAAGTGCACAAAAAGGCCATAATTAAACTAATATCCTTCAAAAAGGTCTTGTCAATATAGCGGATAAATAAAATAATGTTAAGTAAAAAATTAAATAGTCAAAGTCTTGCACTGGATGTGCTGGTTTGGGCCTCATCATCGGCTGCACTCATAAATCAAACACTTGCGATTCATCAACTACCTGCTAATGCACTCGCATTCATGTAAAGTAGCCTTGTTGACATGTTTGGGTGAGTAAAGGCAATACACACAAAATCTAGTACCTTCAGTGCCCTTAGGTGGTGATATCGCTTCTTTATAGTAGAAACAAACTGCTGCAGAAAAAGTTAGGTGCCATGCAAAATGTAATGTGTAATTGCATTACTCAACACAAATGTATTGGAGTAAAAAGTACAATTACTTCAATTACTAAAAAAATGTAGTCAAGTAGAGAGTAAAAGTATAACTACAAAGTAGCCAAAAAGATACTAAAGTACAGTAACTAATAATTTACTCAAATACTTTACACCACTGTAATTTGGAATGTAAAGAACAGTTATGTATACAGTTATTTATTTTATTAGGAAAATTTCATAAAAGAAGAGGGCTTTTTGCAAACCACATTTTACAAATGACTTTAAATTATATGTCAATCTTTTGGAACAAACTAAAAACAAAAAAGGCGCTGAAATACCTCTTGTTCTTATGACATTGAATTGAAAAAATAATAATAAATAAATATAGCTGCAAGCAGCCATTATCGGGGCCAAGCGCAAAGAAGAAGATAAGACATGCCAGCATGGCTGGGAGTGTCAGACCAACTGTAACAATGAGCAATTAAATACCTATTAAGGTGATTTTAGGCAAAATAGCTGTAAAATTATAAATACAGTCAATAATAATGATTTAATGGTGTATCACTTTCACAGTTACGAAATTGATGTGGTGGGGTAACATCAACACCATTGTTTGGTGTTGATGAGGCACAATCCCACCATTTTTTTAAGTGTCCTCAGAATGAGCCCAGACATATGTGTGTCGAATTTGGTGACAATATTGCATTTTGTTTAGGAGTTATAGACATTTATAGCGACAACAACATAAAAAATGACCCATGGGCAACTTTGTTTTGAATTTTTTGCCATTTCCTTTCAAAATGTTGACATTTAGGCTAAATTACTTAGTTAATCAACTTGTATTCCGTGTTTCCTACGCTGGTTTCGTCTCGATCGGAATAACGGTTTCGAAGATATTCGCAAATGTTTTTTAAGCGCTAAATCATAACGCTGCACAAACCATAAGGCGAAACCTGGCATGTTTGGTATCGTTGGACTCGGCAAGGATTCAGGAGATAAAAAAAGTTAGTCCCGTGAAAATAAGTTGACCACACCCAAAGTTATAAGCATTTGGGGGGGAAAATTCGAAACTGATAAAGTGCAGTACCACTTACCAGTGGTGCAGACACGTCCACGCGAGGCGCGCTGGTTTTGAGCAGGTAATGAAACGGTCTAGGTATAACGTTACACGTGTTTTTCGATTGTCATGTCGATGCTTCCAGACATGCTATCTGTACACCTTCTCTCTTAGTTGTGTGATAATTAAGAAGAAACGGGTAAAATTATGTCATATGGAGTGTCGCGCTTATGATAGCATTTCTAGTTGTTTTAAAGTTAAACTAGCAATTTCGCAATAAGCAAACACTATTCTCCAGAGTCACATATTTATCGCCACTCAAAGGCATTTAAATGTAGGCTAAGTAACATTTAAATGACTATAAAATAATATAGTAGATGTTGGACGATGATTTACACAATTCCGACGGTTACTTTTCAAACAAACTGACTAGCACGTGCTGACAAGCTAGTATGTGGCGCGCGCCACACTGAAACAGCAAATAGGCTATGTTTTGTACATAAAACTTTAATAAACGTCACAAATAATAAAACGTAGTTGTGATAGCTTTACAATAAAAAAACAAAATATTTACAGTAGTTTAAATTACGTGTCTCTTATTATGACAGGATTTGGCAACAACTAAAAAATATTGATTGTAAAGTCACTGATTTCTACGACAGCTTTTTGCTCTTTAAAAATACAACTTGAAGCAGTCATTTGAACTTTAAGTCGTAGCTTCTATTTTATCCCACAAGGTGGCAGCAAAAGCTCACTTTTTTTTAATAGTCCATTCTTATAGTTAGTATGAAAAACCTTGTCCCCCTTATATCATGCAAGTTCCCAGATTTGATTGTGCGGTATATTGTTTCTAATCTAGCTAACATTGTAATTTTAAACATTCACACATTGAAACAATCTCAAGGCCAGTATGTCTCTCATAGTCTGTGTCATTCTTAAAAAGGGTTTGAGATAAAATCTCATTGAGAACTGTAAAAAGCTACACTGGGCATCTAGGGTGGACACACTGTGTCCAGTAGTCCCTCCCCCTCTATTGTTTCTCAGTATGCAAGTATTGTTCAGAGTTGGGGCCAGCGAGACAGGGTAGGGTTGAACTTCCTCTATGCAAGGTTCACAGTTTCCTTTTTTGTTTCTTCCCCCCTCTCTGCTCACCCATGAAGCGCTGACTCTATTTTTGCATTGTGCTATTATAAGTTCAGTGTAATTTCACTGTGTTTTGCCCCCTGGGTAGACAGGGCTTGATGCATTAAACATGTGCACATTGATCCGTTATAATCTGCCTGCATGCCAGCAACCATTGCTGATCTAAACCCAATACGTTACACTCTCCTGCGGCCCTCTTTTTCTCAGTGAGTTTAACATGCTCAATAAACTCTGATGAGACTTGTTCACACCAAGAACGATAGCTATATTAGCGAGCTCTTTAAAGCAGTATGGATTCTGATTGGCTGTTTTTATCGTTCATTAGCTTGAAGAACATTTCTAAAAGTGATTCTAACAATATTGTTCTTCTGTGCCGTTATTATTATAGTTGTGGTGTGGGCTCTGCTACATATTTTAGATTTAGAACAATTTTTAAAACTTTATTGTTATAGTTATTGTTAGGGGTGTAAAAGTAATTTGATACATATTACGATACTGAATTCACTATATGATATTATTGCGATATACATTGGGGGTGGAAATGAACAGGTTCGGACTTGGTGCTGGTAACCCAGTGCACAGGACAATGATGACACCAGAATAAAAATATTCATTATTCTGAAGCTGAAAATTTCAGAATATTTTAGACTAATATGCTTGCACTCTGTCACTGACTAGATACATTTAAAATAATGTAGGCCACTTTTTACAGGTAACATAAGACATTTGGCATTATCAGGATCCACAAATATTCCCCCATTACTATACATTATATTCAACATTATATATAGTATAGTAGTTTAATGTAGTACTGGCACTAAAACTCTGTAAACTTGAATTTTTTTCTCACACAGGGTGAACTATACACAATACAGATCTCACTATCCACGACATATTGCTGCATTTTTGTATTGCAATATAGTGTGACATGATATATTGTTACACCCCTAGTTATTGTCCTTGATGTGAATGGGCTTTTATTGGCATATTACTTCACATACAGAAGGAGTATTATTGTTCCCAGTGTGTGTGTGTGTCAGTTTCGTATAGGTCACTGCAACCTCTTTGCATCTTGGAACTGCATATAATGCAACATCCACCCGGTCTTACAGGCATTACGAAAATAAGCATATAGGCCGTATATTATATCACTTCAAATGGACAACTTTTAAAATAGATGCACACATACGCCCACAGAGCCGTTAATCATGCATGCATACAGTTGCTAAAACACCCACGCACACGCTAGCGATCACCTCCTTTAAATAGGCCCATGTGTGGACTTAATAATGGGTTTCTAAATTGTACTCCCCATTGCTAGCTGGTATCCTACTAGGTGCTAGTTTATCGCCTGCACGAGTCACCTAAATGAATATGAAAAGATGAAGTGAACACGCACACAATGCTATAATTTATTTTTTATTTGAACTGGCATGTTTGTGTGTTTGTGAGCATCTGCTTTTAAAGTCCCATAGGAAATCTCCATTTATCTGCACTGATAAATAAATGTTCTCTACATATGACAGTCAGATGCTGTTTCAATTCACATGGTTGCTTATAGAAATATTTGCATACATTATTACTTTTCCAAAACCTAGTAAGTTGCCTACATATTAAGCAGCATCCTAACTGTCACATATAGGCCTACTCAGAAGTGACTGATTTGACATGTTCCATGTTGTTAGCAGTGTTGGGAAAGTTACTTTGGAAATGTAATATGTTACAGATTACAAATTACTAGGCTTGCTACTAGGTGCTAGTGTCGGTGTTACCAGTTTTCAGGCGAAACACTGGTTACATTACTTGCCCACCACGGCACCGCCCCGACCGCCATTTTTCATAAAGAACAGTAGGCTAATGAACCCACAATTCAAGCAACTGCCCCCGAATTGGTGCTAATTCTAAACCGAAAGTAAAATGAGCACGGCCGCATTCACATTCACAGTGCGTGTCCAGTCTGGTGCATTTTCATCCAGTTCATGCCTATGGAAGCTTAACTTTCATAGGAATTCGTTGAAAACACTCGCTTTGCTCCACACCACTCCGTTATGAATGCCAGAGCGGCCGTGCGCATTTTACTTTCGGTTTAAAATTTGCGATTTGAAAAGCCCCCGCCGGTGATACCTGTTTTATCTGTGTTGTCACACGTCGATTAACCGGTGGGAAAATTTCCTTACCATCACATGCCTACAAGTTACAATATTTAAAATGTAATAAGTAGTGAAACTATTTCAGTTACTTTATTAAAGTAATGTAACATTACTTTTGATTACTTTTCTAAATTTCTAAGGAATATTTTCAACCGTAGTACTCAACACTGCTTACTGTCAGTCTTTCAAAATCCTTCATCAATTAAATTAAGATTATAATAATTTAATTTGAAAGCACAGCCACCACACAATCAGACTTTAGCACCTCTTTTTACTTTGAGATCGTTCTGAGGTTAAATAGAGATTTCCGGATTAAATTATTTTTAAATTTCCAGCACTGGAATGCATTTTTATCACTCGCCATGGTGGCAACTTTCAGACAGGTTGTAGCCTAAAGCCTTCGGCGGCAATGTGGATTAATGTAATTGGCAGACATGGTTGCAAATTCAAACAAGCCAATCAAAAGCATCAGAACTTTACTAGACAGCCTTTAAATGGCAGGAGGCATCGTGCACAAGAAAAACAGGCAAAGCAACAAATTAATTATTCAACATATCCTATCTTTTTACAGAAAAATATTCAAATGTAACCCCCTTTGTAATCGTTAACATTTTCATAAGTCACTGTAATTTAATTACACATTTCTTCTCAGTAACTGTAACGGATTACAGTTACATTTATTATGTAATTAAATTACATAATGGTGTTACATGTAACTAGTTACTCCCCAACACTGGTAGTTAATAACTTCGCGACTGTATGGGAAACTCAATAATGGATTAAAATTAACCATAAAATCAGAATTGACAATTCTTATGGAAATTGAAAAAATTTTATGGAATACTGTAGTATTTATTATAAATGATTTACTTTTTCTTTTCTTTTTTATGATGTGCCCTCATAATCTTTAACCAAAATAACTTCCCAACATCTCTTCTCTTCTCTGATGACATGTTTACTGGTGTGAGGGCGGGACAACCTGCCACTCACATGAGATCACAGCAATAGCAAACCACAATGATCCAGCGATCCAATCAACACCCAAAAAAAAAAAAACTAAAAACCCCTCCTACATTTTTTTTCTTGTTCAAGGAGCTGTTTCACTTAGTTATACATCACAATAGGGAAGAAAAGACTATCACAACATCTGTTTAACGCAGACTTTAAGAAGAGTTTGATGTTGCTGTAGCATGTCAAGCTTGTGTTCAAATCATGTCTGAAAGATTGTATTTACGAGCTGAGCTGGATTTTCTTTGAGCCTTGAGTTTCTGGGGGCTTGTCAGTGAGAAAACATGGCGGACTGAATGAATGCAGCATCTGTAACATACATTTTTTATTTATGTTAATATGGAAAACTTATTTTCATACTTAGAATACGTTTACACAACAGCAATGTACTAAAGTCAGAATAAAACGCTGTATTCTGCATGCCAGGCCAGTAGTTGCCGATGACTGAACATGTAATACGCATGCGCATGACGTCACCGTTTTCACACATTTGCATTTTTGTAGTTTACAAAGAGATGATAATGGTATCGTTTTCAAAACCTTGCACTTTGAAACCCGTTTTTTTAAAGCTTGCTTTTCAGGCCCCCAAAATGCCTTTGTCATGCAAATGAATGACCAAAGTGCATAAAAATGTTGTGTAAACGGCCTCTTAAATGCAAAAGGCTTCTTAAAAGCTTTCCAGGTGCACTTGAAGGCAGCATTATAGTCAACGGCTGTATCTAAATTCACATACTCTCGGTATAGGTACTTCTTTTGAATAGGTACTTACTTCTCAATCATTAAAAAGTACTTCCTACACAGTATGAATGTAATACGGATGTACTGCATTCATCACGTTGCTATTTTCATGTGATCTACAAATCTACCAGTGTCAGTTGTGTCACTTTTTTATTTTTTTTTATTTTGTGTCACTGTGCCCTCAATGCATAGTATAGTAAACATGGCAGTTAAGCGCAAAAAAAAATCCTTATTCTGTAAAAAAGATTGCATCACTTCCGGTTAGGGTCTTTTGTATGTGCTTTATTAAATATAGAGTCATTTTACTCAAAATGCCTCCAAAGGAGTGAGCAAAGATAAAATTAAATAAATATAAGATTGGTATTCTAAAAGTTAATTTTCATCTCACTAACATATAGATTTTTAAATCGTATAAAAGCTAGATTGTACATATTTTACGAGTTGCCCAATTCATATGAATTTGTACAAATGACCTACCGCCGTCCCTAAACCTACCCGTCAATGGGGTTTAGACAAATCAAACTAATTTGTACAAATGAGGTCGTACGAATTAGCAACCTCGTAAAATACGTACGAATTGGTCGTGATTATTTTTATATTTTTAAATCGTATAAAAGGCCAGATAGGTTTTTATAAGTCTATAGATTCCGCTGTCAGTTCGTACTGTCGTTAACACTTTCTCTGACAAGCGGATGCAATGAGACCTGTTTTCCTGTTTGTTAATGTGACATTCGGCATAAAGCCTATTAGATGTGCACTTCAAATTCTTACCAGAAGTAGTAGGTCATCCAGGTACTTTTTACCTATTGTTTTATGAATACTGTAAATTCAAACATGCTACTCTTTTCACATTCTGTTTTGGCCTATCAGGTGCATATTCAAATGCAGCCAACATTACGTTGTCCACCATCTTGGATTTTCTTTTTTACTGAGCTTTATGCAGTGCATTGTGGGATTGCTTTCTCCATTATTATGATATGATTCTGCCTTGAATTTGGTAAAAACAAAGCCTGCATAATGTATTTGGAACTACTTTGATGTTAGTTGTGCATAGGATGCCTTGAAATGCTGTTTCTGTAGTCAGCTCACTACACTGATGAAAATGGTAACATCTAAATTAACTGGTTTTATTTAAGTCAAAAATAACTTAAACACAACTTAACTTAAATATATTAAATTATACCAACAAAACTGATTGTATTGTTTAAAATAAATGAAGTAGCCTACAATTACAGGTTACCACTTTTTACAGTGTAGGTTTTTGGAAGAGAGATCTGGCTGTATGTCCGATCAATTCAGATCCACATCCATCCGTTAGCCTAGGAAGGAAAACTGCACATTAAAGGCAAGTTGTGTCTTTTAGCTTTGTTAATGCAGACTGTTAGGATTCATTGTTCCCTGGAGACAAAGGTACTTATCTGTATCAGAGGCAGCCTTTGTGCGCTCCTCCGGATGCTGGGGGTGGGTGAACATAAAGCACACAGGGTCAGGAGGGGGAACCCTGCCCACCTTATATAGTCTAGTCAGAGTGCAGCTCAGGCAGGCAGATACAAAAATATGGAGTCAGAGCATAGGGGATGCTTATGCACCACTCTAGTACATGATTTTGTGATGCTCAGTGTAATAAGTCCATTACAATTGTTACCAAATATTTAACTATGCATTGGTGCAACAATTGAGAAAATAGATACATTGAGATAATATTGTGCTCAGTGGAAAACAATGAGTTGTTTTCTGTAACTGGTAGGCATTGTGTGAGTCACTGTTTGCTGAGCTGAGCTTAATGACTACACATTTTTCATCTACGCAGTTGGGTTATGGTTTATCCAATTTTAAAAATGGATTTCCTCTGAAGAGGCCTCTAGAGCAAGTGGCTTTTTGCAGCAATATGAAAAGTGGACAGTGGTGTCTTGCTTCTGGCAAGTGTCTTGTAATACAATTGTGGAACTTTTTACGGAAGGCTATACTGGGAAGACGAGGAGATTGCTATGTATTAATAACACATGGCCTTTTTGTTTTTGCCCACAGTCAGAATGTGATGTCATTACATCAAGGGGTGCTTTGTGTAAATTATGTACTAAAAATGTACCTTAATCCCAAAACCCTCAATCTAACATGCTTACTCTCAGATCATTTCAAACTTTTTTACTTTATTTCTTCTGTAGAACACAAAAGAAGAGATTTTGAATAATGTTGCGGTCCAAAAAACACTGGACCCCATTGACTTTCATTGTTTGAACAAAAAAAACACTGAGACATTATTCAGAATACCGTCTTTTGTCTTCCACAGAAGATATAAAGTCCTACAGGTTTGGAGTGACACAAGTAAACAATGTCAGAAATGTATTTAAACTGTATAGTCAAGCTCATATACAGGAGCTGGTCATATAATTAGAAAATCATCAAAAAGTTTATTTATTTTACTAATTCCATTCAAAAAGTGAAACTTGTATATTATATTCATTCATTACACACAGACTGATATATTTCAAATGTTTATTTCTTTTAATTTTGATGATTATAACTGACAACTAAGGAAAATCCCAAATTCAGTATCTCAGAACATTAGAATATTACTTGAGACCAATACAAAGAAAGGATTTTTAGAAATCTTGGCCAACTGAAAAGTATGAACATGAAAAGTATGAGCATGTACAGCACTCAATACTTAGTTGGGGCTCCTTTTGCGGCGTGGCATGGAGTCGATCAGTGTGTGGCACTGCTCAGGTGTTATGAGAGCCCAGGTTGCACTGATAGTGGCCTTCAGCTCTTCTGCATTCCAACAATGGCATATCGCATCTTCCTCTTCACAATACCCCATAGATTTCCAATTAAGAACAGGGATACCATGGTCCTTAAACCAGGTACTGGTTGCTTTAGCACTGTGTGCAGGTGCCAAGTCCTGTTGGAAAATGAAATCTGCATCTCCATAAAGTTGGTCAGCAGCAGGAAGCATGAAGTGCTCTAAAACTGACCTTGCAACTGCATTGACCTTGGACCTCAGAAAACACAGTGGACCAACACCAGCAGATGACATGGCACCCCAAACCATAACTGACTGTGGAAACTTTACACTGGACCTCAAGTAACATGGATTGTGTGCCTCTCCTCTCTTCCTCTGGGACCCTGATTTCCAAAGGAAATGCAAAATTTACTTTCATCAGAGAACATAATTTTGGGCCACTCAGCAGCAGTCCAGTCCTTTTTGTCTTTAGCCCAGGCGAGACGCTTCTGCATACGTCTGTGCGTAGTGGTTCTTGAAGCACTGACTCCAGCTGCAGCCCAGTCTCTTTGTGAATCTCCCCCACATTTTTTAATGGGTTTTGTTTCACAATCCTCTCCAGGGTGCGGTTATCCCTATTGCTTGTACACTTTTTTTCTACCACATCTTTTCCTTCCCTTCGCCTCTCTATTAATGTGCTTGGACACAGAGCTCTGTGAACAGCCAGCCTCTTTTGCAATGACCTTTTGTGTCTTGCCCTCCTTGTGCAAGGTGTCAATGGTCGTCTTTTGGACAACTGTCAAGTCAGCAGTCTTCCCCATGATTGTGTAGCCTACAGAACTAGACAGAGACCATTTAAAGGCCTTTGCAGGTGTTTTGAGTTAATTTTCTGAGATACTGAATTTGGGATTTTCCTTAGTTGTCAGTTATAATCATCAAAATAAACAAAAAGAAATAAACATTTGAAATACACTCACCTAAAGGATTATTAGGAACACCATACTAATACTGTGTTTGACCCCCTTTCGCCTTCAGAACTGCCTTAATTCTACGTGGCATTGATTCAACACGGTGCTGAAAGCATTCTTTAGAAATGTTGGCTCATATTGATAGGATAGCAGATTGCAGTTGATGGAGATTTGTGGTATGCACATCCTAGGGCACGAAGCTCCCGTTCCACCACATCCCAAAGATGCTCTATTGGGTTGAGATCCGGTGATTGTGGGGGCCATTTTAGTACAGTGAACTCATTGTCATGTTCAAGAAACCAATTTAAAATGATTCAAGCTTTGTGACATGGTGCATTATCCTGCTGGAAGTAGCCATCAGAGGATGGGTACATGGTGGTCATAAAGGGATGGACATGGTCAGAAACAATGCTCAGGTAGGCCAGGTGGCATTTAAACGATGCCCAATTGGCACTAAGGGGCCTAAAGTGTGCCAAGAAAACATCCCCCACACCATTACACCACCACCACCAGCCTGCACAGTGGTAACAAGGCATGATGGATCCATGTTCTCATTCTGTTTACGTCAAATTCTGACTCTACCATCTGAATGTCTCAACAGAAATCGAGACTCATCAGACCAGGCAACATTTTTCCAGTCTTCAACTGTCCAATTTTGGTGAGCTTGTGCAAATCGTAGCCTCTTTTTCCTATTTGTAGTGGAGATGAGTGGTACCCGGTGGGGTCTTCTGCTGTTGTAGCCCATCCGCCTCAAGGTTGTGCATGTTGTGGCTTCACAAATGCTTTGCTGCATACCTCGGTTGTAACGAGTGCTTATTTCAGTCAAAGTTGCTCTTCTATCAGCTTGAATCAGTCGGCCCATTCTCCTCTGACCTCTAGCATCAACAAGGCATTTTCGCCCCACAGGACTGCCGCATACTGCCCGTCTGGCACCAACAACCATGCCACGCTCAAAATTGCTTAAATCACCTTTCTTTCCCATTCTGACATTCAGTTTGGAGTTCAGGAGATTGTCTTGACCAGGACCACACCCCTAAATGCATTGAAGCAACTGCCATGTGATTGGTTGATTAGATAATTGCATTAATGAGAAATTGAACAGGTGTTCCTAATAATCCTTTAGGTGAGTGTATATCAGTCTGTGTGTAATGAATGAATATAATATACAAGTTTCACTTTTTGAATGGAATTAGTGAAATAAATCAACTTTTTGATGATATTCTAATTATATGACCAGCACCTGTATATCCTTAACCCATCCATTTGAAGATTAACAAAACGGCTAGATATCCTAAATGTTCCCCAAACCTCTGCGAATTTCAGAAAAACCTAAACATCACAGTGCCGTTAACCTTATTAAAACATCCTGTCCTCAAAAACATTACCTTTGGTGCCTGCTCTCATGAGATGTACTGATCTGGAGCAAAAGTGAAATGGTAAAAATAGTAGTGAATGTGTGGTGCTCATATTGTATGAGAGGTCAAACTGGCATTGAGACTTACTGGCTCCATCCAATTCGACGAAGTTGGGCTTTCCATCAGGAAATTATGTTTCCTTGGGATGGGACAATTCTGATTGTTTCTAAATTTGGAGAATTCCTTGGGATCAGAGAGGCAATCATATCCCAGAATGCTCCCTCTCCCAGGAGGAACCTTGAGAATGGATTATTATTGGCTATCTTTGACTGGGATCAGAGATAAGACATTCTATTGACAAGAAGCCGAAGTGTGGCAAAAGTAAACTCAGAAGCGTGACATGTTAATGTTTGTGGGCTGAAGTGTGATGCAACGTTTTGTTATGATGGTCAGAGATAGAGTTTCTTCAAATTCTGTTTTAGGTTTTTTGACACATTTAATTAATTAAATGTGTACGTATATAATTTTATAATTAAACAAAAATATTTTAATATGTTTAAAATTTATATAATATATATACACACAATTAATTTTAAACATATTAAAATATTTTTGTTTAATTATAAAATGCTTCGGTAGGTGGTATGTGTCAAAGTAACATCCACATGGATGGCGAGACCCAAGGTTTCCCAGCAGAACATTGCCCAAAGCATCATACTTCCTCCGCCGGCTTGCCTTCTTCCAATAGTGCATCCTGGTGCCATGTGTTCCCCAGGTAAGTGACGCACACACAACCGGCCATCCACGTGATGTAAAAGAAAACGTGATTCATCAGACCAGACCACCTTCTTTCATTGCTCCGTGTCCAGTTCTGATGCTCACATGCCTACTGTTGGCACTTTCGGCTGTGGACAAGGGTCAGCATTGGCACCCTGACTGGTCTGCGGCTATGCAGCCCCATACGCAACAAACTGTGATGCACTGTGTATTGTGACACCTTTCTATCAGAACCAGCATTAACTTCTTGAGCAATTTGAGCTACAGTAGCTCGTCTGTTTGATCGGACCACACGGACCAGCCTTCGCTCCCCACGTGCATCAATGAGCCACTGTTCCATGACCCTGTTGCCGGTTCACCACTGTTCCTTCCTTGGACCACTTTTGATAGATACTGACCACTGCAGACCGGGGACACCCCACAAGAGCTGCAGTTTTGTAGATGCTCTGACCCAGTCGTCTAGCCATCACAATTTGGCCCTTGTCAAACTCGCTCAAATTCTTACTCTTGCCCATTTTTTCCTGCTTCTAACACATCAACTTTGAGGACAAAATGTTCACGTGCTGCCTAATATATCCCACCCACTAACAGGTGCCGTGATGAAGAGATAATCAGTGTTATTCACTTCACCTGTCAGTGGTCATAATGTTGAACCTGATCGGTGGATATATGTGTGTGTGTGTGTGTGTATCCTCCTGAGACCCATAAAATATTTTTTTATTTAATTTCATTCCCTATTCACTTGTGTCTCCCAAAATGCCTGATAAACATGTTGTAAGTCCTGGCATCTTCTACAGTGAACATGTATGAAATCAATGCCGTTTTGTAACAGTCATATTTTGATTAGAAACCCCATAACATTTTCCTGAGATTTATGACAAGCAATTTGAATATTAGTCCGATTTAAATGATAATTACAAAATATTATCATATTTTCATAAGAGTACTAAATTTGGTCACTAAATTAATGTCAGTCATTTTTAAAGACCAATGAGAAGTTGTTGTCAACCTCCAAACATTTGGGACATTTGCAGGACATCCAGAATTAAAACTGTGAAATGTATGGTGTCAGAGAAATTCTCTAAAATATAATGTCCACTACAGTGGACAAAAGTCTATTTATTTATTTATTTATTTATTTATATATATATATATATATATATATATATATATATATATATATATATATATATATATATATATATATATAGTGTGTGTGTGTGTGTGTGCTATGGTGCATGTGTGTTTGTATTCACCGTGTGTTTTTGAGCATGTGTGTTTTTCATCGGTGTAGGATGCTTAATTCCTTGATGGTTGCCTGCTGTACGGTGCTTGCTCTCTGCTCTCTAACAATCTGCTCAGCGAGGTGTGACCAGATATTGTGCATCTGAATCCTACACTAGACTACTGATGCAGCGGGAGAGGGGAGGAGAGAGAAAGAGGGAGGGAGAGTGAGTGTGTGACCAAAAACGATTTCTCTCCCACACGCACAGAGAGACCGATCTCTCTCTCTCTCTCTCTCTCTCTCTCTCCTGCAGTGGAGTGCTGGTGGCTGTTCTGGATTCTCTATTTCCTTTCCTCCTCAGGGAGAAAGGTAAGTTTCTCCTTCTGTTCTTCATCTTTCAAGAAATGTTTCATTATAGAAGCTACAGCCTCTCTGCAGATGGCTGAATCATCTGATTTAGATATATTTATGACAACCTCAGGCAGAAATGTGTGTGTCAGGTCCATAAACATCTGTATTTGCTCTATAACCACAGCTCATGCTCTTGATCGTGCTAAACGGATGGTTGTGTACCATCTCAGACCTCTTCACACATTCACATATGTGCGATGTGGGAAGAGCTCTGCGTTTTAGATGCATTCTGCTCCTCTGGTAACCATGGCGAAGGCAGCCAGCGTAGCAGCCTGTGCATTTTCAGATAATCAGGTGATCCGGATGCTTTAAGAGAAAAGCCCACGAAAACATTAACGTGACAGGTAATTTATCATGTTTTCGCAGCCAAGTGTAATTGACTCTTGATTAGCAGCATTATGTGTGTGCCAAGACAGAAAGCAGTGATACACATTGCAACATTTGAAGATTACAGTGAAATTGCCAAGGAGTTCACTGTCACAAATGTCAACAGGTTGTTCGGACCACATTGATAAGCAACTATAAAAACATCTTAAATAATTTGATTGATAGACAAATATCATGTGAGCATTTCGAGTGTGTATAGTGATAATGCGAGCAGGGTATAAAATGAAACACCCAACGTTGATGGTGGATGGCTGAGAGCAAAAAACTATAATCAGGACATATATGATATAATTCATCAATATACACGCACGTATAGACTAAACATTAATGGATTGATCCATTCAGGCCTGCAACTTGATTACACTGTTAATGAACACTGTAGTGACTGACAACTATGAGGACGCAGAAAGCCGTTGATGTGGAAAATGATTGTGTACATGGAGTCAACATTATTGAGCCCAGTGTTTTGTAGTGTGAGGGAATGGGATGAGAAACACTGTAAAAAAACAGCACATTCAACACCCCATCAAACCGATCTATTAAGGTGATTTAGGGGGGTCCTTCTGATCGTGGGATGGTTTTATGGCTTTAGTTTTAATTAATTCATGAATTAAGCAGCTCGTGCTGTACATAACTTACGTCATCACTAGAAAAAATTGAAATAACCTATTAAACATTAAGACAAGACCTTTCTCCTTATATAGAACCTTTTTGCATTAAAGAGTTCTTTCAAATTGAGTCAGGTACCCTAGGGTTCTATATGGAACCCCACTGAACCATTTTTTTCTAACAGTGTAGCATTTTACTACTAAAATACTGTGTAGTCTCTGGTAAACCAGCCCTAAATATTCTTAAACTCTATTCTATAAATTCTTATTCTAGGACTAAGCTGCATTTAGATCATAATGCACCAGACCATGTCTGCTCTGGTTCATGGTTGGGTTAATTTGAGGTTAAGGTTATAGGCTAATGGCTTTTGCTGTCTCTAAAAATCTTTAGACTGTGTTTAAAGAAAAACCCCTTTATGGGCATCAGTGTTTTTGTTTTTTTTATGGCTGCAAGTCATAAATATCCCCTCCCCCACATTGTCTATAAGATAAGAACCAGAAAGGCTCGGTGAATAAATCATTTGGTTTCATGAAGGTGTGAGCCAATGATTCCCACAGCCGACGTGCACGTCTAGAGGCCTGTTAAAATAATTGATACCATGACTATTCGATCTGTCACCACTTAAGAAGGTCCTCAGCGCTAGACCTCCTTTAAACACGTATATTGAGAGAAGGACATTTTGACCCTGACTCTAGACCTTTTCTCAGTCCCCTAATAGTTTCATTCAGATCCTCTTTCTTCTGATTACGTGGAATCACCATTTTGTCTCTCATTGTGGATCAAAAATTCAGTTTACGATAGATGGTGATGCCTAGAATTCACAACATTTTTAGATCAGTGGTTCTCAACTGGAAAATTCAGGTCCATTCTCACAGGGTTACTGATAGCTGAGATAAACAATGCTGATATATAGGGAAGCAAGGAGTTAGTAACACTATAATTTTGACAGATCAGAAAAGAGCTGTGGTAATGTCATCAATATCATACACTTCCATCTTTTTTTTGAGCTCACAGGAGAAATTGCATGCGACTGTGAGCACATTTGTAGATTTTATGACCAAAAAAACTTATTTTTTGCCTAGCAGTTTAATTTACATGACCTGAAGTAGCTATTTCTCTAGTTTAATTTGATGCTTTGTATTTATGTTAACTTCAAACCCACATGCTAAAACAGTTAGCCTTGTTATGGCTGTTTGGGGTGGGGATAGTTGTAGCAGTTTATTAAATTTTTTTTTACAACCAACCCCTCTGATGATTCTAATGAGTCGAGTTATCAGTCACATCCTCTGCTGAGGCAAGATCATTAGTTTTTTTTTTTGTTGTGTATCAAGGGATTTATTCAGTAAATTTGTTTCCATCATAGTTTATGCGCATGTCTTTTTACCAGCTAAAAAATTATCTGCCTCAATTGAATGCACAAGTAGAATTTATGCGCATATTAATGTTTACATTCAGCGGGGTTTTTTTTTTTTTTATGCAATATCTCAATTCACATAAAAATAGGTGGATCTTGGAAACAGCTTGTGATTGATTATGTGACAGGAATACAGTTCACTTACACTCACACAAACACGCGCAGCAATTGTTTTGCACTACATTTAATGTTCTAAAAAAATACAATGTAATGTTTGTCAGTTTAAATTGTTTACGTTGTTCAAAACTGTTTTTTTTCCTTTGTTCTTTAATGATGTTTATGCAAAAATTGGATAGTGTGGATGTTATTTCAGCAAATTATCTCTGTGTTACATCTATCCCCAGCTAGTGTTACAACTCACAAATGTGGCTACAATGCATCAAAATTTGAGACATCTTGCACAAACAACCACTGAGTTACTGATGCTCAACAGTTTTGGTCTTATGTTAGGCCACTACTTGATATCCATTGCAAAATCTTAAAAACAAAAAACCAGTTGAGAACCACTGAGTAAAAATGAAAATGGTAACAGTTTGGATGATAATTGTAATCTGTTTTATGAGTGCAAGGGGGACAGACACACATTGACATTGTGGGTTACAGACACTCTATGTGAAATATAAAATATAAAAAACTCACAAATATAAAAAAAACTCAACAAGGGAAAGATTTCAGGCGAGGGCTAAATGTGTAATGTTAAATCAGGAGTAGCTCTTGAGCACTCACTTTTTCCCTTTTTCTGCTTGAGTGATTACATCCTGCTCTGGCAAGCCCTTTCTTTGCCATGCACGGTGCAACAAAATGACAATGAAGAGGGAAAAGAGAGTGAGAGAAATGGATAGAGACGGAAAGAACAGAAGAGACGGGGGCCTAATAGTAAAGCACAGTGCTATACAGTCATTTAGGTTTCCTGTTTGGCACAGACTCTGACACATGCACACAGCAGCATTTGTGATGCTGTTTAACAAGCTCCTGTGGGGTAGGACTTACTGAGGCATTTAGCACCGGCAAAACTGTTCTTCTGAAATTGAACGTTTCAGATGATGTGAAAGACAAAGCCGGGGGGCAGAGAAAGCTATAGCATCTAATAAATGTTTTGATAAATCTGGTCTGTTGTAATACAGCCTTTAATGGTTAAAATCAACTTTCGCCTCGCTAGTGACGGCCCCGAAAACAGGACTCTCTTCGCTAAACGCAGGTGGTGTGTGGAGTAAACAGTCTGATAGTGATGACGGTAATGACTATGAATCAGCCAGGCTTCAACAGTGTACATGTAAAGAACATTTCCAAAGTGAAGCAATATCAACAGACATTTTCAGAATATTGTTTTCAAATAAATAAATGTATGCATATGTTCAGCAAAGATGCATTAAATTGATCACAAGTGACAGTAAAAAACTTTTACATATATAAAAATAAATGCTGTTCTTTTGGATTTCAATTGTAGAATCCTAAGAAAAAATATCCTGGTTTCCACAAAAATTGTAGGTAGCACAATTATGTTTGACTATGATAATAATAAATGCTTCTTGATCAGCAAATCAGCATATTAGAATGATTTCTGAAGGACCATGTGACACTGAAGACTGTGGGTGCTGAAAATTCAGCTTTGCCATCACAGGAATAAATTACATTTTAAATATTTTTAAATAAAAGTTATTTTAATTGTAATAATATTATTATATTATTTTATTGCTGTTGTATTGTATTTTTTTTTTAATCTGCTTTGGTGAGCGTAAGACTTTTAAAAAAAAACATTAAAAATTCTTACCCACCCCAAACCTTTGAATGGTAATGTACTTGTGTAACAAAATACAACCTTTACAGGCTTATTAATCTCTTAAAATCTTTATATAATATTTTCATGTTTATAAATTTGCTGTTATGTTTTTGTTATTTTGCAGCTATTAAACTTTTACGAAAGGGTCGGTTAGATGCATATCGACTCAGTTACCCAGGAACCAATAATCTATAAATGATCACAAAGGCCAATGTGCATCTTTAGATTATGGCAGATTTTTGCGCTTTCTAAAAGACAAATCTGCAATCCATCAGTCTCTTTTAAACACATTAGCCCAGAGCCAGTTAGCTGGTTTAATCTAGTAAGCAAACCTCATTAAGCTATGAGAAGGGGTTCAGTCTTTGAAAAAGACTCTGAGAGAGGCTATTTCTGCTATACCAATGGCATTGAGAGATGGATAAGACACAATGGGGTTACAGAAAGAAAGGAAATGAAAGAGAATTTCAAAATACTTATCCCGCTATTTACTGACCAAAAACAACCAATGTTATTCCCAGTGGGAGAGTAGAGAGTTTATTGCAGTTTCAAATCATTTGCGTGAGGAGGAAAGAAAGTGAGCGAGAAAGAGGAACGCGGGGGCTGCAAAGAAAGAGAAATTTTATCAAATTCAACTCCTCTCACTGAGGCTACAGGCCATCAGCTCTATACTCCAAAATTAGCCCACGGCTCCACAAAGAAACCGGGCCTCTATACGTCCTACTACACCACCCCCATATATACACTGCCACAAAGAGACCTCTAGTCTCCTATTAGTATTCTTGAAGAGCCCTGCCTCTATAATTGTTCTGTCAATGGAGAGTTGAGGCCACCTCTGTGACAGCAGGAAGTGAGATTGGTATTTGACTACTACTCAAAGGCTTAAACTTAAATGGGTTTGTGTACAGGTGCAATGGAAAAACATTTATAAAATAACTTACTTGAAGTAAACTGAGGATATCAATGTTTTTTTTCTCTACTTTAGGTTATTTGCTGCAGAAGCCCAGTGCATCTGGTGGGCGTTCCTCGGAATGTCAGACACCATGTGAGCAGTGGACCAGTACGACATTAGAGGGGCAGAATGCTGCTTCTGCGTGGGACTCTTGTGGTCTTCTCTCTCTTCAGTTCTGTCAGTGGGTTTTTCAGCAGGTTTGGGCCAAATCCGACAACCCAAACCAAGGCAGACTCCAAAGGTTGGGAATGGAAAATTCCAACATTCGGTTTGGGATCATTTAATTTTTTCAGTGAGGCTAAAGGGTCTGCCACGACAAAGGTGAGCCCGACACTTCCAGAAGCAACCACAAAAGACTATACTCTGAATTCAGAGGGCTTAACCAGCCCAAAATACCAGCCGACCGCAACCACAATCGAGGAGCTTCAAAGCAGCACCGTTCAGATAGGCACCGTGCTGCCTTTAAAATCAGAAAAACTGCCAAGAAATGACTTATTCATACCTGAACCTCCCTCTAAGCGCGATCACAGCTATGATCTTGACCTCTGGCCTCCCAATAATGGTCAAAGCACAGCAAAAAACCCACAAACGACATCTCCCCAGATAACTGAGCCAGAAACACAAACATACACTGTATCCACTGACCAAAGTACCAGCACCACTCAGACTACAACATTGAGAAAGATTATGGAAACCATGAACCCTTACAGTGACCAAACTGTACCCACAGACACTCGGTCAACAACATCAGAACTAACGACAGCTTCATTTCAAACCACGATTTTCATAACATCAGCAGACCCCAAGCCTGAAGTTTCTACTGAACCTCTGACCACAGTCAGCGCTGAACAAAACATATTGGGGACAGTAAACGCAGCCTCAAAACCAGAATGGATGCCATTTAAACCCACTAGCAAGGTTCTAGATGGATTTACATGGGTAGAGCAGACCACAGGCCCAACAGAAGTGCAAAGTTTTGGCCCAGATCCCACTCCCACTCTGCCAGCAGGAGGTAAGTCAACCCCACCTTTTCTTTTCTTGCTTACAACCCAAGCATATGATCTAAGATATTATGAAACAAACACAATTTGAACTCTCCTGAGCAGGCATGAGTGTATTTGAATTTGTCCTTTTGTTTAATTGTTTTACCTCTAAAGTAAAGAGTTGCCAAGCCTTTATTGATTACCAGTGAAGGGTTAACAGTGGAATCAATGAGGCTGGTTAACTGATTAATGGCCCCCGATTCCCTGGAACATGCAAAATATTGTCAATAAGTAGTGAAATGTATGATAGTAAGAACAGGGACCACCCCATTATGGCTGATATCTGTATATTTAGTCTGAGAGCTTTGCTTATCCAGAGAACACATGGGTTATGTTTAAAATAGCCTACTGCTTTTACAACAACATGTATAGTGAATCATACGTCGCCCCAAGAATGAAAAGACTAATTCAATTTTGCATTTAAATAATTTTTTTTCTTTCTTTTTTGTAGTTCAAATAAATCCAATTCTCATTACTATAATGATAAATAAAAATTAAATCAGACAATCATTGTTAAAGTTCTGCCTTATAGTAATGAGAATTTAAGGGAAAATACTGTCATGAAAATAAAATAAATATATAAAATCTAAATTGTACCAAAATCTCTTTATAATAAATCTATGTACAATAAAAAGTGTACAGTAACAGTGTACAGTGTGCTCGTAAACATTTTTATTAACAATCCAAATTTATTTATTTATAAGACCTAATGTAATGAGGGCAGCAATGACAACAACATATTGAAGCATACTACTGTTTGTTACAAAAAGTTTGTTACATGTTTGTAATGTTGTTGTATGATGCACATACAATTTCTTTTTAGACTCTAAGCAGTATTCAGTATGCAATAAGCAATATGCTAGTATTTCCATTACAAAAATGTGCATAATTTAAGGTCAAGCTTTGACATTTTGATCCAAGATCAGGTTTGACTGTACTTATAGTTGTTAAAAACAAGATCAAGACCTGTAAGATCAAGATGCCAGCCAGATCAGTATTGACCTCCTTTGAGATGAATGCATACAAAAACTCTCCAGATATCCTTGTAAATAGTGTGCCAGGCACCTAGCTGTGGGGTATGTGCAGTGGCTAAGCATGCTAACCAGTATTGACATGGCTCTGTTTGATATCTACAGCTAAAGGAGCGGTAAGACAGATGCGTGTGTGTGTGTGTGTATGTGTATGTGTACAGTGAGCATGGGATTTGCACTTGAGAAGTAGCCAGTTGGGCGGTATGTGATCAGTATTCCGATGGCAGAGTCAGCAGAGCCAGTGAATCCTCAGGGACGATGTTTTTCCGCACCGCCTGTTCATGGATGCTGAGCATGCCTCTCTCAACATTTTTAGTCTCCTTTTCTCAATTCGCTCTATCCATCCTCTCTTTCAGTAATAGGCCTCTCTTGACGTTTACTGGGCATCTCTCTTTCTTTTCCACCCATAAGTCTCATTTAGCCCTTTAGTCTTATGTTTTCTTTCAACATCTCCTCGCCCCCAGAGTCATGTTTTTCCATGTCTTTCTGTTCTTTTTCTTTCCATCCGAACTCGTAGAATCTTTTCAGATGGAAAAGGAAATGCAAAGAAAGAGAGATATGGGGAGTTAAGATCTGCTACCATCCACCTGGCCTTTCTCTGAGAGTTATTGGCTTGCCGCAAATCTTGGGCTCCTGCCCACAGTTTTTTGTATCAAGGGTTAAATGCTGTAATACCGCTGATGGAATCAATTTAGCCTTTTCTTCAATACATGTACTTTTATTTTGCATTATCCATATTGTATTAAGCACTGGAGATTTCATTTTTAAGTCTGTTAGTAAACATTTGGCAGATGGAAATGAAATTAAAAAGTGATTCTGCAGCAAAATTCAGTATTGGGACAAATTCAGTATTGTGACTATTTAAAGTGTAAATTTAGCAACAGCTTAATCAAATAGGATTTTTACGTAAATGTTGGGCTGAAACAGCTATTTTCGGTTTTGGAGGGCTAAAATCAGTGACTGAAACAGACATTTAATTAGTGCTTCTCCGATGGCACGTTTTGACCTTATTCAGCATGTATTTTGTGCACATAACATGGATAAGCATGTAAGCTGTGTGGACACCAGCTCTGGAATTGCAATATTAATTTCTCGATTTGAATCGGTAATGATATGGTTTCTTAAATCTGAAATCTTTTAGTCTGTGCTGTTTTCTGTTGATGCATTAACAAAACTTAAAACTAAAAATCTGTAGCGTGCCTGTCATCCAATGATCGCAAAAAGCTTTGTTACTTTTAATATGAAGCAATGTCTCAACAGTTAATGTCATTGTGGCACTCTTTAATACGGCATGATAGATCACTGTAGCGCCTCAAGCTGCAGCACGGATCAAGCTCACATGAACCAAACTTATCTCCTCTTTACTACTAGTTACAGCACAAAATAAAAAAAAATGGGTGTGCACCAGAAGGTATGTTAAAAGATACATTACAACTTACTGAATCGCTAAATCTGTTTCAACCAGGGAAAGACGTCAATAAAATAAGTTATTACAATTTATTATTGTTTATATTTCACCAACAAATTTTAAAAAATCAAAAACTTGGTTTTAGATATTTGAGGGTTGATTATTAAATAAGTTTGATGGATTAATTAATAATTTCTTTTTTGGCAAAGTGCATCCTGAATTTTCAATTTATGGCCCAGAATTTTCATTGTGGTGTATCTCTACTCTAAGAGTGTTACAGTGCCTCTGTGTGTGTACTTGTTTAACCTACATTGTGAGGACCAAATGTCCCCACAAGGATAGTAAAACCTGAAATCACCCTGCCAGCGGTCCCCACAAGGGAAATGGATTAATAAACATACTAAATTATGTTTTTTCGAAAATGTAAAAATGCTGATTTATTAGGAGTAGGTTTAGGGGTATGGTTAGGGGATATAATATACAGTTTGTACAGTATAAAAACGTGGTGAGTCCCCCACAAAGTGTGTGTGTGTGTGTGTGTGTGTGTGTGTGTGTGTGTGTGAAACAGCAAATTATTGACCAATGTTTCGGTCACCTTGTCTTCTGGCGGTGCAAGCAACCACAAATTGCTTATCCCCCACCTCAAAAACACGCTGGAGCTGAGAGCAAGGTCAATTACCCCACTGGACCTGAGAGGAGGAGGGGAGTCTGGGAAAAAGGAGAACGCTAAAGAAAGAAAGGCGTGTTGAAATTGTGATAGGCTAGAAGAGGAAACCAGGCTGATTCTCACAAACACTGTCTGGGTCATATGTCACCCTAAAATAAAAATAAAAAACAAATTTGCATAGAAGAAATGGGAAATCCTATTTTTATTTATTTGTATTACCCCTCATAATGTAAAAAAATCTAATTTGTATTACTACAGTAATACAGAAAAAATGCAATTTGTAAATTAAATTGTAAATATTTTAGTGAATTATATTTATATGAAATAAAATAAAATTTGTATATGGACAATCATTGAATTACAGTTATGGAAAATTATTTTTTTAAGCCAATTACAGTAATGAGAGTTTGATTGAAAACATTAATATGAAAATACTCATAAAAAAGGCTTAGTCATAATTGTGCAAAAGAAATCTTACTATTTTGCGAAATACATTTTTTTTTCTGTGGGGTGAAATATAATGACATTTTAAATTTAAACTGACCTGGAAATTTCCTTTTGTAAGATTTGACTACTTTCCACAGGGATAATAATCCTAGATGCTTATTCCTCTTATTCTATTTCTCTCTTTCTGTTTCTTTATTTCTTTTTCTTCTCTCCATCCTACTGCAAAAACAACCCTGCTGATGTCAGTGCTGTGCGTGGTCACCTCACCTCAACTCCACAAATCTTTGTCTCATCATTTTTTTTAAAATGCTTATTAGTTACTCATATTCAAACATAAAGACAATACAGATCATTCAGGTCATAGGTCATTCAGGTGGCAATGCAAACATGTGACTGCTGTCTGATCCAGATGAATATGCCGTTATTGTTCAGTCAAAAGAATCAGCATTTGATTACATCACTTAATTCTGTGGTTGTTAATATGCTAGTTATGTCAGGAGTAGATCAGATCTTAAACTAAACAGTTGTCAAGGTTACGGCTCACAAACTGGTTACAATGTGATTGTTGTCATGGCAACACTGCTGAAAAGCTATGTAGTATATTGTTGACTGTTTTGGGTACAGGTTGTCACTAAATGCATTGTTTGAGAGTGTATGTTTTAAAGTATTTACATTACTGTCATTTCATAAGAGGCTAATCCTATGATTAAGCTTTCTCAAAGTGTCTAGACTAACTGACTCATTACTGCCTGTGTGGAGATTCTGTGTGACTTTACTGAATCCCAAAAAGAAGGAAAATGAGTAACCTCCCCCAAGGATCCTTTTTTAATGAAATTCAGACTGGCCTTTCTTCTCTTGAACATACTGAATTGCATTCATAATCTCCCATACAAATACACACTCAGTCATTCACACATACACATTCAGCCCTATGAGGGAGATTCAGTGATGTATGTCACACTGTGCAGGGGTCGAAATGACAAATTCTGATCTAATTCCATCTTTATTAATATAGACCAGGGAAAGAGTTGGAGGAGGGGTAAAAAAGGAGAACAAGTCAGGAAGATGAAGGTAAAGAGGGTTTCTTAGATGAATAACTAGCTCTGAGAGAACATTAGTCATCATCTAATGAGGATCTGTGGTCTATAGGTGGTTCTGGCAGAAAGTGACGGGGGATGTTTGATGCTTCATTTGAACACAGCTGGTGTAAGAGTCAGAATCTCTAAATCACCCATGAACAGACAGAAGAGACTAATTGAGTACAAGGCTAATGGATGGACAGATTGCAGATGGATGGATGGATATAGGGATGGATTGGATATATGGGCAGATGGATATGGACGGATGGATGCACGGACAGATTGGCGAATGGGTGGATGGATATATGGACTGATGGATATGGTGGGTGGATGGATGGATGGATGGATATACACTCACCTAAAGGATTATTAGGAACACCATACTAATACTGTGTTTGACCCCCTTTCGCCTTCAGAACTGCCTTAATTGTACGTGGCATTGATTCAACAAGGTGCTGAAAGCATTCTTTAGAAATGTTGGCCCATATTGATAGGATAGCATCTTGCAGTTGATGGAGATTTGTGGGATGCACATCCAGGGCACGAAGCTCCCGTTCCACCACATCCCAAAGATGCTCTATTGGGTTGAGATCTGGTGACTGTGGGGGCCATTTTAGTACAGTGAACTCATTGTCATGTTCAAGAAACCAATTTGAAATGATTCGAGCTTTGTGACATGGTGCATTATCCTGCTGGAAGTAGCCATCAGAGGATGGGTACATGGTGGTCATAAAGGGATGGACATGGTCAGAAACAAAAATATTAAAAATAACATAGTGGTAACAACGCATGATGGATCCATGTTCTCATTCTGTTTACGCCAAATTTTGACTCTACCATCTGAATGTCTCAACAGAAATCGAGACTCATCAGACCAGGCAACATTTTTCCAGTCTTCAACTGTCCAATTTTGGTGAGCTCGTGCAAATTGTAGCCTCTTTTTCCTATTTGTAGTGGAGATGAGTGGTACCCGGTGGGGTCTTCTGCTGTTGTAGCCCATCTGCCTCAAGGTTGTGCGTGTTGTGGCTTCACAAATGCTTTGCTGCATACCTTGGTTGTAACGAGTGGTTATTTCAGTCAAAGTTGCTCTTCTATCAGCTTGAATCAGTCGGCCCATTCTCCTCTGACCTCTAGCATCAACAAGGCATTTTCGCCCACAGGACTGCCGCATACTGGATGTTTTTCCCTTTTCACACCATTCTTTGTAAACTGTAAACTGTAAAATGGTTGTGCGTGAAAATCCCAGTAACTGAGCAGATTGTGAAATACTCAGACCGGCCTGTCTGGCACCAACAACCATGCCACGCTCAAAATTGCTTAAATCACCTTTCTTTCCCATTCTGATATGGTGGGTGGAAGGATGGATGGACAGATGGATTGGTGGATGGATGGATATATGGGCGGATGGATGGATGGACAGATGAATATACAGATGGATGGACGGATGGATATGTGTATATAGATGAAGATAAATATAGATGTATTAGATAGATATGGGTTGATGGGTGGATAATGTATAATGATGTAGATGGATGGATAAATATAGATGGGTGGATAAATGGATAGACGGAGAGCTACATTTTCTGTGAATGATGGAATCAAGTGGTGACCTAGTGATGCTTGATGGTTTAGTATGAGTGAACCCCTGCCAAGAGAGGATGAGTTGAGCTGTGCACAATCACACACACACACACACACACACACACACATAAACAGTCCTTTTGTAGGCTGCCCTCTTGATTTGGTGCAGAGCTCATTATTCATGCTAATGAGAGACAGTATCAGCACTAGAATGAGGATCTGCTGTGATCAGGCCTGAAACGAGCATCCTGACAATATATAAAAAAAAACTGGATCATGCAGGTTTCACGAGGATCACGAGGGATTATTATAGATATCCAAACAGTCTACTGATTATCCTAAAAGTCATGTGTGTGTCTGTATATGCAATGAAAGCTTTCTACACTAAACATAAGATGAACACAAATCTGCACACTTATTTAGGCACATTGACACTACACATCCATACATAGAGTCTATAGGCACATGTATGCCCAAACAGCTACATAGCTACACATTTGGGAATGTAAACATTCCAAGTTTTATTCTACTAATAAAGAATGTGACAAACATGGAAGCATGATGTGTGGCACTTAATGGAACAATCTATTTCAGTATGATCTGTGGGAATCAGTGACTAATGACCAGATAATAAACACTCTGGCCTCAATGTGTCAGGTCTCTTTTCAGTGTTGGAAAGGTGTAAGTGCTAGACAGCCACACACAGCCCAGTGTTTGTAATTTTTCTCCGAAAATTTTTGCTTCGGATTAGTTTGATAATCCTTTTTGGTCAGAAAGATAAAGTTTTACTTTCTGATCCATAATGAAGCTCTGTCACAGTGGAGTGGAGTGCTCGCATTCAAACATGAAAGTCGAGTCATTGTAATTAAATGCCAGCTCCAATGCCACTGAAGCCTAGCCTGGAATACCACAGAAATCTGCTTGACATAACTAGGTTAGGAAATGTTCTTGTTTCTCCACTCTTTCAGTCATAACATTCATTCAGCACCACATTCTCAGCCTTGTGTGCTCTGTTTTCCCAGCAGGCTTTGCATTGGAGGAAGGCGATAAGGAAACGGGGAAGAGTGCTGATCTGACAACACAAAAGCGACACGATGAGCTGACAACATCAGCTAGCGTAACGACTCTCAGGAACAGAGGTAATTAAAACGGTCTGATGAAATACAGGCCTGTATGTAATCTACACCTGTGATAATTATGCTCTGATAGTAATCTTGGGACATAAACTAGTTTTCAAAAGGCACAAGTATATTGGAGAGAACCTCAACCTAAGTAAATTTTGCACCACATTCAAGCTGCCCAACCTCATTTGTTGAAAGAATGGTTCACAAAATGTTTTAAAAAGTCATCATTTATTTATGTCTTTACAAACCTGTATGACTTGAAGTACCATACAAATATCTGTCAATATGCCTCATGCACCAAATTCCACAAATTTAAGTCGTTTTCACTGATAATCTTTCTCTCTAGTGAGCTGTTAACCGCTGAGACCAGATCATTAACGGCAAAACTCAGCTCAATGTAACTCAAACTTAAATGCTCATGACAAAGTCACAACTTGCAATAATTGACTGTCACCACACGTTTTCCACTTGTCATTTGCATAAAGTTGAGCATTTCTGAACCTTTTAACACTCTCGGCTGCCATAGAAATGAATTGAAAACACCCACTCTGCTTACTCCATGCCAGTGTAAACACACCTTCAGTCTCGAGAACCCGATCAATCTGATTTGTGAAAGAATTGGATTGATGAACTTAATCAACAAATTTATTGGAAATATCTGATTCTAGAACAATTCTTTCACCAATCAGACATTACTACTTGTCTCATGAACTCTATAATCTCAGATTTTCCATGAATAACTTTTGGTCTATTTCTCACACAAAACTATCATATGACTTAAAAGACTTGGAATATACTGCACAAGTTGTATGAACCACTTTGATGATACATTTATGGTGCGATTGAATCCTTTAATCCTTGGAAGCTTCAAAAAGGATCTAGTCCCTATTCATTGTAATTGTATAGAAAAGAACTACAGTATCAGTATATTCTGCAGAATTTCTCATTTTTGGGTTTGAAAAAGTCATATTCCTTTGGTACAACATGAGGATGAGTAAAATGACAGAAATGTTAATTTTGGGTAATATCCCTTTTAAAAATGTTATACCAGCCTTCCATTGGTTGAACAAACAGACCAGAACAGTCATTAATTGAGCCCATGTTGCTTTGACTGGCCAGGGTGCTCAAACAAACAGATCTATGTTTTGATCCCTTTTCCAAGGGAAACCTAGAAATGGCTTACTTGTTTCTCCATATTATACTGAGATAAGTATCTAAACATTAAAATACATATCAGCTGTTAGGATGTTACATATTTCCCAAACACAGTAACAAGTGAGCCAAACGTTCTGGTTCTTTCAGTGAAAAATTAAAACCAACCTCTTCCTCCTCCTCCTCCATGTGATTTAGAGAATGACATATGTTTGTATGATACCTGCCTGGAGGAACCAGTTATAGGATCACTTTTATCTTGTAGTTGGCGCCTCCTAAACAAGCCAACCAGTAAACTGCCTGAGAGAGTTGAGAGTCGCGATGTGTTTCAGTAGAGTAGATCTATCAACTTATGGTGTTAAGTGTGCCATTTTACGTCACCTTCCCTTGATCTTGAGGTACGTCTTAGACCCAGCTTCTCTTCGGTAGCACCTAACCTACTTTCTCCCTGCTGCATTCAATGGGCTAACCTAAATTCCATTAATAGATGGGCAAAATATGCCACAACGATCCAAGAACCAGGTTGCGAGAATATGTGTGTTTATGAGCTGTCTCATAAAGTAAACTGCACGCAGAGATCCGACCTACAAAACTGCAGCTGCTGTATCTCAAATTAAAGATGCAAAAGGTTTCAAAATCTAGCACATATTCGGAAGGGAGGTGGATCAGATGGTCTTCCTGTCTCCTTCATGTCTCCTTCACTGCCCTCTTCTTTAAGTCAGCAGACCCAGGCCTCATCAATATGAATGGGATCATCCTACCCTGCTGTCCACTCATCTATTATTAGAGAGGGCAAAAATTGAAAGTGAGGCAGCACAGATTAAATCTGAATGAGTACTTGCAATGACATGATGGCACAGCACTGTATTCCTAATTAAGCAGAGGGTGTTGTTATTATCGGATCAGGAAGTCCTAAACCTAAAATACTTGTTGCTGGTTCCTGTTCTGACAACCTGTCCTGTTTACACTTGGTATTAATATCTGTCTTGGATGATTCAGACACATCAATGTATGCTAATGAAGTGCTAAAAAAGTGCATCACACATCGCACTCCACATGGGAGATACTACTCACAACTGATTTTAATAGAGTTGTTATTGGTGTTAGCATGATGTTAAGCTAATGACCAGCAACCTTTCTGGAATCAGTTCAACCTAATTAGCATAAAAATTCCTAGCACAAATAAATGCTCTGTAAAAAAAAAGTCAATTTTTTTATTTGATTAAAGGCCCACTGAAGTGCCTTGAAACGCGCATATTGGCGTAATTTCAAATGAAACAGGAAGACGGAGCGGGATATGTCGAACAGATCCTCCCCTTTTTTTAAATAGCCAATAGCGTTTAGTTTATTACAGCTCGGCCGGAGATTTTGAGCCCGGCTGGACGCTTCACATTCTAGAGAGCATTTGATTGGACAGAAAATCTGATGAGAAGCTGCAGCGTGATGTCATCAAAATCAGAGATTCATATTGGTGGAAGTGAGAGACTGTAAGTTTTGAATGTGAATCTTCTAAATATAAATTTTGTCATTGTTTTGGAGCCCACTAGCTTATAGAACAGTATGACTAACACATTCATTCTAAAAGCCAAAACACTTAAATAAATTCAATCTGAGATAGTAGAAAGAAAGTAGTCAAAGCTTTATCAAAAACTTCTCACAATGCATTCTGGCATTGCCTTCTCCATTAATAAGTGATATGGCCAAAACGAGGTATAAATGGAGTCTCAAACTAGTTTAGCACAAGCACTTGTCCTTTTTACCAATTTAAAGTATTAAAATGACTAAATAAAAAAATAAAAAAACTGATAAAATGAAAACACAACATTGCTAAAACTTAAACTAAAATTAAAGTATAAAAATATAACTAATAAAAAATATTAATAAATAATATAATAGTATATAAATAATACTAAAATAACACTGTTTTTCATCAACAATTATGTTATGCATCAAATTTGGCAGCCATTGTAATCCATACATTTTCTCAAAAACATGCTAATTGATAAACTACAGGCCAAGCTAGTGGTTAGTGATATGAAAGCTGACTATACATCTGAACAGATTTTGTAGGTAAAAATGTTTTTCTAACCACAAATGAAGTCAAACTAAAAAATTAGACTTTATAGACTCGCCCAGGGTGGCACAGTCAACAATAGACCCTGCCTATCATTTGAGTGGAATACCCATTAACCCCATGTGGATCAGTCTAGTCATTTGCCTTTGGTCTGCTTCCTGTCCCCTCCTGCTGAACTTTCATCTAGTTTTCATGTAGTATGATAACAATGCATGAGCATAACAACATTCCTCCTATGTTTACATAACTGTGTTTTTCTCAAGGCATTTTGTTGTGATAGACTGTGCACACAGATTGACAAACTGAGTGTCATCCAGTGTGGCAACATTGTTGCATGGATCAGGATCATTGAGATTTGATTGATTCCTGGACTGAAACTCTGGCTCGCTTCCATACACTAGTAATATTTTCCACACCCCTAAGGGTGGAGGGCACACAAGGGCGAAAGAAAATAAAGAGGGAGCTCCTGCCACAACAATCCCTCTTATCAGTGCTCTGCCTTCTCGCCACCTTCTTCCTGTGTCTGCCCCCAACACACTTTCTCTTCGTGTCAGATTGACACACTGCACACACCCTACAGTTAATGAAACACTAATTATTCTCATCAAGAGAGCTGGACCCTTACTAAAGCTGTTTTTCATACCATCCAGATCTAATTTGAGTTAGATTGTCATTTAATAGCATCTAGAAAACCAGACACCACCCTGCTGAGTCAAGAATTAATTTCCATGCTGGTCTAAACTGGTTTGCACTGGTTGGTAGCTAAATATTGGTATTTTAAACAGAACAATTTTATTTATTTTGGCTCAATGTTCTGTTCAGTCTTATTTTTATATATATAAAAACTACAGACACAGCAAACAAATGTTCTTCTGATGCAGTTTGACAATTTTATGTGATTTATAAAAATGATAAATTATCAAAGCAAGAATAAAAATATCCACTTAGCCAATCAGAAAAAAAATCTTGAATGAATCAAGTTTTTAAACACAAGTACAGTCTTGTGCAAACATTGGATTAGATTTGCATTGAAAATACAGTAAAAACTGTAACATTGTGGAATATTATTGCAATTTAAAATAACTATTTCTGTGTAAATAGTTAATAAATCCTTTTTGTATGTACATGTCGCATTCGGTTCAGCAATTTAGCCAAAATTGCCTTTGTGAGATTTGCACAGAAATTTTGTTTGTGCTGTTTGAATAAGACACATTAAGAATGGATATTTTTCATGAATGAACAACATAAAGCATAAATACAGAGTTGAACATCCATTCAGACAGTTATATTGAAAAGAAATCAGGTCAGTGTATTCCGATGAGCCAGCGTTTGAGCCAACGTTTGTGGCGAACGGGAGTACTTGACTGTAACCTATATTTAATGTAAGTGGATAAACAGCCATCTCGATGTCAAGCTATAAATCTAATGAGTGCTGCTTGGTGGTTAGTGTTGTGGTGGTGTTGATTAAAGAGAAGCATCTAATGAGCAGTGTGGTGCTGTTACACATACGCTATCATTAATCAAGGGCAGCTAGGTTTGATTATCTACTCCCACCAACAGAAGAAACACTACATAGGTTTTTGACATAAAAATGGAAGCCAATGCTCACCTCTTTATTTATCCAAAGTAGTGGTCATCAGCCAGATAGGCCAAAACTAGTGCAAAAAATACCAGACCCACCTTTGGGAATGACCCATGTCTCTGCGTAGGCCTCTGTTCTTTTTAAGGGAGGAAGGTCATAAAGTAGTTAATTTGGTTCTGGGTGTAACAGGAAATTGTCTGTCACTACTAGCATATAAAAGACTACAGAAGCCACCCAATATGAGACAGGGTCTCACCAGCACATAACACCATCCAGACATGATGTATTGGTTGGTTGACCACACAAACGAGAAACAATGAAAAAATATGCCTGCCTGTTGTCTTTTGACTTTCATCAAATCATATTTGCTAAAACAGGGATGGGGACTGGGCAATAATGGCATCTTTATTGAAATGGTTAATTGGATTTTTGTTGGTTTGTTTAGAAAAATGTGTACATTGACAGTAAAAGTTGGCATCTGCTATTCATCAAGTTATTTGTTAGACATTTATACATGTATAAAAATGGCACCCGTTTTGTATAATGGCCCATAAAGCTCCATGCTTTCTGTCTCAGGGCTTCAGTATACTCACAGGCTCTATTAGAAAGCCTGATCATGGCAGCTAATATGAGTTATGACTCATCTGCTCTGAAAAGGGTGTAATTAGGTGTGTCAGTCTCTCAAGAGCAGACGTACATCTCCACACTGTTATGCACAGGACTGATATGGCTGCAGAAGCTAATATCATCCATCTCATATGGATTTGCACATCAGTTGCAAATGCACAGCAGGCCAATCCTTCTAGTGCAGGGGGATTTAAAGGTTTTGAATGTCTTATCACATTTTACAGTGGCACATTAGATGCCACAAACAAACCTGTGTGGGTTTCTATAAAGTGTACATGCTGTACGGTGGTGATAGTTCATCTGAGGACTTGCTTTTGATTTCTTTTACATCACTTCTAAAAAGAAATGTTTGGTAAGCATTAGGAAGCATTTACAGAATTGGAAATGGCTGTCACATGGAACTTCACATTCTTTTCCAACTCTGTTAGGCTAAGAAACTCTAATGTAACACTCCTCAGCACCAGAGCCAAGCCACAGAATCCAAAATCTAAACAGCAGCCTTCTCCCATAGCAATCTTTGAATCAAACAATACAATCACAACTACATTTATATACACACAACAGATGTTTCATGGCAACCCACCAATCCCTGATACTTAGACAAATATGTTCTTCCACTGTCATTTATAATAATGTTTCTCTTTGTTAGAAATATCATATTGAGAGCTGTTACCTTTAATAGGTTACAAAAAACATTAGATGTGGAGTTTTCTGGATTTGGGAATCTCCACAGCTAAACCATGGTTTTCCACTATGAAACATGCTCAGCTGGGCAGACAGCTCAGAAATGTCCTCTAGTGGTGATGTCTATCACAGAAAAACAAATCATAGGTTGTCAAAGATGTTGGTGACTGTAATGACTGCTTTGGTTGTCTGTGCTGGAATACTCATTTTGTATACACTTCGTAAAAATAGGGCCCAATGTATGAAGGAATTTTCTGTATTTATTTTTCCACAGGTGTTTTATCCATATTTTGAATTACGCATTGCATTGCATTGTGTTGTGTTTCAGGGTTAAAAGAAATGTCCACAAACGGGAAGTTACCAGTAGATTTTCTATTTTTCTACAGATTGTTTTCCTACAGTGTATTTACACTCACCTAAAGGATTATTAGGAACACCATACTAATACTGTGTTTGACCCCCTTTCGCCTTCAGAACTGCCTTAATTCTACGTGGCATTGATTCAACAAGGTGCTGAAAGCATTCTTTAGAAATGTTGGCCCATATTGATAGGATAGCATCTTGCAGTTGATGGAGATTTGTGGGATGCACATCCAGGGCACGAAGCTCCCGTTCCACCACATCCCAAAGATGCTCTATTGGGTTGAGATCTGGTGACTGTGGGGGCCATTTTAGTACAGTGAACTCATTGTCATGTTCAAGAAACCAATTTGAAATGATTCGAGCTTTGTGACATGGTGCATTATCCTGCTGGAAGTAGCCATCAGAGGATGGGTACATGGTGGTCATAAAGGGATGGACATGGTCAGAAACAATGCTCAGATAGGCCGTGGCATTTAAACGATGCCCAATTGGCACTAAGGGGCGCTAAAGTGTGCCAAGAAAACATCCCCCACACCATTACACCACCACCACCAGCCTGCACAGTGGTAACAAGGCATGATGGATCCATGTTCTCATTCTGTTTACGCCAAATTCTGACTCTACCATCTGAATGTCTCAACAGAAATCAAGACTCATCAGACCAGGCAACATTTTTCCAGTCTTCAACTGTCCAATTTTGGTGAGCTCGTGCAAATTGTAGCCTCTTTTTCCTATTTGTAGTGGAGATGAGTGGTACCCGGTGGGGTCTTCTGCTGTTGTAGCCCATCCGCCTCAAGGTTGTGCGTGTTGTGACTTCACAAATGCTTTGCTGCATACCTCGGTTGTAACGAGTGGTTATTTCAGTCAAAGTTGCTCTTCAATCAGTCGGCCAATTCTCCTCTGACCTCTAGCATCAACAAGGCATTTTCACCCACAGGACTGCCGCATACTGGATGTTTTTCCCTTTTCACACCATTCTTTGTAAACTCTAGAAATGGTTGTGCGTGAAAATCCCAGTAACTAAGCAGATTGTGAAATACTCAGACCGGCCCGTCTGGCACCAACAACCATGCCACGCTCAAAATTGCTTAAATCACCTTTCTTTCCCATTCTGACATTCAGTTTGGAGTTCAGGAGATTGTCTTGACCAGGACCACACCCCTAAATGCATTGAAGCAACTGCCATGTGATTGGTTGATTAGATAATTGCATTAATGAGAAATTGAACAGGTGTTCCTAATAATCCTTTAGGTGAGTGTATGTGACTTATGTAACTAGCTTTCCATTCAGCTATTACATTTAAATGGGTCTTATCATGAGGAATCAAGATTTTATCATTTATAATGAGATAAGTTTATTGTACTCTTTTGACATAAAACAAAAAAACTTTGACATTTATAAGTGAACCCTAGGAGGAATAAGGACATTTATGATATTACCACTGATATGCTCTATATTACCATGTTTCAAAAAACATGCCTTTACACATCTTCTGTTACTAATAACGCAATACGTATGCTTTTCATTTCAGAAATGCCCACCACTATGTCTGAAGACTGGCTCACAGACCTTACTCAAGAATCTGCTCTCCCCGACTGCAATGCGGAACGTTCTGGAATCTGCAGTTCAAGTGACATTTGGCCCACCACTGTCCTGAGCAACATCAGCAGAAATGACAGCACAACCACTGTCTTGACCAATCTCTCTCAGAATCCAATCCTGTTTCCAGCCCCACCTATGTTTGTGGCACTGTATTCTGATTGGAACAGTGCCCTGGCAACATGGGGTTCAGCATGGGAAGCACACATTTACGGCCTGGGCACTGTGTTCTGTCTGGTCGCTTTGGCCTCCACCCTGAACCTTCTGTGCCTGCCCCTACAGTACCCATCAGGCTGTGGCTACTTTGCTCTGGTCAGTCTCTGCCTGGTGGCCGCTGGCTGCACAAGGGCCTTTGCCCTATTGTATGATGCGTACGGATACCAAGACCGCATGGCATCCACAGAGGCCTCGCTGTTACTTTACGAGGCACCATTCCCCTGCATAACTGCTGCCTTTGGCCTAGTATTCCTGCTCCTGTCAATGCGCTCTCGTATGCAGCTATCCTATTCCGCTTTTCAAAGACCTTGTTTCCTGGCCTGCTTGGTGTTTCTGCACTTTGCTGCTGCCTTTGGCCCTGTTGCATTACTCCATGTTGACCAGCAAGTCTACCTGTTTCTGTCCTTGATCTCTAGAGGTGCTTTTGTGGCTCTGGCAGCTTTCCTATCAGCTGCATATTTTGTGTTCTACTGCTACGTTCGTGCTGACTCCAAGCATATTTATCATCTGAACAACACATCACCGACACCAGCTGAACGCTACAACCGCTGCCCGTTTGCAGAGAGCAGAGATTGGGACCGGGCAGCAGCTGCAGTGCTACTCTCTGCTGTCTTCTCTCTGGCTTGTGCGGGCCTGCAACTCTATGCCATGCTGCATGCTCTCGGCATGGCTGGAAGTGCTGAGTCCTTTCGGCCTTGGCCGTGGTGGACTTTCCAATTCAGCTGCCGAGTGTGTGAAGCAGTGATTTGCCTCACACTGGTTCTGGTAGTTGCTCAACCAGTCTACTGTTCTGATCATCTTCCCCAACCAGGCAGTTGCTGGACAGAACTTCTTACGGCAAAGTCACCTATTATTCCTGGGAGCTACCAGTGGACTCTATCCCAGCAGGAGAAGCTGGCCATCTGCGATCCAATTGGGCATGGAGAGACCGAGTGCCTACCCTTGTACACATTGATGGATGACCGTCTCGGCAGCTTGAATGGCCTTGACCTTTTATACCATAGCAACCGGGCATTGGCCTATCGTGACCTTGACTTGCCCAACTCTCAACCCAACACTGGTGCCCCTTCTGTGGGTTCATCCTGTACCAGCGACTCCACAGCAGACCTGCGCCCTCCATCCCCCATAAATCTGCGTAGAAGCATTGATGAGGCACTGTTTAATGAGTCGCTATTTCCTATGAGTCTCTTCAGCCCTTTACGACCCTTCACCTCTAGTGACCACTCCCTGAATGGTAGAGAGACCAACTCCAGTGGTGGCCAAACCCTGAGAGACACCCTTACTCCTGATCCAGGCTTATACCGAACATCTTCATGTGTGGAAGTGCTACCCCAATTTCCCCTTCCTTCTCAAGCCCAACCAGATGGTCCATCTTTGGGTTTTCCTCCATCTCCATCTCCCTCACTGTCATCTTCCACTTGCTGCTCATCTCCAGAGCGCTGGAGAGGTAGCTCCAGTTCCTGTTCCCTCTACAGACAGTCTCTGGGTGACTCATCTCTGGTTTTGTGCTCTAGTCCAGAAGGACACCGTCCTAACCACCAAGGGGGAAGCTTACAGAGACCCTACAAAACATTAAAGTCAGAGGAGAGTCTGGACCAGCAATCAGAGTTTGACCAGTCTGTCCAAGAAGAATTTATCAGTGTGTGCAGACAGATTGATGCTCTTAGCGTCTGCAGTGAGACTATTGACCTCTAGGGGGAGACCTCTACTTTGACACAACCGAATGATCTAATATGATGATGCCAAAAGAGTTTCAGTGATGTGGTGGGCAAGTAATGTGCAGCTCAGGTGATTTGGTGAGTCTGTTTGCCAAGGTGTCAAACACATTTGCTCTTTGTAGACATACAGGAAAATGTTTTGTGGACCAGAACTGTGCCAAATGTTTAATTTTGTAAGGGTGTTTGTTGGTTTGTCAGGTAAGTTCTCCAAAGAGATGGATTCTGAAGTCAATACCCTTGTAAAGGTTTAAGAAGTGCCACCGATTGCCAGAAGCTTAGGCAGATTTTGTACAAAAGTTTTTTGATTATTGATAAATTTGTAATTGTAAAAAAAATTGTTTCAGAATTTCTCTTCAATGCTAATAATGATGTTTGTATGAATTTGTACAAAATCCCTTTTTGGTCTATATGATTAATACTGTGAGTGCAAACTACTGATAACCATACTGTAAAACAAATACTATGGACTCTAGCATCAGAAAATGGTTTCAAATTAAATGCTGTATAACCTGCCAAGTCCTATTTTATAATCACATCATTTTAAACCTTTAGAAAAGGTCTTTGTGCTTCTAGTCTTTAGGTGCACCGGTAGTTTTATCATCCAAGAAAATAACATCTCTTTAAGAGTCAGAGAAGGATAGAAGTTCTCTTGCAGCGCACTCTGCTGACAACTTCAGTTTAGTCATTCTGTAGCACTTGACAAACTGTGCTATAGACTGCCATATTATCCTGCTCATAGTGTATATTTGATATGAACTACAATTAATCTACCAGGTTTTACATGTTTTCAAATACTCAATTGTAATACACTTACTCAAAACATATTAAAATGAAGAAAAGTGAGTACATTTTATAGCGTGCATGTTCTGAAAACATGAACTATGTGAGAAACTGCTGATACATCTAATGTTTGTCATTTAGAGGCTGTTGGAGATTTTCAATAAATATATTGAAAATTGACATTTGTTCCATGCAGAAATATTTTACACCCATAAAGCAAAACTGTGCAAGTTTATTTTTATTTCTTTTTAACAATATTGAATAGGATAAGCAACCTCAGTTGAGTACACTGCAGTAAACAAACTTGGCTCGAGTTGTCAAAGACTGTGATTGTGGGCAAAGCAACATAGTAACAAGCAACATCCAGTTGATTAAAGGATGCAAACCATGTCTTTGTACATTGTTATACTGAGAATGTTGTACGTGGTGTATAATTGACCAATACTAAAGGTACAGAATGCTTGATTTTTAAACAAAAAAAAAAAAAAAAACTCTAGTGGAAAATGGAAAAAAGCAAAACAAATAGTACTGAAAACGTATTACAAAAACATATGGATGACATGCTTCATTTGGCAGTGATTATTATATGAAGCCATAGGATCTGGCGAGCACGAGTGGAGTGTTTTGGGTTAAGACAAATGTGTCCATTTATTACACAATACAAGGCATGTCACAGGTTCACCCAAAATGCAAAGCTGTAGGGGACGTTTAGATGACATGGACAAACATCCTGAGAAAGTACCAGGATATTCACAGCATTTATTTGGCTTTTACAGATGATTAAATTGTAAATAATAAAAAAAAATAAAAAAAATGCACTTGGCAGTTATGTAAATAATATAAACGTTGCTGTGTTATGGCTAAAAAGAAAAAAACAGCGTGCAAATTAAAACTCGTTATACCTGCTCTGCACTCGAGAGTCGCAACTGCAATAACATAGATCCCATAATCAGCATTCCTTGTTAAAATTGTTCCAGCTTTTTGATCAAAAATAATCTGACACTCCCAGAGCAACTGTGTATGTCTACAGATATCAGTTTTGGTATAATTATTTTGAATAGGAATCGTATCCAGTTACAGGATGCAGTATGGTGGACAGAGAGAGAGAGAGAGTCTGGTCTCACTGATAGTACAATACACATTTAACCATCACAAAATTTATCATTTTCTACATACACTTTTTCTGCCTTTTAAAATAAAAATATATCATATAGCATCTTCAGCAGTTACAAATTACTACAGAAAAGATTGCCTCAAGTATATCTGGAGCACTTCATTTCACGGCAGTCATTATTTTGCAGGAGGATATGGAGATATAGACATTGATGCTGCAACATGGTTGAATCGGTTTGGGAGGGAAAAAAAATATATATTCGCTCCAAATGCCGCCTTGTTTTTGCCAGTCTGCTCATAAACACAGATTCAAAAACACACACAGAGGCAGCTTTTTGGCAACCCTGATGCTCCCTTGAGTGCAACTTCCAAATTTCTGGGGATTGAATTAGTTTGAGGTCTTGCCCACAAACTCATCTAATACTTCTCTTCTCCATCTCTCACTGTGGTTGTTGTGCCTGAGGAACGGTGAAGAGCAGAGAAGGGTTGCTGGCAGGGTGGGCTAAATTCTAGGATTTGTCTGAGGTTTTGGTCACTGCTTCCCATCCGTGTTCTGCCCATTCCATTAGTAAAGACGTTTCTCATAACTATGGATACATAAGGAAATAGTTTTAGAGAGTGATGCTGATCTTAGCTTTGACATATGAAGATATTTGAGCACTGGCACCCTCTGGTGACTTACGAGTGAAGTCCATGTACGCCACCCTCCACCTGAGCAGACATGGTCCTCTTCTCGAACTTCAGCTCTCCAGAATACATCATGGAGCTAAATGTGTAACAGTGTAGGAATTTTTATAGTGCTTAAAAATAAACCAAATGCACAATAAAAAAAACGGACACATACTTACCGGAGTACAGAGAGGCTTTTTGCGCCAATGTCTTGGCAGCCGTGTTGGATTCCAGCGATGAGGTACGGGACAAATTTATGGATTGAGCCTTTGTCCTGCACTGAGCCCGACACCCCTTGAGCCACCTTCACCTTATCACCCTCACTGCCAAGACAGCCAATCAGCACACAGAACGTGAGGTCATGTAATGATAATATATCATTAAATACTGCACACTGAGTCGCATAATATTTTTATTAAGAACAGCAGAAGATAAAAGATATTTCATTCCATGCTTCCTATTACTTAATAATTTATGTTCAGTGAACAGTGTAATACACAAACACACACCTGAAGTATCGCTTCTGGCTGCTGGCGTTCTTCTCCATGGCATCTAGTGAGCCCATGCCTCTGTATTTCTTCAGTCGCACCCCATCAGAAAAGAAATACTCGCCTGGCGCTTCTGTGGTGGCGGCCAGCAGAGATCCCATCATCACTGAAGATGTTTCATGTAAACAGATGCATGAAAAGTTATATTTCATTTTCAATTTTAACTGTTAAAAGTGAACCTCAGCAACAATTACCTGTCGATGCCCCTAGGGACAGGGCCTTCACCACATGGCCGACCGTCTGGATGCCCCCATCTGCGATGACCGGCACCCCAAACCTTCGAGCGTATTCTGCCACCTTATACACAGAGGTGCCCTGAGGTCGTCCGCATGCCATGACTACAGGAAACAGAAATGGACACTTAAGCCAAATGGACATTTTTCTTTTTTTAAAGGGTGAGTTTTTATATCCCCATGCTGAAAACAAATGTAAATCCACAATTTAAAAGATTAGATGCTATAAACATGCTATAAAAAATTATCTGTGGGGTATTTTGAGCTAAAACTTCACATACACACAGGCTTATTTTACATCTTGTAAAAAGGGGCAAACAACCACCCCTTTAATAAAGACATTCTGAAGCGAATAGATGGGTTTTTATAAGAAAAATATCCATATTTAAAACTTTATAAAGTCAAATATCTAGCTTCTTCCAGACCGCCTTCCACATTCAACCAAAAAAAGTGTAACTGACACAAAGCCTTACACTTTTTTTGTAAGTTACACTCACCTAAAGGATTATTAGGAACACCTGTTCAATTTCTCATTAATGCAATTATCTAATAAACCAATCACATGGCAGTTGCTTCAATGCATTTAGGGGTGTGGTCCTGGTCAAGACAATCTCCTGAACTCCAAACTGAATGTCAGAATGGGAAAGAAAGGTGATTTAAGCCATTTTGAGCGTGGCATGGTTGTTGGTGCCAGACGGCCCGGTCTGAGTATTTCACAATCTGCTCAGTTACTGGGATTTTCACGCACAACCATTTCTAGAGTTTACAAAGAATGGTGTGAAAAGGGGAAAAACATCCAGTATGCGGCAGTCCTGTGGGCGAAAATGCCTTGTTGATGCTAGAGGTCAGAGGAGAATGGGCCGACTGATTCAAGCTGATAGAAGAGCAACTTTGACTGAAATAACCACTCGTTACAACCGAGGTATGCAGCAAAGCATTTGTGAACACTCACAACCTTGAGGCGGATGGGCTACAACAGCAGAAGACCCCACCGGGTACCACTCATCTCCACTACAAATAGGAAAAAGAGAAAAATATGGATATTTTTCTAACACAAACACATTGATTCGCTTCACAAGGCCTTTATTAACCCCCCAGAGCTGTGTAGAGTACATTTATGATGGATGGATGCACTTTTTTTTGAGCTTCAAACGTGTGAGCCCCATTCACTGCCATTATAAAGCTTGGAAACATCAGGATATTTATTCATTAATTAAAATTAACTCCAACTGTGTTCAACAGAAAGAAGAAAGTCATATACACCTAGGATGGCTTGAGGGTGAGTAAATCATGGGGTAATTTTCATTTTAAAGTGAACTACTCTTTTAAAGCTGATATTTAAAAAAAATTATGGCCATATACCCAGGCAACATGTGGGTAATTTGTTGAATGCATGTGTGTGAGATTGACTCCCAACCTTCCTGTGTGATGCAGATTGAACCACAGCCCATTCCCACTCTCAATGCATCCACACCTGCGTCTATCAGGTTCTTCGCCTGAGCAGCTGTAACCACTGCAGAGAGAGAGAGAGAGAGAGAGAGAGAGAGAGAGAGAGAGAGAGAGAGAGAGAGAGAGAGAGAGAGAGACAGAGAGAGAGAGAGAGAGAGAGAGAGAGACAGAGACAGAGAGAGAGAGAGAGAGAGAGAGAGAGAGAGAGAGAGAGAGAGAGACACTGAAGTCAGGGAGAACAACAGAGAGCAACTGTGCAGTAAGTGCTCAATGTAGCAATATAATGATATTCACCATTTCCACCCACAACCTGCAGCTCTGGGTATTTCTGCTTGATGTAATGGATCATATTTATCTGGTATACAGAGTTGCCTTGTGACGAATCCTGAAAAACAATTAGAAACAGTATATCGGTGATGCTAGTGGCAGAGATCTCACACTTCACATTAAATAAAGAGACCAAACGAGTGTTGACAAACAGTTTTGCTATACATGAAACTGATCTTGAAGACAATCGCCCTTCAAGCATTAATAAACCAACAGGCAGCAACTGCTTTCATTAATTTTCTTTAATATAGTGGCTGAAAGAATGATGTTTCCTTTATAACAAAGGCAGTGGCTTTGACCTACCAGAACCACTACATCTACCCCAGACTGCGAGAGCAAGTCCAGACGGTATTTGTCATCTTCACGGGTGCCGATGGCGGCGCCACACAACAGCTGTTTGCGAGAATCTTTGGAGGCCAGAGGATAGTCCCTGTTCTTCTTCAGGTCTGTGCGGGCTATTATGGCCACCAGTTCATCCTTGTCATTCACAATGGGCAGCTTACCTGTACAAGTGAACAAATATAACCTATTGAGACATTTTTAAATGGTTAAATTCCTGTGGGTGGAAGAGGTCCGAAGGGCTAAAAGTACAAATTATATCATTTGATAATTCAGTTAAATGTAGTACTATTGCACCTGATGACTATAGTGTGTTTGAGTGTTCTCACCTTTTTTGCTGCGTTGCAGGATGTCATTAGCCTCTTTCAGTGTGACACCAGCAGGAGCAACAACAAGATCCTCTCTTTTAGTCATGGCCTGGAAAACGAGTACAGATTCACAGCCATAAAGGTACAGCATGCCAATCACTGGTATTATAGTATATGGTAACACTTTGCAATAAGGTTCTATTTGCTAACATTAGTTAACCAAGTTAATATGAACGAACAATGAAAAATGCTTACTAAAGCCTTTATTAAATCTCAGTTAGTCATTTTCAACATTTACTAATACATTACTAAAATCAAAAGTTTAATGGACAATGAATATTTGTATAATTAAGTAACGTTAACCAAGATAAAAAAAATACTGTAACAAATGTATTGCTCATTTCATTAACCAATGTTAACTACTAGGAACTTATTGTAAAGCTTTACATTATTATAATATAATATATAATGTCTGCTGCAATGTATACATTACGGTTTTAAAAGTAATATTTTTATTTTACGGTTTTTACGGTATATTATAAAAATAAAATAGTAGCACAACAGTTTTCAACATTGATAATGTATCTTGAGCATAAAATCATCATATTAGAATGATTTCTAAAGGATCATGTGACACTGAACACTGGATTAATGATGCTGAAAACTCAGCTTTGCCATCACAGGAATAAATTACATTTTAAAATGTATTCAAATAGAAAACACTTATTTTAAATCGTAATAATATTTTACAATATTACTGCTTTTACTGTATTTTATCAAATATATACAGCTTTGGTGAGCATAATAGACTACTTTCAAAAACATAAAAAATACTTAATGACCCCAAACTTTTGCACGGTAGTGTAGATGTACACATGATCACAAAGGCAGTCTTACCTCCTCTAGGGGTTTGTTATGATCTTTCTCAGACAGGAAATCGATGTCTCGTGATGTGACGATGCCGACCAGTTTGCTGCCCATCTTGCCTGTCTCAGTTATGGGGATTCCAGAGAATCCGTGTCGAACTTTTGCTTCAAGTACATCACCTACAGTGTGACGAGGACTCAGAACCACTGGATCAGTGATGAAACCTTGCTCAAACCTCTGCGGGCACACAGACAGAGACCTTGACATCAAATATTAATAGGTACAAACACACACACACGGAGAAGACAGCAACCTTACATTAAGCATTTATGAAGGGTGACGCAGTCTTACCTTCACTTTGCGCACCTCGTTGGCCTGAAATTCTGGGGTGCAGTTATGGTGAATGATGCCAATTCCTCCCATCAGCTGAGCAACAAGTCATAAACGTACAAATTAATGATTGACAGATGTCAGTCACATCAGAAAAAGGAGTCTAAGAGGAACTTACTGCCATAGCGATGGCCATTGAGGATTCAGTAACAGTATCCATAGGAGAGGAGATGAGTGGGGTCTTCAATGTGATCTTCTTGGTCAATGCTGAGGTCAGGTCCTTCATAAAACATAGAAAGTTAAAACATTATTTCTGTGAATAAAACAAAGGTGGCTGTATTTTGACTGCAGTTTTATGTCTGGCCACTAGAGGCAAAAAGGCATCAATAACTGTTGTACCCATCAACATCATATCAATAAGAAAATTACTCCTTTTTTTGATAAAAGCAACTGTTTTTGTGCAGAACTTATATATATAAATAATATAAATACAGTAAGACAGTGAAGTCATTTTTGATGTTAAAGCCTTCTATTCTTCAAAGAATCCTGAAAAAAAATTTATCACGGTTTTCAAAAAAATATTAAGGAACTGTTCAGCTTTGCCATCATATATATATATATATATATATATATATATATATATACAAAAGTTGAAAGTTACAGAACGTATTAAATAACTACTTCAAAGAACTACACATATAATTCTGCACGTGTGTGTAAAAGTACATGCAAACCAAAATATTGAAAAGTGGGTAGATTGAGAGGGGTAAAATAAGGTGATAGTGAGGGCCATGACCTTCATTCATGCACCAGCGCTGAGAAGTGTTCCTCTAACACTGATAAGCTCGCAAACATTCCCCTTGCAACCTTCTCTCCTTACAAAGTTCCCAAAATATGCTTTCACATTCACATCGGTGGAGGAGTGTGGACACCACAGTGGGAAATTTCCCAAATCTGTAGTTCAGCCAGTTTTGTGAGGTCTCAAAGAAAATTCAGACTCAAAGACATTAAAGCTGTTATTACACCAGCCTATACAAACCAAAATAGGAGTTTCAGTTTCAATCTTAGTTATACTGGCAGTCGTTTTGTATTTTGAGCTTTGACCTCATTTATTTCATTATTATATTCAAGACAGAGATCTTTAAAGCCCTACTGTCCACCAAAAGGCAATAAAAAAATGAAAACAAAGATAATACAGCAGAATGTTTAAAAGTTCATCAAATTTTAATGTGTGTAAGTGGATTATTGCATAGAAAAAAAATAGAACAATTCAAAATAGAACTCAATTCAAATTAAGGGGAGAAAAAGCAGCTGGTTTACGAGTAATTTAAAAATGCTGAATCAAGTGCTGATAAAAGTTAAATAAAGTCACAATAAGTGAAGTCCTGCACACTTGTGGTCCTTGTGGTTGCAGCATGCAAAATGTGGGAGTAAATATTATGTTTTTAATCATTAAAGGGTTAGTTCACCCAAAAATGAAAATTTGTCATTAATAGACCCTTTTCACGTGTAAATCCTGCAGTTTTTTGTATTTACATTTTTTTTTTTTTATGTATGTACATTTATAACACTAATACTTTGTATTGTATTACCTTTGCATCAAATGACAAAAAACAAGTTCATGTTGCTGTGAGGGTGTTTCTAATACAGCGGTTATGGGAGTGATGGAAAAAAATATATTTCTCTCTTTTCACTGCCGTTATAAATCTCTCTATTTTTTCCCTATTTTTGAAAGTTGTGAAATCACTATTGTGGCGTTTTTCTTTTGCTATTTGAGCAAATGGGGGACACAAAATATATTTAATGTATTCTCTCATTCACCGCTATAAAAGTTAACCCAACTATGACTTCTGCTCTGAGAAACCTCGAAATGTGAAAAAGGTCTATTACTCACCCTCATGTCATTCCAAACCTGTAAGACCTTCGTTCATCTTCGGAACACAAATGAAGATATTTTTGATGAAATCCGAGAGCTCTCTGACCTCTCCATAAACAGCAATGTAATTAACACTTTCAAGGCCCAGAAAGGTAGTAAAGACATTGTCCATGTGACTCCAGTGGTTCAATATTAATTTAATGAAGCGACGAGAATACCTTTTGTGGTCAAAGAAACAAACAAAAATTATTACTTTATTCAACAGTTTTGTCTGGTCTGTGTCAGTCTCCTACGCCGTTTAAGCAGCAGTGCAGCGCTTTCGAGTTCTACGGCAGCCGATGCAGCTCACGTGAGCACCACGACGCATGCGCGTGATGACGCAGGAGATGCACTGTATTTACAATGTAAACAGCGTAGGAGACTGGCACAGACGTGAAGAAATTGTTGAATAAAGTTGTTATTTTTGTTTGTTTTTTGCACACAAAAAGCATTCTAGTCGCTTCATAAAATTAAGGTTGAACCACTGTGACCGTGTGAAGGTCGTACGGGTTTGGAACGACATGAGGGTGAGTAAATGATGACAGAATTAAAATTTTTAGGTGAACTAACCCTTTAAAATTAGTTAATTACTATACACTCACCTAAAGGATTATTAGGAACACCATACTAATACTGTGTTTGACCCCCTTTCGCCTTCAGAACTGCCTTAATTCTACGTGGCATTGATTCAACAAGGTGCTGAAAGCATTCTTTAGAAATGTTGGCCCATATTGATAGGATAGCATCTTGCAGTTGATGGAGATTTGTGGGATGCACATCCAGGGCACGAAGCTCCCGTTCCACCACATCCCAAAGATGCTCCATTGGGTTGAGATCCGGTGACTGTGGGAGCCATTTTAGTACAGTGAACTCATTGTCATGTTCAAGAAAGCAATTTGAAATGATTGGAGCTTTGTGACATGGTGCATTATCCTGCTGGAAGTAGCCATCAGAGGATGGGTACATGGTGGTCATAAAGGGATGGACATGGTCAGAAACAATGCTCAGGTAGGCCCTGGCATTTACACGATGCCCAATTGGCACTAAGGGGCCTAAAGTGTGCCAAGAAAACATCCCCCACACCATTACACAACCACCACCAGCCTGCACAGTGGTAACAAGGCATGATAGATCCATGTTCTCATTCTGTTTACGCCAAATTCTGACTCTACCATCTGAATGTCTCAACAGAAATCGAGACTCATCAGACCAGGCAACATTTTTCCAGTCTTCAACTGTCCAATTTTGGTGAGCTCGTGCAAATTGTAGCCTCTTTTTCCTATTTGTAGTGGAGATGAGTGGTACCCGGTGGGGTCTTCTGCTGTTGTAGCCCATCCGCCTCAAGGTTATGCGTGTTGTGGCTTCACAAATGCTTTGCTGCATACCTCAATTGTAACGAGTGGTTATTTCAGTCAAAGTTGCTCTTCTATCAGCTTGAATCAGTCGGCCCATTCTCCTCTGACCTCTAGCATCAACAAGGCATTTTCGCCCACAGGACTGCCACATACTGGATGTTTTTCCCTTTTCACACCATTCTTTGTAAACTCTAGAAATGGTTGTGCGTGAAAATCCCAGTAACTGAGCAGATTGTGAAATACTCAGACCGGCCCGTCTGGCACCAACAACCATGCCACGCTCAAAATTGCTTAAATCACCTTTCTTTCCCATTCTGACATTCAGTTTGGAGTTCAGGAGATTGTCTTGACCAGGACCACACCCCTAAATGCATTGAAACAACTGCCATGTGATTGGTTGATTAGATAATTGCATTAATGAGAAATTGAACAGGTGTTCCAAATAATCCTTTAGGTGAGTGTATGTAAAAAAAATGTTTACCACAATTTTAAAACACGTAATTCAACAGACTGTCAAAATTATGACATTGTTTTAGAATTGTAATGTTTTAAAGTAACTGTTACTTTTGTAAGGGCCATACAGACATTTGATAGATTTAAAACTAGCCACTTTTCAAGCTAGGTTACAGAGAGCAATGAGACAAAAGAGACAGCCATTTAGCTAAAAATAGTGAGTGCAGAGAAAACACAGACGGGTAGTTTAAACGCACACGTCATTACAAACAAACCAATTGAGTGAATGAAAGTGTGGAGGACACAGGCTAGATGACTCACCACTTCATCTGAGGTGAAGTCAATGAAGCCAGGCAAGATCAGGAAGTCACTGCAAGAGAGACAGAGAGAGAGAATACAATCAGTGACCAAGAATCAAATCATGTACAGTCTCCTGGAATAGAAACGCAGTCAATTTTAAACACACTACTGTAAGATTTGTTTTATTAAGGTTTACGAGGAAGTCACTTATGTTCACCAAGGCTGCATTTATTTAATCAGAAAATACAGTCATAAATGTGAAATAATATTATTAAAATTAAATAACTGTAATAATTTTAAAACTGCAGAATTTTCAGCACCATTACTTCAGTTTTTAGTATCATACAATCCTTCAGAAATCATTCTAATATGATGATTTGGTGCTCAAGAAACATTTATTATTATTATCAATGTTGATAATAGGTGTTCCGCTTCATATTTTTGTGGTAGCCATGATACTTTTCAGGATTTTTGATGAACAGTTGAAAAGATAGTAAAGAGTTTTTATTTCAAATAAATGCTGTCACATTTGATCAATTTAATACCTTCTTGCTGAATAGAAGCATTAATTTCTCTCTCCGTAACGGTAGTACATACCTCCTAAAAGTTAATTTTGTCAACTTTTACCATTTAAAAACCCTCAAAACTTACAGACATGAGCAAAAAGTCACAAAACTCCTAGGGAGAGAAGTTAACTGTCTAGCAGATGACTGCCAAAATAGAGATAGGGAAAAGGATTCTGAATAATTCATGTGTATGTAAAAATTAAGAGGGACAGACAGAGCCAACTTTAAGGACATAAACATATGTTCCCTTTCGCTTGTGGTGGCCTAAAAAAAGGAGTCTGTGTTGGCTGGGACAGGGCGGGGTTCCTCTCGCCCACATGTGCTGCCACACACCCCTAAACATCAACAACACAGGGTGAACATCAGGAAAAGCCAGAATAAATGAGGCTGTAAGTGCAAAACAGACGGCTGTCCTGATTAAATTGTGCTAAAATCTGGATCTTTAGCCATACAAATCCAAGAATTGGTTTGACTGCAAGGAATATTGCAGGGAAACAATATTTGTTACATCATGTCCTATATAGGCACGGATAAGAAGTAGCATCAAGCAATAAAAGCTCTTTTCCAAGTTAATCTGATTGTTTATCCTAATAAGCTGGGGCGTAGTCCTGCCCAGTGACTGCCATGGCCACTGCCACAATGAAAACTGATTGGTCCAGAATCCTGTTCAGCATAACTTCATACTAACCATCAGATTGTGATTCGGTCATGTTGTTTTATCTCTTTCGGTGTTTACAGACAAATGACTTAAATGTTTTATTTGCATCTATGATAATAGATTAGTAAATTCACTGGCTTTGCTAAATAATACAACAGCTCTACAGTCTCTCTGGTGGAACAACAAGTCTCAGTTTTAGATGAATCAGACTATAAAACTATAAACTAGACACAAAGACAGTACAGACTGAAACCCAGACTACCTCCAAATATGCAGAAGTACACAGTGCCAAATATCACCACAGACATGCTGACTACCGCTTTATACAAACCAAGTTTTAATAAATCCAGGTAACATGGTGATCCACTAAACCCCTACATTTACATATGGTATTTTAATCGAATTCTATACTGTCTCCTAATTGTTCTGCCATTCGATTTTAATGAGCATTCGGTCTGACAGAAGTGGTTTAATAATCCAGTTCTGGCTTCAATGTTACATCTGACTGAGTAATCCACTGCATAACTCCTATTTCTTTTCATTTAAAAACGTAGAAAGAAACTATGCTACAGGGTCACACTCAACATACACAGACTAAAAAAAGCCATTTGGATTTGCATGTTTTTAAGTTCTGCAGTTTTATTTCAAATGATTATACTCTTGAGCAAGATTCAATGAGGAATAGGAGGTAGACGTGTTAGCCAGTGGGTGGAAACGGGAGGATTTTAGCTTGCAAGTACGGTTGATCCATAAATAACATTTTTAACATCATAAAACATTAATAGGCAACAATGGCTACATCTTTGTGAACTTAAAATGCAACATTGGGATCAATTACTTTTCAGTTAATTACATTCAAGAGATGAATTCAACAAATTAAGCAAATGTACAGTAAGTCATTTTTCAAACAGACTAAAAGAAAAATAAATTCTTTGCTAGAATAAATTGGAAACAAATTTTTTTTTTGTAAGAGTTTTACTTTATTTATTTAAACAAAATAGTATATTATACTATGAATAACTTACTTCTTTTTATTGCATCGATATAAAAAAAAATGTAGCCAGTCTTAAAGGGTCAGTTCACCCGAAAATAAATTCTGTTATCATGCAAATCCAAACCTGTAGGATGTTATTTCTTCTGTGAAACATAAATTAATATATTTTGAGAAATATCTGGGTTTTTCCCCATAAAAATAGAAGTCAGTAGTAACCAAAACTGTTTTCCAAAATTATTAAAAGTATCTTCTTTTGTTTCCTACAGAAGATTAAGGGTGAGTAAATGATGACATAATTTTCATTTATGTTTAAATCAGATTTGATATACATCTATGTGCTGCCTGTTGAAACATTTGAATGTAGTTTGAATTTGTGCATTTAATTGATAAATAGCTCAATTAACAGCTAGCTTCATAAAAGTAACAAAGAGAAGAACCAGTGTTTTAATGTGGCAAAAAACTTTGAAAAGGCCTCTGAGCCGGCTAATGTTATAAATAAACAAATCATTCAAAAAAAGTACAACAAACCTGCAAGCGAACTAGCATAGAGATGTGGCATCTCGCATCAATACAGAAGAGGTCTGAGCCTCATGTGTCACATGCTCTACAAAGAAAAAAACTGTGCAAACACACTTATGCGTGCGTTACACAAATAAAATTAACACATACATGCACGTGTCAGATCTATGGAGGGTTCAGACATAAATGCGTTTTCTCTATCCCTGCCTTTGAGCGTGTATAGAAGGGCTCCCCGCTCACATGACGCCAGCGTGAGGACAGTCATGCGGCCCACGATGCATCCCTACATGCTTTTCATTACAGATAAGACCGTTATAAAGCTAGACCTTTCACCTTGTAATCTAAGGCAACACTAATTGTGAACTCACTCTGTCCTAATGTCACAAGTTTGACTCCATTACAATGCATTATTGGTACAATGAGTGAAGACATTCATATACATAGTCAAACATGACACCATTTACTCTCCCTCATGTTGTTCCAAATAGTTTTTTTTTTGTCCTTACAATTTAAGTCAATAGGGTCCAATCTTGTTTGAACCCTCAACATCCTTTAAAATATTTAGTGTCCACATTTAAAAAAAAGTAAGTAAGGCTCGAGGAAGAGTAAATGGTGACAATTTTCATTTTTCAATTTCAGTTTCTAAATCAGCTAATGTAAATCAATCATGCAAATTATATATACATAACTATAGCCTGGTTTAACCAGGCTAACTTATGTAATATATATGGCACAAATTGGGGTTGAAACCAAGTCCCCCCCACCAGTGATTGAAAGCAAAATCTTTTGATTGTCTCCCAACAGCAAGGACCCTAAATAGACTACCCTGACTAGATAAAGCTGGAACATTTGCGTCCCTTATTGAGAAGATGATGTCTTAAATAAAGGGCCGTGTTACTCACTTGTAAGTCATACCGTCCCCCATAGAGCAAAGCTCTTCCGCCGTGAGTCCGTCTCGGACAGACTTCTGTCCTGATCTGTAATGTGGATGCCCATTACATACGCACAGAGTATCACTGCAGGGAGAGGAACCCAATGAAAAGTACTTACTTGTAAGTTAGACCATCTCCGACAGAAAAGAGCTGCTGGGCAGACAGTCCATCATCAGGGATATAGCCCGTTCCTCCACTTATCAGATAGTCTGCCATACTGGAAAGGGATAAACACAAACATGACCTGTAAATAACACACAGTTCTCTTCCATGCCAGCCGCCCACTTTGCCTTTGATTCAAAGTCCAATCACCCATTCACTATTTATATTGTATAAAGCATATAAAATTTACACTATAATTTCAATCATTTCTGAGTACTTAATAGAGTACAAACCGTCTGGTTCTGTAAGTAAAAACCCCATTCATTTTCTCCATAGGGAAATAGATTTTTAACAACTTATAAACCAAGATAAAGACAGACCTACAGTGAGCTATGAGGTTGTTAATCGATGGTATATGCTTTTGTTGAAGCAATCAGTTTGCATTATTTCAACTTATCTTTTAAGGAATCACATTTAACAGCAGAATTCCTGAAAAACTACATTACCCATGATTCTGTAAAGAAAGCTCCACCAATCAGAGAACAAGCAAATCATACCAAAATAACTCTTTAGTATCTTCCCCTCCCATGAGGCACTGCGAATTACGTAATAGTCAGTTTCCCTACACTATAAAAATAATTAAATATTTGTATATAATTGTATATATACAATGCTGATTCTTTATACACAATCAACATCTTTAAAACAGTAGTTTTAAAGTATCTATCCATTATTTTAATTAAATTATGTCATGCTTCATGGGACTGTAGTTATATTACTTACACAGTCATTTACCTATTTGTCTAATTTTAAGTTTTATTTTTGTAAAATTTGATTTTCAGCGGTGACATAATCAATATTTGCATACTGAATTGCCCACTGTAAAAAAAAAAATTAAGTATTTGTGAAGTTTACTATCTACACCAAGTTCTACACCTAGTTCTTGCCTCAATTCCTAACCATTTATTCATTTATATAAAATATTAATAGTGGTCGACCAATGTAAATAATGATAATCTGAGAGCAGGAAGACCAACAACTGATAAATGTATAGTACATGAAACCTCTTTTACACAATATTTACTCGAAATACACTAAAAATATTTGAGTTCACCTTCCTGAGTTCAGCTCCAACCCTAAATAAACACACCTGAACTAGCTAAACTAATCAATCAAGATGTTTGAAACTACTTGAAACCTCCAGACCGTGGGTTGGAACAGAGCTCTTCAGGATGGTGGCCCTCCAGAAACAGGTTTGGACACTCCTGGAATAGGTTATTGGTATATTTTGGAAAGTGTTTCATTGATTTTAATAGATTCAAAGTGCCTACCAATAAGGATGCCATGTTTTTTTAAGGAGTCCAAATGTTAAAATGGCGATTTTGATGGGTGTTTTTATAGACTGTGCCAGTGTTAATGTCACTGTTTTTATTGACTTGGTTGATAATCTAAATGGCCAAATATTAACTGACCTGCAGTTGTTTTGAATCCATAATCAGCCACGCGCCATTGTCCCATTATGGCCAAAATATCGATGCATTTTTCGGTCTCTACATATTAATGTCAATCTCAGTTTTTTTTAAAGTTTACTCTAAATCTTAGCACTATTCTTTCGCTGCTTTTACAGCGCTAGCATTTACTCCAAGAAATGCATTTTATATTAGTGATAAGCACATTCAGAAGGGTGTCGTCACCAGGAAGCGTCGCATATTCTGTCTGTATTAATCTACACGTGGAACATTAGCAAGGCGTTTGTGTTTTCACTATGTAAACACTCGATTGACGACCAAAACGCAGACTGTATAAGTCCTGAAGCTGCGCTCTGACCTACTAACATTTATTCCATATGCACGCGCGATATGAAAAATAACGAACAGACGTTGACACGTGCACAGACAGGCGTAAAACAGACATACAAATAATGCATTTGGTCTTAGAACGCAGTAATCTACACACTCGCACTACTGGCCTGGTGACCTACATTGAGTACATTAAATGTAAGCCAGGGAAACCCGGTGCATCCAAATCGAAATCAAAAGCAAACATGCACCTGGTGAAGATTTTCTTTGTTTAGAGCTCGTCCTGCAACACGTTTCTACAAGAAACACATTTAACATGATACTTGAGCAAATATAAATTCAAACCTTCTCTGTAGACGAGCACGCGTGTATCTGGAGCTGATGCGCGTCCGATGGAAAACCCAGTTTACAGCTCTCTGTTTGAGAATGTTATCTAAAACCGGTTTATGCCTCTATACAGACTATTTCCCCAGCTTTCTGATCCTTCAGATGGTCTCGTTTGAATTCAGTTTTTGTGATGAGTCTGGCTTTATGTGGAAAACGAGGCAGACACCGAGAGTGCGCGTCATATCCTCACAGCTCTACATCCACGTGGTGACGGCATGGTTAACTCTTTCATTACCGCCATATCAATATATACATGCATGCATACATACGTGTGTGTGTATAATGTATGTCAATGACAAGTAGGGATGACTAGGATATTAAAAAGGTGAAATCTTTTAAATATATGCTTTAAAACACGTGCCTTGAAGTTCTTGAAATGCTATTTGTATTCAGTCTGTTTAAATAAAATTAAAAAAAACGTACTCCAGTTCTTTTTAGATAAATTTTACTTAAATACTCTTATATTTTAAAAATGTTTGAGTGCACGTGAAGATAGACATGCTGCTGCCCTACAAAAAATATCAAAATAACCTCAAATTCAGACATTAAAATCCTGTTCATCATAGATTTGTATTCAAGTTGTTGTCCATATGAAAAAAACGTAATAAATTCAGACATGTACCCATTTTTTTTTCATTATTATATTCTCCCCTGCCTCATGAGAGGACTTGAAAAAAGTGTGAAATTAGCCGATGTCCCATTTCCATAATGTTATATGCAGAGGCCGGACACATGGAGGCCTTGGTAATTGTCAAGCACCACTGCTAGATTTAAAAGTCAGCCACAACCAATTACCAGATGCCAATTGCTAAAGGATGACCGTGCTTATAAGGAAATTTACAAAATTCCCTCCATTGACTGGCCAGCACATTCCCCACACGAAAGCACATTCATTTGTTTTGATCAAATGAGTGTAGTCGTTTAATGTGCGTATTAACTTTCTTTTGTAAAACCAAAATGCATGCTTTTGCAGATCTTTGGTGATCCATTAAAAGTTCTTGTAACCATGTTGATTATTTCCTTTATCCATGTTCCCCTTTTTAACATTGCAGCTCCATGTTAAAGTCACCATGACAAAGAAGTTATAATGGACTTTTCTTTCTTATTTCTGAGTGAAACATCTTCTCGAACATTTGCAATTTACTGGATCGTTATTGCTCTGACAGGCCTACTGCTCAATAGAGTGGTACAGGTATGACGTTTCTTTGCAGGCCAATCGGCAGTTAGCATCACACTGGTTCCCTCAACAAAAACCCAATAGGATTTTTCCATAGGCTTTTGGGTTATCGCAAAAAACAAGCTCTGTGATCAACAAAAGTTTGATGCATGTTTTGTCCTTTAAGATAATTATTCCAGATGAATACAACTTTTATGAATTTTGAAGCCTAAATGCAGTCGCCAGAAGTATAAAACTATAAATGGACTACACCACGGTCGCTCAACTTCAATGTCACCATCAATAAGCTTTCGACAACTCTTTCAGTTTTTATCTCAAAACATTTTCCCAGAACTTTGAGTTAGAATAGTTTATAAGAGCACAATTATGAGCATAATAAGGTTGTAAAGGCGGACTGAGCTTACCTTTTCAGCGTGATGAGGTTTAATCTCCCTCTGTATTCCCATTTTGCCACTTGTTAGCAACCAAAAACGCGTAACAGCTTAAAATCACGAGGGGGGTAATACTGCTGTATTTTATGTTGTAGAATAAACTGAAAGTGTCTTAAGCTTGTGCTCACCACAGACCTTATTTCAGCCATTTAAACAATCCCATTTTTAAAAAACTATTGACTTCGGAACGATGGAAATGGAAGTGCTAAAATGCTAACTGGCCTACAAAGTGATGTCATGCGTATACCACCCTATTCCATAAAAAATAAGAATGATCAATTTTGATTTCATGGTGACTTTAAAACTGTCCGATTATAGCACTTCAATGTGACTCATGATTAAGTCTGGTGTGTTTTGCTTTGGTTTGCATTCCAGCGATTAACATGGGGAGCCAACCACAAAACGTCAATTTGTTCTCCAAGTTTGTTGGCATGCCATTCAACAACTCAAATTCAAAATCATCAGTAGCTATCCCATGATTCCCCAGGGAGCTTTTAGACCAGCTGGGTGAGATGGAAAGTACATGTGGGTTTGTAGCATTTATTTAGACAAGTAAAGTCACAGTACAGGCAAGAAGTATGGCTCCATTTTCTAACAATAGTAGTTGTGTGTTTGTGTTTGTGTCAGAGGCAGCAGCCATTAAAATCCCTGACCCATGTCTCCTCCTATCACAACAGAGAGGTGAAGTGGTAATATGTACCTCGCCATATGTGGGTCAGTGGACATGTGGGTTAGAATTATCTTCCTGCACCAGGAGCTATTTCAGTGTTTCTGACCCATTTGGACTTTGCCAGGACTTCACACTCCACTGCATAGCTGGAGAAGACCTGATCTGCTGTGCCTAGAATAGCTCTAAAAGGCCAACGTTTGTTGACCCTGCATCAGATTTTAGGATTCAATTATACAAGCTGATTTTATTCCCCTAGTCTTGATGGTTTAAAGATTAGAGATTAGAATGTGTCTTGCATTTAATTATAAAATGACAAGAGGGGATTTATCTACCAAGTTGCATGCATTTAAAAAAAAAGAAACCAGCGCAGAAGAAATTGTGATGCTCAATTATCAAGACCCAAATTAGACGTCGTTTTTATTCACATCAATAACATTTGTGACTTTGTGATCTTCAACTTACCTGTCCGGAAAACCAGCTTGTAAGCGTTTCACCGTGTAGCGTTGAGCTGCAGACTCGTGTCCATGCACATGAGGGACCACTGGGAAGCTGTTGGGAGAACATTCAGTGTTGTTCATCATCTCATGGTTCATCTGTTTAAAGTCTTCCGGAATCCCATCCATCTCTGCCCTGTTTAGGTATAAAGTCTGTGCACTGTTCATTTCCAAAACAAATCCAGTCTTGTGGCAAATTCAAATGTCTCTCAATCCTATTCAAAGTAGCACAAGCAAGAATCCAAGATTCAGGGGTGGAAAAAAACTATAACTACTAAACCTAAAGTGATCTATCTCCCTGTAAATCCAGAGTTCAAAAGCACTCTCATGTCTCCAGGTTTTGCTTTGACTGAGCTCATAGCCAGGGCGAGCAAGTTCCCAGGAACTGTGGATCCACGCACCTGCTCACATGGAGACAAGGGTGTCGCCTTGGAGATATTCCCACCTCTGAATCCCTCTGGCCCATGCGTGTTCAAGTGCTGGTATAATAGGAGGACCGAGAAGGAGGGTTTTGCAAAAAAACTAGAGATAGTAAGAGAATGTTCAAGCCTGAGGGAGTTCCAGACTAGGACAGTGATGAGACAGAAAGCAGTGTTTTGCGCTCGCGGTCTCGCTCTTTGTGGCTTTAGCTGTGGTTCTGTCAAGAGCACGTCACACTCACAAAGAGGATTGGAAAATTAGACCTGGGGACTATTAAGATGGAAAAAGGCACTTCTCTGTCTCAGTGTATAAATGTGTGCATAGAGCTGCTTGCATAAGGCATAAAACACCAGACAAACAAATGAGAAAGCAACCAAACAAAACAAACTAGATTAAAAGCATTAGCTAAAGCAAATTTAAAAAAATATATATAACAACCAGACAAAACAAGCAAACAGAACAAACTAGATGAAACGCTTTAGCTAAAGCAAACTCAAAACATATATAAAACAACCAGACAAAACAAGCAAACATAACAAACTAGAAAAATGCAAGCTAGAAAGAACCAGACAAAACAAACAAATTAGATAAAATATTATTGTTTTGTATTGTTTGTTTTGTTTTTATCCTTCGTTTAGTCTGTTACTAGGGCATTGCTATGAATTTTGTTTGCCTTTTAGCATTTTATGTGGTTGCTCAAGTGTTCTTGGTGGTGGTTAGACCAGTAAACGGCACCTAAGTTGAAAAAGCATCCATCCCTAAGTATCTGATATTCTGGTCTCTGATCAAATTGTTTACCAACCCATCTATTTTGAAGTATCCTTCATGTCTGTGGCACGTGTAAGGGGTTTATTCATAAACAATTAAGATTACCAGGTCTCTATAAATAAGCATGCCTCAAAATGACAAGGACACAGACTCAGCGTCAAAACAGTGTCATTGAGTAGCTGATAAGTGTTGTGCACTATAACTATTTCCTTTTCCTGTATACTTTGTAGGGTACAACGGTGCTAAAGGCCCCACAGGGTAAAAGGCTCTTTTGATTTTATTTTCCTCTAAACCATTAGATGGCACAAAAACTTGCCTCAGCACTTTCCAAAACATCCGCTTTTCAAGATGCACGTGGAAATGTGTCTGATCTTTGACTCGATCACTGGCAGCAGCGCAAAGTTGATTCTGCTCATTTGATCTAATATTTGATATTGATATTACTCTAATATTAAAAATGTTGTAGATTTAAGTAGCAAATAAGAATCGCTAAAATTATTGAATATATTTTGAAACAAAGGTCTTGTTAATGTTTGTCAGTTTTGTTCAAGGTAATTTTAAAGCAACAGTTTTGCAATAACGGAAGAATATGTAAAAGTATGGTATTTGGGGTAAAAGGCACCCCTGCTATTGGGGCAAAAGGCACCATATTTAATATGATCATAAACGGCCGCTGACTTTTCCATTTGGTGACATGACATGGTTAGATTCAGATTGTAAGTATCATAGATTAAGTTGAGTGTCCACCTAAGAGATAATCAACATATTTATAATGAAACCATCATATTTAAAAATGTGATATTAATCATATCATATAATAAAATATTATTTATTGTTACTACTGTAAATCTATATTAAATTATTAAGGGATCGCCTTCAATGCTTTCAGAACTTTTTTTTTTATTATTTTGTTTCTATATTTTTCAGATATATTTATATTAACATTTTAATGACCGCATATTTGATAAAAAAAAATATTCTTTTATTCATCAAAATAAACATAACATAGTTCAAACTTTGCTAAAGTGGTTGTTTTGCACAAGTATTAACTCAGACATGATTAAAAACATTATTTTAGCGAAAATATTTGTATCAATACTGTGTGCCTTTTGCCCCATGCTGGTGAGCCTTTTACCCCATGTGTGGGGTAAAAGCCGCCCCTCGACACCCCATACATTTTTAAGATTTTCAAATAAAATTAACCACTTCTATGATTTATTTTCTCACAAAATCTGTTGCTCCATAAATGTTTAATACAAACATATATATTTTCCTGTATATCATACATTATAGGAGTAGTGAAAAGCACATTTTTCTTAAGGTATGCCTTTAGCCCCATTGTACCCTACTAAGCAAAAGCAGGTGGTTGCTGGTTGGAGACGGTAGCTTAAGCTAAAATCCTCTTAGACTTTATGGAAAAACTAGCTGTCTTCAAAACCACACTTAATAAGCCTGACACAGTGCATGCAAGACAAACTATGCAAAATCATTTATCTACATGGTTGTCTAAAATATTAGATGCATTTGTCGTCTCGTAGTTTCCGTGATAATGAATCCCATGCACCTTTTGTGGGGAGTCCAATTCATTAAACAGTGTGACTGACATTAATGACACTCTCCCTTTCCTCTTTATGTGTGTGCTATGTCAGTGCATTAAGGGAATTTGTGTGTGTGTGTGAGTGTGTGTGAGTGTGAGTGTGAGTGTGTGAGTGTGAGTGTGAGTGTGTGAGTGTGAGTGTGTGAGTGTGAGTGTGTGAGTGTGAGTGTGAGTGTGTGAGTGTGAGTGTGTGAGTGTGTGTGTGTGAGTGTGTGTGAGAGTGTGTGTGAGTGAGTGATCCCCAAAACACACCCTATGTTATGGGGATAAAATATCAATGGATCGCTGAATTGCTTTGTACATGTGGTAGGCCTACACTATTTTGTGCTCCCTCTAGCGACCATGTATGGTCATTTCGAAATCCCCACCAAAAATGTCTCTTTCCACCAGCAGAGGGCTGCATAGACCATTGTTACATTTTTGTACCTTCTTCATGCGCAATTTCCCATATGGGATTACTCTCTGTGCGCAAAAGCCCAACGAAATATTTAACCAGTCATCAACTGTTCATTTTTGCACAATCGAATTATTATAAATATAGGCTTTTTAACCTTACAATGCCAGATGTAGTAATGCACATCTTTGGTTCAAAGTCAAAAGTCAATGTTTTAGTCACTTTCACTTGTTTCTCTGACATTTTCTTTTGATGACTCATGAAGCACATCCTGTTTCAGTGGAATAACCTATGAGTTAATATAGTAACTGATCATTCAAACAAGTTTTTCTTTGCATTGTGTCTAAGAATCTATTGGCATCAAGTGTCTGCTGATGCCAATAGATTTAATGGCAGTCTGGCTTGTTTCAGCGAATCGGTTCTTTTGAGTCGTTTCAATGAACAAGTTCGAAAAAACAATTCAGCGATCCTTTTACTTTCTGATGACGCAATAGCGTCTGCACGCATTGTCTGCCGCTTGATATTACGTGCTTTAAAACATTCCAAGAAAGCCACATATAGGTGTTTATTACGTTTTTGTTTGTTTTATGTGTCCCAGCTCATAAAACCATAACGTCACCTTAGGATATACGTTAATAAAACTCATACAATCGTCGAAAACACATTTCCAGTACATTTCATTTGCAACAGTCCTACTTTTTGCTATTAAAGTTACATATGCTGAATTCGGAACCGCATACTACTCGTACTACCTTTAGCCTATGCCTTTATCACATTCTATAGCAGAAATAGTAAAACTAGTATGCTGTTCCGAGCTCAGCATTAGCCAAATTTTCACGCTATAAATAGTAGCTTTTGATTAGAGAACCAGTGAAACAGTTCGAAAAAGTAAATCGGTTCAAGTGGTTCAAAGATCCGACTCAAAAGAACTGCTCTTTCACATCGCGGGAATTTTTACAGGTTAGATGTTGGAAACTCCCACAGCACAGAGGGATTTATTTGATGTCATGACACGTAAAAAGGAAATCGGCACACATCGGCTGACACAGCTGTAATACATTCCCACACAAGCAGGACCACCATACTTACTGGTAAGAAAGACTAACATATTTAATTGGGTATTTTGTCCGTTATTTTGAATATTTGGGGCATTTTGTCTTGCATTTTAAAGTAACATTTAATAGTCTAGTATTTCCCTTGTTCAGCGAAACGCTATTTTCGTGCGAAATGTTATGTATAGTAAGCAAAATACACGTTTATTATTAAATAATCGTACTCCTAAAATGGGATATTAATTACTTCCGGTATTGATAGAAGCGTGGCTAATATGTGCTTCTGTTGTTGCTTCTATGGACATCCCAGTCCAGGACATCCGTAGTGAATCATGTCTGGAATCGGCTTTCTGAAGATCTACTTCTTCGGAACCGCGCTTTCCCTTCTGGTGGCTCTGTTTGGACTGGTTGATTCACTCGGGGGTCTGATGTACCCTCAAGGATCCGACTGGGCAGACGACAGCTGGACAGAGAAACATTCCCCTGTGTTTCGATCACGGACTGATGCTAACAACAAGCGAGTCGGATCGAGATGATCTGGATCTTCTCCACTGCCATCGGTGGCGAGTCTTTAATTGCTCTAGGGGAAATAATCGGTGTATTAAGGTTAGGCTACTGGCCTACTGAAACCTAATATGGAATGGTTCCTTCCATTGCTCTACTGTGAGCTGAGTGATTCATGCGAAATATGAGACGATATGAAGAACACCAATGATTGCTTGTTATTCTGGTTTCTGCAAAGAACTTCATGAAAAACAGAGGTTGAAACCTAAAAAATACTAAATGGCAGACTGCTCTAACATATATTGAAATATTTTGTGATAAACTAATGTAAATTTTTTTTTTTTTAGTTTGTAACTATATTTACTGACATGTGTTCACCGTGAGAAGCTGTAAAACTTAAAACTCTTTTCCTTTTCTTGCTTTGTGGGTTAAGGAGGGTATGAAAGATATGACGATCCGCCAAACAAAATCTGTTACTGTTATATTAGGTGTGAGCCAAATTAACCACATAGAACAACAATCAAGTAAAATGATCAATATGCAAGGAAATAAACATTTTTTTTTTTTTTACTGAATGAGCACTGTACTGTACGTCCGACTGATGCTGTCTTTTTTTATTATTCCTTCAATGAATTACCACTGTATATGAAATGTGCTATATTAATAAACTTGCCTACTGAAACTGTTTTATATGCAACTGAATAAAATATATACATTAGCACTATTTATCTCTAGCATGCTGGTTTTAGGCATTAAAGGTTTGATACATATAAGTTTATCTATATACCTGTGTGTGTGTGTCTGTGTGTGTATATATGTATATGTATATATATATATATATATATATATATATATATACGGCCTGAGTATTTCACAATCTGCTCAGTTACTGGGATTTTCACGCACAGCCATTTCTACAGTTTACAAAGAATGGTGTGAAAAGGGAAAAACATCCAGTATGTGGCAGTCCTGTGGGCGAAAATGCCTTGTTGATGCTAGAGGTCAGAGGAGAATGGGCCAACTGATTCAAGCTGATAGAAGAGCAACTTTGACTGAAATAACCACTTGTTACAACCGAGGTATGCAGCAAAGCATTTGTGAAGCCACAACACGCACAACCTTGAGGCGGATGGGCTACAACAGCAGAAGACCCCACCGGGTACCACTCATCTCCACTACAAATAGGAAAAAGAGGCTACAATTTGCACGAGCTCACCAAAATTGGACAGTTGAAGACTGGAAAAATGTTGCCTGGTCTGATGAGTCTCGATTTCTGTTGAGACATTCAGATGGTAGAGTCAGAATTTGGCGTAAACAGAATGAGAACATGGATCCATCATGCCTTGTTACCAGTGTGCAGGCTGGTGGTGGTGGTGTAATGGTGTGGGAGTTGTTTTCTTGGCACACTTTAGGCCCCTTAGTGCCAATTGGGCATTGTTTAAATGCCACGGCCTACCCGAGCATTGTTTCTGACCATGTCCATCCCTTTATGACCACCATGTACTCATCCTCTGATGGCTACTTCCAGCAGGATAATGCACCATGTCACAAAGCTCGAATCATTTCAAATTGGCTTCTTGAACATGACAATGAGTTCACTGTACTAAAATGGCCCCCACAGTCACCAGATCTCAACTCAATAGAGCATCTTTGGGATGTGGTGGAACGGGAGCTTCGTGCCCTGGGTGTGCATCCCACAAATCTCCATCAACTGCAAGATGCTATCCTATCAATATGGGCCAACATTTCTAAAGAATGCTTCCAGCACCTTGTTGAATCAATGCCACGTAGAATTAAGGCAGTTCTGAAGGCGAAAGGGGGTCAAACACAGTATTAGTATGGTGTTCCTAATAATCCTTTAGGTGAGTGTGTATATATATATATATATATATACATACATATGTGTGTTTATACACACCGATCAGGCATAACATTATGACAGGTGAAGTGAATAACACTGATATTCTCTTCATCACGGCACCTGTTAGTGGTTGGGATATGTTAGGCAGCAAGTGAACATTTTGTCCTCTAAGTTGATGTGTTGGAAGCAGGAAAAATGGGCAAGCGTAAGGAATTGAGCGAGTTTGAAAGGGCCAAATTGTGATGGCTAGATGACTAAGGCAGAGCATTTCCAAAACTGCGGCTCTGTTGTTCCCGGTCTGCAGTGGTCAGTATCTATCAAAAGTGGTTCAAGGAAGGAACAGTGGTGAACTGGCGACAGGGTCATGGGCGACCAAGGCTCATTGATGCACGTGCGGGGAGCGAAGGCTGGCCTGTGTGGTCCGATCAAACAGACAAGCTACTGTAGCTTAAATTGCTCAAGAAGTTAATGCTGGTTCTGATATAAAGGTGTCAGAATACACACTTACCTGGGGAACACATGGCACTATGGGAAGAAGGCAAGCCGGCGGAGGCAGTGTGGGCGGGTTAGGGCTGATTTGGCAGCGAAAGGGGGACACAATATTAGGAAGGTGGTCATAATGTTATGCCTGATAGGTGTGTGTGTGTATATATATATATATATATAAGTATGTATAGCCTATATATATATTTCAAGAAGGTTTTGTGACCATAATTCTAAAACTTTACAATAAATGGCAGCGGAAGCTCTTTTATATATCCTGAAACAAACTGACCAGGTGAAAACGTATTAGTGAGATCAATAGATGTTGGAGTGATCGTCTATCAGGTAAAATGTTTAGGGTTCAGATTTTCCTGTAGAAAGTGACATGTCTTTGCAAAGCTGAAGTTGCAAACTGGCAGCTTTCAAAAGAACCTTGACGCAGACTTGTTATTGAGCAATATGATATAGCCAAGCCTTTTTATGAAAGCCCCAGCCCTACTTTCTCATCAGAGAATGTTATTTTATTGTTTTTTCTCCTAATCTGTCTTTCTTAAACATAGTAGTGTGAGTTTAGCTTTGTTTAGGTAGATTTGTCATCATTACGGCAGTGTTTCATATTTTGTCAGGATATTCCCATTAATCCAGTGACTTTTTAGTTCACACAAGCTGAGTCATGGCATCATGAAGAGCTAAAGAACATCCTGTTCCAGTGACGACTCCTTTAGCAAGGATACTTGATATTATGTAAATGTATAAATATGTGAAGTGAGCTTTGTATTGGTGTATAACAACTTTAAGATACAGACCAGTTATTACACACTTCCCTGATTGTAATGTAGACTTGCATTTTAGTTATGTCTGTAGGCTATATGGAGCAACAGCACTCTCTTTTGGATAAGTCATGAACAGAAGTGTACATGCACACACACACAAAATTTGTGTATAAAGGGATAGTTCACCCAAAATGAAATTTCTGTCAGCATCTACTCACCCTCAGGTTGTTCCAAACCTGTATAAAACTCTTTCTTCTGCTGAACATAAAATAAGATATTTTGAAGAATATGGGTAACCTAAAAGTGAATGGACCCCAATGATTTCAACATTCTTCAAAATATCTTCTTTTGTTTTCAACAGAAGAAGAAAAATACAGGTTTGGAACAACATGAGGGTGAGTAAATTATGACAGTATGTTCATTTTTGGGTGAACTATCGCTTTAAGGTTCAGTGTTAATACTCTCACTTCATATTATTACTCTTTTTTTAGAATCTAATGGCTTCTTATTGTCATGGAGAAACTTTGAATGTCCACACTGACAGGAAGATGTAGCTAAGAATAGCAAGTGCTTGAGTTTCCACCCAACCTCACAGAATTTCCTCTATACACTAAGACTTAGTCACTCCTACAGGGGCTGATCATCACAATACTGCTCACTTATTGTTATTAATTAAATATACATAATGTAGCAATAATACAATATGCAATATAACAATATGAACCATAAGTTGCTTGGAAAAAGGTGACCTTTATTGTCCACTCGCATGGAAAATTAACCCCTCCCTCCAAGATGGAAAATTACACAATACACATATTACAAAGACAGGACAGAGCTATTCATGGATCCAGAGATTCACACTCTTGCATTTGTTGCCTTATCTGCCTTTGTGCCATGACATTTGAGAATAAAATGCAGTGTATTGCTATATAGGAAATAAACAGTGTAGAAAAGTAAAGTAAAATACACAGCTTGGTAAAATATAATCAACTCATGAAATGAAAAATTGAAATGAACTCAATAAGATCACAATAAAATAATGAATTGTGTTATACAATAAACGTAGCTTGTATTGGTGTGATTTCGCTTAGTTATTCATGTATTTGCTATTAAATGAGCAGTTTTCCTGTAAAAATCACACCTTTTTTTTTTTTAACTAGGATTAGTACATTTTAAAATTGCATAATTAACCAAAATCTAAATTTGCTAACTCTAACCAAGGATTTGCACATGTAACAATTTGCATCTAACAACATTTGTGCATGTGTTAAATAGTGTGAAATATTTTAAATACTGAAATTTGCCTTAATTTTTTACCGATTTTTACAGTTTGGAATGCAAATGTACAGCTCATGTTCCTTTTTTCCCATGTTTACCGGAATTGCACACAAATGATGCCACATTGCACAAGTCTTTTATCATTAATCATTTGTTTTATTATTAAATTGCGACCCTGGACCACAAAACCAGTCATAAGGATCTTTTTTTTAATTGAGATGTATACATCATCTTATAGCTGAATAAATAAGCTTTTCATTGGTTTGTTAGGATAGGACAATTTTTATAACATATTTGGCTGATATATTTGAAGATTTGGAATCTGAGCTGAGGGTGCAAAAAAAGGTTGCAGCCTCTAAATATTGAGAAAAATCTAAATCCTTCTAAATCTAAATATTGAGAAAATCGCCTTAAAAATTGTCCAAATGAAGACCGTAGCAATGCATATTACTAATAATATTTTTTATATATATATTTACGGTAGGAAATTTACAAAATATCTTCATGGAACATGATCTTTACTTAATATCCTAATGATTTTTGGCATAAAAAAAATCTATAATTTTGACCTATACAATGTATTGTTGGCTATTGCCACAAATATACCTGTGGGACTTATGGATGGTTTTGTGGTACAATTATTTTATAAAATTATTATTATAACTATTTTTTATTTCTTTTTAATATATTTAAATGTATTATTTAATTTAACATGAATAAAAATGAAGCTGTGCTCACATTTTTCCTCCAGTCTTTTCCCCTTAATAGTACAATCCATTAAACAGACTGTACTTCTATCCTACACATCCTCATTTTCATCACCCACACATCTTCACTATTCTGAAAGTATTTACATTTCATTCCTCTTTTCTCTATTTAGTTCAGTGGTTCAGTCTCATATGATGTTCTCCCTTTCACCCAGTCATAAATGCTAGTGGCGACATACTAATGTTGTCTCGTCTCTCAGTTTCCTTGTTTAGTGAAACCAGCACACTGGTCACTGATCCACATCTAAGGACCCCACCGATGGAACACATCTCACCCCTCATGTAGCTTAGGGCCACATGACTGCTGGCAGAGGGGAGGGGTGGTAGTCCACAGCAGGGAGTGGGTCTGCATTCCTGATGCCAGAGAGCATACTTGGCATTCCTGGCTTCTCCTAGTTGCTCTCAATGAGCCATTTGACTGGCGCTGAGGATTTTTCCCCCCAGAGTGGCAGAGTCAGCCTCTGACAGATGAGAGTTACTGCTCAAGGAGAATAGGAGACCATTCATGCCATACTGGGACTAGAATGATGCCATTGAAATGTAGCATGCACCATGGAAGATGTTTAAAAGTGCCATGTCTCAATTCACTGTGATTTGGGTTGTTTTTGGATACCATAACCATCAAATAATTACTTAACTTTTGCATAAACATGTAGAAACACTAACAAATAAAGTGCCAAAAAGATCTATTTGGGTGCAATCTCTTGAATTTTCCAATTTCCAAAACCCAAAATGTGTTTTCCTTGTCATTCAGTATGGGCCAACCCTGTCAGATACAAAAATTCTGTCAAATATGTTTTTATAAAAAATACTAAGAAATCTAACATTTGCAGAAATGAATCCAGACTTAATATTTTTTTTTTTACTACATTTTGCATACATATTTTTAAGTTTCACCCTGTCAGTACATTTTATTTAATAAAAGACCTTTACAATTTTTCTTGCTTTTAATGCATATATTAGCAGTTTATTTAAATTTTAAATTTGCATAATTTAACCAAAATCTACATTTTTCAAATGTATCATGCCACTATAGTACAGTATATCTGGGTTTTTTTGGGGGATATGGCATATAATTGTAAGATTGTGTTTTCTGGACATATATAGTAATACCTTGAAATAACATGGTATTTCATTGTAAGACTGTGATTTCTGGACATATGTCATTGTAAGACCGTGTTTTCTGGGCATATACCATAGTAATACTGTTAAATAACATGGTATTTCATTGTAAGACTGTGTTTTCTGGGCATATACCATAGTAATACCTTTAAATAACATGGTATTTCATTGTAAGACCATGTTTTCTGGGCATATACCATAGTAATACTGTTAAATAACATGGTATGTCATTGTAAGACTGTGTTTTCTGGGTTCATACCATAGTAATACCTTTAAATAACATGGTATGTCATTGTAAGACTGTGTTTTCTGGGCATATACCATAGTAATACTGTTAAATAACATGGTATGTCATTGTAAGACTGTGTTTTCTGGGCATATACCATAGTAATACTGTTAAATAACATGGTATTACATTGTAAGACTGTGTTTTCTGGACATATGTCATTGTAAGACCGTGTTTTCTGGGCATATACCATAGTAATACCTTTAAATAACATGGTATTTCATTGTAAGACTGTGTTTTCTGGACATATACCATAGTAATACTGTTAAATAACATGGTATTTCATTGTAAGACTGTGTTTTCTGGGCATATACCATAGTAATACCTTTAAATAACATGGTATTTCATTGTAAGACTGTGTTTTCTGGGCACATACCATAGTAATACTGTTAAATAACATGGTATTTCATTGTAAGACTGTGTTTTCTGGACATATGTCATTGTAAGACCGTGTTTTCTGGGCATATACCATAGTAATACTGTTAAATAACATGGTATTTCATTGTAAGACTGTGTTTTCTGGGCATATACCATAGTAATACCTTTAAATAACATGGTATTTCATTGTAAGACCATGTTTTCTGGGCATATACCATAGTAATACTGTTAAATAACATGGTATTTCATTGTAAGACTGTGTTTTCTGGACATATGTCATTGTAAGACCGTGTTTTCTGGGCATAAACCATAGTAATACTGTTAAATAACATGGTATTTCATTGTAAGACTGTGTTTTCTGGGCATATACCATAGTAATACCTTTAAATAACATGGTATTTCATTGTAAGACCATGTTTTCTGGGCATATACCATAGTAATACAGTTAAATAACATGGTATGTCATTGTAAGACTGTGTTTTCTGGGCATATACCATAGTAATACTGTTAAATAACATGGTATTTCATTGTAAGACTGTGTTTTCTGGACATATGTCATTGTAAGACCGTGTTTTCTGGGCATATACCATAGTAATACCTTTAAATAACATGGAATGTCATTGTAAGACTGTGTTTTCTGGACATATACCATAGTAATACTGTTAAATAACATGGTATGTCATTGTAAGACTGTGTTTTCTGGGCATATACCATAGTAATACTGTTAAATAACATGGTATTTCATTGTAAGACTGTGTTTTCTGGACATATGTCATTGTAAGACCGTGTTTTCTGGGCATATACCATAGTAATACCTTTAAATAACATGGAATGTCATTGTAAGACTGTGTTTTCTGGGCATATACCATAGTAATACCTTTAAATAACATGGTATTTCATTGTAAGACTGTGTTTTCTGGGCACATACCATAGTAATACTGTTAAATAACATGGTATTTCATTGTAAGACTGTGTTTTCTGGACATATGTCATTGTAAGACCGTGTTTTCTGGGCATATACCATAGTAATACCTTTAAATAACATGGAATGTCATTGTAAGACTGTGTTTTCTGGGCATATACCATAGTAATACCTTTAAATAACATGGTATTTCATTGTAAGACTGTGTTTTCTGGGCACATACCATAGTAATACTGTTAAATAACATGGTATTTCATTGTAAGACTGTGTTTTCTGGACATATGTCATTGTAAGACCGTGTTTTCTGGGCATATACCATAGTAATACCTTTAAATAACATGGTCTTTCATTGTAAGACTGTGTTTTCTGGGCACATACCATAGTAATACTGTTAAATAACATGGTATTTCATTGTAAGACTGTGTTTTCTGGGCATATACCATAGTAATACCTTTAAATAACATGGTATTTCATTGTAAGACCATGTTTTCTGGGCATATACCATAGTAATACTGTTAAATAACATGGTATGTCATTGTAAGACTGTGTTTTCTGGGTTCATACCATAGTAATACCTTTAAATAACATGGTATGTCATTGTAAGACTGTGTTTTCTGGGCATATACCATAGTAATACTGTTAAATAACATGGTATGTCATTGTAAGACTGTGTTTTCTGGGCATATACCATAGTAATACCTTTAAATAACATGGTCTTTCATTGTAAGACTGTGTTTTCTGGGCACATACCATAGTAATACTGTTAAATAACATGGTATTTCATTGTAAGACTGTGTTTTCTGGGCATATACCATAGTAATACCTTTAAATAACATGGTATTTCATTGTAAGACCATGTTTTCTGGGCATATACCATAGTAATACTGTTAAATAACATGGTATGTCATTGTAAGACTGTGTTTTCTGGGTTCATACCATAGTAATACCTTTAAATAACATGGTATGTCATTGTAAGACTGTGTTTTCTGGGCATATACCATAGTAATACTGTTAAATAACATGGTATTTCATTGTAAGACCGTGTTTTCTGGGCATATACCATAGTAATACTGTTAAATAACATGGTATTTCATTGTAAGACCGTGTTTTCTGGGCATATACCATAGTAATACCTTTAAATAACATGGAATGTCATTGTAAGACTGTGTTTTCTGGACATATACCATAGTAATACTGTTAAATAACATGGTATTTCATTGTAAGACTGTGTTTTCTGGGCATATACCATAGTAATACCTTTAAATAACATGGTATTTCATTGTAAGACTGTGTTTTCTGGGCACATACCATAGTAATACTGTTAAATAACATGGTATTTCATTGTAAGACTGTGTTTTCTGGACATATGTCATTGTAAGACCGTGTTTTCTAGGCATATACCATAGTAATACCTTTAAATAACATGGTATTTCATTGTAAGACCGTGTTTTCTGGACATATACCATAGTAATACATTGAAATAACATGGCATAGGCTATATCGAAGTAGCATGGTATTACTATGGGATACAGTCACATAGCATACTACCATGGTACGCCACAGTACTTCAGAATTCTTTCCCTATCTTGTACTGTAAGTAGCCTACTGTACTATCAACACTGCATTTCCATGTGTCACATTTAGCAGCGCTCGTTCTCCGTGCTTTAAACGGCTCCGTTTCCCGTTACTTAATTGTAGGCAGAGCTCAGGAGCGTATGGTGCTGAAACCGAGGCTGTAACGTCATGCTCGACTCTAAACCTCACCCACCCTCCCAGAGGCGAGCAGCTCTTTCACACAGGCACAGGCGCAGACGGACTGACTGGCTGGAGCTGTAGCGGATTGCTGTAAGTATCGCATTTGCGCGATATTCTGTGGCATTACAGTCGCAACGGCGCGTGTATTGCGCGGGAACTGTGAGGGGGATTATGATGTCACAGTTTGATTGATAAATTGTTGCGGCTGAACGGCGGAATGTTTCAATGTTGTAAAGCAGACCGGCAAAGGGTTTGCGGAAGAGCAGCTCAGATGTCTAGAATATGGCGGAGCTGGAGTGAAACAATTCAACTCCTTAGATTTATCAGACTCCGCTTTATGGCGAGAATAATCGCTGGGAAGTTTGTGTAGAAGCGCGTGAGGGTAGCGGTGTTGTGTTGCCTGAAGAATGGCGTTTTTTTGTTGTTTCATGCTCACGGCACTGTGGAAGTTATAGCGGAAATGGAAAAGTTGTACGAATGAGTAGTTTAACGAAGCAAAGATTATCAGCTTCAACCCGTCAAAGCCTCATTTTTCGACATGGTTTACGTAAAGAGATGAGTAAGGAGTGTCAGGCATTGTGATAAAAGGCACATTTAGCGCTTCTAGTGCTAGTCTTTCCTTCTAGATTTGACTGATTGCCGACCCCGCCTAGTTCTGTTCTGTTCCTCAGTCGAGGGAGATATCTAGTTCATTCAAGAAGAATTGGAGAAAATGAGACTCGATTTCCTTTCACGTTGGACTGACTGTCAGGTCACAGAGGAATACTTTTCAGGGTGACGGAAAGAATTATTAAAAACACCCATGTTTGCATTCCACTTTATAGACCAGAAAACATCACAGGGCCCTTATAGACTCCTAGCATTTTGAATATTGTCCTTTGAGAAGAGATATGAGACTGAAGTCTCTCAAAGAGGTTGTTAAAGAAGATCCTGTTGCTTCTCCATGCATTTTTAATGGCTTGATCTGTAATGATGGGGCTCTTGTCAAATTATAACAGCCTTTCTCCAAAGGTGTCTTTACACTGGCTGCACTGAGGTGGCTTTGTGTCTGCTCTGAAGTCTGTATAAAAATGCCATGTCTAATAAATAACAACTAAAATATGCCAGCTTCCACCTCAGCAAATCTGTATCTGATGCTGCTTTGTTTCTGTGTAATGAAATGCAGCATCAGTGCAGCCTTAAGGTGCGGTGCAGCCACATTTACTGTTGTACTGTTGTCAATTTTTATGGGCAAAGTCTAGTCATTTTAAAAGGAATCTGCGTGAACAGGATTTTCACACGAGGGTTTCCTACTTAGATGTTCAGGTAACTTGAATTCGCCGCACTGACCAACAGAAAGCTGCTTGGTTGACAATTGCCCATAAAATGTTCACATTTCCATTCATTTTATTTCTGTGTTCATAAGTTCATAGCATTATTTTTGTGTAAATGCATTTATGCCACCTGTGTTTTGTGTAATCTGTGTAAATGCACCTTTTTTGTGGTGTAAATGCAGCTTCTGTGCCGCCTTTCCAGTGTAAAATGGCTCTATTTAGAGTTTGCGGAATGTATGTGACAAATTGTGCAACCGCTAACTGAATGCATATAATTTCCTGTTTTTGAGCAAACACTTGTCATTCCCAATTGCGGAAAAGTAGACGGCAATGTATCTGTCACTGCCCTAGGCAGATAAGTGTATGGCTCCCTTACATTTCCTGTCTCAACTGTGTTGTCAGTTCACTAACTTTGAGTTAATGCAGTCATTGATTTGTTATTGCTTAATTTTTGTAATTTCTACTTGTTATCTTAAAATATGTTTAAGATGACAAGTTGTTCTGTGTAATTTATACATGTGTACATAATTTGTGCATGTCAGAATTCTCAAATTGAGATACCAAGCTTGTTACTATCCCAATACTTAGCACAGATCTTTTTTGTAGTGCTGGGTCACGACGACCTCACCCTACTGGGGTCTGACCCCGATCCTGTCCCTCCTAGAGCGAGAGGAAGGAAATCCCTGTGATAGTGTGTCCTCTTGGGCACAGAAGAATGCCGGTCTGTTGGCTCTGTTGAAAATAACAAAATGAAGAGATGGACTTCCTTTCAAAGAAGGACGCCCACTGTTTGAAGACACCCTTTAAAAATGTGGGCTCAGTCCTGGAAGAAACTTCTTTAGATAGTGCCACGTCAGCTTTGATGTGTCGATTTCAGGTGTATCGCTTTCGTGTAGTTCCTAGTTTTGTATAATTGTAGTCTCGATTGTTGCGGTTGACAGCGTGGTTCTTTGAGCTCTATCAGAACTTCTCAGCAATGCTCTTGTGGGAGTCAGACCGTATGCAAACAAACACCGGGTCTGTCAGGGAAGCAAATATCTCTGACTTTGTAAATGGCAGTTCTAATACAGCTGTCGAGACTGATTCCTCTGGAGGGCCGTGTCAGAATAACCAGCCTGCTAGCCTGAATTACGCACGGTATTTGTCTAGTGTCACTGTATTACAGGGCTGTAACCCCTATATGTTCTGATTACTGGATGATTATTCCAATTTCAGATCCCTTAACTTTACCTTTTGAGTCCCTTGAATATCGAGTATTGCAAATAGCTACGCCATTAGTAAGCTGCGTGGTTTCCCACCAAGGCTTTGACATTTGACTAGGAAACGGAATAGCGTTTTGAAGCCAGTGGGTAATGAGATGACAAAACATTAACTGCCAGCTGTCGGTAACCGTTTGAGACTTTTAGAGGAACCAACTGAGCAGAAAGGAAAGGAGATGCTCTGGAGAGGAAGAGCATGACAGTGCAGGGAAAAGAAGGCTGTTGGTGTCCCTCAGCGAATTGGACCACTTCCTCTTTAGGCCAAAGGGCCTCATGAAACCTGGTGGCCCTGTCATGCCTTCCTTCCTCCTTTTAAGTCATGTGATTATTGTGCGAGACTGAGCGGGTGTAAAGATAGCTGATGTATGCATTTGGTTTGGTTCAGATACTTTGAATATTTTTTAATAGTGCAGTATCAACTGGCTCTCAGTGTAGAAAACAGAACTGGCCCTCAAGCGGTTTCCAAGGGTTACTGAGCTAATGTGGTGTAGCTCAGCTTGACGCTCACGTTTTCTAACACTAATCCCAAAGCAATTCTACAATCTTATTCCCACACATCATTGTCCTCATTTAGGCGTGTAAGCCATGACTGATGACCGTGGCAGTGATTTGTGACTTGCAAGATTGGGACCTTTTCTAAGTCTATGATTCAGAAATAGAAGCTTATGGTCAAATTGAAATTCAGATATTTATTTTATATATATATATATATATATATATATATATATATATATATATATATATATATATATTTTTTTTTTTTTTTTTTTTTATGTGCACTGCCATTTAAAATTTTGGGATCTGTGTGTGTATATATTACAAAAGATTTCTATTTAAAATAAATGCTTTTCTTTTGAACATTCTGTTCATCAAAGATTCCTGAAAATGTATCATGATTTCATCATTGAAAATGATTTCTGGAGGACCATGTGACACTGAAGACTAGTGTAATGGCTACTGAAAATCCCAGGAATAAATTACATTTGAAAATATATTAATATTAAAAAAATATTTTTAGCTTACTGTATGTATTTTTGATCAAATAAATTCAGCAGGGTCATTCCATGTCAAATAACCAAATTTCAGAGACTTCCCTGGCTCAAATTTTTGATTTTGTTAACATTTCTTCTGAAGAAAGGCGAACATAAATATTTTTACATGGAGATTGTTAGGTCTATTAGTAAAATCTGTTTACTTTAGCCATCTTTGTTGCATTATATGCCAACAGTGACAGTTCAAAGTTTACATGCCTGGAACTCAAGAAGTATTAAAAATATCTTAATATCCTTTTAGATTTTGGTTTTTAACAAACATTTCTTTTGCTATCTAAATGCCTTATATGGTTCATTCCCAGAGATACGGAGATCATAATGTGGCTCCATGAGTAAATTGGTAAATTATACACATTTTCAGTGGCCAAAAACCAAATGTGGGTCACTTTGCAATGCATACAGGCTTTTTACTTTTAAGGAGGAATATCTGAACAACAAATAATGTTGAAACTAGAAATATATCTCAATTGCATAGAACATACCTCTCTGAGTGCCATAAATGTTCTTTTTCCAAAGTTTGTATGCCTGTAACTCTTAATAGTTTTTAAAGATATCTTAATATCCTTCTAGATTCTAATTCTTAAACTTTTCTTTTGGAATCTTTGGAAGGCCGTTATGATGACACGTTATTGTTATTGGCTGCAATCTGATTTAGAAATGTGCAATGAAATGGTTTGAGCAACAAGTTCATGAAGCGGATTTGCTCATTTGTATTATGTATGTGTAAATGCATCCCTGGGGTCTATATGCTGTAGTTAGTCAGACGTCAGATGTCCTGCGATGTGTTGACATTTGACACTAGAGGTTGGGCTGAGTTCTCATTGATCTCGTCTCCCGTTGTTCCTTTTCCTTCCATAATCTGCCTCCCGACTCGTTGTTTTCCAGTCTCTAAGCGGCTTACTGGTTCTAGCAATAGAAATTGTGCTATTGCCTTAGTCTTAGTGACAATGTTTTGACAGGGGATGTTTGACACCCCTACCCTTTGAGCCAGTGTTCGTTATTGTTCTGGGCATCGGTTGCCTTGTAGTTTAGTGTAACCGGGTGCAGATCTCTCTGTGTTTACGTTTTAAAGAATATTTAGCAGTTTTCATTTAGCCACCCAAAACCATATGGCTTGCTTGCTTTCTTCCTTGAAACACAAAAGGAGATGTTCAACTTGCTCTTTTCCATACAATGAAAAAGAATAGTGATCAAAAATGACAAAATGGTCACTCAGAAAATGAGAAAGTAACAGTTTGATGTCAATGATGAGAAATGTTATTGGTTTTTATTGAATATATGAATATTCAATTTGTGCATATGCCAATCGCATGAATGAGATTTGTGAGCTATGACGGAGGGCAACATTTTCAGTAAATAACTATTTAAAGGGGTTTTTGCACTGGGTAGTTATAGGAACTAGCCACCAGGGTGGTTCCCCGAGAACTAAATGTTCCCCATGGGTCTTTTTCCTGGTTGCATTTGCACCGCCAGTAGGAACTCTGACGTAAGCCGTGCTTGTTGTTGTGACTCTTATTTTGACGGCGCGGTGGACATTTATTTTGAAGGCACTGAGGACGCCAGACGCTAAGCATACAGTGGTCCCATTCTCTGTCTTCATTAGTTTACAGTCTGTTTAACAGTCCTGTCTAATACGTTATTAGATAGAACTATTTAGTTCCTAGAACTAAAATCGTTTCTAGTTCCTGCGGTGCAAACACACCAAAAAGCGGGTACTTCCCCCATTAGTTCTAGGAACTATGAAAGGTTCCTTTGGTGCGAAAGCCCCTTAAATTTCAGTCTGTTCATTTTAAAGCTTTCAAATGGCTTCAGAAGACTATGAATATAGTGCATGGATCATATAAACTACTGTTTTGATATTTTCAAGTTGCCTTTTTGTCATTTTTTAAGCGTGGCATCCCCGGGTCACTATTCACTTTTATTGTATGGAAAAAAGCAACATGAAACATCATGCATAACATCCTTTTTTTGGTCTGCGAAAGAAAAAAAAAAGGTTTTGGAATGAGATGAGGGTGAGTAAATGGTGACACAATTTTCATTTTCTGTTTCTGTGAACAGAATTTGAGACCGCACTGGTTGAGAGGATGTGAGAAAAAGAACAAATGTTCACTTTGGTAAGTCATTTTAGATGCTTTCTCAGCAGAGCCCCCACCGATTTGTCGCATCAAAAGGAAACGCCTGATTGTGAAACCATGATTGCTACTCCATGTTTGTTTTCACTCATTCTCTTTGACAACCTGTAACCTAGGTGAGTTGATTGACTTGCAAATAACATGTTGGGATTCAACATGGATTTTGACAGGGCCAGTTAAAACTACATCATTTACCAAAAACAAAAGCCTTTTCTGTTACATGGCCCTGAGGTCACTGGATCTTTCAAGTTGTTTTTAATGCTGCTGCAGCTCAGATCAAAAGGTTTAGCATGCTAGAATGTTAAGTCCTTACATGGGCTTGATCATCATAAGTGTTTTGTCTTTCATAATCATTGCTCATAATGAGCCTTTTGTGTATTAGTAGGTCTAAGTTCTGATAGATAATTTGACACCATTAGATTTCTTTTGAACCGGTTAAAAACAATTAATGGCAAACAGTGAGCCAGACTGCTCAATGTTCACCCTTTGATAGGTGCTATGTCATTGTACCTTTTATTTCAGTCTGTCTCTGATGTACTGGCCCTTGTGTTTGTTCCTAGAGATGACTGCATGGTTTCATCAAGATTTGAGTTTGAAAAGGACAACAAATGCAGTGTTTGTTTTCAGCCCTGCTGTGGTTTTGTGTTAATTACAGACAAGAGACCAGTTTATGTAGTCATTACCACTAGACTGTGTTGCTTTGACACAGATTTTCTGCAGGCTATGAGTTGCTATGCTAAATTTGCAGGAGCTTTGATAGCGTGTCTGTAGTCAGCTGCTAGCTGAGGTGCTAATAACTTTGCTGGCTGGTTATTGGCTCCATCCTGACTGCAACAGCACCTTTGGCTCTCAGAGTTTCTCATGTCTGGCGGATCTCTCACCTGTAGCCTTATCTACCACAACTATAGGGTTCAATTCTGCATGTGGTTGTTTCACATTTTTGCTGGTTATAAATGCCATGAAACATTCTTTCATAAACATGGCATAGTCTGTTAAATGGGCACATGACTTACTGTTGCTGTCACTATCATATCTTTCCTAAAAATCACATCTTAAACATGTAAAGAAAGACAGATGTCCATGTTGGGTGCACAGATATGTAAATTATTTTTATGGCCGATATTAAATGTCTTTATTATTTTATCTGAATAAATAAAATAAAATAAAACAAATTAAAATCAATCATTTAAATGCTACAAGTGAGTTTAGGCATCACAATATTATAAACTACAACTACAATGTTTTATTTATTAAATGTTATTAATGTTATTAAATTATTGGTGTTTTTAACAATTTACTTTTTAGGTAATTTAAAAGGTAATTTAATTGAAAATAAGGGAAACGTATATCCAATATTGGCCAACAATGTCGGGGAAAAAAGTCGTAAATATTTTCCGATAAACAATATGATACTAATATTCTGCATCCCTAGTTTTAAATTTGATTTTTGTTTATTTATTTTAAAAAATCACAAAAAATGTAAAACACTTAAATAATCACAAAAATTTTATTATTAATTACATTAAAGTATTAAATAACTTGAAACCAATGAATGTATTTTTATACATTAGACATGGATAAATCCTACATACATACATTCCCCATATGAAAATAATAATAAAGCAAAATAAAATGTAAAAAAATTATTAAAGAAGACCCAAACAGCACATAAACAAACCCTTTTTCTTTCTTGCGAAAATTCTTGTGAAATGCATCCCTATTTTTATAACTAATCCACATGAGATGAAAACTAGGGGTCAACACATGGGTTTTTCAATAACCGATGCAATACTCATATCAAAAGTAACTGATACGATGCAGATATATACATAGTTAGACTTCACCCAGTGTTGACCCAATGAAACTCAAAATTGAAAATGTTGTAATATAACTTGTAATATAACATGACAATGTTAGTGACTAAATATTGGCTGATTATTTGGTTCACTAATAGTAAAAATATCTTAGAATTTTGTGCTTAGGGGTCGTTCACACAGAACATGTTTTTGCATTGCACTGCTTTTCCACTGTTTTACTATGTAAACATGAGCTAGACGGACGTGTTGACCGTTGAGGTCGTGCCTCATGACATGGCATTCTAAAAATGCGGTGCTCAAGTTAAAAGAAGTTTTTTTTTTTTTAAAAACACACGCCTCAAGAGCTTGCTTTTTTTCTTTCGTTTCACTGACCCCCATATTGTTTATAAATGCATTCTGTGTGAATGCTTCCTTTGAAGTCCACAAGTCATTGTCTTTTGCTGCAGATTTTTCTAGAAATGTTGTAATTTAGCCTAAATGTTTAAACGGACATCAAAATGCGCATTACGTTTGTGTGGTACCACTTACTGAGAGAAGTGACTCCTGCTGAAAATCCTGCAAAAGCTTCAAGAGTGTGTTTTATTTATGGCACCATAGTGAAGAGATTTTGCTCAAAGGAACCCGCTGCAGGGAAAAAAAGATAACAAACTGTATGATCACCTGACGGGTTTCGTCTGGGTACTTGTCTTCAGGGACATGGGAAACACTTAAATGGAACCTGCAACACAAAGTCCAGCTTAAAGGATTCCAAGGACCCCTTAATCACAGTGGGTATTGACTGGTTTCTCTGCATTTATGTTGCTTATGGCAGTTTAGTGAGGCCTTACACATGAGGATGAGACCAGATCTAAGTCAGGGTCAGAGGTCAGGCTTTGGGCCTCCTGTGTTTATAGGGTTACAGGTCATGGTAGAGACCCATAGAGCCATGTTTACACAACCTCATTAAAGTAATAGATTGTGGGAAATTTAAAATGTGGTATCCCATGTTGAACGCTGGTTTTATATAGAGTCTTGATGGAGTTCTCAGCTAACTACATCCCTTTTAAGAGAGTAAATTAAAGCATTCAAGCCATAGACACATGATACCATTAGGGAAGTACTCGGAAGTCATATTTTCCATTCCTAATGGCACAGAAACTACACACTTTGCTATAGGTCTAACAATAGGTAGAGAAAAGCAGAACACATGATATTGAGAAGTTAAAAAAAAAATGCTGAGCCTTGGTTTCCTGTAGCAACATTACAGTTCCCTTTAAAATGTGGGCTTGATTATAGATATCCTTGAAGCCATACACTTGTAGATTTGTTGTTTGGCTAATCTAGTCTGCTACTCTGATTTGTAGCTGTCAGCTCAGGCCAGTTGTTCTTTTGTGTGGCTTTCTAAATAGACGTCCTTAAACAGCTCTGTGGATTTTAAATGAATCCCAGCATCTTCAGACTCAGGGGCTGTTTAGTGCACTACTGTAGAGCCCTCATGTATCATCCATGTGTGTGCAGCCCATTCATGTGCATATGAGTCTCTCTGTTTGCGCATTTGCACATCTTTTGAACGGCAATCTCTTTTATGTTTTAAGTTTTTTTTTATCAGCTCCAATGAGTAGCATACTCATCTCTCCGAGGATGTGCACGCACATGTATATCTGCATACGAGCCTATTTGTACGATGCCCTACGGCACGATTTACCTCCTGCTTGCCTCTCTTGTCGAAATATGAGTTGACTTTTCTACGGAGTGACGTTCAGACTCCCTCCGATGAATCCCGTGGGAGAACGTGGTGCTTCTCCCCACACTCCTTAGAATAGCAAAGCTAACCACCCCTGCAGATCCCAGCAGTCTGTTCAACTCCGAGAAAAGAAAGCCGCCAGGCACTAGCAGGCACCAGCAATCCCGGCAGGCTGACTGTCTTTCCTCTGCTGTCCTCCTAATTCCATTTGCACTGGAATGGACAAAATGACTTTGTTTGCTTAAAACTGTTTTTCTTAGCTTGATGTATTCAAACAGCAAGCAATTATAGTTTTAATTATTCATCTTCCTGGGACCATAAATGGAATTGATTTGGACCTGCATTTTGACTATAATTAGCTTAATGATTGCTGTTTATTACTGCACTTCTGTTTGCAAAAGCTGACGCAACACTTTCTTTTTTGCATAGGAATTTCCCTCTGGGTGTGGATTTTTACTGATGTGCCGGGGCGTAACATCCATTAAAACTAGAAGGAACACTTTTACATTTTCCTCAGTCTCAGTGTTTTGAATATCATTACAAGCTTTGGCTATCATTCGACAAACTGTTGCTGGCCACATGCAACAATGACTTTAACGCCAATCAGGAGTCGCCTACTGTGGCTACCACCCACTTACCTGTCTTTCAGCAAGATCTGCTGGCAAATGTTATACCAACTAATTAATATTCATGAATCAAGCTACAGTTTATTTTATAAAGAGTTTCTCCCACTTTTCAGAACGTACCTGCTGATGTGTATCCTCTAATGACATCTCTTGGTTTGTTGTAAATGGTACAATATTGCAGCCAATTCATTTACTGATTGCTCATTACTTAACTGAGCACACTGCAGACTCAAAATTTCCAAATGAACCTGACTGATATAGTTTCCCCTTAAATTCAGACATTTTAGGTACAAATCTGTCTCAAAAAAGACCATGATGAGGCATATTGCTAACTTACTAAAAAGTGACATTTTAGTTAGTTAGTTAGTTAGTCAGTTTATTTATCCCCGTAGGGAAAGTACATTTGCAGCATGCTCACACCGACTTTTAAAATTTCACAACTGGCATATACAAACATAATTTAAAACAAATAAATCTAATTTAGGATTTAAGATAAGATAACCAGACCAGCTGGCCATCCATTAACACTAGAAGTTGAATTAAAAAATCTGATTGCTTGGGGAGTAAAAGTTAGTTTGGACCTGTTTTTCATGCATCTGGGAACACAATACCGTCGTCCAGATGGCAGTAGTTCAAAAGCATAATGTTAGGGATGCCTCTTATCATGCACAATAATGTTGGCTTTATTCAGCACTCTCTCTTTGTATATGCTCTCTATACTCATTAATGTGATTCCCAACAGTTAGCTTGTCATTGTCACTACCTTCCGTAATGATTTCTTCTGAGCCTCTGAAGCACCGTACCAGCAGCTCACACAGAATGTCGTAATGCTTTCAATAAAAGCCCCATAAAACAATAAAAGCAGTCTGCTATGGACATTAAAAGACAATAATTTCTTTAAGAAATACAACCTTTGTTGTAACTTCTTACCTACAAAATCAGTCCACTCATTCAATTTAAGCTTATGGTCCAAAACTATGCCAAGGTATTTATAGTGTGTTAATAATTGTATTTGTGCACCATTTATTAATGTAGGATGGATTATATCCTGTTCTCTCCCTCTAAAATCAATAACCATCTCCTTAGTTTTGGAGGCATTTAAGAGGAGACTTGATTTCTCACACCAATTTAAAAAGAAAATTCAAAACAGGTCCATGTTCTTCCTCCCCATCGTGTAGAAGGCTCACTAAAGCAGTATCATATGCATACTTAATAATAAATCTGTTTTTAAAAGAACTAGAACAAGAATTAGTATATAAAATAAATAATAAAGGCGATAAGACACATCCCTGAGGAGATCCAACTGAAGTAATCATTTTTTCTGAATAGACATGTGGAGTATTATAGCTCCTCCCTCATCAGACTCCTATTCTGATTGGTTATTGAACACTGTATCTTTTTTAGTCATTAGTAGTAAGTAGTGCATAATTGATTAGGTTGTTTTTGTGTGGAAATCCCCATAAGTTCCAGTATATATTGAGGTTTTTAGTTCTTTTTCCAATTTATCTTTTATTTAAACTTACTCACAGTCACTGAGAAAGAAATATTGGTACCAGTATTTTCAACATAGGAAAACGTGGCTCTACCTATAGCTCCAAAAGCATACCTATACATTAGGGGTGGGACAAAATATCAATGCCCTTCTCCTTGCGATATGAGAATTGATACGCCTGCTCCAAATATTGATATTTTAATTAATAAAATAAGGTGATCTAAATAGATTTCCCGGCTCCGATCGCTACTTCATGGCTCCTCGAGGTGGCGCTGAACACATGAATGAGGGAAACGTGAACATAAGTTACGTAGCCTAAGAAAAAGAGGATGACGCATAGAAGTGTGAGTAAAATTATAGATGCCCCAGCCACGTTTAAGTCCAAAGTCTGGAAAACCTGCACCTAACCTTTTCATGGCCATTTTGTTTTCATAGCTAGACAGATATCATGAGGTATCATTATAGGATTGTCTAGTCTAGCAATATATTGATTATCACAGAATTGCTGTACCGTGATATTATCGCTATCATGAGCCATGTATCGTATCGTGAGGTACCCTGTGATTCCCACCCCTACTGTACATACAATGTATCTAAAATAAACACTAGTGGCATTAAATCACCAACAACTTTTATTCCTTTTCACACATATTATGATTACAGAGGCAGATTATTGATGAATAAAGGTTTATTTTTATGCTTTTTCTTGCACAATTTTCAAAACGCTTTTACCATAGTGCATGCTTTGTAAGCTAATGCATTTTGATGTTAGTATCACATAACCAGATTATGATGTGGTAAACTTGCTCGGTAACTCACCTGGTACAGCATTGCATTGTACAAGTCCTATGAACCACAAGTCACAATGAAGTGGCTCATAGACTTAAGCAAGCTACTGTATATTGGCATTGCTGCTTAAGCAAATGTGTTTTTATCCCACGTTTGATTTTGTTAACACTGTCATTTAGGTTTTGTTATGGTGGTACGTTATTTTCAAACACGATAGAGCATTAACCTTTTTAGCGCCAATCAGCAAACTTGGCATTTTCGTATTGCCAAGATATGTATACAACAACCAACTTAATAAAACATTGGCAGATTTTTGTTCATCTGTTGGATAAAACTGAACATGATTTTAGTTCCACTCCCTGGACATTTCACTTTGAAAGTGTTACAAAATGTACAAGAAGAAATGTCGCAGAAATGTCGCAACAGACAAATTTATAATGAACCTGGTTGAATTTTTACTGCTATCTGAATGGCTTTACGACAGTATTTCAGGTGGTCTGGATCATTTTTTGTTTTGGTCTAGGAATTGATTTTTCTTTTAGGTGCTCTGCCACCAAGTTGTTCACTCATAGTTCAGAACTCAGCATTATCTTTTTTTTCTTGAAACAGGCAGGCAGGGTAGAATTAAAGTTCAATCCTCTTCATCTGCCTTGGACAGTATCTTTTCATCATCTTGCACAGTGGGTGTTCACTTAATCAGAGTGAGGAGAAATGTCACTGCAGAATGTCAGTCTTCTGAAATGGGGGTGGGTGTTTTCTGTCTTCTGAGATCAGTGGGCGTGGCCTGGATTCCAAAATGGGGGTGTGGCCTGATGGCTTTACTATTGGGTGTGTGTGGTCTGTGTATTTTGAGACAGTGAGTGTGCGTGTTCATAGATAAGGTGGGTGTGTTCTACATCCTTAACATTACACATCCTCATCACAGCTGTGGTGACGTCTTTATCTATGGAGACTTTGTTCATTTCCCTTTGCTGAGTTGCTTTTGTGAAGGCATTGCAGTTTGCCAGCAATAGTATGTGCTGGCGGTGTAAGCAGTTTAAACAGTTTGCCCTTCTTCTAGAGAGAAAATTGATGTTCGTACTGAGAGCGAAGTGCCGTATTTACAAGCTTCCGTCTAGTACTTGATTCGAATACAAGCTCTTAGATGTCTAACAGATGTCTTAAACTGTATCTAGGGACTTGATGATACAAGTCAGCTAAAATGCATTTTAATAAACAGCTCATGGTTTGATGTTGGGATGTTTGGATAGACTTCAAGGGATTATTTACCCCAAAAAATTATATGCTGTTATTATTTACTTACCTTCATGTTGTTCCAAACCCATATGACTTTCCTTTTACTGTGAAGCACAAAAATAGATGTTTAGCAGAATGTTCAAACTGCTCTGAATGAGGAGACTGTGGAGTTAAAAAATACTAACAAAAAAACATCCTAAAGGTGGTTCAAATGACTTTTATGATATTTATTCCAAGATTTCCGAAGCTGTACGATAGCTTTGTGTGAGGAACAGACCAAATATTTTTTGCACTCCAATTCTATTGTACTAATGTATTTTCAAACTAGCCTGCCATAATACATGGCAACCAGCAGTGTTTGGCATCATTTACATAAAACTTTTTTGGGGGAGATTTCAGTGCACAATGACTTAAAGTTCACTCAAGTCATCTGGTGAACGATAGATGCTAATTTTTACAGTAAGTGAAAATAGCATGTTTTCTTAGTGATCGGTGCTATTTACGCTACAGTCAAATATCGATGGCTGCTATTTACACTAAGTGCAAGTAGCAATAGATTATATTTACACTATATGTATACTTACACAAGTGAAAATGGCAGCATTTCTTAGCGATCTGCTATTTACACTAGTTAGATTATACTTATAAATAGTGGCAGATACTATTTGCACCTCGGTGTTGTTGTACATTAAACAGTATGCAATAATGACAGAGTGTAAATGATTATATTTGTTAAAATTATTAAATGAATGCCACCTTATTGGGACAATAAAGCCCTCCCTAAACCTACCCCTAACCGATAAACACGTTAGACACGTTAGACTTTGATATGTGATGGGAAAAGGGATCACAGCAAGTTCGGGTCGATTCGCATCATCAAAACTTTCTGCCACGTCGCTTTTAGTCAGTGCAAATAGCATTTTCCAACAAGGCGGGCTATTTGCACTTAGTGTAAATAAACACTCCATTATTTATATTGCAAAATATTGCAGAAACAGTAAATATTGCAATGTCATTTTTTACCAATATCATGCGGCCCTACTAGTTCTGTGTGAACAGCCCCTCATTGTATGCAGAAAAGCAGTGTGTACGTTCTTCTAAACTTCTCCTTTTGTGTTTTACAGAAGAAAGAAAGTCAGAGGTTTATAACAATGTGAAGGGGTGTAAGTAATGACAAAATGTTAATTTTGGGGTGAACTGTCTCTTTAAAATAAATTAATTAATTAATTAAAGGGAGAGATGTTGTGTGAAACGCAAGCTAATGTATGAAGCCTCCATTAGCCCGAGCATTTCATTTGAAACTTAAAGAGACCAATTTGAGGGCTGACATTAAAAACTCATTAATGTCTTTTTCTCTCCTCAACAAGGATATAAACATGCCACACACACACCATCTTGCATCATTTGTGTTGCCATTATACTCTTCTCACGATGGCTGTTTTTTGTAGAGCATGCCAGTCCGCCAAGAGCATATCACTTACCGAGTTCATCTCATTTCTGAGTGGATTCAGGTTTCAGGGTTCCAGATCCAAGAGCAGAGGAGTGATTAGTGCTCATGAGAGCTTTCTTATGCAAAGAACCTAGAGATGCTGGCAGTGAATCAGCGCCTGCCTCATGTGCGGTCATGTCCCCTCTGATGACATCACCTGCGGGAGTCGTGCATGCACACGCTTGGCTATGCTTGGCATTCTGCTCACACACGCATGCCCATGTATGTCAGAAAGATTAAAGAAAAAGGAGAAGAACGGTGCAGAGTAATAATGTGCTAGTGTTCCCTGTTTATTCTCCATCACACATTGTCTTTGTCTCCTCCTCTTGTGTCCTCCGTCTTCAGTCGCACACTCTTTAGGTCAGTGTGTTAGACAGCCTGGCCTTTTGCCAGGAGCTGGTTGGTGAGGTAAGGACTCATAGATCTGCTCTTGCAGTCTGGAATGGGAAAAATAAACACTATAACCACAACCTAACTCCCCCACTTCTCTTGCTACTGTGTCAATTTCTTTACTAACCGGAGTATTGCAGGGAAGGTTCATGGAAAATGGATGTAATATAAGGGTTCAGTCTATTAATCAGCTCAGACCATTTATGGATTTTCTTTCTTCTCCAAGTTTCTGATATCTAAATTCTGTCCGAAACTGATAAGCCACGCATTATTTTTAAGTTATGGCCAATAACCAATAAATGGCTGATATTAAAATGCTTAATTCAAATAAGAAATAAATCACTAAAAATCTAAAAGCATTTTAAAATGCTACAAATTAATTTATCTACCACAACATGAGATACAAGTTCTTTTTTGGCCTCTCTATTTATCAATGCCTGAAATTAAGAGTACATTTACACGACAACAATGTACTAAAAATGTGTACAGTCAAAATGATCCCTGTTCTCACACATCCGCGAAAATGACTGAAAACTCGGTATTATTCATGCCAGGCTAGTAGTTCGCAATGTCGCTCTGTAAAGCAACACTACAGTACACGCCTATAGACTGAACACGTAAAACGCATGCGCATTACGTCACCGTTTTCACAAATTTTACATAGAGGTGATAATGGTATCAGTTTTAAAAACTTGCACTTTGAAATCTGTTTTCAAAACTTTGTGTTTTTAGGCACCCAAAACGCCTTTGTCATGTAAATGAATGGCCAAAAAGCAGTTTTCAGTTTTTAGTTGAAAACAGTGTAGTGTAAATGTCCCCTAAGTTTGAACTACAGAATCATACAGCATGGTCATTTGCATATAGATGTCTTGAAGGTGCGGTATGCAGGATTGTGGTTGAAATGGGTACTGCAGTCCAAATTCAAAATACTGGAGACCATTGTTTCCCCCGCCCCCTCCTCCTCAGACTCAATGCTCACGCGGGTTGCCAGTTTGAGGACACGCAACAGGAACGAGAGCAATTGACAATGGAAGCCACACTGTTGATGATGAGTTGATTTATTGTGTTTTTATATGCTCTCGTTGGTAGAGTTTTTTTTGATGGATGCCAAGGCTTTTTAGGTCGGGTAGAATCTGCGATCTCTGACCCAGTTTGTTTGCTGGCTTCCATGGCTGCAATACAATGCGTTTTCCGCCAACTGGCAACCCATGGTGTCGAAATATTATTGGGTAAACCGGCAGTGTACGTTATTGCACAGACCAAAACAAAAACAGATATTCCGACACGGAACGCATGTTTCAAAGTGGAATAACTGGCTGTAGCATTGTTTTTCTAAAAACAAGTAAGTGAATTTAGCATGTTTCCTACATATCTGCAAGCATATTATGGTATTTTTATGCTTTAGTTAAGTGAAAAACATACAGCACCTTTAAGGGTACAGTAGAAAAAATAAGGTCAGAGAGGGTTTAAAATCAGATAAAACTAAATGAATGCTGTTATTGGTCTAAGAAACCTTGGACTTAAGGGAAAAAGAAATGCTACCCTTTTAAGGTACACTCATGCTTACTGGGAAACTCTAATCTCTAATGCTTTTTTAAAATTGTTTAAGGCAGAATGGAGCCCAGTGTGGAGATGAACCATAAAAGTTGCCCGTTGATTGCAGACGCATTATCTGATGTGTGCTTTGGATTTGGACTGCCGACATCACACATCAGTGACTCTTGAGTTTCCTTATAAAGACACAAGACAGCGGTTGCATGGGGCCGCCCCTTGATTCTGAGAGGGGGCGCAGCTTGTGGTTTATTAGGCGCAGCTATCTGGTTTCCGTCGCTGCATGGAGGCCTGGGAGATGGAGGGGCCTGCTGCCTAATCACAACCAGCAAGAGCTTCCTGGCACCCCTTGTCCACGTCAAAAAAAAACGTGCCATGCAACTTCTCCTGTCAAGCTTAGATGAAGCCCTTAAATCGACCTCAGACCAGCTGCTGCTTTCCCTGCCCTCTGTTGATTGAGTGTGTATGTGTGTGTGTGTTTAGTTTCTTACGCCAAACCACTACCTTCTTTTTGTTATCCTGCATTTGGCCGTCAGAAGTGCAAGAGCAAATTCTGTAGTGGGTGTGTACGGCATGTGTGTCTCACATCTGGCTTCCCCATGCTTTTGGTTAGGGGCTTAAAGAAGGGGCCTGAAATGTAATGCACATATTTCTCAGCACAAAAATCTGTACTGTTGCAAGCTTGTTGTCTTGAATATAGTCCCACTAAATAATCTTGCCTTTTTGGGTCTTTGTGTATAAACAATAAGGATGTGATTTTTTTAATATAATGTTACATTTTAATGAATTAATTTGATTTGATGTTATAACGGTTTCTTTCTATTCTGTGTGATTACTAAAAAAAAAGTTTTATTGAATTTTATTAGCATGAGAAGAAGCACATCAGTGCCAAAAACATGTTTTACTTTATGAAAGTCCATAAAGCATGGATATTTCATTATTTAATTAAATTAGTTAAGTCCAGTGCATGTCCCGTGCATTTTAATACATTTTGAGATGGATACAATTGTTTGTTTGCAATATCATTTACTTCGATATTGACTGCATTAGGACATGGAAGTAGAATAAAACCGCATATTGGTGTGAAGAAAAGTGTGAATGTGATACTTAATTTTTTATTTTATTTACATAAATAAAATGATAAATATAATTTAAATAATCCACACAAAGCCAGTAATTACACATGCAATTTTATTTTGTGCAATCTTTAACACATTAACCATAAAAAAAATGAATGAATTATTTTAATATTGATTGATAGCCCTAATTGGTGCACATGACATTTAAAACAGATGTTTTTGAATAATTTATGCAACAATCACTAATGATTGTATTAATCTCCTCAAGAACGCAGAAAACAAGGTTGTAAGGCTGTGCCTTATTGTAGAGCTGTTCCAGTGTTCTCTAATAGGTACTCTGCTGTACTGTTGATGCCCAGACTTGTTGGTTGTGAGTGTTGACTTGCTGATGACTGCATGTAAGTCAGCTGTGGTAGCACATCTTCAGGCTCTCTATCTAGGGTGAGTGTAAAGCATCTGAACGAAGACATCTTCCCTCTAGAGATCGTGTAGAGACATGAACATTCCCAAAGTGGATGGTAAAGTTCAGATAGTCTGCTACTTGTTTGCTGTCATGTGTTATAGGGTGAATTCAGGTTGATTGGTACACTTTTTCATCTCAATGGCAAAAATTGTCCCACTCACCCTGAATTCACCCTAGAGCTATAAAATCTATAAAAAAAATGTGACAAGGGTATGGAAATGGAACTCAAGTTATTTGGTCCACTAAATATGCGTATACTTTTGTAAATTGTTGGAAGGTGTGATTTTAATTGGGCCTAAATGTGAATTGGAACCTTTTCCATTCTTGTGGAATTAGTAATGGAAGTGAAATCGGTAACATGGAGAGTGTTTGCATTTTGGCACATTTTTAAAGTTGCGTTGCATCAGAAGTAGTATCTTTTCTTCTGTATTTTCCATTTACTCATCCTTGTGTCATTCCAAACCCATAAGACTTTGGTTAATCTTTGAAGCACAAATTAAAGTATTTTCAATAAACCTAAGCAGTTTCTGTCCCTCCATTGAAAGTCCAGGTAACCAAAACTTAGAAGATCCTAAAAGGTTATAGAGGTCTTGTAAAACTATTCTATATGAATTGATCTGTTTAATTTAAGTTTTGTCCACTTGATTCATATGGATTCGTTTTCTGACATCTTTATAATCTTTTTTGGATCTTTTAAGTTTTTTACCTGGACTTTCAATATAGGAACAGAAACCTCTTCATTTGTTTTTCGAAGATTAAAGCAGAAGTTTTACCTCTTTGTCACCATCTCTGTTTGAACCCTGAAATTGCAGTTATTTGTGGTGTTATCTTCTTTACGTGGGTTGTGCATCGGCACAGCTCCTCAGCGCAGAAGAATCTAATGTTTTGAGGTGTATGTGTGGGTTGTCTATCAACGCACTAGTTGTTTTGATAGTTTTGAACACTGGCTGGTTATGTACTTGCTCATAAATAGATTTTGGATGATTTTTAACCCAAAAAAGTTACGGACTGCAGCTTTAACCAAAATCTTATGGGTTTGGAACGACATGAGTGTGAGTGAATGAGGTCGCTTTAAGACATTTAGATTTAAAAATTAAAAGCTCAAAAAATACAAAAATAAAATGTATGCATGGATGCATCAATTCAATTCTATTGTATCTATTACTAATATCTATTACTTCTGTTGTTGAAAATTATTCCATCACAAAGTGACAGAATGTGTACTGTACATTTTAGTACATTTAGTACGACAATTGCAGCACATTTCTGGAGTTAATTTCTGTATTAAGTTCTGAATGAATGAGTGAAGGATGACTTTACTGTTCATCCACTCCCATAATGCTGAATTGGATTGTTTTATACTACCATTGTACTCCTTTATCTCTTTCTCTCACTTTTTTTCACTCACTCGAACATGCATTTTTAGACACTTTAAATAGGCTATGGAAATGCTTTACTGTTAAGCTTTTTCCAGTTCAAACACTCTGTATTTGCATTGATGTTATTTCTGGTGTGACAGAAAAACAGCCAGAACATTCTCAAGCATTTCAGTGCTTCCTCAGGCCAGAACAGGCAACGCCCAGGGTTTGGGGGGGATCCCCCCGGGGTCTCTCTGCGCCTCTCTCTGAATCACTGCTCGCAGAGTTCCAGCCCAGGACAAAAGAGATGCGTCCCTGCTCTACATTCCAATGTGGAATTAGACGGAGCACAATTCCATTCCCTCTGGTCTTCCTCTTCGGGCTCAGGGACCATTTGATACAAGATAGCGGGTCGGCCGAGCGGCCTGTGTAAACAACTGCATTCCACATGCAATGGAGAAGAGAGAGAAATGCAGCTTCTCAGGCATTGTTCCACCCTGCCTTCTGGCCTGCTTTGATTTAACTCTGCAGCAGGAAGTGCTCGCGTTGCACTGGATTAGAGAGTGACTATAATCAGCTGATTCTTGACTGTCAGTCTCGGTTGTAAAGAGCTCTTACTTTTCCTCAAGAATGGGATTTTTTGCAGTAGGGATCATTAGCTTGTTTGTCTGTGCTTTGTGTGAATGCTGTGACTTTTTCTTGTGTGGGAGGTTTCAATCGTGTGGCCGAGATAAATCAGAAACACATTTCAATATGAAGTGCAGATAGTGTGCTAATGGCTTGTTATTTCAGATGTTTCAACGTTTAAAGGAGATCTAACTCAGTGGTTTTCTTTAAGTTAGCTTCTAAAAGTGGCTTTTGTGAATTTCACATGCTTGAGGTCATGGATCTTATGAAATATCAGCTGAATATTGCAATTAGGTCTGGATGAGAAATATTTTGTCTTGATGTTTTACAGCCTTTATCGTGTTACAGGCGATATTCATTATATCTCAATATTTATGTACACTTCCATTCCAAGTTTGAGGGTCAGTATGAAGAAAATAATATTTTTATTCAGCAAGGCTCACTAAATCACTAAATTGATCAAAAGTGACAGTAAAGACATTTATAATGTTACAAAAAAATGCTATTTTAAATTGAGCACCAAATCAGCATATTAGAATGATTTCTGAAGGATCATGTGACACAGTAATGATGCTGAAATAAATTTCACAGTATTACTGTTTTTAATGTACTACGTTTTAAAGACTTCTTTCAAAAGCATGGAAAAATATTATCGACCTCAAACTTTTTAACGGTAATGTATTATTTTTTCTTTAATAATATGACTCACTATTCTGGCAAAACAGACACTGGGCCAGAAACACAAGCGGAACTAATTTCTGCATTCACAAATTCTTAAGTAAATTGTCCCATTTGGCAATTTATGTAATAATGGTTTTATGTAAGATTTATGCAGAAATTTGTATTTATTTATGCTTACTGAAAGAAGTCAAATTAATTAAAAATCAAGTTAAATAGGCATGTTTTCAACACTATTTTTCTGAAATGATCATAAAATGATTTATAACAATTACAATTGCTACTGTACATAATAATAAATAACATTATCTACATACATATTTTAGTTTTAACACGTTAAAGATGCCACACAGGGACTTATATGAACATTTTTGAGTGATGGTGCAAATTAATTATTGAATCATTTGATTCATTGAAATGGAGAGTCTGAAAAAAGCAGTATGTTTAAATGAATCTAACTTCCCAACTCATTTTTGCTACTGAGTGTTAAATCAGAGATGCTGTTTAGATGTTTCTGCTCTTCTACTTATGGGCATTAAAGCCACAGCAATTATTCATGATGTTGTTTACGTGTATATCGGTAACAAAATCATCGTGAATATACCGTAAATATTTGATATATCTCCCAGCCCTAATTGGAATCCACAAGCATGCCTTGGCCAGTAAAGTAATCGTTTATTATTGCCAGCATGTCTTGTTCTGCATATAGTGGCCTCTCTCATCTCTGTGTATTGCATCAATGAATCACACTTAAGCTGATAGGAGTCATTGCTCTGTGGTTCAGGTTCATTAGGGTTAATGTGTGTGGGTTTTTAGTTGTCTATAATGGATTATTCCCCCATCAGACATGTGCGTTTTGACATAACACGTTCGCAGTTGTAATGAGTAATGAGTAATGAACTCTGACCTAAAACCACCTCATGGCCCAAAACTCTGCTAAGTCATTAAATTTTGATGGAGAAAATTGTACGATAACTGACTTAAGGCAGGTATGCTAGACCTTATGACTCCTGGGTATCGTTCATTTCCGTGAAGTGCTTATTTTATGTTAATTTAACATCAGATCAAGTCAAACTGAAAGCAGTATCTCTCCATGACTCTTGGATGTATTGGATGTAGGCTAAGTTTCTCCAGAGCCATACACACATTATTCCGAGCAGTGCGCTACATGCGTTCTGACATGCCAGGAGAGAATTTTGCCATTGGGTCCATGATTCCATACACATTTTTGTGACTTCTAGCATAGTTTGTTCAATCATCTGCTGGGATCCGCAAACAATGAAGTGTTGGTGCCTTAATCCTGTTAGAATGATTTGAATAATTCCCAGCCATCAAAAAGATTTTCCAAGAACGCAGTCTGGGAAGAGGTTGGGCGCCGCCTGACTGAATGCTCACTACTAAACATGAACTTGCTGTGTGCGTGCATAGTTTTTTAAATCTCTGAGTTTTACCTTGATCTTCAAGGGGCATTCACACTGACAGCGATTTTGCAGCAATAAAGCCAAGTCAATAAATTCCAGTGGGAGTTATCCGGCAGAGACTGTTGAAGATGCAGTTCAAATTGACTGTACCACATGACATTTTATAACCATATCAGGATATCATAAAAAACCTACTTGACCATAATTTTTTTTGCATGTTTCTGCATGTTGGTTGCACTGTGTAACTACTAAAGTAGTCTTATGAATATATTGAAGTAGCTTTTAGAGTTCATTTTAATTTTAGTTTGTTTTAGTTATTTTATGTGCTTTTGTAATTTTTATTCTATTTATCTTTATTTTTTCAGCTTTATTTTAAGTAATTTTAGTGATTCAACTAAAACATATTTTCAGGTAAGGAAAATATGTTTTAGGCACCATTTCTAATTTCCATGAAAGTTTTTCATCTAATATGTATATTTCATTTTATTTCAGTCTTTTATAAATGAACAAAAACAGTTAACAATCACAACATTGGCTGCACCACATAGCTGTTTTGATGGAGAAAGTTACTGACTTTTACTAACTATTCTAACTAAGACTGTTCTTTTGCAGAATTAATTACGATATCAAGACAGATGTATCACTTTATGCCTCCAAAAAATCTTAAATGATTTGGATTCAGAAGTTATAAACATGTTCTTCAGAGAAGAGCTGTAGTCAAATCAGTGTATTTATGAATCACATTTTAAATGTGTTTTTGAATAAAATGAATGGATCCAAAATACACAAGCGTCCTGTCGCTGACCCTAGCAGTCACATAAAAACGACTACTGGCAACCAACAGTACAACAGCTGGTATTTAATCACCATCTAAATGCTCTTGTATGAAATAGCGGCTTTTAAATGCACATGCTCTGTCAGTGCATGGGTTAAATTACCCTCCCTTTTTGAGTTTTAGTATTTGTAAGTCATAGATTAGTCTTGCGCCTGTCGGAGATCTTGTCTTTGCATATGATTTATGGATACTGTGTGTTCCTCTTCCACTTACCTCTGGCTCGAGGAATCATGCCAGGATCTCTATGGCCTGATCGTGCTTCACTGAGAAATGACAAATGATGGGTGAGCGGTTGAGGTGAGTCCTGGGAATTGGCTGAAAGAGCGATGGGGCTGCAGGTCAATGAAACTCTCCTAAACCCTCGTTGAGCCATATGTTTCTGTCTGAATGAGCAGAGTGCAATGTCTCACTCTGACACCAGGCTTGACCCATTTGCCATTCATTTCCAAAATGGTTGGAGGATGTTGCATCTCGATACCCATTTGACAAGCACTAGTGTGGACAAATTAGAGAATGGCCTCTTTAGGTGATAGACACAATCTTGGGTTGTTGCCTTTGATAAGCGATTGCTTGTTTATGTTTATCCTTTCCCTTTCTCATTGGATCACACTGCATTTGGACACATGGTCCCGAGCCAAAGGTGTTCTGGGAGTCTGTATGGCCATGGACTTGTCATGTGAAGGCTGTTTGTAAAACTTCCTCTCAGGCCCAAAACATACTCTCTGAAAGTTGTGAGCACAAATGCTTTGAGCTATGCAATGCTCCCCTGCATATAGTTCATCATAACATCGTAATATATGTCATAAACATAATTCATCCGCTATATATTACTAAATGTACATGATTTTTCACATCAACAGAAAAATATACTGGGATAACCTCTTGAGACTCCCCTGCTTCAGAGCGGCCATAGTTAATGGTATGCTAAAGCCCGCCCACACATTGATGTGATTGGATACAAGGTAGTTTGTGACGTAAAAAAAAACGTTGATTTAAAATGGTGTTTTTGTCTTTGGTTCACTGCACTTTTAAGGGAAAATAAATATTCAGCAATGGTGTTGACTTATGAATTTGCACATGGTTTGTATTAAAGCATATTTAAAACACCACATAGATATATAAACAACATTAAAAACTTGATTTTCAGTTCACCACAGGGGGTCTTTAATATAAAGAGTACATATCTAAGAACTTGTTCACTCTTATTTGTCATTGACCCTATTATGGACAACAAGAACCACAATCCTTCAAAGTGTTGGTCAAACATTCTCATTTTTATGTCTGCATACATGCTTAACTCTTTCCCCACCAGCATTTTTTTTTAAAGTTGCCAGCCAGTGCCAGCATTATTGATCATTTTCACAAAAAAATTCATAAGATATATCAAAAGAAAAGTGAAAACGTGGATTGCCGAAAATTTTAGTCAATGCTGGGAAGCGTTGTGTCATAAATGACAGAAAATTCAGTCAATGGTGGGGAAAGAGTTGAAGTACGTTTTTGGCCTTAATGTGTGACCACACAATGTGCTCCCTTCATAGAAGGCCTGTACAATTTGGTGGGAAGGTTTTGTGCTGTGAAGAGCAGATCATTTGTTAATTGAAACACTTTGTGGCTGTGGAGCATACCTGGATTAATGCCAAGATCCTTCTTTTTTTGGCACTGTGATGTCACTTTCTCCTCTTTTTCTTTTATCTATGGCTTTGTAAAGTGTGTTACATGACATTATGTGACGCATCTTTTTGCCTGATGACTGTGATTTCTAGGGCACTCTTGAGGCAGTGCCATCACACCTGGGGTGAAGCAGCTGTGTTAATTTAACAGCTGGGCCCACCCGACTTTCATTAAAAGGGCATTCTGTAACCCTTTAGGAGAGCGGGCGAGAGGGTTAATAGCTCCGGATGGCACAGAAGGGGGTCTTTTTATGTTCACGTGCAACTTGGCAGTGGAGTTTCCTCTCGTGTATCTCCGCTCCCAGTGGGGATTCACTTTGACTAATTGCTACCCAAAAGAAACATGGAGAAGTCGGACAAAAATGGAACAGTGGTGGTGATATAAATGGACTAACCTGAGCCGTTGATGCAGGGGCAGAGAGAGAGAGATAGTGCCAGGGCGTTATTGATTCAGAATCAGAGTTGATGGCGTTTCCAGGGTGTTATTACGCTTACAGTAGCTAGAGCATTAACAGTATTGCTAAGCCTCGCTTTACCACACAGTTTTTGTGTGTTGTGTGGCCTGTCACAATGAAACCTGAGATTTAGTGATGCCTCATCCCTGTTCGGTCCCAAAACTGTGGCCATTTTTAGGCTTGCAGTAAGTTGTGCAGTGAGTCACCATGCGTGTTTGCATGTCTGTTTTCTTACACTGCTATGCAAAGGCTGCAGCATCACTCCACATTGAAATGTCAGGCATTGAAATGCTTTTCATAAATGGAAATCTGTTTAGCGACATCATGAGACATTGCAATGCTTAGTTAGAATATTTAACATTTCAATTGAAACCGGTAATTTCATCTTGTAACAAGGTGCAACAGGACACATTTCAAGTTCATTACACTAGAACCAAAATACAGCGATAGCGTCAAAGTCACAGGCAATTGGAATATATTTGATGTTTGATATATTTGACCAATAAGATTTCACTGTGGGTGGAGCTACTTAAGTATATTAAAGTTTCTTCTTTCTGATGAACACAATCGGAATCATATTAATAAAAATCATGAAATGCATCCATCCATCATAAACGTACTCCACGCAGCTCCGGGGGTTTAATAAAGGCCTTCAGAAGTAAAACGATACATTTGTGTAAAAAAAATACCATATTTAACACGTTATAAAGTAAAATATCTAGCTTCCACCAAACCGCCTTCCACATTCAACTTATGAAAAAAGCGTAACTGTCGCAATGTTTTTAACTGTGAGAGGCATTACACTTTCTTCGTAAGTTGAATATGGAAGTGGGTCTGGCGGAAGCTAGATATTTACTTTATAACATGTTAAATATGGTATTTTTCTTACACAAACGCATCGATACGCTTTAGAAGGCCTTTGTTAACCCCCCCGAGCTGTGTGGAGTACGTTTAGGAGGGATGGATGCACTTTTTTGAGCTTCAAACTCATGAGCCCCGTTGACTGCCATTTATAAAGCTTAAACATCATGATATTTATTAATAAACTTTGATTGTGTTCATCAGATAAAAGAAAGTCAAATACACCTATGATGCTTGAGGGTGAGTAAATCATGGAGTAATTTTCATTTTAAAGTGAACTAATCCTTTAATAATTATAATATAGAAATATACTGCTCTGGAAAAAAGTAAGAGACCACTTAACATTGATTTCTCAAAGTTAAGTGGTCTCTTAATTTTTTCCAGAGCTGTATATACTACTACCCTGCAAAAGCTTGGGGTTAAGTAATATATATTTTTAAAGAAATTAATATTTGTATTCAGCAAGGATGCATCAAATACAGTAAAGACGTATAATGTTTAAAAAGATTTCTATTTTAAACAAATGCTGTTCTTTTAAACTTTTTATTCATTAAAGAATCCTGAAAAAAATGTATTATGGTTTTCACAAAATTTGATCTGTTGCAGCCACAGAAAATGATGGAAAATGTGGTTGAACAATTTGGTTGAACAGCTAAAAGAGTACAAATGTTCACCATGCTTTATGGCTGTTCTTCATCTACAAAAATTCATATCCAAATTGTACAGTGAATATTCACAATTGTAACATATAACGACCAATACCAATTCAAGTTCAGATTTTCCGAGTTGCTGATGTGTCAAACTAAATACAGCTTCCCACTGGTAATTATGACTCTATTGTGGCATTCATGTGTACTCATGTAGTAAATATGATCATGCCAACATGACATCAAGGCAACAGTAGTTTTGTAGCCTGTCTTTGTGGCAGCGTAGCTTATCGTTAAACTCAGATTTAACCATTTGTTCTGTTGATACAGTGTTATAGTGTCAAATCCGTCACTACTGATGCTTGTAGACTATTAACTAGATTGCCCTTCACTCTCTCCAGTCGTCTGCCTGAGCCCGAAAATGAACGTCACAGACATTACGGCTGGCTAACGCAGACTTTTTCCAGCGCTCACATGCCGAAATGAATTTGGCTGAGATGGAGAAGTCTTTGAGGTTTAAAATGTGAGGACTCAGACCATCTCTCCCCCACCTCGGTGCCATTCAACTTAACGTTCACAACCATCGCTGCTGCTTTGCTCTGAAAATGACGCTTGCTGCTCGCAGCCGTGGAAAGATGTTTCATTCTTGCTGACTCCTGGTGTCTATAGCCTGTCAGTTTGTGTTTACACCTAAGCCTGCCTCCCGGTGAAAGATGCCACCATCTTTCAAGTGGAGATAAACTCGTTCTTCTCTTTTTCCAGTGTTGATTAGTCATTTTTCAGATTGTAATCTGCTCCATGAACTCACTGACCTTTGCACTTCCTACAGGAATGAGCATTTGCTGTCCTCCTTATGTTGCATTGCGTCTATCTTGTGACATTATGCTGAACGCCTGAGCGAATGATAGATCGTCATGTGAGTTTGACATGTGAAAGGTTCTTCTTAAAGGGGCAGTTCACCCAAAAATAAAAATAAAAATGTATGTCGTTCCCAAACACATATGCTGTTGGTTTTTTTAAAGCATATTTTACGGTGGCCCAGTAGTGCACAACAGAACATAATTTAAAAAACAAACATAAGTTCACAACACAGCGAAATCAAGTCACAACACAAAGAAATCAAGCCACAACACAACGGAATCAAGCCACAACACAAAGAAAAAGCCACAACACAGCGGAATCAAGTCACAACACAACGGAAAAGCCACAACACAACGGAATCAAGCCACAACACAACAAAAAAGCCACAACACAACGGAAACAAGCCACAACACAACGGCAAAGCCATAACACGATGGAAATGCTCCCGACCACTAGGGGGCTCTCGGAGTGCGGTAAAGTTAGTTTTCCTTGCCATTGTTCTATAGATTCGCCAGTCTTACAAAGATATAAACACTACGATCAGTTTTAAGTGTGTAACCATTGTATATCGACATGAAATATCAATTTAAAATCATCTACATGCATTATAGCTGCATATTTATACTCGAGAACGCTTTTACCCGCTACCACGGTGCCTGATGCCGAAGGGAACGTCTGCCAATTCCACTATGTAGTTGTATATACAATGGTTACACACTTAAAACTGATCGTAGTGTTTATATCTTTGTAAGACTGGCGAATCTATAGAACAATGGCAAGGAAAACTAACTCCGAGAGCCCCCTAGTGGTCGGTAGCATTTCCGTTGTGTTCTGGCTTTTTCGTTGTGTTGTGGCTTGTTTCCGTTGTGTTGTGAACTTATGTATGCTTTTTAAAATTCGTTGTGTTGTGCACTACTGGGCCACCATAATATATTTATATGTTATATATACATATATTAATATATTTATTTACAGAATTATAATTATTTACATATATATATTTATTTATATATTTATTTATATTTATTTACGTTCACAGTGACCACAGGCTGTCAAACATGAAAAAAAAAATCTTGTTTTCCATGGAAAATATGACAGCATACAGGTTTGGAACAACATTAGGGCAAGTAAATAATGAATTTGATTAATTTTTTTTATAAACTACTCCTTTAAGAAGAACATCTGTAATGGCCACAACACCTAATCAGGAATTTCTTTTATCCTGTTGTGCACTCAAGTCTCAAGGGACTGTGCTCTGGTATAAACCTCTTGTGCTCTATTGTCAGTAGGTTTTTGCGCCAGCTTTAGAAGAAGGCTAACAGCAGCATGTTGTAACGCTGATACAGCCCTTTCCAGCACAGTCTCCAGTGATTAGCTGAATATTGCCCTGACGGCCGACCGGCAAGTTCAGAGCAAGACTGTTGATTTGTTCCGCTCCACATTTTAGTCTCCATTACCTTAGCACTCAAAAATATTGGTCAAATAGGCTGATTTGTCTGTTAGACGCTGATGTCTGAAGGATGAGCCGTTTTTCTTATCCTTCTGTGCTTGATTTAACAGGCCTTTCAGTTTACTACGTCTGTAATAGCATATAAGGTAATCTTTAACCAAAATGGCAATCTCTTTTTGCAAAGATCTGAGATGAAGTAGAAAGCATTGTTAGCAAATAGGTCATAAACAAAGCATTGCAGAGATATTATCTGCTTGCACTGTATTGTGCCCTAGTATGTGTTTAGCATTTTGCAGATTTATTCAGAGATCTGAATGCTCTGCTTGGCAATGCTAATTGGACTCAATTAAAAGGACTTTTCTAGATGACCATCCTCTTGCGTTCCAATACTTTTAGGTCATTAGTTACTAGAGCATATGCAATTTTTTTTAAATAATACATTTTGATGGTTCTGTCTCATTATAATCAATAAAACAGTGACTGCAAGGTTTATATGTAAATACTATAACAATAACTGGAAACAAACTATGTATTTTTTTTTACTATGTATGTGTGTGTGTGAAATGAATAACACTGATTATCTCTTCATCACGGCACCTGTTAGTGGGTGGGATATATTAGACAGCAAGTGAACATTTTGTCCTCAAAGTTGATGTGTTAGAAGCAGGAAAAATGGGCAAGCCTAAGGATTTGAGTGAGTTTGACAAGGGCCAATTGGTGATGGCTAGACGACTGGGTCAGAGCATCTCCAAAACTGCAGCTCTTGTGGGGTGTTCCCGGTCTGCAGTGGTCAGTATCTATCAAAAGTGGTCCAAGGAAGGAACAGTGGTGAATCGGCTCACTGATGCACGTGGGGAGCGAAGGCTGGCCCGTGTGGTCCGATCAAACAGACGAGCTACTGTAGCTCAAATTGTTAATGCTGTTAATGCTAATGTCTAATGGAGTCCATTCCTCGACGGGTCAGGGCTGTTTTGCCAGCAAAAGGTGGACCAACACAATATTACGAGGCTGGTCATAATGTTATGTATAATATGAAATATGATACATTTTTTACACTCATATTTTATGTTTTTTAATATAATGGTCTACTTTTGTGTATGCCTTTTGATCTGCATGAATGCTGTAACACGTTTTATTTGCGGAAGCCATAGTCATAATATTGATTATTTGCACTATTTTATACACAATACAGCTTCAGAATACAGTTTGATTTATGTGATTGCTTGACCCATGTCTTGAGACATCAATGAGACGTGACGTCAGGTTTGATGTATGTGTTAGTGGGCTTTTCTCTTTCTATATCAAGCTGTGTGTGAATCTAGATAGAAGGTTATGCATGTCTTTAAAGCCCTTTTAATGGCTTTAAGTAGCTCAACACCATGTTTGAGGGTCTTAGAGGCGGAATCCACTCACCACAGAATCACTTTCAGCCTCTGTCACCCTCTTGACCTTTTCTGAGGACAACCTGAGGCTGAGCAAATACAGCCTGCTCAGCCATTTGCCCAAGTGCTGCTCTTTCTCCACTGTCTCTGTGTGTAATACAGTCAGACAGAAGGAAGCTTTGCCAAAACATAGGTGGAAAGATTGTTCAGAGAAGAAGATGTCTCTCTCATTCTCATTTTGGGCTCTTATGGTATTACTCGGCTTTTGACTGTAGATGACAGGTGCCCAAACGATAAGTGGATTCCCTGTTTTGAAGTCTTTGAGATCACTTCCTTCTGTTCTGCTTCTGTTTTCTCTGTATTTGTCAAGTGCCGGAAAGTCAAAAACGAAAAGAAAGAAAATATTTCAGAGAAAAAAGGCCCATCTACTTTTTTTTCTCATAAATTAGTCATTTAAAGCCATGGCCTTGATGTAGTTTTTCTTGTCAAAAGCTCTTCAGTTAGTTTCTTACCCTTAACTTGCATGTTCACTGAGCAGGTATGTTCTATTCATTGTAGCATGAAGCATGCCACTCAGCTTTGATGGACAGAGGATTGTGGGATTGCAGCAGAGTGAAGCAGGTGGTGAGACTGTCAAAAAGTTAAAAAATGATTTACTGTTTGCAATTGAGAGGCAAAATACACATGGCAGCAGCCAATCACTGAGGTTAATTTGGTTGGCCCAGTTCTTAAATCAGAGATTCATGTTACTGATAAACCCATAATTATGTATTATGGTTATTTATTTGATAAATGGCCAATACAAAAATGTAACTCTATTTGGTCTAAATTAAAAATAAACATTTAAAAACTAAAATCAATTCAGGCATCATAACATTATACAGGTGCTGGTCATATAATTAGAATATCATCAAAAAGTTGATTTATTTCACTAATTCCATTCAAAAAGTGAAACTTGTATATTATATTCATTCATTACACACAGACTGCTATATTTCAAATGTTTATTTCTTTTAATTTTGATGATTATAACTGAAAACCAAGGAAAATCCTAAATTCAATATCTCAGAATATTTGAATATTACTTAAGACCAATACAAAGAAAGGATTTTTAGAAATCTTGGCCAACTGAAAAGTATGGACATGAAAAGTATGAGCATGTACAGCACTCAATACTTAGTTGGGGCTCCTTTTGCCTGAATTACTGCAGCAATGCGGCGTGGCATGGAGTCGATCAGTCTGTGGCACTGCTCAGGTGTTATGCGAGCCCAGGTTGCTCTGATAGTGGCCTTCAGCTCTTCTGCATTGTTGGGTCTGGCATATCGCATCTTCCTCTTCACAATACCCCATAGATTTTCTATGGGGTTAAGGTCAGGAGAGTTTGCTGGCCAATTAAGAACAGGGATACCATGGTCCTTAAACCAGGTACTGGTTGCTTTGGCACTGTGTGCAGGTGCCAAGTCCTGTTGGAAAATGAAATCTGCATCTCCATAAAGTTGGTTAGACTTCCTGGTATACGGCTGCGTTGACCTTGGACCTCAGAAAACACAGTGGACCAACACCAGCAGATGACATGGCACCCCAAACCATCACTGACTGTGGAAACTTTACACTGGACCTCAAGCAACGTGGATTGTGTGCCTCTCCTCTCTTCCTCCAGGCTCTGGGACCCTGATTTCCAAAGGAAATGCAAAATTTACTTTCATCAGAGAACATAACTTTGGACTACTCAGCAGCAGTCCTTTTTGTCTTTAGCCCAGACGAGACACTTCTGACGCTGTCTGTTGTTCAAGAGTGGCTTGACACAAGGAATGCGACAGCTGAAACCCATGTCTTGCATACGTCTGTGCGTAGTGGTTCTTGAAGCACTGACTCCAGCTGCAGTCCACTCTTTGTGAATCTCCCCCACATTTTTGAATGGGTTTTGTTTCACAATCCTTTCCAGGGTGCGGTTATCCCTATTGCTTGTATACTTTTTTTCTACCACATCTTTTCCTTCCCTTCGCCTCTCTATTAATGTGCTTGGACACAGAGCTCTGTGAACAGCCAGCCTCTTTTGCAATGACCTTTTGTGTCTTGCCCTCCTTGTGCAAGGTGTCAATGGTCATCTTTTGGACAACTGTCAAGTCAGCAGTCTTCCCCATGATTGTGTAGCCTACAGAACTCGACTGAGAGACCATTTAAAGGCCTTTGCAGGTGTTTTGAGTTAATTAGCTGATTAGAGTGTGGCACCAGGTGTCTTAAATATTGAACCTTTTCACATTATTCAAATTTTCTGAGATACTGAATTTGGGATTTTCCTTAGTTGTCAGTTATAATCATCAAAATTAAAAGAAATAAACATTTGAAATATATCAGTCTGTGTGTAATGAATGAATATTTTTGAATGGAATTAGTGAAATAAATCAACTTTTTGATGATATTCTAATTATATGACATATATTAGTGTGTGTGTGTGTATATATATATATATATATATATATATATATATATATATATATATATATATATATATATATATATATATATATATATATATATATATATATATTAAATAATATATTAATAATATATATATAAATAATTACATTTAATACATGAAAATATAAAAAAATTTAATATAATAAAATGAAGAAAAAAAAACCTCTACTATCGGGTGGATTACATGATATATATTATATCGTGTCTACCTAACACTTTTTTATCTCCTCAGCTTAAGTGTGTGTATCTGGCCATTCTAAGCACAATTAACTTGGGCGTAAACTTGGTTTTTGTCACACATACAAAAGCTGTCAAACCACATAGACAGAAATATACATATGACTTCCATACTTGCATACACTCATTTGTACATGCCTCTTGTTTACCTAGCCTAAAAGGACACTTCTGTTGTTTTTCACTTAAGCGAAGTATAATATTGTAATTTTTAGGTGTGAATAAAGATATGAATTTAGTCTTTTTAGGATGTATTTTGCCCTTTTAAAGTCATCCCCATTTTGTTTTCAAAAGTTTAGCTAGGTCATGAGCATGCTGAAACTCCAGAACATAGTCATCCTTTAGAGGAAGATCCGAAGCGTCTGCTCTCTCTGTTTTGGTTCCTTCATCACTGCGAAAATCCTCTTACACAGCGTCATGGGATCTTGCTTCGTTAATTACTAGAGAGGAAGTATTGTAAGAGAGAGATCAGTTCGCAGCTGCAATGGCTCAGTGTGCCTGTTAATTTTTCAACACGGCGTAAAGGAGACGTGTTAGAGATTGTGTAGTGTTAGGAAACTCTCAAATCTTGTGGAGATTCCCAGCAGAATAGATTTAGGATTCATCTACTGCCTTCTGAAAACAAATTATATTTGATTTGGGAGGGTCAGAGGTCAGGATGAGTTTGGGTCACGTCGCATGTTGCCTGTTTGGTCACACAGACAGAAGACTGAAGTCACTCAGTTCAAGTCTTCACCGTCTTCCTCTGAGTCAGCTTACACAGTGCTGGGCGGCTCGGAGATATTTTGAGCTGAACTTGTTATCGCTTGACTTTATAGCTCAGAAGAGGCGTGGTGTGTCAAAGGGGATGGTATAAGAAATCAAGTACTATTTCCTGTCATAATCCACCCTGTCATGTGTTTCACACTCTTGCTTAAATATGACCATCGAAAGATGCTCATCTACATACCCTGAACTCCCATAATCATTGTTACACCAACCACAGGCTTCAGCAGCCTGCAGTGTTTGTTTGATGCACTGTGATATAGTATCACCGCTGTTTCTGTGAATTACAATCATGACTCAAGCTGTAATTCTCATGAACAAAGTCCTTGCAGCAGGTAAAGATTGTTTGAATAAAGCCAGATCATTAAGTTATCAGCATGTTTATCTGCTCATGCACTATTCTGTGCTCATAATCTTTACTTGAGGCATTATATTAGTGTTCACACCAATGGATGTTCATTTCTGTTTATTCTAAGCGTGTGCTGCAGTTTTGTCGTCTGCTGCTTTAAATGTTTGAGTTCTTTAAAATCGGGTGGATTCTGATTGACTGTCAGTATTTTTGTCTTTCATTAGCTGGAAAAGGTCATTCTGTAAGTGATTTCAAGGATATCGTTCCTCTGTTTCGTTATAGTTGTAGAAATGTTTATTGAAACTTTATACACTCAAAAAAAATAAGCCTTTTTTTAAGATTTACGCGATTTAATAAATAGTAAAATTCCATTAAATTGAATTGAATAATTGATTAAGGATTGTTCAATTTATCCAGTTAATTTAATTTAGTACAATGTCAGTACATTGTGATTCATGACTCAATTTAACACTTACTAAAACACCCAAGAGTGTCACAGGAAAAGGTCCACTCAGTTCGCTGATCATTTTCCAAATGTTCTGGTCTGTTTTGGTTTAAAAAAAAAAACACTTAAGCAATTTTACAGTAAAATCGTGGTGGCCACCATTGCTCTCCTCTTACACACCAAATGTACTTTGCTAACCACTATTAAAATGACCAGAAAATAATGGCAGATTACCGCCACCTACTGGACTGGAGTGTAGAACGTTGGATGGGAAATGATAAAAGGGTAAAAACATGATGTAGACTTGCACTAAAGGATCTTTTTTCTTCAAATTTCTTGTTTAAAATCGAAGAATACCAGCTGCAAGAAAGCTATCTTGGATCTAAATATATATTGTGGGTTTATAATGAAATGTTTTACTTCTGCAGACACAAACATTCAATCCCTCACACCTATTACCAATCCAAAATGGCCCTGAAAGCTGCAATAAAGATGATTTCACAGCGATGTCTCCTTCCCACAAACCCAGATTACCTTGCTTCTGTGATGCAAGCCTGTAAATCCCTGGTGCCTGAGGGCTTCATTGACAACCAAAAGCATATGTGGAATGCATATGTGAAGATCTAATCAGACTTTTCCCTTACGAAATGTGCATTTCTGTTCCAAATAGACTTATTCACTCTGTTGTCAAGATTTATATAGATGCTGTCAGTTTGACCCAAACTACCGCTGTTGTTCTCACCACTTCTGGGCTTTGTTGATCTTATTTTGGCTACCAACTTGTGTAGTCACTAGTAGCGTATACTGTATGAACCATATGTGAAGAGGAACTAGGTCTTCAGAGGTTACATTACCATTTATATTTGCGTTTGTATATCTCTAGACTGACATATACAAAGATACATCAGTTTAAAATATGTTTTGGTATTCCCATATTGATAAAGCATCTTATTCTATCAGCTTCACATTTCCCTCTCAGTTTTCCACACAATTCTTCTCTCCCTCCTGCTCCGTCTCCCATTCCCTCTGTACTTTGCCAATGAAAATGGAAAGCAGAGCATTAGATGACAGCGGAGGATTTGTTCTTCAGCACGGAGCTGCTGGCACTGATCTGTTGCTGAGAGGGGAGTGCAGGGGAATGGGGCAGCTCTCCGTTTCAGATACTCTTGTGTCTGTTGCATTAGATGTAAGTGGTAATCTCTTCTATCTGAGCGTGGTCTCACAGTCAGCCTGGCTCCAGATTCAGCAGACATGCCCACTAAAACCCAGTGTGTTGGATCTGATATAGGCCTCCTGTTTTCCCCATTCCATGCTTAGTCTGCTCTGTGGTCTCAAGCATGAGTGGAATGAGGACAATTGTTTGTATTTTTTTACCTATATTTATGGTTGAAGTATGTGAACTGTGGATGGGGTCTTAATGGTTGACTAGTCATCTGACAACTGATGATACGTGAGGATCAATTCTCTTGATACAGCGTCGGAATCGCAAGCATTTACACTTATTTTCACACGTACACCTGTGTGTCTTAATCATGTTACTGACAGGAACAAAAACAGGTAGCCAGATGGAATTTGAAATACGCTTGTCCAATGGGTCCAGTTGATAATTTTTTCCCCCACACAGTACCGCTGCTACAGTCATATTCAGGCGGACATGTTTGACTGTTGCCATATGTTTTTACATAGTTTTTGAGCACCTCACCTTTTATAAATGTGTCCCATGAAGCTTGTTTTGTAAGTTTCTGAAATGTCAAACTCAAATGATAATGTAATTAAAGTATGTGTTGCATTCTCAAGTGTTGCCACAAATGACGCTATAGGGAAACTGCAAAATAAGGACTGAGATTTTCTAAACAATCTGCTATTGGTTAGCCACGGCACGCATAACTCAAAACGATGCCATCAAATGACGCTATAGCGAAACTGCAAAATAAGGACTGAAATTCTCTAAACAATCTGCCATTGGTTGGCCACGGCACGCATAACTCAAAACGATGCCATTGGTTGTTCCAATGTCGCTATGTCTGGCTGGTCTTGGCTTGATAGTGCCATAGTCTTTACACTTTTTGGGGGGAATCAAACAACAAATGATTGGTCACCACTTACTTAGGTTTGTTACCACCACTTCAAATACAAGCTCATGTTAAGTTGGTGCATTCATTACTGCTTTTGCATATGTAAAGTGTTCACCTCAAAGTGTTTACAATATGCCACCCACCACACATTCATATACTATGTCTGTACGTAATTGTATTACTCTAAGTGTTGCATGAGATAGCTGAGGAGTGAGAGAGACTCAGAAAGACCCAAGAGACAGGGTGTGGAGCATTTCACATCTGTCTATGTGTGTGTGTGCACGATGTGTGTAATTTATCTGAGATCTGTGTCAACCCCAGCACCCCGCTCTTGTTCCACTCTCTTCCTGCGAAGAAGGAAATGGCATGAGTGCACAACTTTGCGACCTCAAACCAAACACCCTTGTGGGCAATGCACCCTTACGTGTCAGATGATTGACATCTTTTTGAGGTGTTTGAAGTTGACGCATAATAATTGTGATGTCAAAGGAAAATACATAATAGTCTTAATTAATGAGTGGGCAGGAGTCTTGAGGGTGCAGTTCAGATTAGATACTCGGCTTTATAGCAATTTCACGCTGGAGGACTTCTGATAGCTCTGAACTTGAGGGCCGACCACAGGTCTAAATCTACTTTGTTGCTTGATTGACTACGCCTCTCAGCTTCGGGTTATCCATTGAAGTCCTTTTTATGAACTTTTTGTGTTAAAAAGTTTAAAATAAAGTCAACTGAATAAGCTTTGAGTAACTTAAGACTGACGAAATGGATAGTTACCATCTTTTTTTGTCTTGTTTCTTCCTCAGGTAGTTAACAGACACACTGCACAATGCGTGAATACAAGTTAGTAGTCCTTGGATCAGGAGGTGTTGGCAAGTCTGCGCTGGTAAGTGGATTTAACCTTCCCTGCTTCCTTCCTTTATCTCTCTTTTCATGCTCTTTCCTTCTATACATAAAACAACAATTTTCATGTCTGTTTATCTTTTGTAAGCATCTTACAACCTGGTCCTGATCTAGACCATAAAATGTATAAGGGATGCGTGCTAAAGTTCTTCCATTATGACTTTTTGTGATGCCAACTCAACAAGGATCTCAAATTCAAGCAATTTGGTTTAGGGGTGTTACAATATACCGGTATCGACAATAACCATGCTATTTAAAAAATGGAATATTGATATTAGGGTCTTTCACACCGTAGAAACCTTTGTATAGTTCCTAGAACTAATGGGGGAAGTACTCGCTTTTTGGCGTGCTTGCACCACAGGAACTGGGAACGAATTTAGTTCTAGGAGCGCCTTTTGGGGAAACAAAATTAGCTTCTACTTCAGAGTAGGGTCTAACCCAGCATAATAGGAACTACCAGTGACGTAAGTGATCGCAGTGATCGCAATTTAATGAAGACGGAGAATGGGACTGCTATGTGCTCAGGCTCTGGCTCTGACGTTCTCAGTGCCGTCAAAATAAATTTCCACTGCACAGTCAAAATAAAAGTCACAACAACAAGCGTGGCTTACGTCACTTCAGAGTTTCTACTGGCGTTGTGAATGCAACCAGGAAAATGGCCCTAGGGCAGTGGTCTTAAACTCAGTTCCTAGAGGGCCACAGCCCTGCAGAGTTTAGCTCCAACCAGCTCCATCTCACACCTGCTTGGAAGTTTCTAGCAATCCTGAAGACCTTGATTAGCTGGATCAAGTGTGTTTGATTAGGGTTGGAGCTTAACTGTGCAGAGCTGTGGCCTTCCAGGAATTGAGTTTGAGACCAATGCCCTAGGGGAACATTTAGTTCTCGGGGAACCACCCTGGTGGCTAGTTCTTATAATTAAGTTCCTAGAACTACCCGGTGCGAAAGGGGCTCTTAAAACTACATATTAATACAGTGCAAGTATTTTGTTGATACTCCAACATAGTAGTAGGTGGTACTGCAACTTAACGCTGGTTGGCACTTGTCATAAAATGGAAAGAAGACAATGAAGCAATGTGTAGCTACTACTGCCACATGAAATCATGTCAGTGAAGACAAAAGGTAAAAGCGAGACACTCTCACTCAAAAAATGGTTATGGTTACAAACTCTCTCTTTGTATTTACTTCTAACTAGTATTTTGAGTGTGGTTCATTGGCCAAAAAAGTAAAAAGTTTTAAACACACACACACACACACACACACACACACACACAGAAAAAGATAATTAAGGATGAATTTGCCTTACAGCATCTATTTATAGCATTTATTTATTTATTAGATATTGCAACAATATCATTATCATGAATTATTTTAGCCATGATATTTGTTAAGTGAAAATCTGATATTCTGACAGCCCTAATTCAGTCTTACTGTATATCATTATTTTATTTGTCATTGGTTGAGACGTTCAAAGAATAGTTCACCCAAAGATGACAGTTATGTGATCATTAATTCAGTCCCATGTCATTTCAAACCTGTATGATTTTATTTGTTCTGTGGAACATAAAATATAATTTAAGTGTTTTTTTTGTTTTTTTTGAAAGACCCCATTTACTTTGACTGTAAGGACAAAAACTGTTCTTCAAAATATCTTCCTTTGGATTCTACAGAAAACTAATCATATAGGTTTGGAACGACTTTTTAATCCATATGAATTTTTCTTGCCTGTGGTTTCTCCATTTTATGAACCTCCCTCACCATATATAACAAATTGCATCTTGTATATGAAAAAAATATAAAATATACATATATCGTCTAACTAGAGGAATTAGTTTCCCCATTTGAAAGAGCTGCTGTTCCGTTCTGTCCAGTGTCCCTGGAGAACATCTGTCTCCAATCAGGTCGGTAAAGGTTGTGAGAACTAAACCGGCCTCTGGTTGGTTGCAATGCCCTTTCTGAGCCACTCAAACATCACATAGCTGAGTCACGGAAACGGCTAAATGACTGTGCCTCAGTGCATTGGCATTTTCTATTCAGTCAGCATAATATATGTCAGAATAGCATTGTGAAACCACAAATAGTTCGGCAGCTCTTCTTCAGAAATTCAGTGGGTCAGAACGACAAAACCCTGTGGAAAAATTTCTGCTGCATGCTAGCCGAGAATATTATATTTAAATTTCCACATTTGCCCTGCCGTTTAAAAACAGAGGCTGAATTATCTCTTATCGTTGAGGTCACCGTTTGCTTCCTTAGCTCGTTAGCATGCTAGTACTCCGCATGTAATACAGAACGTCCCGCTGACACCACTTTGACCTAGTTTGTTCCATCTCAGTAAACTCAAATGGCTCACCCATTGGAGTGCAGCCACAATGGCCCAACTCACTCACCTCAGGGCCTAACAAAGAGCCCATTGCCTGTATGTGTGCCACAGGGTGTGAGAACCATCCACCTCCATCCTCTTCCCTCTCGGTGCAGACCTCTTTCAGTGTAAATCGCATAGACTTTTATTGTCCATTATTTCTAATTGGAGCACTATGGATGGGTCTGGATGAAATGGCCATGCAGAGTTAATCGTGTTGTAAATGCATTCACATTAAGCTCCTGTCCTGCTCCATGCAGACAGCGGGAAAGAGACAGGTCTGTAAAATCAGATCATTACTATGTGGGGTCAGCCTGGTGTCCTGTAATGGAGCTGTATAGACTACAACAATGGCCGCCCACTTTATAAGTGGCCCTGCAAATCTGCCAGAAAAACAAATACAGGTCTTACCGAAATGAATAAACGTATTGTCCTGTAAAGAATGGTACATTATGTATTCAAATCACTTGTCTTTTTAAAGTATGGGAGATACTCCCATACACTCTAACTGAGTGTTCTTTTTCGCTGCATGTCTCAAATTTTGATATGACATTTACATATTCGTCTTATTCAAAGTTTATAAATCCACAACTGATCCCTAAACTGTGCACATGAATGTCATGTACAAATAGTGCTATTGTTTCGATGAATTAAAAAGTATTCTTACTATTCATGTTAGTTTCATATACTGTACACTACCATTTAAAGGGGTCATGAACTGCATTGTTTTGTTGTTTTATAATATTTCATGGGGTGCACTTATAATGTTAGTATGATTTTTATATCAAAAATTTTTATAATTTAGAAATAAAAGGGATTTTTTCTACCCTGATTTTGGCCTCTGATTTGAATGCTCTGTTTGAAGGGGTGTGACTGCTGTGAGACTTTAGTGTAAACGCCCACTGCTGTGATTGGCTAACATCTTTACATGTTTACAGTATTACATGTGGAACTCTGTCGAAAACTTTTAGCACGTTTTTACTTTTACAGCTCCCAAGGTTAACTAATTGTGAAGTGTCACAGTGAAATGTACCGAATACAAATAAATAATGCTCAACTGAGACATTCACATTGTTGAAAATGAATAACCATATTCCTAGCATTAGGATCCTTTGGAAGGTAATGTGATTTAGTCCAGTGACCCTGTATCGCTCTTCTCTCCTCATCATCTCACTAACACACCAGTGGGCAGGGCCAAAGTTGCAATGATGAAGCAGACATTGATTTCTGTCTTTCACTGCACTGCACATTCCACAACAAGTCGTTCTCTCTCTACAATAAAAGCAGTTTTTAAACTAACAAGGAAGTTTTCAGTTCTGAAACTTACAGGATATTCTTCTAGTATGATGACCACTTATATGTCAAAAGATCAAGGAAAATTTGACCCCTTTAAATGTTTGGGGTCAGAAGAAGAAATTAATACTTCTATTCAGCAAGGATGCATTAAATTGAATAGAACAGTAAAGTAGCATTTTTAATGTTACAAAAGATTTCTATCTCAAATAAATGCTGTTCTATTGAATGTTCTATTCATTAAAGAATCATGAAAAAAATGCATCATGGTTTCCAAAAAAATATTAAGCAGCACAGCTGTTTTCAACATTGATAATAATCAGAAATGTTTATCAGCATATTAGAACGATTTCTGAAGGATCATGTGACATTGAATACCGGAGTAAAGTGATTGCCATCACATTAATAAATTACATTTTTAAATATATTAAAATATATCGTTTTTTTTATTTATTTTTTATTACTTTTTTTAATCAGTGGACATTTAATTAGTACATTTACTTTCAAAACAATACGTCTGGTGTCTGTTGTGCTCTGTCTGAATAATGAAACTGTAATGAAACTGCACAGTCTATAGTGTGATTTAGCTTACACAGTTAAAGAACAGTGGGGAGTAAACCATGTGGTCAGAAGTTAGTAGCTATATTGTAAATAATATTGTTGACACGTATGACCTAATGGCATGGATTCATCTTTGGTCACCATGAGTGATTTCTGTGGTCTTATTCAGAGGTTAATCATGTGTTTGTGTGTTCATGCTAGTACTGCACCCTTGACTACAGCAACTAAAACAAAAACGAGTAGGGCCGTTCTCAAACATTGACTTGAACTGTCTGTTTTGAGGAACTGTCGCATAACTAGGCAACGCCCTGTTCATCTATCCGTCAGATGAGTTGAGGTAATCCGGGGGAGTGCAGAGAGTCGAACAGGAGCAACAGGGTCAGCTTGTGCTGTAATGATGGATTGCCATAGCTAACACAGAGAGCCCATCTGCCTGCAGGCAGGAGCGGATCCATTCAGATGGGCATTGTGCCGACTTCTGTGTGCCTGAGTGAGACCGCACATGCTAATGTGTTGTTGCTCATCGATAGCCTAAAAAAAAAAAGGCACCTTTCACCTTCCGCCATAGCTCTCAAATCTCATTCGCATTTCTGCATGTTCAAACTTTTATTCAGCAAAGATGCACTAAATTGTTTGAATTTGATAGTAAATACATTTACAATGTTACAAAAAAATTGATTTTAAATAAATGCTGTTCTTAGGAACTTTCTATTAACAGTTTCCCTGAAAATATTAAGCAGCACCACTGTTCTCAACTGATAATAATAAGAAATGTTTCCTGAGCAGCAAATCAGCATATTAGAAAGATTTCTGAAGGATCATGTGACATACACAATAATTTGTCTTGCACATTATGAATGGGTTTTCATGCATAAACACTACATAGCTGCCTTTTTTTTTTTTGAAAGGGGGGGTGGGGGGGTGTTGGTTGTGGCATCAAAAAGTTTATGTTTGGTTGAACGATTTCTTTAAGGGTATTGATTAGCAACTAAAAGTTATGTTCTTTGTGAGATGATAAATTGCCCTGTGCTTTCTCAATACGCAAATGAATAATGTAATGCAATAACAAACCCTTCCCATTTCTTAATTGTAACAATATAATAACAGCTTTTTTAATATAAGCATGACCTTTACTAATCCTTTGATACCCCTCATCTCCACAATATTTGTTGCTTTTTCACTTGAAGTGGTTGCTGAGATATCAGCATGCTAAGCGTGCCTCTGTGCATTTGATCTAATCGCTGCGAGTAGAGCAATGCGTATACACACAAACGCACACACACACACACACACACACACACACACACACACACATGCACACTCCTCTCGTTCACACATCCTCACTGCTTTTTGTTGGAACCTTGTAATCAGTGGCCTCCATTGAATTTACATGCCTTGTTTCCACATCTCTCTCACCATATATGGAATTTTTGTAGCCCACTATGTTTGTGTGTGTGCGAGCGTGTGCAGCAGGCCGTAGTTCAGAGCTACTGTAAGAAACCGAGCCAGAAAGTGTGTGTGTGTGCATTAGAGAGGCACAAGTGTAAACCAGCCAGAGAGAATGAGGAACAGACCTGCTGGATAAAAGACTTAAGAGCATATGTGCCAGCTGACTCTCATGCACATGGTCTGGTCTGTCTATCTGGAGCACATCAGTTAAACTCTGCTGCATCAGCACACATCACCTTTCTGGGGCCACTCGCAAAACTTAATGCCCTAGCCCTCCCTTCTGAAAAAGGCACACATGCACAATTTCCCTCCGCAGGTGCTTTGCGGCCCAGCAACAGCCTTTAGGTGCATGGGGCCGATGAACTGTGAGGAAGACAGGGAAGGACCGCCAACAGCAACAGCAAGAGATGGTTCACTGCATAGGCAGCTATTATAACTGCCAATCAGTAAACTAGCCACACTCTTGAGTAAAGGGAAAGGTGTTTGTGTGTTTGCCATGCAGACATCTCACCTTGCTTCACCGCTGAGACATGCGGACACTATAATTTGGCCAAAAATTAATCATTTACTTTTTACACTACTTTAGTTTATTTACTTAAAATGTGAAAATACTTCATTTTATACGTATATACTTTTTTATTATTATTTATTAGTTTATTTATACAAAACATTTTTTTGGGGAGTCACACCACATGACATTTTACAAACTAAACTAACCATGTCTTGTTAAAACGATCAAGTTACCTGACCTTGACACTCAGGCATGAGGGCTTTCTGAATGATATAATTTCCTGTTTTGTTTTTTTCTGCATGTGCCTGCATGTTGGTTGCACCACATGACCTCGATTTGGCAAGCAAAAGTTTTTCAAATATTGATAAGCAGCAAAGCTGATTTTTTTCTAAGAAATAATAGGTTTTCTTTTCAAAAGATATTTTTTAATATTTTGGTGCCTTTTCTTCTTTATTATAATAAGTACAGTTGTCACCTTAACATTTCTGACTTCATGCCACTCAAAATATCAAAATATCAAGTGAATTCAGAAATTAAAAACATTCTCATTATGTAAGTGGTGTATTAAAGTTATTCTATGTAGATGTATTTATGCATGTACAGTATGTATTTATTTATTTACATTTATTGTTATATATTTATTTACTTATTATTTATTTTACGTATCTATTTATATATAGATAGATAAATACGTAATAAATAAATTATTTAAATTATAATAAACAAATTATATATTTATATATTATTGCTGTCAAACGATTAATTGCAATTAATCAGATCCAAAATAAAGTTTGTGTTTACATAATATATGTGTGCGTACTATGTATAATTATTATGTATATATAAATACATGCTTATTCATGCATGTATTTAAGAAAAATGTGTTATAAATAAAAATATTTAATATATATATATATATATATATATATATATATATATATACACACACACACACACACACAGTATATGCATGCAATTATATATTAAATATATACATGTACAGTATGTGTGTGTATTTAAAAATACATAATAATTATACACAGTACACACATATATTATGTAAACACAAAGTTTTATTTTGGATGCGATTAATCACAACTAATCGCTTTGACAGCACCATATATATATATATATATATATATATATATATATATATATAATCAATAGATCAAGACAAAAAACATTTTGGGTGAACTAACCTTTTGAGATCCATTTTAATCAGATTTTACAAACGACAACATTAGCTGACCATATTTGACAGCACACAGGCACTAATCGAAATTCATCATTATTTCTTCACTCATCAAGGATCTTGTTTGTTTATCTTGAGTGCACATTGAGGCATTAGGTAAACAAATGATCTCTTGCTCACCAGGACAAAGCCTCCTGTATGTGGCGACTGCTTATACAATGAGATCACTCGTACCTTGTGACTGACATCACCTGCCTTTGCTCATTTTTCTCTCTCCCTATCAGTCTCTTTCTCTCCCTCCCATCAGGCGATTGTCTTCCTCCCACAGTTGATCTACATCTTAATGCTTTTCTGTTGTATATGCCTGTGTGTGTGTGGATCCCTGTCCAAACAGAGCCCTTATTAATGAATCAATCCTGGGTGAAGTGCGCATCAAAAAGGATGATCAAAGGTCACCCCTGAAGCCCCCGCACCTGTGGGCAGCATCACATGATTTTCATATTCTCTGCCTCCCCTGCACTTTCTATGAAGTCACGGCAAAGCCGATCGCCCTTAATTCGGTCCTTTGTTTCAACACAATTATTTTTCCACCCTGTACAGTTTACCTCCTGCCTCTGGTTGTCATCTATAAATCTTTCTATATTAAAATAGCTAGTTAATTGCTAGGTAACCAGTCTCCCAGCAACATTGGAATGCTTTTTGATCCTTGACCAGCGAGTGCAGGTTTCACTCGTAGGGCCAGTTGCATAAACAGCCATTATGTAAACAGTATTACTTTTCGGTATCAAATTAAACCAATCTATGTGTTTATGTAAGTTATGAACAGTCTTAAAGAAAAAAATGATGTCTAACTTGTAAGACTAGTCTTAGCAGTTTATACAGCTGGCCCCTGGTCTCTTTCTATGTGAAGTGGTCATTCTGTGGCATCATTGCCCTTTTCGTATGAGCACCTAAGTGGTTTTCAGGGTAAAGAAAACCATAGTGACACGCAGTGGCTTGTTTATGTCATAAACCGACGCAAAACCTCTAAGAGCCTTTCGAATGGAATTCCCCATCAGCCACTGGAAGTGAAAGTGATTTTGCACTGTGTCAACATGCTCATGTTTGAGTATCGTGACGTTTAATGGGCATGTCTTTTTCTCTTTGTCTTTCCCTCTTTTCTCTCGCTCTCCAGACTGTTCAGTTTGTCCAAGGGATCTTTGTGGAAAAGTATGACCCCACAATAGAAGACTCATACAGAAAGGCAAGTTCTGCAATATTTTTATTGTGCATCAGTTGTCAGACCAATGTCTTTATAATGGTTTCCAGACTCAAAACCCAATTTAATATTTTCCTAGTCAACACATGCTGTACATTAACATGTGGAATGGGCCTTTAGCTCTGTATATCCCAATATATTTTTTGCAGTAAACTAAAAAAAATGCTATATATATATATATATATATATATATATATATTTTTTTTTTTTTATAACAAAAAACGTTATATTTTTGGCAAATGTAAAGGTCCTTTCTCACCAAAAGTGAAATGAATAAACCTCAGGCTAAAGGAAATACAATGTTCATGTTTGTACAGTAGGGGGCACAGCTCAAACAAACCTTTAAAACAAAAATGCAGGAGAAGAACGTTCAACACTCTTACTTTAGCAATAAAAGATCATCGAAGGTCAGCAGCATAGACTTTGGTTAGTAAAATAAAATGAAATACATAAAGTATATTTGCATTATTTAACATATTTAATTATTGCAGGTTAGCATAATATTCTGAGTTTGCAGCTGTCAGTCAATAAATGGGAAAACTGGAATTACTTATTTGAGTAACTCAAATATTTTGTTGTAAATTTAAAAGTATTTTACTAGTTACTTGAAAAAAGTAATCTGATTATGTAACTCAAGGTGATGATACACGGGGCAACTTTTTGAGCAATGTTGCTGGGCAATGTTGTCATCAGTGCGCAACCAGGTGAGAAATTTCTTGCCCATTCTTAATGGGAAAGTGTCTAAGCAACATCGCTCGGCAACATTGCTCAAAAAGTTGCCCCGTGTATCATCACCTTCACATTACTTGTAATGCATTACCCCAAACAATGAAAATATATAATAATATTATTAGAATTAAAATATAACCGTATATAACATATTTTGTTAAACAACCTACAGTTACACCAAACCCAAATGCTGCTGCACTTTGCATCAAAACTAAATGACTCCCATTATAATCAATGAAGCTGTCTATAATAAATGAATTGGAAACGCCCATCTGCAACACTTTGCTTTGCAGAGTAGAATATAGTTTTCTGCTTGCATCAGATTTTTTCAAATTGCACTGCGGATATATCATGACAGATTCTCTATCAATTGACACATTTCTACAGGACATATACTGTCCCACCCTAGTAACACACGTGAAAGCAAATGCTGTGTGTGTGTTTGTGGGATGTTTCATCGACCCTGCACTCATACTGCTGTGTTCGATGATGTTTATATTTTAATGGCCTCTGTCCAAGGCCCTGAGACAAAGGCCGTGTCTAAAAATGAACCTTCACTCAAACAGTAAAAGGAAGTCCCATCTTGACCAGCACCTCCCTTCCTCGCCGTAGCTTATGCTGCTGTCCCATGGGCACTTCCTGTAGGCGAGGCTTACCGGTGTTGAAGTACAGTATGAGATTGAATTCCTGTAGATTTTATTCAATCTATACAGTGGCCCCAAATACATTTGGATATTTTTGGACACTTAAGTCAAGCCTAAAATATCTTAAAATATGAATTCATGTGACAACTAATGTAACTAATTTAAAACATAAAATCATTTTTATGCCTTATTTATTTATTTTTTATGTGGCTTAAGTGTCCAAATACATGCTGGGAATCACTGTATACGAACTGGAGAACCATTATTTCTATAATTATATTGAAATCAGATCAGGAAACACTAAGATCTGTACATGATAGGACTTATAACTTTTAATATTTAGAGGCTAATATGATGTTGCAATCCGTAAGTGTCATAGTCTTTTTGTGTGTAATAAACCCCCATAGCCTCACTTTAAATTAGTGATTAACACAGAAAGTGTGCTGCCACCTCAATTAGAGACCGCAGGAAGTTAGCCGTGCTGGAATGTTCCATATAGAACTCTGCGGGAGGCGGCAATGATGAGCGCTCATAAACAGGACAGGCTCATATGTCATTAGAGGCTGTTTTTTAATGATGCACCTGACGATGTCTCTCAGTTTGTTGTTGATTTTCTGTGGTTTTTCTATTTTTGCAGCAAGTGGAGGTGGATGGACAGCAGTGTATGTTGGAAATTCTGGATACTGCCGGAACGGTAAGAGTTTGTGATCAGAACTTTCTTTGATAACTTGCAGATTACTATAAATCTGCAACCTTTGGTATAATAAGTATTTGTATGTGTGAATGTACTACACATGAGAAAGAACATTTAAGCCAGTATTACAGTTTTAATATTATAATAAGTTGTCACCTTTATTTATATAGCGTTTTATACAATACAGATTGTTTCAAAGCAGCTTTACAGTGATAAACAGAAAAATTATGATTTAATGATGCAAACAGAATTCAATTCTGCTGTAAATCAGCTCTAAAACGACAATAATATTTAGTATCATTCACCATCCTTACCCAAGATTTCCATCTCCAGAGATATCTGGAGTTCAAATTTGAAAGATTTATGACATAAAAACTACACATAGCACAGTTGACAAAGTAACACAGTTGACAGGACACATTAGAAGGAAAAGAGAAAACTTCAACAAATCTAAGTACAAGCAATTCATTCAATTTAAGTTCATTTGCCAACATTGTTAACCATGTGAATCCTTGTCAACTGTTACAGTTGGGTAACACAGTTGACAGGTAACACAATTGACATTTCGGCCATTTTAGGGCCTTGTGCAATCTGCTGGCCCTAAACTAGTTAGTAGTTGACCTTGATTAACTTGTGTTTTTATATTCTTTCTCTACACATTTATAAATATAACATGTGACGCAAGTTCACCAGAACATGTTGATAACAGTTGACGGTCAATTAATCTACTCTATGTGCAGACAATAATATAGGTCATATTTTGAAGAGGAGAAGTTATGACTTACCACGCTGTCTTCAAATTTCCCATCACATGATGCTGACTTTGTAACAAACCATTGCTGATTTATAGGGGTTTTAATAGGGAGTAACACAATTGACACTGATTTCTCGGACATACACAAAATGGATGATTTAATGTAGATGCATGAGCAAAATATTTTTTTAAACACCTTTCTCATAATTTAATGATTATTTTGGACAAATATTTATAAGAGATATATACAGAAACATGCATTTTAGAGCTAATCTGAAGAGCAAAACCTCACATTTACCAAATCGGACAGCACAAAAACAGCAAATTCCAGTATAGAATATGCCATTTTTGCAAGATAAAAGTATCTGTCGGATTTTTGTATTAAATAAATAAAAAAATGTCCCGATATAAAAGCGATCATTGCTTGAAGTGAAAAGTTAATGAAAAATTTGTCAAATTGATAATTGAGTCCACAGACATGACATGTACCCCTAATTATAGAATGACTCTATAATAAAATATATATGTCGAATTGATTAATCGCATCTAACATAGAAGTTTGTTTACATAATGTGTGTATATATTATATTTATACATACATACATATATATATATATATATATATATATATATATATATGTCTGTGTGTGTATATATATTGTATATGTAGAAATGTATATGTAGAAATATGTTTGTGTGTATATAAAGTATACAGAGAGAGATATATACACACATACATATTACATATATAAAATATATGCACACATATATTTAAACACAAATATATATTTAATTTTTTATAATTATAACCTATCCCACTGTATTTATAATAAAAGCACACATGAAAACAAAATTATTATTACTTAAAACCGTATTAATATTACTGAATATTTCTCACCTTTATATGGTATCGAGTGCTTTTTAGTACAGTATACTGATCAGCCGATGAGTCTTCAACTAGATGCTTAGATAAAATAACATATTTTTATATATATCTTAACATAGACGTAATGATTTTTCAATTCAGTGTTTAAATTTTCCCTGACGTCATAGCCAAGATAAAATCTTGTATGGTAGCTGCCAGTAAGTCATCCATGTTAACTTTTAACCAACAACCTGGAGATTAAATAGTTTGAATTCAAAGTCATAATTTTGATTGCAGAAGAAACAAACTGTACATTCAAAAAATTTTTTTTTTTTTTTAACAATTTTTGTTGTTAGTGAAAATAGCTCAACGTAAACAATCACACTCGTTTTCTCTCAGATGATGAGAGAGAGCTACTGCTGAGTGTGTGTCATGACTGTAGCACAATTTAGTGTGTTACACTTGCCCCCGGTCTCCCCCTACTGTAAGCTAAATGATGAATAGCTGCGTACATGTCCATCTTCGTGGCCGTCCTCATACAGGTGCAGGAGGATACAGAAAATGTTTGGCCCCTGTGGGGGATAAGGACATATTTCCAGTTCCGCAAGCCCCTGTTTTACAACTCTGAGTTGTAGTGACAGATGGTGAATGTTGTCCTTGGGCTCTCTGCCCCAGAATGGAGCCACGGTCAAATGAAACCGAGCCAAAGAAGCTGAGAATATTACTGTCAGAGATGTGAACTACAAATTGGCTAGATTTTGTACAGTAGGTCTGGCACTTGCTCCAAAATGATCATTATTAAATCTAGTGCTAGTTGCACTCAAGAAAATAATCTTAATTAAATCTTGAAAGTAGGTGAGCTGAAACCACAAAGTCAAGAGTTCAAGTCAAGTCAAGACTTAACTTGTTGTATAATGCTGAACTAACTTAAACTTTACACAACAAGTCGATCTGCAAACGATATACACAAGTATCACAGCTATTAAAAAGATAGTTCACCTTAAAATGAACATTCTGTAACATTTATTCACCCTCATGTTGTTCCAAACTTGAATTACTTTATTTCATCTGTGGAGCACAAAAGATGTTTTTTGAAGAATGTTCACGCTGCTCTTTTCCTTGTAATGAAAGTAAATGGTGACCAACATCTATCAATCTCCAAAAAGGATAAAAAACATTCTTTAAAATATCTTCTTCTGTATTTCATGGATGTAAGAAAGACTATACAATTCCTTGAGTTTGTTTTTGTGTGGATTTCTCCTCAACAAATCCAAAGCTCATGCCCACTCACTAGCACATTTAATGAGACACTGTTGGGTCCTCTGGAGAAAAAGATCATTATTTCTCCTCCCTAGCCTTCCTTCACTACACATATTACACGTTACCTTTGACAACCTTTTCATTCTCCGTGGGTTTCAGCAGCTCTGACCACATTCAGCACACTGACCCAGAGGAAACAAAGCTGCGGAGATACTGATGTGCCTGTGGCCTTATTAACTTAACAGGACAGGACTGTCTATCTGAGCTAAGGTTCTTTCAAAGCCGCAATGCGCAAAATGTTCTCAAGTTAGTCGAAAATGCATTTGACCAAATTGCTTTCGATGTGGTCGAATGTGTTTGAACAGCCATAAAAGACCGCCTACTGACCTACCGCATAAACATTACGGGAAGCGTGCTAACTAGATGGGATTTAAACGTTGTCGGCTGGAGACCAAAGTTTTGTTTGAAGACAAAAAATGTACCAAATTCACAGCGCTTTGCCGTGGTCTTGCGACCATCAGAGTAGAAGCGAAAGCTGCTAGTATGTTTTTCCGTCGTCTCCAGTCGCATTCATATGTAAATTGTCCATTAGATAAAAAGAAAAAGAAAATTAAAAAATCACATACATTTACCCGTCTATAGACCCTCTCCTCAAAGAAATCTGGACATAAGTGGTTGAAAGTGGACAAAAGTGCTGGATTAAAACACCAGGTGTAAATGGCAATGTGTCTCCCTCGTCTGCCTGTGATCCGATCGACCAAAATGCATCTTTACTACCAGGTTTAAACAAGGCCAAAAAGGAGGAGACCCCTCTCTTGTGTTGTTTCTTTTGTTAGTCCAATATACACTACCATTCAAAAGTTTGGGGTTGGTTAATGAAAGTCTTTTCTGCTCACCAAGGCTGCATTTATTTGATCAAAAATAAATGTTTTCTATTTAAATATATTTTAAAATGTAATTTATTCCTGTGATGGCAAAGCTGACATTATTCTAATATGCTGATTTGCTGCTCAAGAAACATCTCTTATTATCAATGTTGGAATCAGTTGTGTGCTTAAAGGAATAGTTTACCCTAAAATGAAAATTCTGTCATCATTTACTCTCCCTCAACCTGTATGAGTTTCTTTCTTCTGTTGAACACAAAAGATATTTTAAAGTAACCAAACAGTTGATGGTCCCCATTGACTTCCATAGTAGGAAAAGTGGTTACCGACATTCAACAATAAAGGCTGAGGGAGAGTAAATTATGACAGAATTTTCATTTAGGGTGAACTATTCCTTTAATATTTTTGTGGAAACTGTTCTGAGATGAATACAACGTTGAAAAGACCAGAAATTATTTGACATCTTTTGTAACATTAGAAATGTCTTTAATGTCCCTTTTGATCAATGTAATGCATCCTTGCTGAAAAGTATTAATTTCTTTAAAAACAAAAAACTTATGACCCCAAATTTTTGAAGGGAAATGTAAATTCATGTTCCAGGTAAATGCTCAGGAAACACATTTAAAGGGATAGTTCACCCAAAAATAAAAATTCTGTCATAATTTACTCACCCTCAAGTTGTTCCAAACCTGTATAAATGTCTTTGTTCTGCTGAACACAAAGGAAGATATTTGGAAGAATGTTTGTAGCCAAGCAGATCTCACCCCTAATGACTACCATAGTATTTTTTCCCCTACTATGTTAGTCAATGGGGGGTGGGGTGCGAGATCTGCTTGGTGACTTCAGGGTGTGTAAATGATGACAGAATTTTCATTTTTGGGTGAAATATCCCTTTAACCTTATAAACAATCAGTACTATTATTTACTACTACTTATATTGTTTATTAAAATCAAGCGATCATTAAAGCCTCATCATGTTTGTGCTTATGCAAACATTTTATATATAATAATATATAATATTTAGATATAATAACTACAATAAAACAGTAAAACAATTCTGTGTAGTTTTTGCACAATATGTTGGCATCTTATCACTTATTTAAAAACTTTATCCATCCGTGTCATGCTTTGTACTCCCTATTAATCTTTTGGAGTGTTTTAGAGATTTTTTCCCAATTTGTCTGTCAGTACCTCAACTCCTCCATACACTATCTGAGCTCTTCCCTGTCCTCTTTCTCTCCTACTCAGGAACAATTCACAGCCATGAGGGACCTGTACATGAAGAACGGCCAGGGCTTTGCACTAGTATACTCCATAACAGCACAGTCCACCTTCAACGACCTGCAGGACTTGAGAGAACAGATTCTGCGGGTCAAAGACACGGATGATGTGAGTCACTCCAGCACTCCACTTCATCGACAAGAACTCCATCATGTTCACTCACCCTCAGTGTCTGCTGCCCTATACCTTTAGCTTTCAGCTTAGCCTGTCGTCAGCACCACTATCTCCTTTTTCACACCCACCCTGAGCCCTTATGCTTGCCATTGTCAATAAGGGTGACCTTTCAGCTGTGAAGAGGCTTGTGTTTGTTGACATAAGGGCAGAGTTTTTCCCTTCTTGTACACCTCTTTATGTTTAATAGGTCTGGTTGGGCAACCAGTTTAGTAGCTGAGTTTACTTATAAAAGTTTATTTTGGTTGTTTTTTTGGGGGGGTTGTCATGTTTTCACACACAGAAAAGTTATCTCTGGAGGTTCTTAGTAGGCATTCTTGTTTGTAATGTTATTTGTAGGATTTGTAAATGGCCACTTTTTAAAATATTGCAGAAAGAACCCCCAAAGATCCTCGCGACTTGTAAGTCCTTGGGCCCTATTTTAACAATCTGAGCGCATAGTCTTAAGCACATGGCGCAGGTGCACTTAGGGCGTGTCCAAATCCACAATTTTTTCTAGTTTAACGATGGATAAAACGGTCGGCATGCAAGGCACATGGTCCAAAAGGGTTGTACCTAGTCTCTTAATGAGTTATGGGTGTGCAATAAACCAATCAGAGTCTCATCTCCCATTTTCTTTGAAAGCCAGTGGCTAAAGCCATGGCGGATTCTCTATTTACATGCCGGAATTTGCAAGCGGAAAGACTGAACACTTCTCCAGAGAGGAATCCTTTTATTTTTAATATTTAGAAATGTTTGTGTGCTGTTGCGCGTCCCTGTGTGTGTAATAAGCAGAGTGTACGCACGTTGTGCACCCACCTATAGGCACATATTACTAACGCGCGCTTTAATTAACACAAAAAATACTGCACTATTGACTTTAGACCAGGTTTTTGTTGGTCAATAGCACAGTCGTTTTCAGTTGCCTCAACATAGCAATACGCTAACAATGCGCCAGAACACACCTCATTTTCAGACCAGCACGAACAAATGGGCGCAAATTTTCTATCTAAACAACTGGACATGAAAATGATAACTGCGTCGGGCTGAAACTAGCAAAAAACACTTCACGCCGGGTGTATAATAAGGCCCCTTGTCTTTGGTAATTTTAAACCAAAAAATTGGTCTTTGAATTTTTTAAATTTGTTATATGCAATGGTTTGAAACTTAGTGAGTTTTGTGGCACTTACTACATGAAGAAAAAAAAATACTTGGAAAAATTATGTTCTAAAATAACGTAATGTTCAAAAAAAAAAAAAAAAAAAAAATTTGTGAAAGTTGTGACCATCATAGGAAATGAATCTGAAAATACAGAGCTTTTTTTTCTACAAATCAGCTACTGTGAAGTAGTAGCCTTTGATAATGTCTAAATGTAGAAGAAATATTATTGAAACAAAATATAGTACATTAATTTAATCAAATAAATTTGTGCATGTTGTCTCTTTTGACTGCCGAGAATCACAAGTGTGACTTCTGAGTAATACCAGAAGGTAAAATATCACATAGTTTGACCTTTTTATGACAATGCAAGGTAAATTCAGTTTCTATAATGTCATGTGGTGCGACTCCCCCCAAAACCTAATGAAGTTATTATTCATATTCCTAAAAAGAAAAAATATTTTTACCTTGTAAAATATACTTATAATTGTTTTGAAAGCAATGGTTAAGATGTATACACTCACATTTATTCAAGGAAATTATTACTTGTATTACTTTTTACTTGTTATGCCACATGACATTTTTAGTCATTAATTCAAAACTTTTGTTGAAAAAGTTTTTCAAAACCATATAAAACCAACATGACTATAAAGAGTAAATTTTCATCTTTATCATTGACTCTAAATATAGAATTACAGCACAATGCATCATATCATTAACAAATTAAATGATCAATGCATGAATCAAACTCACTTAAAATCAACAACTCAACTGATATAGTTTCTTTTGCCACAAAATCCGACTAGGCTTGGGTTGAATTGCGGCCAACTTTGTTGAGCGTGGGAGGAAATGAATCCCAGTAAAAGGTGTATATGTGTGTATGTGTGTAGGAACTCATTCTAAATGGTTTCTGAGAAAGATGATAGTGTGACGACCTCAGTTGACCTGCACTATTTCTGTCCACTTCCTCAGCTAGGCTGATTTAACACAGGACGTTTCAGTTATTTATTCTGCCTTGGCTACCTGCTTAGGTTTTTATCGTTAACGCAATATGTCCATTTCCTTGTTGCTTTGAAAGTATCATCTGAAAATAAATGCAGATGCTGTGTCTCATAGTTTCACTTATGCTATTATATCTGGACTGTGTTTCACTTGAAAAGCTGAGAGTTGTGTGGGAGTTTTAGCTGTGTTTGTGGTGTTATATGCAAATATGATTGCATCTAGAGCTTCGAAATGACCAAAGGGGTTTCTTCTCTCTTTTTTTTTACCATCTTTTTTATTTTCTAAATAAGGAAGTTCAACAGCTGACGCAAACTCTTGCCCCTTAAGAATGATTTCTGCTAATCTTGCAACACATGTTTCTGCTAATGTCTCTAAATAGCTCCCTAGATGAAAAAGTAATAGAGAAGCATTTGTACATCAGGAAATCATGACCTTTTTTTTTTTGTTAATCTAATCAACTACTGTACTGAAAATGCTAATTAATTGTCACTTCTTCTCAAATGCATAATTACTTTTTTTGTTCTAATCCCTAAACCATTGAATTACAGTGTCATCTTATTTCTTCAAACTCAGCTGAAGCGTTTCCTTTCAGGTGCCGATGATCCTGGTGGGTAATAAGTGTGATCTGGAAGACGAGAGGGTGGTCGGGAAAGAACAGGGCCAGAATCTCGCCCGCCAGTGGAACAGCTGTGCTTTCCTGGAGTCCTCTGCAAAGTCCAAGATTAACGTCAATGAGGTGAGCATGATTTGATGGAAATGATCAAGACCTCTCTCTCACATTTCTCATGTTAAAGAACAGTTTTCACAATACATTCCAATATTTATTTATAAGAATGCATGGCTACTTTTGAATTGCCATCAAAAAGTGTTTTAATGGTGTAGTTACAGCATCTACCAGCAGGGCACTTTTTTATTCTAAAAATATATTAAAAAACATTTGCACAGTCAAATTAATTGTATACATTTAAAATAATTTAATTAAATAATTAAAAAAATTGCAATGAAATAAAAAGAAATTATATAAACATATATATATATGAAGTGATTCAAAGAAGAAAAGCAGTAATATTCATATATATATATATATATATATATATATATATATATATATATATATATATATATATATATATATATATATATATATATATATTCATATTCCATTTTATTTTGGAATGCGATTAATCGCATCCAAAATAAAAGTTTGTATTTAGTGTTTACATAATATATGCGTGTGTACTGTGCATAATTATTATTTATATTTAAATACACACACATGCATGTATATATTTAAGAAATATTTGCATGTATAGACTATATATATATATTTATATAAGTATATAAGTATTTATACAAGTATTTCTTCAATATATACATGCATGTGTGTATTCAAATATAAATAATAATTATGCACAGTACAAACATATATTATGTAAACACAAACTTTTATTTTGGATGCGATTAATCGATTTGACAGCACATCTACATAGGCTGTGTATGGGCATGATTTTCCCCAATCTTTTCAGTTCAGGTCAGGCTTGGGTTGTCTTGACATGCCTGTGCTGGCGTCACCATGGAGCTGCTCTTCTCTGTTGGGGTCTCAGAAGAGTGTCATTGTCAGCTAGTGATATCTCTCCATGAAAGCGTAGTCACACATTAGCAAAGCAGGCAGTCAGCTGCGGCAGTCAGAAACAAAGCGCCCTTTTGTGAGCAGCACGACTCTGCCTACATGACATAGTGCTGCTTTGAGTTCAGTCAGTTAGAAAGTCCAGTTGGTTATAGCAGTATGACTGTGCTTGCTTGGTTCTCCTTACAAGCTGAGTTATATAAAACCCCTGTGCTGGTCTGGAGTCCGTCTTGTAGTTTATGAGGGGTTACTGCAGGGCAGAAGGTGATGATTTGAGGTCTTCGCCTTTTTTAATTTGCTCATTTGCTTAATTTCATTTGCTCATGTCAAAGGGCAGACCCGTGTCATCATTAAAGTCTCAGACTCTCCCGTAAGCGAAAAGTCAGATGATGAGCTTATTGAGCTCTCTCAATAAGATAATGAGGAACTTTGTAAGTGACCAGTCAAAGTGATTCATTACTTTCAGTTAACGCAGCCAGAGCGCTTTACTTTTCACAAGCGTTCATGTTTCTTTGCAGTCTCAAGTTCCAACAGGCACTTTTTTTTATTTTTGTAGCTCAAAGGTACTAAAAGTCCACTAATAATCATTATGTAATTAATGACAGTAAGATACAGTACAGTTATCTGCAAATATTTTTGTGTAAAATAACTGAAAGTGCATTAAGCATTTGAATATTAATCCAATAGCTTATATATGAGTATTTTGCAATAAAATGTAAGAAAAAACAGGGAAAGACTTTATTTTAAGGTGACGTAGTTACACATTACTACATGTACTTACTATAGTAATAACAGTAAATTATGCATAATTACAAGTAACTAACTCTAAATCAAACCCTAACCGTAACTCTATAGTAAGTACATGTAGTTAATTAATATTACTCCGTACTTATTTGAGTAATTACAATGTAACTATGTCACCTTAAAATAAAGTGTAACCAAAAACAGATCATTGCAACAAACTTTTTTCAGTCATAAACAACAATATAAAGAAATACAGTGCAAAAGACATTATTTTTTTAATGAAAGAATGTAATTTTAAATTAATTTCAAAATAATTTATTTAATAAACATGTTTTAATGTATACTTTTTTATTCAAACGTTTGTTAATTGCACAAGTGGCGTAGAGTGCCAATATTTAGTACATTTTTTCTGTATTTAACACTTTCCATTGTTCAACAACAGTTGATTCTGCTTTGGTTTTGTTCAAAATTATTTTCATTGTGGAGCAAAATATATTTTCAACACAAAGTCAAAGTTATTTTGTGTAAAAGTTTTGTCCATCTTCATGGACAAAACGATCCAAAAAGCTAATTAGACAGGACATTAGTCAGTAAATTTGGTGCTGGCAGGGCTTTCTCTCTCAGTTGGAATTGCCAATATGGTTAAATCTGTTTGTTTATCCACTTTGCATTCAATAAATGAAGGAAAAAAGCCATTATTGATTTGATGGGGTTCAGGCAAGCCCATTTGCTCTGTTAATCCACACAAGTTTGCTACTTTGTGCTGATTGTCAAAACCTTTTAGTAAGGTGCACCCTGTACTTCTGCATCTTTTTATCTAGCATAACTGAGATCATCTGTTGTTATGAATAGCAAAGCATGGATTATGAGCTTATCCTTCTCAATTCACATCCCAAATCTGCTTCTCTACACAACACATGGTGGCAGAGATCTTACTACAAATCCTGCTATATTACCGGTGTTGTTTAACATGTTTTTGTCTGCTACAATAATTTATCTCTGGTCATTGCGTAAAAGCTGCAGATGTTGTGTGGAACTGATTCATGATGCAGGAGCCGTTTTGTCCCCTCTGGGAGTTGAACATCTGTGTGGGGAAGTGTCCACACCTCTGAATGAGTGATTTCTCTCTGTTTCAGTCTAGAGCGGTATTACTTGTTCCAGTTCGGGAGCCAAGACACATTTCATTTGTTTGTAAAAGCCACATTTTAAAAACACCACCTGAATATGCTTTGCATTAAGAGTAGGGAGCTTGGTTTTATGTTTCGCTGTAAATGTGATCTTATTGCCAGAAAGGAGACAACATACGGTTTCCACATACTGTATCATTAGAAAATAAAAACATGTGTATAACCTAGTATAACTCTAAAATGTGACACATTTATGAGTGAAACAGGATTCAAAGCGATAAAATGCAGGATAGACATTGATTTTATCCATCCATCCATTGGGTATTTATTAAAAAAGTGGGTTGCTGGATTATGTTCTCACAGGTGGTTCGAGAGGAGGGATTGAGTGTCGTCAGCCAAAAAGGAACATATTTTTGTTTTGTTTTGGTTCTTTTTTCATTTTATTTAGTTGTCCTGTTTGTTTTTGTTTTGGGTTTTTGTTTGGTTCCTTGGTTTTGTTTTGCATTTCATTTAGTTCAGTTTTTTGTTAGTTTTTGTGTGTTTTTTTTTATTGAATTTGATGTAGTTGTTCTGGTTTTTGTTGTTTTGTTTTCAAATTTGTTTTGTTTTGTTTTGTTCTGTTCGTTTTCATTTGATTTAGTAGTTCTGTTTTTTTGTTGTTTTCAGATTTGTGTTGTGTTTTGATTTTGTTTTGTTTTTCTTTGTGTGCTTTTGTTTGGTTAATTGGTTTCGTTTTTCTGTTTTTGGCATCATTTCATTTTGTTGTTCTGTGTTTTGGTTCTTTTTGTTGTTTTGATTTTTTTTTTTTTGTGTGTGTTTTTGTTTGGTTTCTTGGTTTTAGTTAGTTTTTTTGTTGTGTTTTTTATTTTATTTTATTCTATAATTATTTAAAAAGGAAGAATTACTTATATGCTTACAAATGTTATGTTGACTCTACAAAACAGTTTTGGATTAAAAGTGACACTTTTAACATAAAAAGTACAGGTTGACTACCAAAGGTCTAGAGTAGACTATCATCATGAGAAATGGGTCTTGTCTCTTCTGAGATCTGGCCTCTTTACAAACACATCCAATCTGACGGCACATGTATGAGTTCACTGAGATTTGTTTTACCTTTATTTCCCCTCTCTCTCTCTCTGCAGATCTTCTATGACCTGGTTCGGCAAATCAACAGGAAAACTCCAGTACCTGGAAAGGCACGCAAAAAGTCCACCTGCCAGCTGCTCTAATATACAGCTGTTCTTTTGCTCTGAGCCAGGTAGGATCTCAAGCATCATTGGCTGAGCAGAAATGATTGACAGCTCAGCACAACTAATGCTCCAAAGCCCTTTTTATAGAAACTATAGAAATCAGGTTATATTTAGATCCAAAAGTGATTCAACTTTTTTTTTTTTTCTTCCTGCAGGTCTGATTTACTGCTGTGTCTTTCAGCAGTGCCAGCATTCCGACGTTACTAAAACCTAACATCGAATGGACTTTCCTATGTGGTGATGCCCCTTTAACAAACCAACCAACCAACAACCAACCAACCTATGGAATCAAGGCTACAGTACCATGACAGTTTTTTGCACATAGATAACCATCATCACTTTCCAATGTCGCGAGAGAGATTTTTACTTATAAATATATAAATATATATTCTAACTGTATGCAACTGAATAAAAAAATTAAATGAGTAAATGAATACAGAGCTAGACAAAAAAAAAATACAGAGCCTACACGCAGTGTTATCGCTAACGGAGACAGCCACCGTTGTAAATGTAAGGAGGGAATGTCTAACCAGGCTGTGCACGTTGCCATGGCAATTACAATGATATTTATAAGCACCACTATTTTAGCCAGAGAGGAGAGGAAGTCCAAAGAGCTCCTATATAAACCATTCTTACAGCTAACTTTCACTCCTTGTTTTTTTTTTTTGAATTGTTTTGTAACTTTATTTTGCTTTTATTCTAAACATGATCTTCTGCCTTTTTTCTCTTTTATAAAATTACTAGATTTTTGCTCTATGGAGATGTTATATTCGCAACAGGTATTAAGTTTTACCTTAGGAAAAAACCTGTGGATACAGTGATGTACATGTAAAAAGTTCAAAAATATAAATTTTTCTGTCACTATCATTGTTCTTATCCCCAGATGTTGCCTTCAAATATGTGTTAAGTCCTTTTTTTTCTTTATTTCCCATGAAGACTCCATCTAAATTTCATTTTCATCTTAGGTCCATCTCATAGGCCATGCTGGGTTTCTTTGTTTTGTTTACAAAGAACTTTGTACAGCAGGCTTTTTTTAAAAAGGGGTATTCAAAATAAAGGGTTTGAAAATTTAGTTTTAGTACCCCCCATATCTGTCGGAAGCTCATCTTTTGGGTGGTTTCATAATAAATATTCAAATCCCTCTTGACAAAGCTGATCCTGATCAAATGTAAGACATATATACAGTATATATTTTAAAGAATTGGGGTTTTTAATACACAGGAACAACAAACTGTCATCAGAGATGTCACTCTCGATACTCAATCTTCGCCCCCTTCCCCTTGCTTGCATCTGGTGTAAACTGAGGATATGAAAACCAAATATTGGATCCTGTCAGTAAAGAGTGAGGAAAAGATGTCTGTTAGTGACTGTTTCGACTTTGTAATAATTTGCCGTTTTCTGTCTTCGTTACTGTTGGATTAACTGAATGTGGGGGTGTGGGAACTTTGTGTTAAGCGAGAAAAAAATGGAAAGAATTGATAAAAAAAAAAAATTTTAAGAATTAATTGTACATCAAGTGCAATCATAAAGATTGTTCATAAAAGAAGCCGAATGCGCTCTAAAGCAGTTGTAGCATTAAATACTTGTCTCTTTAAACATCAAAGCGACAGGGTACAGCATGCCGTATGTACACGCAATGAATTGTTTATGAATGCTTTGAGGATTTGCACTGTGTAAAGTGAAGAACATGACTCCTAGGGAGTGTCCGAGCAACAGCGGACAAAGGTAAAAATTATGAGTCGTGTGTTGTTCTGATTACTGCAAGCAAATGCCTTGATGCTGTTTAGGTTTTGAGGGGGAAAATGGAAAAGAAAAAAACAACAACTTTGGATTGAGACAGAGGCACAGTATTTCAAATGCAACATCATCTGCTTCTGATGGGCAGCGGGTGGAGGGAGGTAAGGGTGGGTGGATGGCCAAGTGTCAACTTAAAAGCCTTAATTAAAAGTGGTGCAATTTTGTATAACCGAGCATCTGTAGTTTAATAAATTGGATTGCCATGCAAGGGCTCACAAGAAGCCAGTTTTTGCCGGTTGAATGTTTTGTGTATTGTTTCAGCATTTTCTGTCAGTCCAATAAAAAAACGAAACCATTTAACTTACTCTCTACCATGATGACACATTTGCTGCAAAGGTATTATTATCTGATTAAGACTGAATCAGAAAAAAAAATGGAAGTCGTTGCATTTGCATTAAGCATGGAACTGGAAGAAAAACAGGATGTCGGGTATTTTTCATTTCTCAGGAATATAATGGATGGGTTTTGTCAGTATGGTTAATGCAGATGAAAAATATTGGTCTAGCATACATGCACTCTAGTGCTTTATCCACTGTTGATACATTCAGCCGTCTGCTGTTTAACCTGTGATTTCAAACCTTGCATCTCTTCAGAATACACCATCACTTAGTAATATATATATATATATACATACATACACATACACATATACACATACATATACATATACATATACATATATATATATATATATATACATACACAGTCAAACTAAAAATCATTCAGACTCCAGATATAATTTTTTATTAGTGGGTGCAGGACACTATAGTTCATTTATGTAAGTGAGGATAACAAAATAAAGTAAACTGTGACACATTATATCTTCATACAGTGTAATCCATTACATACCTTTCTATCAGAGTTATCTGACATTATCAAGATGAATTTGTTCTGACACAGTTTAACTCCGAGTTCTTGTCTTATTACCATTTTCTAAACTTTAGTGAATAAACTGATAATGTGAGAAAATATTGAAGGTGTCTGAATACATTTTGGTATATACATATGTGTGTGTGTGTAAGCTGTCACCTTTTTGACTATTTAATGACTTCAGTCAAATTTAAACAGTATTATGGAATTCATACACAATATAATTTCAAACAATTGTTTTGACCAACAGATACTATGATATACTGCATAAAATCAATACATTTATAACAACTAAAAAAGCACTTGCTCCGACCTGTGTGCCCTTCTCAGTCTCATTTTTGTGTAAATCTATTTAAAATATATTCATATATTGAATATTAAATGTATTATTTTGTATATGAAGGGAGTAGAAGGTAAACACAGATTATGACATCCAGTACACTAGATGACGCTGTGCTTTTGCCGTTTGCCAGTCTAAACTCGATATATGAATAGAAGAAAAATCCACACATGACATGTGAGAAACACAACGGAAGAATTTTCGTTTGATATCATCTAATAAAATCATGATATCGCAGGGATAGTGCACTGTTCGTGTGACGCTTTTGCATTTGACCTCCGCAGTAAGAGTGTACTCTGAAACATATGTTGAAATTCATTTTAACACAAAAGTTTGTATCATGAATCTCAGCGTGACTCTCAGGTGTTGTCGTAAAGTCCGTCTGTTTCGGAATAAGTCGACTGTCTACCTTTGCAGAAAACTGTCAGATGTTCCCATCTCATCTGATGAAGCTGGGGAGAAGCCCAGAAGAACACGCAGAGCTCCACGGAACGCGTCTGTCCTTCTGTTCCCCGGCCAGGGCAGTCAGTTTGTCGGTATGGGGAAAGGACTGTTGAAGTATGGAAATGTCAAAGAGATGTTTGCTGTAGCTCAGAAGGTGCTTGGTTATGACCTGCTGTCGCTCTGCTTGAATGGACCCGAGAAAGATCTAATGAAGACTGTTCATTGCCAGCCAGCTGTGTTTGTCTGCTCACTGGCTGCTGTGGAAAGACTGAATCATGACAATCCTGCAGTAAGTTAGTGGCAATTTATGAATATATGTATGTCTATGACGGGACTGCTAATCTATTAGAATTCGCAGTGCATACATAATTCATAACATGAGCATGTGGTTAGTACTAATGTAAAATCCATTGACCCCTTTTATAGGCTGTTGAGAGCTGTGTGACTGCAGCAGGATTCAGTGTTGGTGAATTTGCTGCTTTGGTCTTCTCTGGTGCAATGAACTTCGCTGAAGGTAAAACTCACCCTTACATTTATAAAAACATACCAAATTAGCTATTTAAATAGCAGTAGTAGTCTTCATTTTTTAATGCAAAATATTATTAGCCCTGGACATGTTATTAACAATTTTCAGGAGATCCACACACATTTATTTGCTCAAAATGCCCTGTTCTCTCCTCACAGCTTTGTTTGCAGTAAAAGTGAGGGCAGAAGCAATGCAGAAGGCCTCCGACCAAGTACCTAGTGGCATGTTGTCTGTGATTGGCCGACCTCAGGCCAACTACAAATACGCCTGCGCCCAAGCTAGGGAGCACTGTTTGTCTCTTGGTATCCAAGAGCCTGTGTGTGCCATTGCCAACTACCTTTTTCCAGATGGGAGAGTAATAGCTGGCCACAAAGAGGTGAGATCCATCATTTAGAAACAATGAAAAAAGACCACTAAGACCAGAAAGAGTAGATTTTTGTTTCATGTAACTCTCAAAAAGGACAAAAACCTAACTGTTAAAGGGTTGGTTCACCCAAAAATTTTAATTCTGTCATTAATTACGTCCAAACCCGTAAGACCTTCGTTCATCTTCAGAACACAAATTAAGATATTTTTGATGAAATCAAAGGTCAAGGTCTAGAAAGGTAGTAAAGACGTCGTTAAAATAGTCCATGTGACTCCAGTGGTTCAACCTTAATTTTATGAAGTGACGAGAATACTTTTATTTTTTTTGCGCACAAAAAGTATTCTCGTTGCTTCATAACATTAAGGTTGAACCACTGGAGTCACATGGACTATTTTAACCATGTCTTTCCTACCTTTCTGGGCCTTGAAAGTGGTAATAACGTTGCAGTCTATCAGGGGTCAGAAAGCTCTCGGATTTCATCAAAAAATATCTTACATTTGTGTTCCGAAGATAAATGAAGGTCTTACGGGTTTGGAAAGACATGAGGGTGAGTAATTAAGGACAGAATTTTCATTTTTGGGTGAACTAACCCGTTAAGCCTTTCCATGCTTTTAACAGCCGTTCTCTCACACAGGCTTTAGATTTCCTTCAAAGCCATTCCAGAGAGCTGAAATTCACGAGAGCACGACTACTGCCGGTTAGCGGGGCCTTTCACACCGCACTGATGGAGCCGGCGGTCGAGCCTCTGAGAGACGTCCTCAGACAGATAGAGGTACGGCGGCCCGAGATCTCTGTGCACTCCAATGTGGACGGCAAGCGTTACATGCATGACAAGCACGTACGGAATCAGCTGGCCAAACAGCTGGTGTCTCCAGTGAAATGGGAGCAGATGCTGCATGAGATTTATGAAAGATCCCAGGGGCAGGAGTTTCCTCACACCTATGAGGTGGGACCTGGTAGACATTTGGGGTCAACCCTACAGAAGTGCAATATGAAGGCCTTTAAGAACTATACGCATGTTGATGTTGCATTAACAGAGAATTGATCGGTAATTGTGCAGTATATCTGTTATGTTTGGTTTTCTTCTATGCTGATAAATACAAAAAAGCCAAACACTTTGTTTCCTTTTTAAAATGTTTTATTGCGCTTGATGGTTTGGAAAGTCCAGCTTCCTTTAATAATGCAGAAATGCGTTTAGAGGAAGAGGTAACAATTCATTGGCCCAATTATCCAGCAATAGACCCAATACACACACAAAAACATGTTTAACTTGCGAAAAACTGCACATATATGAACTTATATATGTGAACCAGCACTTCATTTGAATCAGTTATAAAAGAGAATGCAAAATAAGCAGTTTTCTTTAAAAATTGTTATATTTGAGCCAAAGACCAGCTCTTGACCCCCTCACTGTCACATTCAGCCTTCATATCCATTCTAAGTCACAAGGAAGATTGACACAGTGACCAGTAGTAAAGCAGACGCCAGTATGTATGTGGTCCTGCGAGACCAGTCAGAAAAGTTGGACACCTGAGAAGAGATTTAAAAAAAAAAAAGTTTGTTTGTTTCATAGCACAGTTTCACTTAAATACCAAGGTTGCCACAGTCATGGAAAACCTGAAAATATGTAAGCATTTCTAGGCCTGTGCATTTCATTAAAATGATCAAATTACTAAAAAAACAAAACATGTGAATTATATATTTTGCATGGCTCTAAATATGCATTTGACTAGAAATTACACTTTGAGAATGCTTTATGAAAGAAAAAAATGGAAAAATCGTAGAAATATATTTAAAAAGTGTAGGAATCCACAAATACTTACTCCAGTTTATATACACTAATGTTCAGAAATGGTCAGTAAGATTTAAGGAATGAATACTTTTATTCATCAAGGACATATTAAATTGCTCAAAAGTGACAGTAAATAGAAAATGATGTAACTGCAGTTACATTTACTTTCTATTCATTGCAGAATCCTGAAAAAAATGTTTCCACAAAAATATTAAGCAGAACAATTGTTTTCAACATTGATGATAATAAGAAATGCTTCTTGAGCAGCAAAGCAGCATATTAGAATGATTTCTGAAGGATCATGTGACATTGGAACATCAATCCCAAAAAACATCAATCCCAAACTTTTGAACGGTAGTGTATACTGGATTAGTCTATAACTATAAATGGACAAATTTTTACTTTTTGAGTGTCTTTACCCAACATTCATACATATATACAGATATTTACAGACACAAAATAAATATTGTCCTTACCCAGGCTGCCCACTTCTTAGCCTCCTGACAGCCATTTTGAAGCTGTGGAATCAACCAGGATGTCCTCAAAATTGGCATAATTTTAGACCCCCAGAGGTTGCCGAGGATCCTGCTTAATACAGTTCCATTTTTCATTTATCAGTATTAATAGTTTTTAACAAACCACACCCAATACTGTCATATTTATTCACCCTCTTTATTTGAAACATCCTAAATGGATTGCTTTTGGCATTTGTTCATGTGGGAGTAAATGCTCTCAACTCACCCAGCAAACCCTCTCCTTGTTTGGACATAAAGATAAATCCCAAAATTCAAGGGCTGCCATTGGACAAGCAGTTGTTCACGCCATTTGGTGTCCAATTCGTCCCCTATCTGAGCCAGCTGTCGTCCAATGAGCTGGGTGACTCTGATATTCAGACCAAATAAGATTTGCTTAAAATATTATATTGTGTTTCACAATAAAATACTTAAATCTGAACAAATGATTACCTCATATTGATGGCATAGAGAGTGTTGTGGTCTACCTCACCAGGTCCAGCCTGGAGGGATGTGGCGTTTTTCGGCTGTCTAGTTTCTTCCACCATCTTGTTCTGAAAGGTGTGATCATGTTTATGACACTAATTCAACCGTCTCTTGCATCACATTTAACCATCTATTTGCTTGAATTCCATTTTCTATTTCCTTTCTCTGCTGCGGTTCTTTATTTTGTTTGTGCGGAGGAAAAGGACTTTCGCCCTGCCCTTTGTGGTCTCACGTGACTTGATCCAGCAGCGATTGCTTTCAACGGACTAGTATCACTCTGTAAACACACAGGCCATGTGACCTGAGGACAATGGGTGTGTCTTTTCTATTGCTGCCATAGTGTTAGAACATGACATCATTGCACATACAATCAAGTTTTGAAAAACACCTGCAGCCATGAACACAACTTCCTGCAAGAGGACTCTGTGCTTCTGTGGTAATAATTAAAATAAAATGACGCAGAAATGCATAGATCATAAAGCACCGTAAAGCTGACTCATTCCTCGCCTTCGGCCTTACTTTCACTATTTGATGTTATGAAAGAGCATGTGATAAAAATACATTTTGATTGTTTATAGTATAAATAACACGTATAATTTATGAGGGTCTAGTGAAAGAAAAACAAATGTGTTTTCATTCTCCTTCATGTGACTGTTGAAATCATCAGGTTTAATGCAAATGCTCATTCAAATCAGCCAAACTGCTCAAAGCCAAACTGAAATATTTTTCTGAACAATAACATTTTGTCGACGTTAAACCTAAAACTTATGTTTTCTTTGTAATAACAGACTATTGTCAAAATAAAATGTGACGCAGTCATCATTCTGAGACCTAGAAAAATGTAAAAATTAAATCATATTTTTCTTTACTTTTACATTTCTTAAAGCTTTTATTTTTACTGCTTAGTCTTATCAAAACATTTTTATTTAAATATAATGTCATCTTTAGATAGCTACAAAAGTACTAGTTTTCATCCTCAGACATGCTACTGAATATTTAAGATTGATTTTTAATATATAAATATTTGAATGTTTCTAACTGTGTTTTTCACCATAGACTATTGTTTTCTTTTTATTGTTAACAGTCGAAATGTTCGTGATAACAAAGAACAGATGCATAATGGAAAACAAAACAAGATCATACCTTGTTTGTAGATTAAAATGGACGCCGCCCTGCAACATTTCAAGATACAATTTCATTTGAAGGAATATTTGTTTTAATTATTGTGAGAAATATATTAATGAATATTTTCTGTGACTTACAGCAGCGTCCTTTAATCTTCGTCTGTTCCTGTGATGTGTCTCAGTACAGTGATCACCTGCAGCCACGCCTGCAGTTTTACACTCAGGAAGCGACTGTGTCCGCAGTTGCATTGGTGTCGTTTTCATTTGAGACCAATAGAGGACACTAAAGGGTTCGATATCACTACATTCATTCATTAAACACAGATCTGGATTCATGATCTCATGCTTTGATTCAATCTGCTGGACCATAAAACAGACCTAAAGACTATGGATGTTTTTTATATTTCAAAAAACCCAATGCCTTTCATTTTCTATATGTCTCTGGTAAGTAAATACTGTATTTTGAATATTGTATTGATGTGGGTCTTGTTTATTCTTCAGCATGCCAAGCAACTTCTTTTATGGCATCTGCTGTGCACCTAAATTACAATTTCCCCTTAACCCCAGAGAGAGAGAGAGAGAGTGTCTGTGTGTGTGTGTGTGGAAATATTAATGTATATATTAGGGATGCACCGATATGAACATTTTGGCCGATACTGATAACTGCTAATTCTTTATATTTCAAAGCCAATAACTGATATATTGACCAATAAAACTAAATCCAAATTTTTATATAATTTTTGAGATTCTGATTACAAAAACAAAAGTCTCACCATTAAAAGCCATGTCCCAAGCACACAATTATAATGTTCACATTATAATTTTATGTAGCCTAAATGCTGGACATGTTGCACTTAACTGTATTTTCCTTTTTTGAAGTGATTCCAATCATATTTCAAGCCATTTAAAACCATCAGTGCGCATATGAAGTGTCTCAGCTAAAGGAAATAATCCATTATTTATTGGCTTTAATTTATATGCCAAATTTTCTTATCAGGCCTATAATGATAACATTAAAAATAAACATATATCAGCCGATATATGGTGGCCAATATTTTGTGCATCCCTAGTATATATATATTTGTGTGTGTGTGTAAATATTATATGTATATGTGTGTGTGTTCATGTTTTTCTATCCCGGTGGGGACTTCAACCGGAATACACGCTGACCCATAGGGACTCGTGTCACCGTGGGGGCCTAAATTGAGGTCCCGATGAGGAAACAAGCTTATAAATCATACAGAATTAGTTTTTTTGAAAATGTAAAAATGCAGAAAGTTTTCTGTGATGGGTAGGGTTAGTATAAGGGTATAGAATATACAGTCTGTACAGTATAAAAACCATTACGTCTATGGCCGTAAGATACCAGACGTGCGTGTGTGTTTTCCTCTATTTAAAAATCCCTATATGTTCCAAATCATAGCTTTATATTGTGTGATAAATCAAGCATATAGCATTAGTTCTGGCAGGCCACGTTAGTCAAGCTCGCATCAGCTGACTGTCAGCTGATCACGTCTGCCTATAGGAATAGATGCCTATCACAGCATGCATATAAGCTCTTTCAGCTGCTATCGCGTTTCTCCGGAGCCAATTACCCTCCTCCATCCCCAGCTCCTCCTCTTGGCATTCTGAATCAGACTGAATCAGACTGAATTAGGTTGTACATTTTAATATTGATATTAATGCTATCTGCAATACATCATTGATTCTGTTCTGTTTACCCTAGGGGGGTTTATCACTGCTCTCCCTGCTCTTATCCATGCTAGGCTGCATGGATGCGCAGGGAGTTCTTGCCCAGAACAGAACCATACAGAACCACATAATTGTCTATCATCTTTGACAATAGTGGTCCTGGCAGAAATGACATTTAAACAAAAAATGCATATAGCCTACCACAAAAAGTTCTGGACACATTAAGGCCTACTAATTTTTTTATTACCACTATTTTCGCATTTTAGAATAATAGCAAAGACAAATATGAAAGTAATCGAATTATATAAAAAAGTATGTGAAATATATATAAAACATTTTTCCATTAAGTTTATCTTGGGTTGTTTTTTTAAACACAGGAGTTCACATGAACACTTGACATTTGTTGGCTGGTTTTCCTTCACTCTCTGCTCCTTCAAATACTGTAGCCGACACATTTTGTGTTCCACAAAGTTTACTGTATTCAGTTGTTGTGGTGTTGATTCACATTTTTTCTAGATTATTGTGCAGAGTGATCAGATGCATTTTAAATATTTGCAAATATCTTTACTGGCCAAAACTTTTTCTTTTTTTTTTTTTTTTTGCCCCTGGCACAAAATGACTAGCTTCATAATCAGCATATGGGAAAGTGTGAACGAGTACTATTCAGTAAAAGAAAAATTGTATCAAAACTTCCTGCAAGAGCAACTTCTCCTAATGATCCAGGAGTAACGTTAATTTGATGATCCGTGCATTTCCAGTATGATGGAGCACCGTGTCACGAGGCAAGAGTGATAATGAAGTGGCTTGAAGATCATTACATTGAAATTTTGGATCTGTGACCAGTCAACTCCTTGGATCTTAATCCCATAGAGAACCTGTGGTCAGTCCTCAAAAGGGGAGTGGACAAGAAGTCCACAAACTGTTATCATCTCCGAGCACTAACAAGGCAAGAATTGATCGTCATCAGTCAGGATTTGGGCATGAAGCTGATATTCAGCATGCCAGAGCGAATTGCAGAGGTTATGAAGAAGAAGTGTAACATTGTAGACTGCATATATTGAATGTTTTTATCAATAAACAATTTATGAAATGCTTATCATTGTTCAGTATATTATAGAAACATATGAACAAATAATCTATAAATACTGAAGCAGCAAACTTTGCGAAACACTAAATTTGTCACTACCTATACTTTTGGCAACGTCTGTACATTAAAAGACAATAAAAAAAATCACTTTAAAAAATCAGATGTAAACAATAATTCCAAGCATAATCTTAAACGCATTTATTAATTCAAATATGGCTTTGAATTGTTTCATTATAGTTTGAAAACGTCCAGAGACTTTTATTTTGAAGTGATCAAACCGGAAGCGCAGTTGAACGTTGGCTTCACACAGTTATGGACCACAGTGGTAAGGAGGGAAATTTATGGTTTTCATTCGTAGGTTTATTTGACCTAAAACGTGTTTCATATAACCACAAAACAACTGCGCTTAGCTTCTACATAGGTTTGCGTATAAAAAAAACGAGCTACATCTTGTGTATGCCTGCTTAAAGCCCTTTTCCTTGGTCACCATCGGTTATGGCCTCTGTGTCAGTGTGGCGTTTATCTTCCTGATTCCATTTGATCCCGTTTATTCAATATCTTGAAAAAAAGTCTGCATCATGATGTAGATAAAAACTAATTTAAATAAGTTCAAGCGTACAGTCTTTGAGGTTATTTAGTGTAACCAGTTTTATGCAGTCTATGAGTGTAACCTAATCACGTGTGAGCTGTATTTAGTTGTATCGCTCACATCAGTATCAATGTTAACCTCGCAGAAATATCAAGTCTTGTTTACAAATGCAAATGTTTCATCGGTTCTATAGATATTGTTTGAATTAATTGATACAGACTGCATGAATATGCGTGATTAAATTCGTCGCTACTCAGATCGTAACGTTCACTCATTCTGCATTAATCATATTTAATATTTAAGGTCGAAATTAACACCTAATTTGTCCTTTTTTCCATGCAGACAATGATATGCAGGGTACGGATGGGCCGTTAGGTGGTCCTGATGTCAGGAGGAGGATCCCAATCAAACTTCTTCCCAAACAAGCCAGGAATAAACCTGCCCCACGACCGCAAAGACCTGCGGGACGGTTACCACCCAAAGCCCATTCTGGAGAAGAAGGTATTGTGTGTGTGTATTTTTTTTCAATTATGTGCTTTTCTACATTTTATCAGATATTATGATGCACTACAAATGGAGCTTGTTTTCTAAACTGCTTTTCTTTTCGGCTAGAAGGGTTTAACTTTAAGCAGGAGGACCGATTTGATTGTGGTGTGAAAGCGGGAGACGCATTTGCAAGCCAGCGTCGGTTCCCACAGCAGATGTACTGGGATTACAAGGTACGTCTATATAAACGTATATTATAAAATGTACTCGCCTCTCAGATGCTCATGTTTCTGTGTTCACTCTTGTTTTTCGTTTTTCTAGCTAAACTTGATCGGTGAAAAGGATGAGACACCTGTCCATTTCTGTGACAAATGTGGACTGCCAATTAAAACATATGGCCGTATGGTGAGAGCAATTGACGTGTAACAAATGTGTTCAATTTGCAAGTGAAATCTTTTTGGTGACATTGCATCGTTTCTTTGCAGATCCCATGTAAGCATGTTTTCTGCTATGAGTGTGCATTACATCACGAAAGGAAGGGTGATAAGATGTGTCCAGGGTAAGAATAATGAGCAGTTTTTGCCTCTACTGAAGTATTTGCCTCTACATATTTGCATACAAATATAGCCCTTTACAGTCATTTTACACTACAGAGAATGCTTGGCTTGATGCAGCAGATATAGGACTGGATGATATACCCTAACGTTCAAAAGTTTGCAGTCGGTACGTTTTTTGTTTGTTCCTTGAAAGAAAGAAATAGTTTCATTCAGCAAGGATGCATTACATTTATCATTAAACTGACAGTAAAGACATTTTTAATATTACAAAAGATTTCTATTTCAAATAAATGCTGTTTTTTTTTTAACTGTTTTTAACATTAATAATAATCAGAAATGTTTCTTGAGCAGCAATTATAACATATTAGGATATATTTTATATTCATATTTTTGAAGGAGAGTGTGACTGAAAACTGTTATGATGCTGTGCCTTCACAAAAATAACTTTAGAAAATAATGATATATATTATATATATATATATACACTCACCTAAAGGATTATTAGGAACACCTGTTCAATTTCTCATTAATACAATTATCTAATCAACCAATCACATGGCAGTTGCTTCAGTGCATTTAGGGGTGTGGTCCTGGTCAAGACAATCTCCTGAACTGCAAACTGAATGTCAGAATGGGAAAGAAAGGTGATTTAAGCAATTTTGAGCGTGGCATGGTTGTTGGTGCCAGACGGGCTGGTCTGAGTATTTCACAATCTGCTCAGTTACTGGGATTTTCACGCACAACCATTTCTAGAGTTTACAAAGAATGGTGTGAAAAGGGAAAAACATCCAGTATGCGGCAGTCCTGTGGGCGAAAATGCCTTGTTGATGCTAGAGGTCAGAGGAGAATGGGCCGACTGATTCAAGCTGATAGAAGAGCAACTTTGACTGAAATAACCACTCGTTACAACCGAGGTATGCAGCAAAGCATTTGTGAAGCCACAACACGCACAACCTTGAGGCAGATGGGCTACAACAGCAGAAGACCCCACCGGGTACCGCTCATCTCCACTACAAATAGGAAAAAGAGGCTACAATTTGCACAAGCTCACCAAAATTGGACAGTTGAAGACTGGAAAAATGTTGCCTGGTCTGATGAGTCTCGATTTCTGTTGAGACATTCAGATGGTAGAGTCAGAATTTGGCGTAAACAGAATGAGAACATGGATCCATCATGCCTTGTTACCACTGTGCAGGCTGGTGGTGGTGGTGTAATGGTGTGGGGAATGTTTTCTTGGCACACTTTAGGCCCCTTAGTGCCAATTGGGCATCGTTTAAATGCCACGGCCTACCTGAGCATTGTTTCTGACCATGTCCATCCCTTTATGACCACCATGTACCCATCCTCTGATGGCTACTTCCAGCAGGATAATGCACCATGTCACAAAGCTCGAATCATTTCAAATTGGTTTCTTGAACATGACAATGAGTTCACTGTACTAAAATGGCCCCCACAGTCACCAGATCTCAACCCAATAGAGCATCTTTGGGATGTGGTGGAACGGGAGCTTCGTGCCCTGGATGTGCATCCCACAAATCTCCATCAACTGCAAGATGCTATCCTATCAATATGGGCCAACATTTCTAAAGAATGCTTTCAGCACCTTGTTGAATCAATGCCACGTAGAATTAAGGCAGTTCTGAAGGCGAAAGGGGGTCAAACACAGTATTAGTATGGTGTTCCTAATAATCCTTTAGGTGAGTGTATATATATATATATGGATGGAATGTTTTTTATACATAAGTTTTTCTTAACAAGTACATTAAAAATGTTTCATGCAAGTACTAAATTGCAAAATACACTACATATCTGTATTTAAATTAAATACATTTTCACTTGCATGCACCGATTATATAACTACACACTCAAGCCTCGTTTATACTTTATAGTATAAAGGGCCGCTGACTGCTGGATGCTAGCTATTTTAGTCTATAAAGTTTTAAATATGGATATTTTTCTTACACAAATACGCCACTTCGCTTCAGAAGGCCTTCATTAACTCCCTGGACCCGTGTGGAGCAGTTTATGATGGATAAATGCACTTTTATGGACTACATTACAGTCACTGCCATTTTAAAGCTTTGAAGAGCCAGGACATTTTTAATATAACACTGATTTTATTCGTCTGAAAGAAGAATGTCATATACACCTAGGATGACTTTAGGGTGAGTAAATCATGGGCTAATTTTCATTTTTGGGTGAACTAACCCTTTAATTTAGACAAGCTCAAACTGGGTGCCAGTAAGATGCCAGTGCAGACATACCTGCTCGGCCAGAATCGCCACACGTAATTGGGTCTCGTGCACAAATTTTTTCCGTGCTTGTGCAGACGCAGCAAGTATAAACCAGGCTTCGGTAATATTACTAAATATTACTAAAACATTTCAAAACTAAAATACCACCATATTGAATCACAGTTATTATTATTATTATTATTATTATTATTATTAGATTTTCGAACTTTAACACCATTTTGTAGTTTATACTAGAAAAAGTAAGAGGGATTGTGAAACTGACTCCTATTAGCCAAAATGGAGACACAAAATTCTCAATGTTGCTCAATATTAAATTGCCTGCAAAATTTGTAAATATGTAAAATATCATCCAGCCCTAGTTTTTACTAATGTGCATAACGTTGACGTTTTACTGATGTTGCATCTCCATATGTCCTCTCTGTTTCCAGTCTAAACATGTACAGCTGTACAGACCCGGTCCAGCGGATTGAACAGTGCCAGCGTGGCTCTCTCTACATGTGTAGTATCGTTCAGGGTTGCAAACGCACCTATCTGTCCCAGAGAGACCTGCAGGCCCACATCAACCACCGGCACATTCGGTCCGGCAAGAGCTCCAGCAGCCGCTCTGACCCTCTCCACCTTCCTCCTGTCTCGGAGGTGTCCGACCGCTTCCGTGTGCCTCCGCCTCACCTGCCCAAGCCCCATGTGCTCATCCCTCCTCCTCTGGCTCATCAAAATCACGACCCCTACAGTCAACCTCCCTCTGGCTCCCACGATGACCTCCGACCTCCGCAAGGCCAACCGCCGGGAGACATGGGGCCATCCCGCTCTCTTGCTCAGGAGACCTTCCGCATCTCGACCGTCACTACGCGAAAGCATAGCAACCTCATCACAGTTCCCATCCAGGACGATTCCGCGAGCTCCGGACCGTCACGTGACCCGCTTCCACAGCCCAGTAATGCTCCGCCCCCTCACCATCACCCTGGAGACTATCCAGGTCAGCCTGTCGTGACCCATCCGCATCACATGATGGCGCCACCTCAGCAGCACTACGGGCCCCCTCCGCCCCCTCCCCCCATCAGTCACCCCATGCCGCACCCGGGACAGGGCTCTAACACACCTCACATGGTTTTCAGCCAGGCCCCTCCGCCACTGTCATCTGTCCCCCCGCCCATCACCCCGCCTCCCGGACACCTCATTGGTCAGATGCCCCCGTTTATGAACCATCCTCCACCTGGGCCACCCCCTCAGCACGGTGGTCCCCCTGTCAACGCCCCGCCCCCCCATCATTACAACCCCCAGTTTCCTGAGGACAAGAGCACACTGAGCCCACCGTTTAACCAGCCAGGGGGCTTGAGTCCAGGAATGTGGCCAGCCCCCAGGGGTCCTCCTCCCCGAATGCAGGGTCCCCCTCCACAGGGACAGATGCCGGGGCCGCATCACCCGGATCAGGGCCGCTATAGACCATATTACCAGTAATAATGTGTTTTTTTTGTTGTTGCTAAACAAAGTGATTTAGTATGTAAACCTGGCAGGGATTCAAATGCATATTTTGAAATTGGCTGAAAATATGAACTGTATAGTAGAGATCAGTACTGAATGGTGTTTTAAATCTTGTTGTCGTCAGATATTCAAACATTTACTTTTTAATAATTGAGCCCATACATGCTGCATTTTAGGGGCTTTGTTGATTTTTGAATGTTGTTTCTTGAATGTAATCAAAATGAAATGTACAAATTAAATGCGCTTTTATTGCGTTCATCTACTCTCACCTTGTGTCTTAAGTTTGATTAAAAAAAACTCAATATATCTTGATATGTCTGACAAAAATTAGCTTGGAGTTTATATTCAATCTTTTTTGAATGGTTTTGAAAAGTTGTCTGAAAGCAAATAGGCAAATGTTATATATGTAATTGTCCTAAATGGGTTTTTTGTTTCTCTTTCTCTTTGTTTGCAATATTTGTAAAACCAATATGTCTCATAAATGTTTACATATAAGCTGTCTATACCATGAAAATTAAAAGCAGGTAATGTATAGTTCTTTTAGTTTTATTACAATAAATGTATTTTTACAGTACACACATTCATTATAAAATCACCTGTATTTACATGATTTTTCAAAAGCAAATACATACATAATATACATTAATACATACATAATTCTAGTATTGAAGTATGGTCCAATTGGTTTGACCAAAACGCAAACTGAACATGAATTGTTAAACTTTACACAGTTTACATAAATATATAATGGAAATAACATAGGCACATCAGAATATATACATTTTTGTTGTAATGGTGTGGACTTCACAGGAAAAGAGCAGATTTGTCAATACGAAAAAATAGTATTAAAGTAAATTAAACACTTAAACTCAGTTTAGTGACGAGACAAAGCTATAAATATTTCATAATCGCTCGCGCATTGACTATTTCCCGGATATAATTCAGCTAGCTCGTGAAGTTTTTGATTGGTCCGTCTTCGCGTCTTGAATGCAGATTCCAAAAATCCATCCGCAGCCCTGACTAACAAAATTGTGCGCTTTAAAAACTAAATACGTTACAGTTTCCGAATTTTACATTATGTTCCTTGTCCTTACACGTCAAAGAGGAAACATTTGCAGCGCCGTGGATAATGGAAATCACCTGTATAGACTTTGCTCTCTGAGCAGTAACACGTGCGGCGCAGATGACCATAACGGAGGGGAAAAGGACCAGGGGTTTATAAGGTAGGAGTTGTTATCATTAAACGTTGATTACCAATTACATTTGTAATGTCCAAAGTGTAGGCTTCTTGTGACATTTTCTCATGTCACTAAACCCCAAACAACAAATTAATTTACTGTAAGGCTACTAAATCACCAGTAAACATGGTAACAATGGATGTATGCCACTGTAAACTACATGGTGCATTTTCTTTTCTCAAAGCAGCCTGAGTTTAGTGTATGTTCACTGGCCAGACTTAAATATGGCCATATGATGTGCTGTGAGAGTGATGAAATGCCTCTCTGAAATGCATTTGGCTGCACTCATAAAACTTTTACCACAACCTCTCAGGCATGATTTAAAGAGTATTTCAGCAGGGGTTTCTGTTCCTCACACAGTTAAACTGTCTCTTTGAATGATTTCGTAGTTTATGCTTATATCCTGCAAACATCACAACACAGATAGACACAAATAGATCAGCATTGTTGTAAATTAAATATTTATTATCACAATATTGGATCAAAATGAATCATGTTATGTACCTTTTCTAGTTCTCCGTGATCTGGATGCATCTCCAGAATGTGCAACATGGCATCATGTAGTGTGGGGTAAAAGATGGACGTCTTAATCTCGTCATCAAAAAATGTACATTGATGAAGTTTCTCCATGATGTACACTGTAAAAACAACAGAATTGTCTTAATGAAGAGTTTTTGGATTAAAATATCTGGAAATAATGTTTTTTTATTTTTTTTTATAGGAGGTTGTTTTACCATCGCATGAAACTATATAGACGTCCACCTCGATTCGTATAAACTCTTTTAGCATCTATAAGAAAAACAACAGTATGGTTTGAGGTAAATGATGAATTTCTGGCCATCTTAGAGGAAACCAGGTCCAGTGAAAATAATCAGTATGCTGAATCTCATAATAAGCCATTTTACCGTCTTAAGACCCTTGAGTGCAGATATATCTAGGAATGAGACGGCAGAGAAGTCCAGGACCAAACTGTGCATGTTCACAGGAGGGACAGAGATGTTAGCAGGCAGTTCTGTGTTCCAGTTCACCTGGATTGGAAGGCCAGAGAAATCAGTGGGCTGGTCCAGGCTCTCCATGCTGCTGTCATCCTCTGATGTGTCAATTGATGGTTGTCTCACCTTAAGGCCTCTCTGGATGAGGAAGGATGTAAATATTGTTACTATATCCATTTCAGTTTATACAAGAACCAGATCATTCTGTTATTCGATTGACTTCATTTAGTAGTATTTTTTGAGGACTTTATCAGAACAATATATACTCATTTATCACTATTACTGGTAATATAACTTTACTATTTTTTTATTACATTTTCGAATAATAAAAATAATAAAAATAGTTTTTCTTTTAAATTATTTTATTTCAAAACTGTAATATAATGTATATAACTGTAATATAATATATACTGTATGGGAAGTGGGATAGTGTCCTCCATTATCTTGTCCTATTAATCCATTAAAATAAAATAAATAATTATTATTTTAATAAAACCACATGGGAAGTCAGATGGTGTCCTTCATTATCCTGTCCTATTAATCCATTAAAATTACATAAATAAAATAAAATAAATAATTATTATTTTAATAAAACAACATGGGAAGTTAGATAGTCTCCTTCAATATCCTGTCCTATTAATCCAATAAAATGACATAAATAAAATAAATTATTATTATTTAAATAAATCCATATGGGAAGTCGCATAGTGTCCTTCATTATCCTGTCCTATTACTCCATTAAAATTACATAAATAAAATGAATTAATAATTATTTAAATAAAAAAGTATGGGAAGTTGTATAGTGCCCTTCATTATCCTGTCCAACTAATTCATTAATAAATAAATAAAAGTAGAATTTTAATGTCATGCGAAAAATAAATTAAATGTGTCCAAATGTTTGAGTTGTAGTATATACAAAACATCACTGATAAATCATAATGGTAAGGACGTACATCTGACACCTCCAGTTCCCCATTACACAGCATTTTTCTGATCTTTCGCAGAGCTTTGTTCCTTTTCTTCAACACTCTTAGGGGACTAAAGCCCACCTAAAAGAAAACAAATATTTAGCCCAGAGAAATAACACCCAGCTCTTTCTATACAAATCTTGAAAATAACACGAAACGTACTGCTTGGACCAGTTTGTCTCTGAAGAAATCTATGTTAGCAAAAAAGATGGGCGAGGGGATTTTGAATATTTGAACTCCGTCAGGTTCGGAAATCTGAAACAGGATAAAATCACATTGAAACAACATTTGGGTATTTTGCAAAAGAAAGGAAAATCTAGAGGAAGCACTCACAGAGATGTAGTCTTTGCGATCCCTGTAGATGTCAGTTCCTGTAATATTGGCCAGGACGGAACAGCGTGGGCTGCAGCATACAAAATATTATCATGCAGTAAGAAATCAGTAAAAATTAAATAAAACTATGGCATTTGAAGGTATCATGAATCCACACTTACAATTGAGTCCTGCAGACCACAGTGAACAATTCTGCCCCAAGACCCACAGCCAACCCCAGATCCAACCCCAGAAAAAGAGAGGCCAAGAAGGTCACCACCCAGGTCACCTGTGAGAAACAGACACATGGGCTTAACATTTTGATCTGGATCTCAATTTTGTTTTCGTTGAAGTGTTTTCAATTTAGATCAGCATATGCTTAGGTTTTAAGATTTTATTTAAATAAAAGCTGCTAAAGGATTAGATAATCAAAGATCATTCTCAAAACTATAAAAAGAGAAACTCACAAAATCAGGCCGGTCATTCTTCCATAAGAACGGCAGCTCTCTGAACTGCATCAGCATGCCTTTCAGATTAACAATGACCAGAGCACCTAGAACAGACTGAGAAGAAAAGCAGAAAGGTCATTAGACCGACTCCTGCATTTACAGTCAATAGTTTATATGACTGAAGGGGCTTTATATAGAGTTTAAAATGTGAGATAAGCCTCAAATTGCTTCATGCAGTTTGTATTTGGTGTATAAAGACATAAGAATTCTCACCCTGGGCAATGGCTCAAGTAGAAATCCTACTGCGACAATCACAATCAGTACCATCATGGCTGAAAGAACTCCAGCTATCTACAGATGTTATAAAACAAACATTAATCATTCATTCTCTGTATTCTTGCAGTCAGCAGATGGTTGCAGATCAAGGAATAGCATGGGAGTTTTACCTGCGTCTTCCCTCCGGTGCTCTCTTGTATAGCCGTCCTAGAAAGTGCTGTGCTGGCGGCAAATGAGCGGAAAGATGCCCCAAACATGTTGCTTACCCCGAATGCAATGAGCTCCTGTTACATACAGTATAAAAAAGGGTCCGTGTTTTTTGCAAAATAACAAATTCAGCCGTTCAGAATTTGCATTGTTTACAGTGAATAGAGCCTCAACTGACCTGGTTCCCATCAATCGTGTAGTCGTGTTTGACAGAGTAGACTTTAGCTACTGAGAAAGCCACAGCAAATCCTACTATGGCCATAGGGAAGGCCTCCACTGCACTCTCCTCAATGACTTCCAGGTTTGGAGCAACTGGTGATTCATAGCTAAGAAAGAGAGATGTTACATATTAGATGTTGATTTGAAAAGGCTTTATAATATATAGGCTAATGTAATGTAATCTAATTTAATGCAATGCAATGCAATGTAATATAATAATTAGTTCTGTCAATTGATTAAAAAAATAACTAATTAATCACACCTTTTTTCTGTAATTAATCGTGATTGGAGTTTTTAATATTTGAATATTGTAATAATTTCACAGTTACTCTCCAAATTAATGTAGAAACAACTTAAAGACAGTATATTTTAAATATTTGTTTAATGGCATCTTTTTATGAATGAAGGCCAGCATCACTGATACTAATACTGATACTGATGTCTCTATGGTTTAAAAGCATTTGCATGAATAAGAGTGTGATCATATTAATGTAACGCTAGCCAAAAGATGATTAAAAAAAATGGATGCTGTGTTAATTGCGTAAAATATTTTAAACTAATTTTGACAGCACTAAATAATATAATTAATATAATATAAATAAAATTTAATCTAATTAATATTTTTTAACCCCAAATCTCAAAGTCTTTGCATAATTTAGAACAATCACTTATATACACAATATATCTGTTTCCATTGAATAGACACATTAAATCTAGTCACTTCTTATGGTCAATTTTGTAGATTACATATGGTTAGATTCTCACCCGTTCACCATCTCCCCAACCACGACCACACCAAATCGCTTCTCGAAGTTGAATGCATAAGAGACTCCACAAGCGATAACAGTCTGTTGGGTAGGTTTGCATTAAGTTTGATAAATTTTATATTGGGTAGATTTGCATTTGGTTTGATAGAAGTGATATATTTTGTCTTAGTGTGGTAATTATAACTACCATGATGACTTCTATAGGTATCGGCACAGGCAGTTTCGACTTGAATCTGTCATTGATCTCCTTCACAATAAGCACCAGTGCCATTATCACAATAGATGTCACCAGGTCGGCTACATTTGTTTTAGTGATTCGACTAAAAACTGCCACCAAAGTCTGAAATCAAAGACCAAATGTTTGATATATCCACTGAAAAGTCATATAGAGCTACAGTATGTGATGATAAAATGTTTACATTGCTGGTGCATTAAAGGGGAAGAACTTTAACTCACATGTACAATGGCGAGTGGCCCGTTTATACCAGGAAATTCCAGTCCCAACACAAACCTGAGCTGGGATACCAAAATGTGAACAGCAGCTGCAGTGGTGAATCCTGACACAAGAGTATCTGACAGATACATGACAATGAAGCCCACCTGCAGCAGGCCCATTATGAGCTGAAAAATAAGAAAAAAGAAAATTATATATATACAAAAATTATATTTATATTGGGGTGAAATGTGACTTGTCTTTTCGAGAATATACCTGAAATGCGCCCATGAGAAAAGTAACCGAGGAAGCAACTAGAACTCTCTGCTGTTCCATGTTCAACCCTTCAAATCCAGTGATGTTTGCCGAGGGTCCCTCATCAGGCACCAGTCGTGTGACAACAGCGCCCACCATTAGACTCAGAATAGGAAAAGCCCCTAAAACACGGCCCAATTAGAAAGTGCAACCTCAGTCACTCATGTCCAAACCTTCACCAAAAATTATTCAGATATAATTTTTTTACTAGTGGGTGCAGGACACTATAGTTCATTTATGTAAGTGAGGTTAGCAAAATAAAGTAAACTGTGACACATTATACCCAAAAATTCTTTATACAGTGAACTACCAGTAAAATTTATAACAATTTTGGACCAAAATTATTCAGACACTTTGACCTGACCATGTTTTGCTTAAGTGCTTTTTCTTGAGGCATTGAGGCATTGCTTGGTAATTGGTTGACCTAAATTGGTATTATTTAATTGTGTACTTAAATTTAACAGCTGATTGGTTGATTGTAATCCATTACATACCTGTCTATCAAAGTTATCTGACATTATCAAGAATTTGTTCTGAGTTCTTGTCACATTTTATTACCATGAGAAATGTTTGAAGGTGTCTGAATAAATTTTGGTTTGACTGTATATCATGTATAAACGCAGTTGACAATATATCTCGCACCTACTGACAGGTGTCTGGAGGTGCCCAAAAAGAAGTAGACTATCGCAGGGAAAAATGCAGTGTACAGTCCATATCCCGGTGGTAGGGAGGCCAGCAAGGAAAATGCAAGTCCTGATCCAAAATAATGGTGTAAGTTTTTTTTAATAATGTATTTCTGTATTACAGAAGTCTTCAAAAAACTTTAGCCATTCTTTGTTAAAAAAACATGCAATACCTTGTAGCACCGCCACTAGTCCAGTGCTGAGGCCTGAAACAATGTCACCCAGCAGCCATTCTTTGATGTTGTAGTTCTTCATCCATCCAATGATTGGAAGAAAAGAAAGAGCTGCATTCTTTGCTCGATTCGTATCACAACTACAATGTACACATTAAAAACACAATTTGCTAAAGCTTCCTGTTGCCTCAATTAGAGCCATACGTTTAGATCCATTCGCTATCTCAGTAACAACATCTTCAAACATGCTTGTAATAAGATACCATATTTCAGTTTATTATAAGTGCGTTATTGAAGACAAAGGCTAACAATAAATAAATGGTGACTATATGAACGGACAGATTCTTACGCGAAGTAGTCTTTCAGATGGTGCCGTAGAGTTTTGCGGTTCCTGTTGACTCTCTCGTGCTGCTCTGCAAAGGAATCCTCTGAAAACAGAGGCCTGACCACCACATAGTGTCTGCCGAAGGGCTGCATCCTGATTCGTTTTCAGATGCATCTCGAGGGCTTTATATAGTTTGGTTTGTTTGATGAGGGAGCCATCATTGGTCTTATCACAGATATCATGGGCTGTCTTTTGTGAGCATTAATCATTGATGGATTTTATAACAATGTTTTTTTTTTTAGTCATTCTTCCTTATTTTGGTGAAGGAAACAAAAATAGAGCTGCAGGAAAAGTATGTAAACCCACGTGGATTTGAATTTATGAATTACTGCATGTAAGTCACAACAGTAGACAATGATTAACTTCAGTTCAGATCCAGATCCAATGTTTCTTGTGAATGCTATAATGTTTTTCATAGAGCAGAGTGACTCTAACCTACACTTGCAATCTCGTCTCATTGTTTGGATTCCAGCTTTGTAGGTTAGTCTTCACACTAGTTGGCTTAAGGGGTTCACACCTTTTTTTCACTTTGCACTGTAAATGTTTACTCAGTGAACTCATTACCGGCATTAAAACGTGCCATTGTTTGTGTATTATGTGTTTATGCAGACTGTTTATTGTTGCGACTTAATTGAAGATCAAACCAAATTTTATGACGGGTTTATGTATAAACCATGTTAAGTCCAAAGGTTAACAAATACTTTTTTTTTCCTGCTAATGAATTTCCTTTTGCCCGGATTTGATATTACTCAGACTAATTAAATACGCCTATATCAAGTTTTGGCTGTTTACTGAGTAAACGAGTGCACATGGTTGTCGATTGCATTTATATACAGTATTGTGCGATATGACTCTACAACTTCCATTTAGTAAAATGTGATTTAACCAGATAGAACTTGTTCCTGGATCAATATCTGTTGTTTGTCCAGGAACCACATTCCAATCACACAGTTTAGTTCTATAACCATAATCCTAACCTAAACCTGAAATCAGAGAGACATTATTAGGTTATCATGTTGTTCAACCTTTATTCCAAGAATCAAAACAATAAACAGGAGAATAACTTGGAGAAATAACACCGACATAACCATTAATGTTTTTGCGCCTATGTTTATAAATAAAGTAATAATAAAAAATAAAAAAATCTAACACTATGGATTATAAATTCAATATCTCTATTACTTTTGGAGAAGAGAAGGTGTGTATCCTTAACTGAATTTTTGAAGTTAAAATGTATAGACATTTTAAGAAAGAAATCATTTACCTGTTAAGAGTGTGTTGACAGTCTATGTAATTGAATGGCTGAGCTCCAGAAAAGTAGTAATGGGGTGGTTTTGACATTTACAGATTTCTGTTTATTAACCGCTAGAGCGCAAAAAGTTATGGACTGCAGCTTTAAGGTTTGTGTCAAATGCATGCCTTTTATTTGTTATGGTTTGTCTCAAATCAGGAAGGAGAATGTATATTTTTATATATTTTTTTATTTTAGAATAAAAATAGTGCACATAAAAATACATGCTATTCAAAAAGAAAAAAAGTAAAAAAGCACTGATGGTGAACTGATAAGATTGTTTGTACAACATGTTAACCACAAATCCAATAATTTAGTGACACATTGGCATAATCTAGAGCTAATTCATTCTGCATGCAGCACAGTACACAAAACAGTACAAAACTGCTACGTGCTAAATTAAAATAAATTCTTATATACATTGATTTTAAAGTTCTACATAGTCGAGGTTTCGAGTTGATTCACTTCAGAACCTTGTCTCTGGTTTGGTGTCTGTTTCGATTTCCATTTTCATGTCCTGCAGAAAAAAAGATCAGTTTAACCAAATTCAGAACTTCAAACATCTCTTCAAAAAAGTTATTAAACTATGGAATTAAATTATTTATTTAATATTTAATTTGAACAGGTTCAATCCCAGGTGTTTGTTGGGTCACCTACTGGCATTTCTTGGATTGTCAACCCATTGGACGTGCTGCTGCCATTAATGTGTCGGTATGGGAAACTTCCTGAGACCTGTTTGCATGAGTTCAAATCAGACACATTTTAATAATGCGTTTTTGATAAACAAACAACAAATGAAGCTTGTATGATGTTCAATTTTTTTTTGTACAATGTTTTCCTTCACCTTCTCACTCACAGTCTTCAGTGGATGGGACTCATGAATGAAGAGCATTGCATCATGGATGGTCAAAAAGAAGATAGATGTCTTGATTTCATCATCAAAAAATTTACAGTTCTTCAGCTTCTCTATGATATACGCTGAAAACGACATGTCAAAGGTTTGAGTTACTACACAGTTTTATTATTACAGATCATTATGCTACTACATTATAATAGCCGTGGCACTGCAGATAAGGGGAAAACATTGTAAAATACACTACAAATACCCTTTAACCTGCAGTCTGGAAAGGAAAAAAAGTACTTACGGTCACAGCCTACTATGTAAACATCAACATCAATGCGTATAAATTCCTTTAAGGCCTGTAAACAGTAATGTTTGTGGTTTATTATACCTTTTTTCAGATTATCAAATTAGAATTTGCACAGAGAAATACTAAGAGATTAGCAAAAATGATTAAATGTACACTTTGCTTTCAGAATGAACACAACTGCCATACCGCTTGTAGACCCTTGAGTGCAGATATATCCAGGAATGAAACCGCAGAGAAGTCCAGGACCAAACTGTGGATGTTCACAGGAGAGACTCGGATGTTGGCAGGAAGTTCTGCGTTCCAGCTCACCTGGATTGGAAGATCCGAATAGTCTGTGGGCTTATCTAGATCCTCTATGTTGCTTTCATCCTCTGACTCGTCAATGGGCATTGAATATGTGGCCTGTAGTCCGTTCTATAGCCGGAAGATATTACAGTATAACTTTAGATAGGTATCTAAATGATAAGATTAGTTAATTTAGTTATCATTTGGATATCTAATATTTAGATATCAAAGCAGTATACAGAATACAGCTACATTACGTAATAGCAATGATCTCAAGGACTTCTTGATAAATGTTATCATGTTTTAAAACTTGAGGACGTACAGATGTTAAGGTCAGCTCCCCTTTCTTTATCAGTTTCTTAATCTTCTTCAGGGCCTTGTTCCTCTTCCTCAGGATTGTCAGAGGATTAAAGCCCACCTGCATTAAAGTAAACAGGTTAGGTTGTGATTGTCAGCTGGTAATGTCATCTGAGGTCTAGGTTAAACTACTGCACTCACAGCATCCTTCAGTTTGTCTCTGAAGAAGTCGATGTTTGCGAAGAAAATGGGAGATGGGATTCTGAAAATCTTTACTCCCTCTGGCTCATAGATCTGTAGGAGATTCCGAAAGAAAGAAAATGGAAATATAAAGCAAACTTTTGTTTCTTTCATTCATCTGCTTCTTTTCAGGTGCACAAGTTGTCCATATCTTGGCCCATCATGTGCACTGACACACCAAACAATAGATAATAGGGTCACATTTCTATTAGGCGTCTTTAGCTATTATGTGCTGACATTAAAAAAGAATAATGTTAGTTATAATGCAATTGTGTTCATGTTCTATTGCAAAAGATTTTGCTGCTATTAAGGTGGAATACAGGTAAGGCTAGGGGCAGGTTTGGTGGTATGGGGGATTAAGGGGTAAGGGAAGGTTCAGCAGTCTAATTATAGATGTTATTAAAGATTTAATAATAGATTAATTTTTTACAGCTGTAATAACATAAATATAAGTACAATGTAAAAACATGTACAGAAGTGCATTGTATCAAATTATTAATTTCAATGTTAGTACATAGTACTAAAAGACACGTAATATAAAATTGGGACCAATAATAGAGACAATACATAATGATTTTGTTGCTGAACTTACATTGACATAGTCCTTGCGATCTCTGTAGATATCTGTCCCCGAGATATTAGCCAGGACACTGCAGCGTGGACTGAAGGTCAGAACAGATAAATAGATTATCAGAAGTATAACGGAATAGATTATAAATTAGAATAAATATGTGATAGTGATTTAGAAAAAAAACTAAACCGCATTTCTCTGTCTAAATCCCAATTCCCTGGTTTCACAGACAAGGCTTAAGCCTAGTCCTAGACTAAAATGCATGTTTGAACTGTTTTAACTGAAAGCAATTTGCACTGACATATCTTCAATATGTCAGTACCATTGTTTTGTCTCAAGATGCACACCAGTAATGCTTTTTTTCTAAGGCACGTTTGTAAAAGCTACTTAAATGTCTTAAGTGAACTAAGGCCTAATCCTGTGAAATGTTTGTGAAACCAGGCCAATATCTTTAAAGATTTTATTTTATCCAGATAATTGGATCTGTCAACACTTACAACTGAGCCCTGAAGACCACAGTGAGGAGCTCTAGTCCAAGACCAATGGCAAGTCCTATGTCCAGCCCCAGGAATATAGCTGCCAAACAGGTCCCCACCCAAACAATCTGGAGGACAACGACAGAGGAAGGCATAAATCAGAGATATGCCATTTGACAGTTCAATTCTAAGGTGATTTATTTGGGATGTTATCTTGGATAAAATACTACAAGTTCAAAAATGGAATTCTTATTATTAAGAAGCTGAAATTTGAGCTCTGTTTGTCTACTTGGATAACATATTTTCTGAAATCCCATCTTTGCATTTAGAGGGAGAGGTCAAAGGCTCTTACACAGTCAGGACGGTCTTTCTTCCACAGGTAAGGAACTGTAACCACCTGCATCAACATCCCCTTCAGGTTCACGATCACCACTGCGCCCAACACCGACTGAAGTCACACAACACACCACACAACTATATCAAACATTAAGCTCAAAGCTTTCTGTTATCGAAGCCAATATGTGTATGTTTAAAATATTTAAATGCTTTGAATTTGATTCCTACCTTTGGTAGAGGTTCCAGCAAAAACCCTATGCCCAAGATTACCACCAACACGATAATGGCAGAGAGTAAACCAGCTATCTGAAAAGTGAATTAAAACAATTAACTAAAGGTGAGCTTTATAAATGTTACAAAAGATTTCTATTCCAAATAAATGCTGTTCTTTTAAACTTTCAACTTTTCACAACTGTTTTTAACATAGATAATAATATAAAAAATGTTTCTTGAGCAGCAAATCAGCATATTAGAATGATTTCTGAAGGATCATGTGGCACTGAAGACTGGAGTAATGATGCTGAATATTCAGCTTTGCATCACATTAATACATTACAGTTTAAAATCTATTAAAACAGAAAATGGTTATTTAAAATTTTTGTAATATTTAACAATGCAACTGTTTCAATCAAATAAATGCAGCCTTGGTGAGCAGAAAAGACTTTTTGAAACATTAACAAATCTTACCAACCCCAGACATTAGAATGGCTGGTTGTGTGTGTGTGTGTGTATGTATATATATATATATATATACACTCACCTAAAGGATTTTTAGGAACACCATACTAATACTGTGTTTGACCCCCTTTCGCCTTCAGAACTGCCTTAATTCTACGTGGCATTGATTCAACAAGGTGCTGAAAGCATTCTTTAGAAATGTTGGCCCATATTGATAGGATAGCATCTTGCAGTTGATGGAGATTTGTGGGATGCACATCCAGGGCACGAAGCTCCCGTTCCACCACATCCCAAAGATGCTCTATTGGGTTGAGATCTGGTGACTGTGGGGGCCATTTTAGTACAGTGAACTCATTGTCATGTTCAAGAAACCAATTTGAAATGATTCGAGCTTTGTGACATGGTGCATTATCCTGCTGGAAGTAGCCATCAGAGGATGGGTACATGGTGGTCATAAAGGGATGGACATGGTCAGAAACAATGCTCAGGTAGGCCGTGGCATTTAAACGATGCCCAATTGGCACTAAGGGGCCTAAAGTGTGCCAAGAAAACATCCCCCACACCATTACACCACCACCACCAGCCTGCACAGTGGCAACAAGGCATGATGGATCCATGTTCTCATTCTGTTTACGCCAAATTCTGACTCTACCATCTGAATGTCTCAACAGAAATCGAGACTCCTCAAACCAGGCAACATTTTTCCAGTCTTCAACTGTCCAATTTTGGTGAGCGCGTGCAAATTGTAGCCTCTTTTTTCCTATTTGTAGTGGAGATGAGTGGTACCCGGTGGGGTCTTCTGCTGTTGTAGCCCATCCGCCTCAAGGTTGTGCATGTTGTGGCTTCACAAATGCTTTGCTGCATACCTCGGTTGTAACGAGTGGTTATTTCAGTCAAAGTTGCTCTTCTATCAGTTTGAATCAGTCGGCCCATTCTCCTCTGACCTCTAACATCAACAAGGTATTTTCGCCCACAGGACTGCCGCATACTGGATGTTTTTCCCTTTTCACACCATTCTTTGTAAACTCTAGAAATGGTTCTGCGTGAAAATCCCAGTAACTAAGCAGATTGTGAAATACTCAGACCGGCCCGTCTGGCACCAACAACCATGCCACGCTCAAAATTGCTTAAATCACCTTTCTTTCCCATTCTGACATTCAGTTTGGAGTTCAGGAGATTGTCTTGACCAGGACCACACCCCTAAATGCATTGAAGCAACTGCCATGTGATTGGTTGATTAGACAATTGCATTAATGAGAAATTGAACAGGTGTTCCTAATAATCCTTTAGGTAAGTATATATATATGTATGTGTGTGTGTGTATATGTATATGTGTGTGTGTGTTATAGTGTTTTGAATGAACATTTAAGTTTATTCAAGTAGGAATAGGTTATTATATTTATGGCACTGTTTTGTTTATCCTATTATTTACCACATGCCATGACTCTTTCTGAGCACTAGAGGCCAGTATTTCTCTGTGGCTGGAATACAAATTCCCTAATTGAGACTCCACAGATGCAAAATTACCTTTTTGCGTTCCAGCCAGCTAGAAAAGCTTGCAAACAGTTTTACAGAGGTTGAACATCTGATCCTTGGAGCTGTTTACCTGTGTTTTCCCTCCGGTGCTTTCTTGAACTGCACTTCTGGAGAGAGCTGTACTGGCTGCCAGAGACTTGAACGATCCTCCAAAGATGTTGCTTGCCCCAAACGCAATGAGTTCCTGTGCGATTATATGTGTCATTTTCAGATGTTCTTCCACTGACTGATTGTCTTCTCACATTTAGTTACATTTTATGTGGGATATTAATCAGGGCTTACTTGATTTCCATCTATAATGTAGTCATGCTTTACAGAATAGACTTTAGCCACTGCAAAAGCCACAGCAAATCCTACGATAGCTATTGGGAAAGCCTCCACTGCTGCCATCTGGAAAATCTGCATGTCCGGAGCCATTGGGGTCTCAAAGCTGGACAGATGAAAATGTTTATTTTTCATGCCACCTTTAGTGCTCTGTTAGCTTTGTGTTCTAAAGCATATGGACTAATTGTTTTTTGTTGCTGTATAACAGTTATACGTAAAGAACCTTTAAAGAACCTTTTTTGTTTAAAATGCAACATTTGGAATTTTAGCCGATGTATGGAAGCTTTGAATCTAAATTTGACACGGTGATCTTTTTGCACCTATATGCATTTAAAATGTATAGCCTTTCTCTTCCTGGAAGATGGACTAAAAATATTGATGATGACATCCTGCACTACATTTGTTTTGTCCAATCAAATGCTCTCTATAATGAGACTACCCTGCCCTAATTTTAAGGGGCCCTTCAGTATGTCCTTCCCAAATGTCTATACAAAATTTGTCAACACAGAAAGGAAAACATATTTCATGGGGTCTTTAAATCATGGCTTTATTAGTGCTGTCTTAAAATATTATGTAGATTGCGATGCTTACGTGTTCGGAATTATCCCCACCACGTCCACTCCGTGATTATCCCTGAAGTTGAACGCATAGGAGACGCCACAAGCTATGACGGTCTGTTGGGAAAAGTACTTTTAAATGACATTTAATATTTGCTTTGAACACAAAAGATAAGATTTATGGGACTTATGAACTTAATTATATGCACTTGAGCAAATATTAACTCATACGGTGTTTGGCATGATAGTTTGGTAGATATAAAAATATACTGGTTGATAAACTTTATCATGTCATGAAAAGGAATAACATTAGTAACCCACTTTCAGGCTACAAAATAGGTAAAGGTAATAGGTACAGAAATAGGTTCACTCAACTCACCATAATCACTTCTATGGGAATGGGCACTGGTAACTTTGATTTGAATCTGTCGTTGATCTCCTTTACACCCAACACCATCACCATCACCACAATTGAAGTGACCAGATCATGGATATTTGTGGAGGTGATCTGGGTAAATACACTCTCAAGAGTCTGCAGATAAAACAAAGGACACAGATCGTTTTACAGGAGTCATTTTTCACTATAGTCTACTTCTATGTTAGTTATAATGTGTGTGTGAGGGTGTGTGTGTGTGTGTGTGTGTGTGTAAATGAGAATTTATAGTTCTCATTTATTCATAGTTCTTTGCATGTCAAATGAATCCTATAAGCATTCTTAAATCAATTTACATTTACTTAAGAAGCAAAATGACATTAGATATTATGTCTTGTTTTCTAAAAAAATGTGTCAAACTGAAGTGAGTTTTTGCTTAAAACAAGAACAAATATTTGCCAATGGGGTCAGAAAAATCAACTTAATTCAAAGAGAAAACAAGTTTAATTTTCTTACTCCGCTGGCAGATATTTTTCTTGTTTTAAGGATAAACTTAAAGCATAAATAATTTTTAGATATTTATACTAGACAACAAGACAAAAATACTGAGAAAGAACAATTTTTTTTGCAGTGTAATAGTTGGATTTTCAAAGTGTAGAGATACAGCTTTTGTTTTGTTAGTTAAGCAAAATGATTGTGACTGTGAGGAGCAAGAAAAGTGTCTTATGACTTACAGATATAATAGAAAGTGGTCCACTAAAACCCGGCACAGTCAGTCCTAGTATAAACTTGAGCTGAGAAACCAGGATGTGAACAGCAGCTGCAGTGGTGAATCCTGATATCAGAGTATCCGACAGGTACATGACAATGAAGCCCACCTGCAGCAGCCCCATACCAAGCTGGAAATAAAGAGAATGAACATAAGCATTGATGTGATTGTGACTGAAAACAGCCATTGCTTTTAAGTTTAATAGTGAGAGACTGATGTACCTGGAATAAACCCACTAGGAAAGTGAGGGAAGCAGACACTAAGATCCTCTGTTCGTCTTTCGTCAGGCCCTCAAAGGCAGTGATATTAGCAGGCGGACCTTCATCGGGCACCAATCTGGTCACTACTGCCCCCACCATGAGACTCAATACAGGGAAAGATCCTGGTACGAAGAACAAGACATAATGGTGAGTACATTTACAGTATATTAAATGTCATCATAGACGGGCAGAAATTATAGCCTTGTTTTGATATCTGATTAAAGTCCATATATTTAGAATGTTAATTACACATTATTATTATTATTGTTGTATTTTTTTTATTTATTTTTTTCAATTTGAGTTTTTTTTGTGTGTGATTTGAACCTGTGAAGCAAAATTTATGATACAGTTGTCATTTTTGTTGTTGTTTTTTGGGTGATTTGAATATGTTATTGAAGCATAATTTCAAAGATTTCAATCTTTCTCCGTTTAAGTACAAAAGAAGCTGCGCTTAGCAGAAAATAGCTGGCCAGGGATGGGCACCGAGTGAACTGACTTCCCTTAGAGACTGAGCACAATTGTGCCAAATCTAAATTAGAGGCTACAAAACTACACAATAAAAATATTTTAAAAGCATGCATTTTAGTCTGGGACTAGGCTTAAACCTTGTCTGTGAAACCAGGGAATACATTTAGTCACTATGTTAATTGTGTCTTAAAGGGATTCACCCAAAAATGAAAATTCTGTCATTTACTCACCTTCAAGTTGTTCCAAACCTGTATGAATTTCTTTGTTCTGCTGAACACAAAGGAATATGAATGTCTGTAACCATTGACTACCATAGTATTTATACTATGGTTGTCAGGATCACCAGTGAGAGTGCCCGTGTAGTCCACCAGAGGGCACTCCACCTCAGACTATTGCCATATCACCACAGACTACATTACCCACAATACTCACTGCCCGGACACATCATTCCTGATTACATCCACCTGTGTCTCATTTACCTTGTTAGCTCACCCTATAATGCCTGGTCAGTTCTGTCATTCATTGCTAAGTCTTGTTTTGTTGTTACACTGCACTTCTGAACGTTCTCCCCGGTTTCATGTCTCTTCGTTCTTTGGATTTCTTGCCTGTTTCCCGGATTACCCTTTTGCCTTTGTCCCCTGCTTTGTTTGTTTGTTTGGACTGCCTGCCTGTGTTTTGACCTTGCCTGTACTGTTGACTATGATTGTGGATTACCCCAATAAATACTGCATTTGGATCCTCAACCTTCGTGTCTCGCAGCAGTACGTAACAATGGTAGTCAATGGCTGCCGAGATCTGCTTGGTTACAAACATTCTTCCAAATATCTTCCATTTTTGGGTGAACTATCCCTTTAAGAACTAGTTTGATCAACTAGCAACTATGCAAATGTAATCAGTATTACATTTCCAATTCAAATTAGACCAATCTACCTTTTTATATAACTGTTTTTTAAAAAGTTAGGATCAGTTTTGAAGACAAAAATTGGAGGACTAGCTTTTAAGACTAGTCTAAGCAGTTTATTTAACTGGCCACTGTCAATGACACAATGTTGTTGGTCTCATTCACTTAACCTGCTCACAATAGAACTTACCCACTGAAATGTGTCGTGAGGTGCCCAGGAAAAAATACATGATGACTGGAAAAAAAGCAGCATACAATCCATACCAGGTAGAGATGGATGCCAGTAAACTGAAGGCTAGACCTGAAGGAAAAAAAAATTGATAAGTATTAACTAAACCCTGGTAGCATAGTTATATAATCTTTATCTGATCTGTGGATGCCCTCATTCAACTATTATCCCCGTTATCAACACCCCATTCGCTATGTTACAGCTTCTCTCAAGGCCATCACAAATGAGAATGTAATTGATTTTTTTTTTTTTTATTGTGTGGATGACATAAGCAAAAATAGTTCAGATTTTTGTTAGATGGAAATGTCAGGCCTTTAACATAAAGTAATTGAGATTAATTAAAAAGAAATGTACTAGCTCTTTATGTATCTTAAACACGCTTCCTTTGCTCAATATGTTCTGCATTTCTGGATTATCTTCTATTGATGTTTATCATTTCAGTCACGGATCCCAGATAAATGCACTTTTCTCTTATTTTGACACATTTCATATCACGTCATATCGTAGATATCTCATGAAACAACTGCATAGACGCTCACATCAGTCACAAGCAATCACTAAATCAGTCACGGACTTCAGTTCATTAAGATAAACTACATTCTTATGGCCTAATGTCATATTTCATCTAATATCATGAATCTATTTCAAGAGCTTGTGCTGTGAACATTCCTGTTGAGTAACTCTTTAATAAGAGCTTCATAAAATGTTACCTTGTAGGACGGCAACCAGTCCAGTGCTGACGCCAGACACAATGTCATTCAACAGCCATTCTTTGATCGAGTAGATCCTTATCCATCCAATGATAGGCAGCAGAGAAATAGCAGCATTCTTTGCACGTTCTGAAGTACAACTAGCAAACAATGTGCAAACACCAAAGATGTTATTTGTGTTTTTCTGCATGCAGCTGAACATGATATTTAATACATGACACGATGTCATTTAAGTTATTGAAAATAATTTTTCTTTTTATATTTTTCTTTTTCTCACAGCATATAAAGTGCTATTACTCACTAAAAAAAGACTGACAGCTATATATGATTTTGCTATATTATATTTTGAACATATCCTAAATGAACATCTGGAAATGTAGTAGTAGTAGTAATAATAATAATAACATTCTTTTTATTATTAATAATAATAATAACACATTTATATTAAAGTATTAATATAACAAAACAGAAAAGAAAAAATATAAAATAAAATGTGCCTCTAGTTTTTATACATTTCTCTGCACTGCTTAATAAATGTTAACAGTTAAGTAGTGTACTTACGTGAAGTACTGTTTAACATGGTCCAGCAATCTTTTGTGTTTCCGATAGACTTTTGCATGTTCGTCTTCAAAGCCGTCTTCTGAGTATAGTGGTCTGGTCACCGCATACTTCTGCGTTGAGGGTCGGAGCATTGTGCGCCCGTAGAGCTGGGGGCAAAAATCCTTCTGATCTGTGTGTGGTGACCAAATAAAATTATTTCATGGATATCTGCTCCTGCTCTGGCAACTGTCAAGCTCAATCTGTCACATTTGTATTTATATCGACAATCATGGAAATGATGTGTAAGATGAAGGTGTTTTCTCAAAAGCACTATGAGTAAATATCATGCAACTACACAGAGTTCATGTGGTTTTTGCCTTAGATTTTTTTCCATGGAATGACCAGACTTAAATTTATATATACACTACTGTTTAAACGTTTGGTTTTAAAAAAAGAAATGAATACTTGTATTCAGCAAGGATGCATTAAATTGATCAAATGTGACAGTAAAGACTTTTACATTGTAAGAAAAATAAAAGCTGTTTTTTTCATCATATAATACAAAAAAAAAAAGATCAGTTTCCACAAAATCAGCACAACTGTTTTCAAGATTGATAATAATCAGAAATGTTTCTTGAGCACCAAAAAATAATATTAGTATGATTTCTGAAGGATTGTGTGACTCTAAAGACTGGAGTAACTGAAAATTCTACTTTTATTTATTAGGAATAAATTACATTTTAAAATACATTAAAATAGAAAATAGTTATTTTAAATTATAATAAGGATAAGAGACTTCTTTTAAAAAACATTCTTACCGACCCTGTTTTTCAACAATAGTGTATTTTTGCAATGTAATAATCCTACCTGTTTTTAGTTCAGTGCAGTATTAAATATTCCCAGTTTGCTGTCCCTGTGTTGCTTCAATAGTTGGTCTATCTAAGATCTCTAAGACTGTGTCTCTTTATAAATTGCTATACTTATCATGTCTGTAATTATTAACAGTTATCAAGATACCTTCTTCATATTGCCAGCCACATCTCCCCCTTATCCCTGACCATTGTTCTTTCTGATAAAAACTTGGCAAAAGCCCCATCTGCTTATCGATTTTTTTTTTCCTTTCGTCCCCTCATACCTCATATGGCAAAATCTTTTGGTACTGCAAATATAATTTGCAAACCATATTCGTTTGTTCTTTTTCTATTGTGGCAAAAAATGTTAAACTAAAAGTAAAGAATGCGTATATCATGCTATGTTATTAGAATTTTTATTAGCTGATATGTCAAAACAGCATTTCAGTCATGCCAAATTAATTGATAGTAAATATTATCAGCTATGACAACAAAAACACCTGTTCACCTAGTTATTGTGTATATGTGCTGCATTCACAGAATGGCCTTCTGTTATTGTTTGCGTCATTTCCTGATGCCTAATAAATTCAATGCTGAATGAAAGTACAATTTGTACAGTCTGAAGGTTCAATTTTGACATGAACAAAATCATCCAAGAAAGTTCTTTTTAATGACACATAATTCAGAGAGATTGGAGTTTCATTCTCATGTGATTCTCTGGAAAACATTACGCAGAGATGACTGTCATCCTTTTATAAATTCTTTTCATTCTATCCAAATTACTTCCATATCTCTAACTGCGTATGAGTGATGTCACATTCGTATATTCATCACTATGCTATTTTTGTTGCTTCATTGGACTGCATTTAGAATCTTTGGTGTCTTTTTGTGTGACACTTAAAAATAGTAGTAATTGAGTGGCCCAGGGCGAGACGCACTGCCAGAAGCTCTAGGCAATTGATATGCCAACGTAGTTGGGGCCCCGTCCACAGACCCGCAACTGAGTGCCCGTTGTATGTGGCCCCCCAACCCGTGGAAGAGGCATCCGTGAAGACCACAGCACGCCTGGACACCTGTTCTAGGGACACTCTGGCCTGTAGAAAGTCAGGGTCCGCCCACGGTTGAAGGTTTGGCGACAGTAAGGAGTAACTGAGACCCGGTACTTGCCCGGTACAGTCTGGTTGACCAAGTCCAGCTCCATACCAAGATAAGAGATCCTCTGCGTGGGACAGAGTTTGCTCTTCTCTCGGTTGACCCGAAGGCCCAACAGGCTGAGGTGACTTAGCACCAGGTCCCTGTGTTCGCACAACTGCTCCCGGGACTGGGCCAGTATGAGCCAGTCGTCGAGATAGTTGAGAATACGAACGCTGCGTTCTCTGAGCGGAACAATGGCTGCCTCTGCGACTTTCGTGAAGACGCGAGGCGACAGGGACAGCCCGAAGGGCAGGACTTTGTACTGAAATGCCCTCCCCTCGAACGCAAAGCGTAGGCACGGTCTGTGTCGAGGGAGAATGGAGAATTGGGAGGCCGGCGGGCAAACTGAATCGCATAGCCGAGTCTGATGGTACGGATGAGCCAGCGAGACGGCCTGGGGAGACCTAGCCAGGCCCCCAGAGACCGAGCAAGCGGGACCAACGGCACCACAGACGTGCCCGGGGTGAGGCAGCGAGGTGGAGTACGCAGACCCGACTCGGGAGGCCCGGAGGCGGCCCGGAGTGTTGTCTGAGTACTCCAAGGTGGGGCAGAGTGTGGGTGAGAAGGCCCGGGGGCGTCCTCGGTGCCCAGACTGCTGCCTCCTGGCGAGGGGGAGAGGGGAGGAAAGGAGTGGCAAGGCCCGGGGGCGTCGCACACTGCCAACCTGACCCTCTTGGGGCCCAGGGAGGGAGGAAACTGCTCTTTTATTGAAAATGTGGGTACTGCTGGACTCCGGAGAGCCAGCGGCAGGATGTTGTAGCCAGTGTTGTAGATATTCTCCCCCCGGTCCTCCTCCGGGGGGAGGAGGGGTGCGGACACCACCTCCCCCAGAGCAGCTCCTCTTCTCCCTGGGCTGCCCGTCTCAGGGCCGCTAACCCTTACGCTTGCCGGCAGAGTTTGCGGGACCCTGGACGGGTTGGGCGGCACCCTTGCGTCTGGCACCCTGCTTTGCTGGTGGAGGCTGCTGCTTTGGCTTGGCAGGGGCAGAGGCAGACGCCGGGGGACGCCCTCGGCGACGAGCAGGCAGGGTCGCCGGGGCAGGATATTTTTAATCGCCTCCGTCTGCTTCTGGGCAACCGAGAACTGCTGGGCGAAGCTCTCGATTGTGTTGCCGAAGAGGCCGGCCTGACAGACAGGGGCGTTGAGGAATCGCACTTTGTCGGTCTCACGCATATCTGCCAGGTTCAGCCACAGGTGGCGTTCCTGGACCACAAGTGTGGACATCGCCCGACCCAGGGAGCGTGCGGTGACTTTCGTCGCCCGGAGGGCGAGGTCCGTCGCGGTACGCAGTTCCTGCATAACACCTGGGTCAGAACTACCCTCGTGCAATTCCATGAGTGCTTTGGCCTGGTAGACCTGCAGGAGCGCCATGGCATGCAGGGATGACACGGCTTCTCCACAGGCTGTGTAAGCCTTGCCGGTTAGCCCGGACGAGAACTTACACGCCCGGGAGGGGAGGCGCGGATTTCCCCGCCAGTCAGTAGCGGTCTTAGGACACAGTTGCATCGCAACCGACCGCTCTACTGGGGGGATCTCCACGTAACCCTTTGCCGCGCCACCGTCGAGGGTAGTGAGGACGGAGGAGTCAGTAGATCGGTTTCTAGTGCTATAGGGCGCTGTCCATGACTTCGTGAGCTCCTGATGCACTTCCGGAAAGAAAGGTACTGGGGCTGGGCGCTGAGAACCAGCACAGGCTGTCCCGAGATACCAATCCATCCAGAGTCCATTAGCTCATCCCCCGATGCAGCGATCGAAACCATATCCTCAACCGGAGCCCCAAAAGTAACAGCTGGTCCCCCGCAGGAAGAACCAGCGTGCTCTTCTGGAAGCTCAACCGGCGCAGCGGAGGGGGGAGGGGCCCGAGGAGCCTGTTGGCCCGGTGGGAGTGCCCTCTCAGTCACCCTCAGGTCCCCACCAAAGCCATTAGCCAAAGTAGCAGCCCTCTGCTTTGAAGCAGGAGGACCGCTAGATCGGGGGATGCGCAATGGGACTCCACCTTTTTTAAGGTAGTTAAGCCTGGACCTTAATACTGCGATGGTCATGTTCCCGCAATGGGAACATGAGTCTTTCACAAAGCCGCCTCAGCGTGCTGAACGCCCAAACATGTGAGACAGCGATCGTGTCCGTCAGCTTGGGACAGGTAACGACGGCATCCAGAAACACACGGTTTGAATGACATCTTGAAAAAGACGCAAGGTCAAACCGTGTAGCTCTTTTAGAGAAGGAAATCGCTCTAACCAGTGCCGAGGCACACAGGGAATGGCCGCGGCTCGCAGCGGTTCGAGGGTGCAAGCCCGCTGAGAGCACTCACCCAGCGAGCTGTGAAAACAGGTGTTTTCTTTATGGAGATCTCGTGCGACCACCGCTGAAGTGCCGTCACTCCAACACTGGCAGAGGTAGCTTCTAGCTCGATGAACACTCTTTGTAGGAACACAGTTGCGTTCGGCTCCGAAGTTGAAAGCGATATGCGGTACTTCCGCTTCCGTATTTATACCCGCGATGCGGGGCGGACCGTGGAATGCGTCAACCGCATGCCAATCTTCATTGGCTCGTTTTTAAACACTCGAAGTACATTGGTCTCTGAAAATAGATCCTAATTCGTCGGTCAGTTCCGACGTACGTCGAACGTGACCGACTGAAAGGGAACTTTGCGTTTGCTCGCAAAACATTTGCGTTCCTCAAGAATCTTTGCGTTTGTTCGCAAAACATTTGCGTTCTCCAATAAACTTTGCTTTTGCTCGCAAAACATTTGCGTTTTCCCTAGAAACTTTGTGTTTGCTCGCAAAACATTTGCGTTCCTCAAGAAACTTTGCGTTTGCTTACAAAACATTTGCGTTTTACCAAGAAACTTTGCGTTTGCTCACAAAACATTTGCGTTTTCCCAAGAAACTTTGCGTTTGCTCGCAAAACATTTGCGTTGCCCAAGAAACTTTACGTTTGCTCGCAAAACATTTGCGTTCTCCAATAAACTTTGCTTTTGCTAGCAAAACATTTGCGTTCCCAGAAAAACTTTGCGTTTGCTCGCAAAATATTTGTATCCCCCCAAAAACTTTGCGTTAACCCTCAAAACTTTTAGTTTGCTCGCAAAACATTTGCGTTCCTCCAAGAAACTTTACGTTTGCTCGCAAAACATTTGCGTTCCCCAAGAAATTTTGCGTTTGCTCACAAAACATTTGTGTTTTCCCAAGAAACTTTGTGTTTGCTAGCAAAACATTTGCGTTTTCCCAAGAAACTTTGCGTTTACTCGCAAAACATTTGCATTTTTCCCAAGAAACATTTGCGTTTGCTCGCAAAACATTTGCGTTTTCCTTAGAAACGTTGCATTTGCTCACAAAACATTTGCGTTCCCTCACAAAATATTTCTGAGAGAAAGCAAAAGCACTGACCTAATTTTTCCTACCATCTCATATTTTTTCCATCACCATGTCCCTTTAGTTGCTTCGTATTTTTATAAGTAAAACTTAATAGCCTCCTAGAAGTTCCTGTGAGAAACAATACATTTGTATAGACTTTATATTAAAGGTACCACCTGTATGATTATCAATATTTTACATTAACAAACCAGTTAAAATTGCTCAAATAGGTTGGTATTGTCACGTAGGCTAAGGTAAGCACACAACAAGATTAAGAAGAATCCAAAATAAACAAATTTTAATCATATAATCCAAACAAACACGCAGGAGATCTCAGGAGCAAAACTATAGAACACTAACCACATAAATGCACAAAAGAACTGACAAGAAGAAACTAAAACACAGGGCTTAAATACACAGGGGTTAACGAGGAAACTAAATGAGCAACAGGTAAACTAAATCAGTAACTAACTGACACACACTAGGAAACTAGGTCAACAATAACAGAGAACAGGAACAGAAAAGAACCAAAACACAGTGAAACTGTCACAGGCATATTAACATTATGTAACTGAATACAGTTGGGAATTGTAAAATATACAGTCAACACAATGTCAAGTTATACATTTTCAACCCTGTTTCTTATGTATTATTGTATTATGTTATGAATATGTATATTAGTTATGTATTGTGTATATGCTTTGTTGTTTGCATTATTTTCTGTCATCTCCAGAAGTAAATATTTGATCATCATATCCTGATCATCATGTCCTAATCAAATTTGTGAATGAGAAGATCCAGCCCTTCTCTTACATCCGAACCTGCAGCTTTTATCATCAAATTAGTTTATGCTTCTGTTTTCTTCAGGTCCAGTAGCTTGCATCAGAACTGGCAGGTCTTTGATATAAGAGGTTTGAGATGTGTCTGCTACACTGAAGACTCCATTGTAAATGCTGTTCCAGATAACTGAATGATAACCAGATAACTGTGAGCTCAGGTACAATCACTTTTTATTAGTAAAATGATATGATTGAAAAGATGTGCTTGATATCTTGGGTTATATTTCAGCTTGGTGATCCACATTGATATGCTTGTTGACCACACACTCTGCAAGCAGTTAAACGGGAAAAAGAATTAAAGTAAATGCTATTTTATTTTATACACTTATGTACACTACTATTCAAAAGCTTGGGGTCGGTAAGATAATTTTTTTATGTTTTTGAAAGAAGTCTCTTATGCTCACCAAAGCTGCATTTATTTGATTTAAAAAAGTAATATTGTGAAATATTACAATTTAAAATATTAACTATTTTCTATTTTAATGTTTTTTTTAAATGTAATTTATTATTAATAAATAAAGCTGAATTTTCAGCTTTATTACTCCTTTTAGTGTCACATGATCCTTCAGAAATCATTCTAATGTGCTGTTTTGAAGCTCAAGAAACATTTCTGATTATTATCAATGTTGCAAACAGTTGCACTGCTTAATATTTATAGATTCTTTGATGAATAGAAGGTTCAAACGAGCAGCATTTATTATACATTATAAATGTCTTTTTTTGTCACTTTTAATCATTTTAATGCATCCTTGCTGAATAAAAGTATTATTTCTTTTTTTTTTTTTTATCATACAGACTCCAAATTTTTTGAACAGAAGTATATAATACAGATACATATAATCATGCATGAGACACAGTAACATTTACATCTTTTTATATTTATATAATATTTAATTTTATGATAATAATAATATTTTATGTGTTTGTCCATTTTTAAAAGTAACTTTTTGTCCTTGTATTGTTATCATTATGTTTTCTATGCATCATCACTGAGGTGAAAAATTATATAGCATTATATATCAGTACACTAGACTGATATTTACAGCATAGACTTTACACCTAGAGCCATAATAATTATCAAGGAGATCACTGTGCGATCTTTGCAGATAAGGTGTCAATCCTCACCGCAGTAATTAATCAGTCTATTTTAACTTTTACTGACGTCAGCCCACGACACACATTACAACATAAATCTTGCATTAACAATTAAATAGTCATACGTTTCTTAGGAAAGGTGTGTTAGTGATAGACGTGAACTATTGATTCTGTGAAAGCTGTTCTTGTTTATGCCTAAATTATGAGTTACCTTCTGTTAACCCCTTACTGTGCATTCTCATGTTAAGTTGAATTATACACTAATACTAAAGATCATAGAGAAGGAGACAATTCATAAACGTACCTTTGAAAGCCAGAGTCAGTCAGTCAGTGACTAGTCAGGGATGTGTGTGTTTCAGGCACACATGTCCTTGTGTGTTTAATGCGCTCAGTTACTGTTACTAAATGTTTAAAGTACACAAAAGACCTCCAGATAGAGCAACACAGGAATGTCAACAGAAATTAAACAAGTGCATTTTTGTTGAGCATGTAATTTGTTTCATCTTAGGCAAACAGCAAGGTCTCTCCATCCTCTTCTGTGTATGTGTGTGGAAAATTCCAAACATTTTATTGAGATGGTCTAGACAGGTCAATTTTCATCATGCATCATGTTTAACTGTTTAGAAAAATTGGACGTGTGTTACTTAGCCTGTGTCTGTTTGCGTTGAGGTCAGAGCAAACAGACATGTTGACCAATTTCACTTTTAGCATTTAAACTTTAATCCTTTTCTTCCAGGAAAATGGAGCAAAAATAATGATGACTACACATTGTTGTCCAATCAGATGCTCTCTAGAATGAAACTGCTGCGCCCCAATACCACTTACCTCTGACTAGCAACAGCAAGTAGCAAATCATGATTCATACAGATGTGTAAGCTATTGGTACTTTAAAAAGAAGGGATTAGCCCTTTGATATGCTTCACCCCAACTTTTATATTTGACTGACTCAGTTTTTTTTGTGACACATTATGTGTAATGTCTAACCAAGAAAAAAACAGATAACAGACCTTTTTTTAAATTCTGACCACAGTAACATCCCATCTAAGACCAAATCAGGGTTAGCAGGCTGAGTAAACACACAGATACACACTAAAATGTTATTTCCCAGGTGATTTATTTACAAATATCAAATGTTCTTCTGATTTATGACTTTCAGTGAACAGTTCTTAACAAGAAATATATGTTTGTGTATCAAAAAGAGCTTCGTTCCTCAGTCCATACTGATGAACAGGCCTCCACGGGATGAATGTCCTGTATTGTGCTGATTGTCATTTGATGTCTTGTATTTGCCTCAAAAATAAGGCTGTAAAAATGAAAGCACTAAATGCTTTTTAACTTTTGCATTTGGTGTTATTTTTCTAGTTCAGATGTGGAAGGACATGATGAATGAGACTGCAAGCTTCCTTCCTTGTTAGCGCCGCTTTCAATCCTTTCAGGACAAAGGTAAACACCTCCTGACTCATTATCAGCAAATGAATAGGAAGACAATGACTGTCTTTCCCAGTAAATCTGAACACAGGGAGTTTCTCTCAGTTTGAAAGTCCATGAATAGCCTAGACATGCAAGAGAAACACTTGTTTGGTGGGTTGCTGATTTGAGTTATCTGGTAATATAAAAGGAGGATGGAGGATGCTTACCAAATGTTGGTTGTCATAGGTCTCAATCAGGTCCTCATCTTCAGTAAAAGGAAGTGGCTCTTTGTCATCGTGCAACTGTGAAATCTTAACACAGATTACACATACATTTTTAATGAATAGAATAGACATTTTTATAACATTATAATGTTTACGTTTGATCAATTCACTGCATCCTTGCTGAATAAAAGTATACATTTACAAAAGAAAAAAAAATTGTCACATAAATTGGGCCGTGCTCACTGTCAAAAAGTGGCCAAATTTACCTAAATTCACCCTATTGTACTGTATGCAGTACAATAGTATTCCATTCTGAACAAAACCATTGGGTTGCGTCATGTTACAACCGGCCACTTTAACATTGTATTTCTAGATGGGTTTTATTTTTCCTCAGCACGTGCCAAAACATTCTTTTTGTTATGTTTATCTTGTATCTTTGATAATCAATATTTACAGTCCCCCAGATTTTGCTACAAGGAAGTGAGATATTTTCTGTGTCAGACTTCCGATTCATTAGACACCATGGACCCTATTTTAACAATCTAAGCGCATGGTCTAAAGCACACGGCACAAGTGCACTTAGGTTGTGTCCGAAACCAGTGTTGCTAGTTTAACGATGGGAAAAATGGTCTAAAAGGGTTGTCCCTATTCTCTGAATGAATAATGGGTGTGTTTTGGGTGTAACGTGCAGTAAACCAATCTCATCTCCTATTCCCTTTAAAAGCCAGTTGCGCTTGCAGCATGACCGAATTTGCAAGCAGAAAGACTGAACGCTTCTCCAGAGAGGAATCTTTTTATTTTTAATATTTAAAAATGTTTGTGTGCTGTTGCGCGTCCCTGTGTGTGTAATAAGTTGTGGACCCGCCTATAGACGCATATTACTAACACACCCTTAGCATAAGTAAATTAACTAGAAGTATAACAGAAAAAATATTTGTGCTACAAACCTGTATGTTTATTATTACTATAATAAATTAAAGTTATATGATAACAAATACTAGTTGTTTGCAAGCAGCTTAAAGGATTAGTTCACTTCAAAATGAAAATTTCCTCATATTTTACTTACCCCCCCGATCTCATCCAAGATGTTCATGTCTTTCTTTCTTCAATCGAAAATAAGTTTTTTGAGGAAAACATTCCTGGATTTTTCAGAGCTTCAGAGGCTCTGCGCGATCCTAGATGAGGAATAGGGTCTTATCTAGCGAAACGATCAGCCATTTAAAATTAATATACTTTTTAACCTAAATTGCTCGTCTTGCGCTGCTCTGTGACATGCCATTGATTTTGCAATCATGTCGTAAAGGTCTCGCTAGACAGGAGGAAGTACTGCCCTAAGCGAATGTCCAAGGACTAATACAAACGCCCTTTTCCAAAAAACACTCCATCTTCAACTTCAAAATCGTCTGACATCGTTGTTTTACCTTTTTTTTTTTTGCTAAAGGGCGTTTGTATTAGTCTTTGCATGTCTGCTTTGTAAACACGGGGGCGGTACTTCCGCCTACGTATAGCGTGACCTTTACGATGTGATTGCGCAATTCTTGCTATGTCGCAGAACAGCGCAAGATGAGCAATTTTGTTTAAAAAGTATATACATTTTTTTTTTTTTTTTTTTTTAAATGACTGATCGTTTCGCTAGATAAGACCCTATTCCTCGTCTAGGATCGCGCAGAGTCTCTGAAGCTCTTCGGAGCGCATTGAAACCGCATTGATTTGGACCTTCAACGTTTTGGTTGCCATGGAAGTCAAGCAGGCCACGTCAGTCAAGCTCACATCAGCTGATAGCCAGCTGTTCCTGACGTGTGCCAATCCAGTCTCGACACTTATCACCGCGGCCATTTAAATTCCCCATTTCTCAGCAATTCTCTATCACATCGTTGCTTGCAACAACTCCCTCCTCCAACCCCAACTCCACCTTTACCTGTGTTTAATTTGCTTTGTTTCTTTCTGTAGGTCTCTACATGGCAAGCTTTTCTCTCCTGTATTGTCTACATTCGCATAATGTGAATTTGTAATTACATATGCATATACTGGTTCCATTCTGTACCCCGAGGGGGGTTAACTTGCTGCTCTCCCCGCTCTGTCCAGGCAGGCACATGGACAGGCGTGGGGAGTTCTTGCCCAGAACAGAACCATACCGCCAACACTAACTGTATGCTTTCGTTGTCAACAATGATAATAAACAATATACTTGACGAAGTGGTTCTGACTGAAGTCTATGATGGGGAGAAAAATCCTGGAATGTTTTCCTTAAAAAACTTCATTTCTTTTCGACTGAAGAAAGAAAGACATGAACATCTTGGATGATATGGGGGTGAGTAAAATATCAGGAAATTTTCATTTTCAAGTGAACTAATCCTTTAATGGGCTGTTTTTGTACAGCTGAAATATCTAGAAGCGGACGACACCTCGCATATTATAGTTATAAATGCCTGCACCTGCTCTTACATTTTAATAAAAGTGGATAAACCGACAAAACATTTACTAGTCACCTCCCAAATTTATGTTATTATCACTCAGTTAGGCCAGATCCATTAGCAGTTTCATTATAAGACAATTTACACATGGAACTGCTGTTATGTCAAAGAACGACACGGATACCAAATTCGCCATGTTGCAGAAAAAGTATTTTTGCAGTGAGAACATGCACTATTCTGTCTATTCAGTCTTCCCTCAAGCTGAAATTTAAATTAAAACTATTCATTTTACCTTCTCAGCTAATGGATCCTGTTCATTTCCACTGGAGGTTTCCAGCTGGATGAAGAGAATGGCGTCATGGACCGAGAGGAAAAGAAGGTCTCTGGTAACCTCCTCGTCAAAGAAGGACAGGGCCTCCATTCTCCTGACAAGCTCACCTGTGACACGAGGACCCTTTAGGTTATTCACTGTGTCCTAACCTGCCATTATCAGGCTGGAGTTTGGCACAGCTTGTATCAACATGTTGTTATAGAGTCAGGCCTTACCGTCACAGCCTGCGATATAGACGCTAACCCCAATTCGTATATATTCCTTTACAACCTGGGAAGATTGGAAATTATGAATTAGCTACTTCTTAAAGGAATACTTCCAGCCACATGGTATTTTAAAGAATGTTTAAATGTTTGTGAAAAATGAAAGTCAGTGTGGTGTAAAACAAATTAAAATGTAAAATAATTGTATAGACATTTTGTGTTCTGCAGAAGATAGAAAGTCATACAGTTTTGGAAGGATATGAGGGTCTTCATCAGATTGTGGCCATGCATTATTGCAGTATAACAATGACAACAAACAGCAATATAGATGGCGCACCAGTTTGAGGGACTTGGCTGCTACTACGTCCAGGAATGAGACGGCTGAGAAGTCCACAACCAGGCTGTGAATGTGGACCCTGGGTACTGACACACCAACAGGCAGCTCAGACGTCCAGTCTACCTGGACCTTCACCTCTGAATCTGGCTGAGACACCCCCTCCTCCAGTTCAGGACCCTGCTCGTTTTCAAAGGCTTTGTTTTCTACTCCCAGAGAGGCCACTGGTACCAAACCATCCTGTGATCGACAGCAGATTTAGGAAAGTCCAGAATGTGGTGTAATGAGCTCAGGTCAGTCAAAATTGGCTTTTAATTGAATTGAAACATATTTCAAATACTTTGCTGAAAACTATTGTGTGCAAAGTACCTCTGTAGCTTGTAGTTTTCCTTTTTTAATGAGCTTGTGAATCTTTTTCAAAGCTTTGTTTCTTTTCTTGAACACCCGCACTGCATCAAACCCCACCTGTAAGAATTCACAAAAAAACTTAAAGCGTTAAAGCACACCACAATTAATATTCAAACCACAAATCATGTCATATACAGTAGGGTAAACGTACCTATTAATTTCAAGTACCCATTAAGCACACTACTATCTTTGAGCTCAGATTATACAAATAAAAATCTAATTTATCATCCTATTTGATGTCTTAACCAATTGATATGTTTGTTACTATATACCTCCTGTAATTTCAAGTTAATCAGACCATTGCACACTGAGATATGGGTATCCATATGTTCACACTGTCTGGTGGCCATTTTGAAAGCTGTCTGAAAACTTTCACCAAAAGAGAGTAGCCCCTTAAATGTGCATTTTTTTAGATGAAGTTTAAAAATTTATTTTCGAGAAGTATAACTTCTTACTGCAAAATTAAGAGATTAATATTTAGTATTTTGCATATTATAACCAGGAACCTGGATGTGGGAAATAATTACAGTTAGATCCAAAAGATAGTTTTAGCAACATAGCGCAGGTGCTGCAGAACACTGTTAGCTTACTAGCTGTATAAGACTGTGTGCTACACTAATATATTACTTCACAGGCATTACTGGCTTGTACTTTTAAATCCATTATATTAAAAATTTACAGTTTATTGATATTCTGTGGTTTTACACTGCTGTAATTTTTAAAGACTTCATATTATTGTAAGGTGAGCTTAAAGGGTGCACTACTATGAAAATCACAGCTTCAGTGTGACATCAATAAGAAAAAGTATAATTTTATAGATATTTTCAATAATAGCTGTTCATATTAAAATATGTATGAACTTAATACATGACCTAGATTATTTATTTAGCAAAATTGTCCTTTTAAATTTAATTTAATAATATTTATTAATTAAAAAAAATGTTGCTGTTCCAATTAAGCTCAGTGTGCTTCCTTTAAGCTGATCCACATTGAACGTCTATGTAAATACTTCATAAACAGACTTTAAATATTAACTGATGGTTGTCACTTCAAGTTAATCTTTAGAAAATTATTCTTTAAAATAAACAAGAATTTCCCAAAAAAAACATGTTGTGAGCTTAATGGCAACAGGGGTGTGCTTAAAGGGTACAAACATGTATCCATTAAGCACAGCCAGACTTTTTGCATTTAATTATGTATATTTTAATTTAAATGCTTTTGTCATTTAAAATAAAATTAAATATTATTGTGTGAGAGATTAATATTTTATTTTAACATATTTTCTTGTACTCAAACCAATACCCTGTGCACAAAAATGTCTCAATGTAGATTTTGGTGAGCTTAATAGGCACGTTTACCCTAGTTCATTTCTGAATGTCTGAATTTAGAATTTGAGCAAAAAGTAAACTTACCTCATCTCTCAACTTTTCTTTGAAGTAATCAATATTTGCAAAATAAATGGGTGATTTGCACTTGAAAATCTTAATCCCAGGAATTTCATCAATCTGAAAATTTTGGGAAATACCTTGTTATTTTAGGTAACTATAGTGTGTGCACAGTTATTATGCAAGTTGATATTCTGATCTTTTTTTTCAATTTCAAACCACATTAATCTTAATTACTACTTTTAATTTTGTATTTAATTGTTTATAATTGATATATAATTGTTCATGAAGGCTGGAAGTGAAAAAAAAAACTATATTCAGGTGTGCATAATTATTAAGTAGGCTTTCTTTTACAGGTAAAATGGGCCAAAAAAGAGATTTAACTCGCACTAAAGAGTCAAAAATCATTAAATGCTCATGAGAAGGATGGAATACGAATGCAATACTAGAAATTGCAAAATGAAGGCATGACCAATGGACAGCAAAGGCACGTTAACTGCAAAAAGAATTTGTAATTAAGGTGAAGATGTGAAGATTGATGTGGTTTGGAATTGGTTAAATGTGCTTGGGAAAAAAAAATCAGAATATCAACTTGCATAATAATTATGCACGCACTATATACATATAAGCATGAATTGTAGTAATAAAAAAATTTACATCTTACATTTTTGTAGTCTTTCATGTTTTTGTAGATATCAGTGTTTGGGACATTTCCAAGGGTGGCACAAGAAGGGCTGAATAAAATGAGAGAAACCAAGGTATTAATAATAAAGACTATGTTAAGAGTATATACTAAGAGTTTTGCAATTAATTTCCATTATGTAATTATTGTCTAATTTCTATTTCAAAGTAATTATTCTCTTATAATTATTCCGTTAAATATTACAAAACAAGCATTTATATGATGCCCTTATTGTTGACAATATTTAAAATCATAGTTCGAGTTATATCCTAAACATCAAGATGCACTAATTCAGATTAACAGTTGTCATATTTCTCAACAAATATACCCAAACCCCCCAAAAGAAACAAAATAAAACATATTGTGGTTGAGGAGAGACCTCTGGTCCCATTTTAAAACTAAAAAAGCACTATAAAAATGCTTCATTCATTCATTCATTCAGTACACTACTCGAGTACACTTTAATGTCCTTACAACTTTGCTACTTACAACTGTGTTCTGACCACCACTGTGCCCATCTCAAACACCAGCCCAGCCAGCAGGCCCACATCTAAACCCAGCACGATGGATGCCAAGCAAGTAGCTATCCAGATGAGCTGCAGATGAATGATGATTCATATGCACTTAATTCAAACACAAACTGCTAGTTTGTAATCTCATTTTATACAAATAAAACAAAATGATTCACATGATTCCATTTGTTGATTAAAGGTATAATGACCTCAAAACAGAATTAGCTTAGAGAAACTCTTGTACACAGTCATGCATATCTTATGTTTTAAATAACATTTTTCTGGCAGTACTCATTTTATTCTGTTCATATATTAGTCTTGTGATGATACTTACACAGTCTGTCCTGTTCTGTCTCCAGAGTACAGGCACTTCAGAGATCTGCATGAACATGCCCTTCAGGTTGGCTATAACAATGCCAGCTAGCACTGACTGCGGGACAGAGAGAGATGAGTTTTGCCTGTATTTAAGTTTTATTGTGAAAGACATTGTGAACTGTTATTTTTTTCAATTTAAAACATTAGTTTCCTCTATCACACCTTCTGCAGAGGCTGAAGAAAGGGCCCAAGGGCTAAGATCACTATCATCACCATCAGAGCTGAGATGATACCAGCAACCTGCAACAGTGAGATGAGAGAACAGTTAAATGTGGGTAGTAGTACTGTATTTGCACACATACACGCATATGTACATTTTGTAGTAAGAGCATGTGCATTTTACCTGGCTCTTCCCCCCTGTGCTTTCCTGTACTGCGGTCCGTGACAGTGCAGTGCTGGCCACAAAGCTTGATAAACATCCTCCGAAAATGTTGCTGACACCAAAAGCTATCAGCTCCTAATGGGAATAAAGGTGTAGTAAGCCAGATCAGGTGGTTTATAATCAATCTGTATCAGTTTGTTAGAATTAAACACCAGCAATGGAGGCTTTACCCTTTTTGGTATCCACTGAACAAAAAAGAAAAGTCCTAGATTTGACCAATCACAAATCAGTATGCAAATAAATTTAGAACTGACAGCTAATAAGAATCTTTAAGGCCGTTTTTCAAGCACCTTATTACGACCTTTATTTACGTTTTAAAGTCATGCGCCCTCTAGCTGGCGTAAAAATAATGACAGTGTCGTGTTACGTCTGACGTCATGAAATGACGTATGACTGGCGTTACCAGTCAAAATGCGTGTTCATTTAAATACAATGTGTGGACATTTTACCACCATTTGTCATATTTCCATTTAGCAAAAATCGTTTTTTATTAACAACTACAACCACCACACCCCTAAACCTACCCAGTGATTTATAGTGCATGTACACTTTATGAGCACATGCGTTCCCTGGGATCGAACCCACGATTGCATGATGTCCTGTTGTCGATAGGGGCGCAACTTTAGTAAACGCTCCTATGGGTCGTATTTCAGGGAAGTGACAAACGACCTATATAGGCATATTGGTTGGAGGACATGTTGCAAGAATACATATGAAAGATAGTGTAAGCTGTAGGGGTACACAAAACTGACTGTTTGGTATGTAGGCCTACGTTGGCTTTGAACTCACGGTTCACAAAATAAAAAAAACAAAAAGTAGCTGTGCCCTAAAGCTTTATGCTGCACTGCCGGGTTTAGAAATTATATCAGCTGCAGTTGCAAATTCAAATTTGTTCTGTTCTGGCAGGTTAAAGTGACCTTAAAAGGCCAACTAGTTATTTATGTCTCTCCCTCGTGTTACTGTAATTTCTCCATCTGTGGGAGAGCGTTGGTCTGACCCTTATTATACTTCACAAAATACTTCACACTCACACAAGCACCCTTGCAAATGTAGTTCCTCAGTACTTGTTAATGGCACATTTCTTTATAGAAAGCAACTAAAGCTGTAGTTCAAATTCAAAGCACAAAACGCACAATAGCACAAACCATTTAAGTGGTATTTACGTTGTTAACTTTGCATGACTGTATGGTTCGTTGCATTTTATTATGTGCATTTAGCATTGTGGACCCACTATCCATTGGACAAAAGCATGCTTGCAATGTCAGAGACACATTCACACACTATTTTTGTATACCTGGTTGCCATCAACTGTGTAATCATGCTTTGCTGCATAGACTTTTGCCACTGAGACTGCTACTGCATAGCCAACCACTGCTGTGGAAAAACTAGAGCCCAAAATATTCCCAATAAGTGCTATATTTGGTGGCTGTGCCGGTGCAAACCTGTGGAGACACAAGCAGACACAGTCAGTAGTTACTTTAGATTCACACAAAGGGTTTGTACACTACTTGTACTGTGAGCTTTTGTATTTATGCTGTCGTCTATGGTTAATGTAGGTAGGATGTAATAATAACCATTTCATGTTATTATTGGACAAGGCTTTCAAACTGTCTGTCAGTGTCATTGTTCTAGAGATAACATTTCTGTTTAAAATTTTTTACAGGGACAATAATAATAGTATGTCAATATAAGTGACTGAATGTGCACCCAGCCCTCATCAGGAAGCAGGAAGTGCCACAGGAAGTGCTTTTACCCCCTGGGGAGGCTGTGGACAATGCTGGCGCCGTACTGGGAGTTCAGGTCCATCACATGAGAGATTGCAGAAGCTATCACTGTCTATCAGATCGAAAGAGTGAAAGGTAGCGGCAATCATTATTTTTTTTAAATCATAAAATGTGCAAGATTACAGGCTTAGTTTGCAGTTGAACAGTTGAATAGGAGAATTGTGGGAAAACTGTACATACCACAATCACTTCTATGGGAATCGGCACTGGGATTTTATGCTGAAATTTTGTGTTGATCTCTTTCACAGCCATAACAATGAAGATTGTTAGTAATCCAGCGATCAGGTCTGCAATGTTCGTTTGGTTGATGTTCCTACCTACATCAATAAGAGTCTAGATGTAGGGAAAAAATAAATTAAAATAATAAAATGTAATAATAATATAATATGAATTATTGTTATTATTATAATTTATAATTGATTAATAATTATTATTATTATTATCAATATTTATTTAGAATATATGTATTACATTATATAAACATTTTAATTGTGCCAAAAATACATGTACTTTGTGGAAATAAAAAAATACACATACATACATACACATTTTTTTCTTTTTCTTTTTTTCCATTTCCACAATGTACATGTATTTTGGAATATAAATATAAAAGTTCTTTAAGCTGGGATAGGTGTGTTTGTAAAATTAATAAGATTTTTAAAAAAATGAAGAAACTCACATAAGCAAAGGAGAAGAATCCATTATGGTTGTGGGTAGGAACAGACAGGATGGTTTTAATCTGAGATATGAAGACATGAAAGGCAGCTGCTGTGGTGAAGCCGCCTACCAGTGGGTCTGAGAGATACCTGACTAGAAAGCCCACCTGCATCAGCCCCATAACCACCTGAGGATAAGCAAAACAAATTTGAGTTAAAGCACACCACCTTGATATTAAATGACAATCCTGCTGTCTGATGCTTAAAAATGTAGATTTTGTTTTATGATAAAAACCCTTCCAATATTTTTGAATATACATACAAATTAAATATTACAATAATGAAATGTGTAAATTGTTTATTTTAGCTGTATCACAGGTTTTAATTTTGAATGTTGTGACTTTACCTGGAACAATCCAACCAACACTGTCATAGTGCAAGCCACCATGATTCGCTGGGCCTCTCTGGCCTCTACATCCACTTCCATTAACCTTTCATCTGTCACTGTCTCATTCACAGCTGTTATGTTCACTGAACGCTGGAAGTGCTTATCAGGCGCTAAGGTCAAAACTACAGAGCCCACCATCAGACAGGTGACTGGGAATGGACCTAAATGGGATATAGATTAAGTAAGAGAATTACTATTTCAAGTAAGTGAATTACTATTTATTCAGTATGCACACGTTCTGTATGCATAAAATATGCTTACTACATTTGTATACATCAGTGCACACTGTACAGAATACTGTATCAAAACTTGAACTTACATTAAGCAGTACAGTAGTTTCACATATCTTTTATGAAAGATTTATTAATAAAGACATAGACCTACCCACAGAGATGTGTCTGGATGTTCCCAGCACAAAGTATGTGAGAATTGGAAAAAACGCAGAGTAGAGTCCATAGACTGGTGCTACAGAGGCCAGCAGTGCATAAGCCACACCTGTACAACAATAGAAAGCAATTACAACTTTAAAGAGGCATCATTGCAGTAATAATATGGTGTTTTGTTCACAGAGTGCATCTTACCTTGTAAACAGCATACTAGACCTGTGGTGACCCCAGAGACAACATCACTGGGTAACCATTGCTTGACTGGGTATTTAGGAAGCCAATCCAGAACTGGCAGAAGCCCCTTTATCTTCTGAACAGCCCATTTATCAGTGCATCTGTGGAAAATTCAATTCATATCACAATGCAGATAAAAACACTAGATGTAATTTCCACATGTACTCACCTGCAGGCTCTGCTCAGCCGTTCTCGCAAACTCTGGATCTCTTGTTCTCGTCTCTCATGGACCTGGTCAAAATCCCTGTTTGAGTAGATACGTCGTGACACGAGGTAATCTTTTTCATGAAAACACTCATCCATCATATTGCCTGATTGTTTATCTGTAAATTCTTCTTGTGTGTTGTATCTTATCTGTTAGAGAAAAAAGCAGATTGATTAGATTTCCGATTCATTTCGATTTGCTGTTTGCTGAAGTTTATACATAAATTAGTTACTCTTTCTTTTTTTTCTACCTACCGTCACCTGTTCATTTTCTTTCTTTCTTTCTTTTTGTAGGATGGCTAATCCAGATAAGCAAACACTTAGAGGATCTCGTCTCTCCTGTGTCAAAACAATCTGATCGAACAGACCAAAAGAGCCCTTCTCCCTTTCTCTGGCAGTATTGCCGTGTTCAGTAGACCAGCTCTCCTAGGTCTGCACTAAGATCACTGAACCCATTGACATAAGAAACCCTTCCAGAATTTGGGGAAGGATCCAATCTCCCACTCTGAATGAGGAGGTTTGTGTCCGCCACTCTTTCCCTCACATATGAGAACCGTAAGTACGAATACAATGGAAAACCTTCTCATGAAACCACTTATTCTTCATCAGTTTCGCTATAATATCAAACCGCATTGATGGTAAATGAAACCCCCACATTTATTCGAGAGTATCTGAATAAATTAATTTCTTGTTCATCATTGTTTATACTAAAATGTCTATTGGTCTGCTGATTACGAAGTCTTACCTGTTTTGAGTACGTCAAATTGAAATTCCACAGTCAAGAAAGGCCTCATCCATTCCAGAAGGTCCTCTTAAGCATGCATATTGTCCATGTCTATGAAGTCAGACTCTCTTAATGGGACCAGCATCCCTTTCTTTTGTATTTATAAGCAGAGTTGGGATGTGGGAGGTGTATCAGGGTTAAGCACCAAGAGGAAGCAGAAGGGAATTACATCAGCAGCCCACAGCATGCATCCTGCCAAGGGTGACGGTCCCTCCCAATTTTGTCAGAAAGCATGTGTGTCTGTTACGGTAGTAAATGAGTGTGTATTTGAAAGGGAGTGAGGGGGTCTGGGATGTGTCAAAGGCGGGCCGGGTTCTTTTTGTGCGTGTGTGGGGATGGGGGGTGGAGGGGGGCGCATGTACATGTCGACCAATGCAGGTGTGATTGAACACTCAAGAGAGAACGATATGCTCTACACACGACTCTATCTGACCTTCTTAGTTTTCTTAGTCAGTACAGAATGTCTAGATATGTCCATATCTCTCCTCAGAACATGAGCCAGCTCTTTAATACATAGTTGACAATCTATCAGTAAGCCAGAAATGAGCCAGGTTGATTATTTGTATGAAAAAAGTTGGTTAGTTTAGGCATAGTACTTTTCTAGTTTCTTCTTAGTACACTAGTGATGTAATGATGATTACTACACCCTTTAAAAATAGGGCACAACGTACTGTATTAATCTGATAGAATTTTTCCGTGTTTATCTTTTTTACAGGTGTTTTACCCGCATTTTGAATTTTACGGATTTATTTTTTACAGTGACCAAAAATTATTTTGACTGTTCCCTTATTCTTTTGAATAGGGACATTTTTTTTTATTTTTTTTAAAGCAGAAATGTAAACCATATAATTTTATAAAAGCATTTGTATGGATTCTTCTAAACTTGTGTATTATTTGAGCTGTAAAGATACACTTATTATTCTTACAGTCGTTTTAGGGTTTTATGGTTTACAGCATTGTGTTGTCATGGTGTCAAAGTTATACAGGTGTTTTACTTGTATTTTGAATGACGCATTGCATTGTTTGTGTTTTAGGGTTAATGGAAATATCTGTAAAATTACTGTATAATGTCCTGGCAGAAAATTACCAATACATTGTCCATTTTTATTTTTTATTACAGTATATCTAATGTGTTTTGTTTTTTCCCCACACTAAAATAATTTTAACACAGATTCTTTACATATTGTAGCTATACTATTGGAAAAGTTAGTATTTTAATGTATATGGATTCACTTCGTTATAAATGCCTCACTATAACCCAGATTTTTGCCTTTTTAAAGAAAATTAGGAACTGGGAATTAATTTTGTGGCAGCCAACATTATGCCATGAATGCTGTCAAACTTGTACTGAACCCTTATTATTCCTTTAATGTCTTCTGAGACTTGCCTCTATGGTGAAACCCATTCATGTGTGTCTGTTTCACTAAGAGTTTCTTTACAGAGTAGGTCAGCTGCTCCAAAACCACAACAGTCTGCATGGGGTTTGTGTTTGTGTATATGGTGACTTAAGAATAAGAACTGTATATTTTATGTGATTAATACCATTTTTATATAATATAGTTTTATAATATTAAGCTATAATAATATTACATCAAGTGTGGTGGATATTGTCATCTCCTATACACAAGGAGATTTGTTCCTCACATTAAGATTTTGTATTTATAGTCTTTATTGTCCATTAAACCCCTGGTTCTGTTCTGAAACTCGTCTACATCAGAGCTCTGCAATAAACCTTTAGTCAAAGTCTGTTTAAGATGAATCAAGACAAGCACATTTGGCATGATAAAATTAAGTTGTATCTGATGTCACCTGATGTCTGTACTTGAGACTTCCTTGAGACAGGAAGTGTCTGAAGTATTTGACATTTTATTCTCACGTTTCTCACGCGGTTTACATGTTGATTATTCAGTTTCCTCGTATAATACCCAAGACTTGAGGAAGGGAAAAAAAAAGTTATTGCTTTTATGGACTTGAATGCTTCTTTAACACGTTCCTTCTAGTGGTCTTTTAGTGTACTTTATCTTTTTTTTATCATGCTAGAAGACCATGAGTCAAGAAAAATACCTGAATATTTATAGACTGCGATGAATAAGCCGATATTGCAGAATAAACTATTTAAGAACTCTCTGTATTGGCTTCTTAACGTAGCTTTATAAGGCTGAACAAACATGCAGTACTAACAGTTTCACTCCCACCTGAGCTGCATGAGTGAACCTTGACCAGAGATAGAAGTGTCCACTCACTCCTTTTACACCCACACAACACTAACATTACATAAATTAACCCAATCACACATCCTATGCACTGAAAACAGAAGTGTATTGTCAAGTGTATTTGTCAAGATTTTATTCTTCAAGAACAATTAAAGGCACAGTATGTAGTTTTCGCTGCTAGAGGTTGCCTATTCAAAACAAAGCCATAGCTTGATGACGCTGAGGTTGAGCGCGGAATCTTGGGTGTTGTAGTTTTCACCTCATAGCTGGTGGAAAAGAATCGGGATGGGACATGGGCAGAAATCATGTTCATGAATAAGATTATTAACGTTAGTGTAGTATGAAGCAGAGCAGGGCCGAGTGCTGTGGGAGCTAAACGAGGTCGCTGAAGCGATTTCTAATGAGAGACGAGCTCGACAGCAGCGGAGCTTTTATTATGCCACAGTCACTGCTTTTGTTGCTTCTGCTTATGTGGGGTAATGCAGTGCTGCATTCAAGTGTGTTGAAAATGATGTTATAACGTTACTCTGTGCGTTCGTTCCGCGGCTGCTATGAGACACTTGTTGCACACTGCAGTAAGCTAGATCGATGTTAGAATATCATATTAATAAATGCTTGTGTTGCTAAATGGCATGCAATTTTAAAACATATTGTATGGCAGAGAAAATGCTGTATTACTGTACAATAATTAGTTATCTGTCTATAAATGTCTCCAAACAGTTCTCTTGTCTAATAAAACATATATTAAAGCGTATTTGGTGTTTCCATGGTTTCTAAAAAAAAAATAATAATACCGGAAATTGAGGGTAACGGGTATGATGTCATTGTCGATCACTGGTCACTGATCAGGGAATCAGTCAATGGGCTGACTCCCTGATCTGTGTCCTGACTAGTGAACAAGGGAGCTGATTGAGACGTAAGTTACCCTAACTATAACACAAGTAAATAATATTCGACTGTGTGAAGGAACAGTCTTTGAAGGCAGGAAAGCAAGAATATCGAGTCGTGCATGATTTTGTCACGTCTATTAGAAAGATTCGTTAAAACCAAAACATCACCTGATGCATCTTGTTTTTCGTAGTGTTGCATCTTTCTGTTTAGTGTATAACACACCTCTAACAAATTTCCTAGACTGTTAATTTGATGGAATCACTATGTTGCGCGTATTGCAGTTGTATGTATCATGGTTTTGTTTGTTGTTCAGTTGCACTTGCATTTTGCTCGCGGTAGACTGATGTTTTTAAGTTTACCAGCAGCAACTGTCCCTCCCAGCCGGTGCATTTTACTCGGTTACTCAGGTTGTGTCTTAAAATCCCGAGCTTCCTACCTAGACAGCATTCTAGGCATCATAGACGATTTTCTAGTCCTCATAGCTGCGGTAGAGCTCCGCTTGGAACGCGTTTACAATGGGCAAATTGTCGCACGCCCCCGTGTTGCTTACAATGCTTCCTAGGTAGGCAGCTCACACGTTTTTTAATTACAGCCTATTTCTCAGTTCCGCGATGTAAAGCGGTATCTGTCTCAGAATGTGAGCAGGACGTGTCATTTACTGGCGTTATGGATCTACAAAGCGAGCTGCTGAAGTCCATCTGGTACGCGTTCACGTCTCTGGATGTAGAGCAGAGCGGAAAAGTGTCCAAGTCGCAACTAAAGGTCAGACCACATGTGTACCTTTTGACTTTAGTGTGTTGTTTGCTTTAAGTCTGTACACTGAAATGGCAGTGATAGTTAACGTCATATTTTCTTATCAAGAACTACAGAAAAGAAAGGAACAGCAGTCCAAATAAGTCATGCCATTATATCTCTCTCTCACACACACACACCACGTTTTGTTTTCATGTTTTATGGGGACATACCATAGACATAGTAATTTTTATACTGTACAACTCTATCCCCTTACACTAACCATACCCATCACAGAAAACTTTCTGCATTTTTACATAAAAAAAAAAAAAATATTATTATTATTATTATTTTTTTTTTTTTACAAATATGAATGTCCCCAAAAGGAGGTTTTGTCAGGTTTAGCTCACTTTTGGGTACAAATGTGTCCCCAAAATATGGCTAGGCATACAGAAAGTACACAAACACAACCTCATGCAGTAACAAATGATTTTTTTCATTTGGTAGCTTTTTTCTTGGTAGTTTTTTTAAGGATATTGATGGGGATCACTGGTCTGTGAGCTTGAAAATAAATACCAAAGGACGCAGTCAGCATGCAGACAACTTTGACAGTCTTTCTCATGTTTAAACATGTACTGGGTTGGCCCTTTGCTTAAAATTTCAGCATAAACAGACATGGGTCCAGACATGTTAGAACTTACGCTGTGAGCATATTTGCCATTTTCTGCTCATTTCTTTTCTTGTTGTGTGTAAAACTATTATTGTGCATTATACTGTATAAAAGTCAGAAAAGTTACTGACAGGTCAGGCCCTTTTCAAAGAACTAACCATTTTTGCAATTACTTTTAGCCAGCTGGTTTCTAGTAATGTTAGTGGATGTACTATATGAAGTCAGTTCCCCTTAAATTCACATAGATATGCTACAAATTAAATTGAATATGTTCCACTAACCATTTGAGCAGAAAGTGTTCTTATACTTTTTTGTCTTATTTTAAAAAGTATATATTGTTGTATTTTTTTTTTTTTTTTAATAAAATTGTGTTTATGCTGTCTTTCTTTAAAATAAATGCCATTTAGTTGAATATTTTATTGAATGCAACATTTTAAGTTGACATTTTTTCTTTTGGGGCCACTGTACGATAGCTAAGTAATTTCAAATTCACTAGACTAGTGTGTGGTCTTGTTTACAGTATATGTTATTGTGGCTACTCGCTACCACAGTGATATAAAACGTGTGTGGGGGAAAACAGCTGTTTTCCTCATAGAGCCCAACCAAATGTAGGTACACACACATACTCATCACTAAATGAAGGGTTATGTTTAGAGTTAAGAAAATATAATTAGCTTGGTATAAAACCAGTACACCTATGGAGAGTCTAAATAATGATATAAAAACAAGTTTGTGTGTGTGTGTGTTTCTCCACCAGGTTCTGTCACACAATCTGTATACGGCGCTGAATATTCCTCATGATCCTGTGGCATTAGAGGAGCACTTTAAGGACAATGATAATGGGCCAGTGTCCAACCAGGGCTACATGCCCTACCTCAACAAATACATCCTGGCAAAGGTCTGATAACTCTCCAGAATTATCATTTGTTCCCTAGTGAAAAAGACGCACACTTTGGCATACTTTTAAAAAGGCATTATTTCAATAATATACTTCAAAAGAATATACTTGAGTGCGAACTCAGGACAAATAATTTAATGTTATCTAGAATGTATTTTATTAAATTTACATTAAATACAATTAGTTAAACATAAGAGTGCTTTTTGTATGTAAGTTCATAATTCTGTTGACTTTGAAATATGGTTCAAGTGTACGGTTGAGTGTACTGACAAGCATTTATGGTAAACTAAAAATAATTTAATGTCATTTCTATTGAAACGTGTAAATAGATTTATAATTACACATTTATATTGATGAAGTTACAATTTAGTACATTTAAAATATATTTACTTCAAAAGTATTATCTAATAACATACTAATTAAATTATAATCAAGTACTTTACATCTACTTTAACATCAAAATAAGTGTACTTTAAAGAAAGATTATGAATATGTAATGACTTTATTTTGACATTATTAGTGTACTTGAGCGTGTTAAGTAACAGTCATACTGTACACTTAAGTGGCCTTTTATTTCATTAAAATTATGTCTGCATATACTGTTAAACTTTTAAGATTTAAAGAACACTACAAACGCACATTCAGTACAATTCTTTTTCACAAGAGTTTACTTGATCTCACGTTATTTCAAATCCTTTCTTTCTGCCATGAAACACAAATGGAGAAAATTTGAGGTATGTTCTAGATACTCTATTCCATGCAATTGCAATGAATGGGGACTGGAGCTTTTAAGCATAAAAAAAGGAGTCAAAAGTACAGCATATTCTTTAATATTTCTGCGTTTGTGTTCCACACAAGATAGAAATCTGTACGGATTTGAAATGATATGCTACTAAGTAAATAATGACAGAATTTAAAATTTAAGGTAAATTATTTCTTTAAGAAAAGAGAAATGCATATTGCAATTTAATTTAATTGAACACTGAGCAGTGTCTGTTGGCGAACAGTGTCGGGTAAAGTTTTCTTGGCTGCTAATAATGTGTTAATTTACAGGCCACAGAGGGGACGTTTAGTAAGGAAATCTTTGATGAGCTGTGCTGGACGTTGACATCAAAGAAGAACTTCAAGCCCAGCATTCAGCACGGCCTGTGTTCCCAGAAAGACTGCTTCAAACTCTTCTGTCTGTTCAACCTGCTCTCGGAAGACCGTTACCCATTAGTTATCATTCAACCGGAGGTGAGAGTGAAAACAAGAAAGAGGGGCAGATAGAGAGAGATAAGATTAGACCTAGTTGCAAATAACCACAGCTGGTACACATATAGCAAGACTCTGGCTGAAAATAATTCATATAATAATATATAAATCTTCTGTTAACCAAATTAATACAGATACTTTCAATCAGACTAACGTGTTCAGAGGCTGGATGTTTTTATATCTTGAAATGACACAACCTAATGCTGGTTAGACTTTGTCCACACTAATAAATTCTCTCTATTCTTATGTTGGTGAATAGCAGCAGTTTATGATGCTTAAGTGAGAGTTAACACTTAAAATAAGACTTGAGAATTTCACAGTTTATTATTCAGACAGTGTTTGAGTGTTCTGAAGCTACAGTATAGTGTTGCTTTTTCGGTGTCCCTGTTACATGTTACATGTACTTAGCATAGTAATAACAGTAAGTTATGCATAATTACATGCAACTAACCCTCAACCAAACCCTAACCCTATAGTAAGTACAATGTGGTTAATTAATATTACTCAGTACTTAAATATATAATTACACTGTAACTATGACACCTTTAAAATAAAGTGTAACCCTTTTTTCATGTGCATCTGTGTTAAGGAAGGAAGTGACACAAGGATTGGAACTTCATATAGTGGTGGTTTCCTGGTGATAACACTAGTCTAAAGTAGATTTTTATCAAGAAAACTAATTTGAGGATATGTTGTAACTTTCATTTCTTGCTGCTTTTTGTCATATCATTTGTGTTCTCTCATCTCGTCCCCTCATTTGGTTAACATAGAGCTAACACCTTGAAAATA